>CM060906.1:518304198-518929198 GCA_030737815.1 Allium fistulosum | reverse complement strand
ATCGTTTCCCAGTGGGTGCTTATAACAAGTTGAAAGCCCGAAAGATTGGTCCAGTAGAAATTATAAAACGGATCAATGAAAATGCTTATAAGTTGAAGCTGCCAGAGGATGTGTATACTTCTGACGTGTTTAATGTTAAACATCTTATACCTTATTATGGAGATGATCAACCCAATGGGGAAGAACTTTTAAATTCGAGGATGAATTTTCCTCAACTAGGGGAGGATGATGCAGCGCGGGATGATGAAATCGCTTACCCTAAATCACGAAGCCCTAAATCGTGGAGCCCTGAATCGCGGAGCCTAGGTCGCCAGTTTTCAGATGCAGTTAGGTCGCGATCGACCTATGCCGCTCAAACTTCCTTAGGTCGCGTGAAGCCATGCTCCTCTTTATCCAGATTTTCCTTAGGTCGCGTGAAGCCATGTTTCCAGAAGGACACAATTGTTTCCTTAGGTCGCGAGCAGCTAAGTCGTTGGTGATAGGTTGTGGAAGTTAGGTCGCTGATGAATTATAAGTCGCGATTGTTTCCTTAGGTCGCGAGCAGCTAAGTCGTTGGTGATAGGTCATGGAAGTTAGGTCGTTGATGAATTATAAGTCGCGAAGTTTTCCTTAGGTCGCTGAAAATTGTAACGAAGCAGAGCGGAAGAGATATGTCGCGTGGGTTTTCTTAGGTCGCGAAGATGCCTGATTTCTTAGGTCGCGTGGGTTTGCTGTTTGATAAGTCGTTGTACTTTGTTTTCTTATGTTGTTGGAAAAATTGTAAAGTGTGTTGTAAGCCTATAAATAGGCGGGTTTGTGTCACTTGTAATAGTTAGTCAATTTGAATAAAATTTCTTTTGTGTGCTTTTGTGCCACCATTAAAATTGGTAGTTGAGTGTTATCTCCTATCTCCACCTTCGGCATTCGAGTGCGCTCGAATCAACGATTGTTGAAGCCAATTCATGGAATCAAGTGCGCTTGATCAACGTCGAAGAATTGTAGATCTTCTCTCACGGCATCGTGCGCGATCAACGTGTCGAAGATAGATAAAGTCCGGTATCTTCGTGATCAATGGATTTGGGCGTTTGGTATCATTAATTCATCGATTCATATTGCTTCATCTAATCGTTTCATCGATTAGTTTGACACGAAATCCTCATTTCGTCGTCAAGTGTTATTTCCGCTGCGTCAAAAATCTATTTCACTAACATATACATCTCAATAACTTAGGCAGATTATTAAAAGTTTATGTATATAGTAAAACACGGTTTGACCATTCACACAGCTATAAATTACAACTTTTTGCTCGGTCGGTACCAATTATCGGGGATTCATGTGTGACGCAGTATTCACATGACAAAATAAGTTAGACTGTTGTGCAAATAATGCAGAAGAGGGGACCATTATGGTGTATTGATGGGGAGCTCTATTATTTCCAGTTTAATGGAAGCATTTGCTAAATGAGCTCTCATGAAGCATGTGAACTGTACCTCTCTCAATTTATGTCTGCTTGCTCTTACTTCTTTCAGTGCAAGTTAGGATATAATTATTACAGGATATACTAAAATGGCGTTTATCTATTGATTGTATTTCCCACAATAATGGAGATTAAAGCAAGGTTGCAGTACTCTTTAACCTATATTACGTACCGATGTCTGAATTAATTGTTTTTATAGATACCTTTTAGGCTAAATTAAAGACTTGTTCTACATATATAACACATCTGCCAACTTTTTATAATAAGATTAAAAATTTCTGGTTCTCCAAAGCTATTTTTCATCCATGGCAAGCCCAGAACTAAAAAAAAATATATGTTTGATTACACTAATGTAGTCGCTTTTGATAGCATTAATGAAGTAATGGGCAAGAAAAGAAAATATGCAGCTAAAATGTTTACAATGCACGCTGATTATATTCAAATTTGCTCAAGGGCTGTAACTTGTAGTGTAACTGTACCTTCATTCTGAACGTAGCTTATCAAGTTCAGCTAGAATTTTAACAGCGGAATGTTCCTAGGCCTCTGGAAAATTTCATCAATCTAGCAAAAAAACAAAAGAATAAAAATAAACTATAGGAGAAAAGGCATAAAATTCCTGAACAAAGTGACAGTCTGACTATATTTGAGCAAGAGGATGTACAATGCCCCATTCATCACAAATTCAGGGTCGATTCAGAAAAGATGACATTCCAATCAATCCTTCAAAGCATATTAACTAATCCAAATGCATAACAATCTTGAAGAATGATTGATTATTACTAGATTTGTTACTGAGTAGCAAAACATAATGTTTCCCGTCAAAAATGGGTTGGGCGCAATGTAGCAAAAGGACAACTCATGTGCAAATATGAACACTTGGTGGAGATAAAATGTCTAAAGTGATGATACAAATAATAATGTTCCTAATTTCTTTAGGTTGCATGTGAGCCTTAATGAGCACAGAGCATGTGAGAAAGCACATGAACAATTTATAAAGTGGGTTGGGATGTTTTTGAAATTCATGTTTGAAATTACAGTGAAACGTGATGAGATGCATTTGCAGTCTCATGTGTACAACTCATAAATTTAACAGCTGTTAATGAGGGAATTATTTGAACCATAAACCTATGTTGCAACTTCTTTAATGCATGACGCCGTAAGTTATGTTTTTCTTAAAGAACAAGGTCTAACGAGCAACTGAAACTCATGAAAAGATTTGGGAAACTTCCGGATGATTCATTTCCATTTACCATGTATTCTGCAACAAAAGTTATGGTGGGATTCATAAAACTTCCTTTCGTTTCTAATTATAGGGGATCTATTCATGAAAAGAACTTGTGCAACACCAATATTTGGGCTTATTCTTCCTTTGATGGAGTGGATACCATTGTTCCACGTTGTCCAAATACAAAAGAAGAAAAGCATAGAAAATGGAGTTGGATCCCACATCTGTGATTTCCTTCTGGACAGAAAATGAATCGTTTGCACTAGATCTCATCTAGCATCATGTGTGTGTGTATGTGTGAATTATGTGTGTGTTTGTGTATATATATGTATACGTATATATGTGTGTATGAATATATGTGTGTATGAATATACGGGTTCAAAATATGATATGTAATATTCAAAACAAAATTTGTATTCAATAATTACGGTTTTGATATCTTAAACTTAAACTTTCTAGGTTTTAACTAAATCTGCTTATATGTATGTCAAATAAGAAATAACACATCAATTTTGTTTTAGAGAGAGAGAGAAACAACCAAAATTTTAATATTCGAAAAGTTTAAGTTTCAAAAAAATTGAAACATAAATTATAAAAGATAATCCAAATTCAAACGCCTAATCATATTTAAAACTTCCCCTTCGCATTACGATAAAATATATATTTATAATTCTAATTTGTTCGATAAATCATGATAATTTAATTTTCATTTATTTATAACCTTTCGCATAAAAATCAATTGTTTTTAAGTATTCAAATTAAATATACTAAAATATACCTAATATAAGTTATTATAGTGAAAAAACTGAATGAATAACAGAGTTAACCGTACTTGCAAATAATGTTCTTCGAAGCTTCAACAGTTTCAGGTATTACAGTTCTACACACACACGTAGAGGGAAAATACACACAAACGCATGGCGTGTTTCTGGTGCTTACATAGTAAAAACTTTCAGGACCATTTCCACGAACCATTTATTCACCAAATTTCATAGTTGTGTTGATAAAGAGATGGAGGATTTGAGCTCTCAAGATGATCGATAAAGCTTTTGCAAATACCAGTAAGTGAATGAACAAGCTTTAGTATTAAACCAACAAGTTTTTAATAACGCCGGGAATTGATCCAATGATCTATGGCTCAATGTTTCGACCAAATGAGCTATTGTTATTATTGATATTTTTGCATCTATCATTATCATCTAGTTTTGGTTAAATCGAGACATCTTTTAGATATAATTAAAACTAAACTATGTTTCGCTTATTTCCAAACAATATGAACTTGTTTATCATATGATAACAAAGAGGAGCAAATACAAAGCCGACTCCTGCTTAAAGTGCCACACTGTAATATTTACATTTGCTACCTAATTAGTTGCAATTTGTAAATACCATGTGAATTAAGAGCAAGTAAGAAAGTTGATGAATTTTCAATGTAAATATTATTTTTTATGGCAGCTCAACCAAATGTAACTTGGTTGAAATCAGGCATTGACAACTAAAGGTCACACTTACGTCCAAAGAATAAATGGACCCGAACATAGTTTCGGTAGTAAATCACATGGTGACTCGAAGCTTTTTTAGGAAATGAGGCCAGATCACTGCACCCCCACCTAGTTTGTTTGTGAGCCAGCCTTTAATTTGTATTGTAACGAAATTAATTAATACTGAGATGGTGACACCACATGTGATGGTGGATACGATTTATATAGCCTTATTATTTAGCACTGATTCGGTCCATCTCTCACACGGACAAGCACACACATAAATACAAACTTATGTATATATTAAAACAAAGAATTTTCAGTAACTGGGTATATATTAATTACAATGATCCCTATTTTCTTTCTCATGGCGATAACCCTAATTCTCAATTAGGTCAAATCGTCTTTAATGGTGACAATTATCTTAACCGGAGTCGCAGTGTTCGATTAGCTCTTGGAGCAAAGAATAAAATCGGATTCGTTGATGGATCTATTCTTCGACCAGCAGATGAATCTCCAGATTTGCTGAAATGGATTCGAAATGACTATATGGTGACAGCTTGGATTCTTTGTTCAATGGAGAAGAAGATTTCAGAGAGCTTTATTTTTAATTCTTCTGCTAGACAGCTTTGGATTGAGATTAAAGAGAGGTATGGACATTCTAATGCTCCTCAGATTTATGAAATTCATAAGAAATTGATGAATATACAGCAAAATGATGATAATATTACTACATATTATACGAATCTTAAGCAAGTTTGAGATCAATTGCAAATCATAGAACCCTACCCTGATTGTACATGTAGAGCAATTCTTCAATGTTCTTGCGGGTTGCTTAAGAAAATTCTTGAAGCTGATCAGTTGAGAAAGCTTATTCAATTTATCTCTGGTCTAAACAAATCATATGATCAAACCAAGATTAATCTTCTTAGTATGGATCCTTTACCAAATGTAAACAGGGCTTATCATATGTTGCAACAAATTGAAAGGCAAAATAATCTTAACATTGCTATTCAGTCAACTGAAGTAAGTGCTCTTTATTTTGCAAAGAAAGATTTTAAGAAGGCTAAGCTTGATAAGTTTTGTGATCATTGCAAATCCAAAGGGCATATCAAGGAACAATGCTTCAAAAATGTTGGTTATCCTGATTGGTAGAAAGGCAAAAACAATCAGAAACATCAGAGATTTGCTGCAAATGTGCAAGAAAATTCTGTTGCCACTGGAATTCTTGGATCTGCACCTACCATGTCACCTTTAGAACTTAATACTGATGCTATTAATAGCTCCACTCCAGTTGATTCTCAGGTGGTTTCTTCTCTTTTTAAGGAATTTGTCAAGATGGTGCAATCGATCAAGGGTCTTCTTCTTCATCTAATGCTTATAATGTTGCAGTAAACTTTGCAGGTATTGTTTCTGCATTTAATGTGAATTTTTCATTTAAAAATGTTTATACATGGATAATTGATACATGAGCTAGTCATCATATGACATTTGACATAAATATGTTTGATAAAGTTCATACTCTTAAACAGCCTATTCAAATTGTTCTTCCTGATGGTAGTTTAAAAACTGTTTCTACTATTGGCATCATTTCTATCAATCCTCATAT
The DNA here is from genome assembly GCA_030737815.1 of Allium fistulosum. Taxonomy (NCBI): domain Eukaryota; kingdom Viridiplantae; phylum Streptophyta; class Magnoliopsida; order Asparagales; family Amaryllidaceae; genus Allium; species Allium fistulosum. The sequence goes on along the minus strand of CM060906.1, from coordinate 518,923,427 downwards.
CACTCTTAAGAATGTTTTCTATGTTACAAATTTTAAACATAACCTTTTATCTGTTGGAAGGTTATTGGACCAAAATAATTTAATTGCCAAATTTGAGCAAAACTCTTGTTCTTTTCAGGACCTTACAACTAATCAAGTGAAGGCTGTTGGTTTGAGACAAGGGGGTTTGTATAGATTTGTTAAATACTTACCTTTTATTTCCGTTTCTCCAAATAATGTTGTATCTGATCATTATCCAGTTGCTCTTGTTTCTAATACACAAAATTCAACTGACTTGTTTCATGCTAGACTTGGTCATGCCTCTGTAGGCAAACTGAAACATGTACCTTGTTTTTCATCTTCATTCCAAAATAATAATAATAATTTTCATTGTGAAGCATGTATTTATGCAAAACATCATAGATTACCTTTTCCTGTATCATGTTCCATTGCAAATGCATGTTTTGAATTAATTCACATTGATTTGTGGGGCCATATCGTGTCCCTTCTATATCTGGTGCAAGATATTTTTTAACTATTTTAGATGATCATTCAAGAACTACATGGACTCATTTAATTCATCATAAAGATCAAGTTCCTCAAGTTATAACTGGATTCTTGGCATATGTTGAAAATCAGTTTCAGAAATCTATTAAAATCATTAGGTCAGATAATGGAACTGAAATTGTTCAACAATCTTACACACTATTGTTTACATCGAAAGGAATTATTCATCAAAGAAGTATTGTAGGAGTTCCACAACAAAATGGAAGGGTTGAACGTAAACACAAGCACTTGGCTGAAACTGCTAGAGCTTTAAAATTGCATGCTAATTTACCTAGTAAGTTTTGGGGAGATTGTTTTCTTACAGCAACTTATTTGATAAATCTTATGTCTTCTTCTGTTCTTAATTGGAAAACTCCATATGAGGTCTTGATGAATAAGTTTCCAGATTATTCACATTTGCGAGTTATGGGATGTTTAGCTTATCCAGTTGTTAAAACTCAAGACAAAATGGCTTTAGATCAAGAAAATGTATTTTTCTTGGATATCCTTATGCTCAAAAAGGATATAAACTCTATGATTTAGAAGATCATAAAGTATTGTTGAGTAGAGATGTTATTTTTAAGGAAAATGTTTTTCCTTTTCAATCTTCATCACTTGTTTCCTCATATTCAGATCAAAATGCTGATTTTCCTCTTGTTAATCCTGCCATTTATTCTGATTCTACTCACAACATTTCAAATCCAAATATTGATCAATCACCACAAGATAATTTTGAAAATATTCCTTCTTTTCCTGAAATGTCCTCTTCATCTAATTCTTCTCCACATGATCAATCTATTTCCTCTTCATCTAATTCTTCTCCACAACAATGCTCACCTTCAACTACATGTCCACCAATTAGAAAATCTGCTCGAGCTACTCATTTGCCTAAAAGATTTGATCAATTCATTCTAGATAAGCATATCAAACCTCTTACTACCTGTTCATTTGTTCAGCAGTTTCTTCCCAGTTCAGATCTGAATTATTTAAGCTCAGAGTACATTAGCAGTTTAGCTAATGCTTTGTTTGTTCATGAGCCAAGTTCATATGCTCAAGCTAAAGATGATCCTCAATGGGTTGACTCTATGGAGAAAGAATTACAGGCTCTTGCGAATAATAATACTTGGGAGATGACTACTCTTCCTTCGAATAAAACTGCTATTGGGAGTAAGTGGGTGTTTAAGGCCAAATTCAATCCAGATGGAAGTCTAAATAAATGCAAAGCAAGAGTTGTGGCTAGAGGTGATAAGAAAATTAAAGGTAAAGATTTTAAATATACTTTCAGTCCAGTTGCAAAGTTTACAATTGTTCGGATTCTTATAGCTTTAGCTGCTGCAAAAAATTGGGAGCTTCACCAATTAGACATAAACAATGCATTTTTACATGGATATATCGAAGAAGAACTGTACATGCAGCCACCAACTGACTATTCAAAGGCTGGACCTGGGCAAGTATGCAAATTAAAGAAGTCTTTGTATGGTTTGAGGTAGGCTGCAAGGTAATGGAATGTGGAGCTAAGCAGACATCTAATTAATTCAGGTTACAAACAATCGAAACAAGATTATTCTCTTTTCATTAAATCTGATGATAATTCTTTTACTGCTGTGGTTGCTTATGTTGATGATTTATTGATTACTGGGAATTCCATTTCTGAAATTCAAGCTGTTAAACACTCTCTACATTCAGTGTTTACAATCAAAGATTTAGATCCTTTAAGATATTTTTTGGGAATAGAAGTTTTTAGAACCGAATTGGGGATTCTTCTTAATCAAAGAAAATACATTTTGGATTTATTGAAGGACACAAACATGCTAGAATGTAAACCTGTTCCTGTTCCTTTACAAAGAAATTTGAAACTTAGCAGTGAAGATGCACCTTTGATTGGAGATCCTGAAGTTTATAGAAGACTTATTGGTAAACTATTGTATCTCAATATGACTAGACTTGATATTTCATATGATGTTCAACAACTTAGTCAATTTTTGAGTGCACCTGCACAAACACACTTAAATGTTGCGCTGCATGTGCTTAAATATCTGAAAGGTACTCTGGATTTGGGTCTGTTTTACTCTGCAAAGTCTGATTTTCATCTCACAGCATATTGTGATGCTGATTGGGGAAGTTGTCCTTTTTCTGCTAAGTCACTTTCTGGTTATAATGTGTTTTTGGGTAATTCTTTGATATCTTGGAAAACAAAGAAACAGAAGACAACATCTAAGAGTACTTGTGAGGCTGAATATCGAAGCATGAGTTATGCTACAAGTGAATTAATCTGACTTGATGGGTTGTTAGCTGATTTGAAGATAAAAGTGCCTCTTCCTATTAATTTGTTTTGTGACAATATTTCAGCCAAATATATTGCAGAGAACAAAGTATTTCAAGAAAGAACAAAACATTTGCGAGTTGATTGTCATTTTATTCGAGACTATGTGGATTCAAATTTCATCAATATTCTTCATGTTAGATCAGCACTTCAACTTGCAGATTTACTTACCAAGCCTTTGGGAGCAGATCAACATGGTTTTCTGTCGGTCAAGTTTGGACTTGTCTCTAAACCACCAAGTCCAGCTTGAAGGGGAGATGTAGAATATATTTCCTGTTGTAGTGTATTTGTTTTAGTATTTTTCTGTTTTCATGTATTCTGTGTTTGTAACGTTGGTTTGGGGTAGTTTGGTATTTTTGACTTTTGTACATATATTACTGGGTGACTTTGTATGGTTTTTTGACAGAAATATTTTTATTTCCTCTTCAGTTTTATCGTTCAACCTCATTGACATTTACATTGACATTTTGCATGATGAAGAAAAAACGCGGTTGCATATGCTACAAGGAAAAATCGAAGGGAAATATGATCATTTTCCACAAAGATTAATAAACACAAGTTTAAAATCTCTTCTTTTCCTTTTAAAATACAAGTTTGAACGTGCTATGTGAGCCCACCACAATCGAGTCCAAAGTCATATCATATGACTGTACCATTGTGTTTGATCAGTATATTTTGTCCTGTGATGGATGTCAAACTCCCCTTTTTATTGTCGATAATGTAAACCTTTAATTCCTTACACGTATTGATATAAAAACCATTTTAATGTCTTGGACATTCCCAACAATGTTTGGATATGGTAATTCCGTTATTTATTTATATGACCATGCTGAAAACTTGTATAAATATAAGGATTTACTAATATATCACCAAATCAGACTATTCTAGAGTACTGGTCACTAAGCAAGTCATAAATTTTCTGTATCTCAAAGATCAGAACACCATACATGATGGACTTTCTTCTGCTGATGTACTTGGATAAAAGTGGACAAACGTCAAATTACTTGTACGTGCAGACTTGGTCAGGCGCGACTTCAGCTTAATGAAAGCATCCTATAGCTAGTTCACGTTGTAAGTTATGCAATATAGTCGTACAAATAGTGCGCTGATAAATGTGTATAATGCACCAGGACTTGAAACAAATCGTGGACCCTATGATACTTGATGATTTGATGATTCCTATCCACCACCAAATTGTAGCATGCCCTGAGTCTAACAAATATAATATTGCCTATAAAAATGTGTACAAGATTTGCCAAACTTATTAATTAGTGCATGCATGAAACTGATATTTGTACCATTTCTACTATAATAAGACAATTAATCATGCTGTGACAAATAAATTATTAAGCGTGAAGCATCTGTACCTAGAAAATTAGACGCTTCTATTAAATTGACAAAAGTGACAATTGCAACCCACGTCAAAAGACAGGATATTATGATGATGCTGCAGTACAAGGAAACATCAAAACTGAGATAAACATAGCTGGACTTAAAATTAGCGTTATTATTAGTTGTCAGGTAAAATAATCGAAAGCACATCAATGGGATTAGAGACCAATGTAAGAATTAAGTACCTTGCATTATAAGCCAGGTGCAGTTTTTCAAATCTAAGCATATGTATGTTTAATATTGACTTTGTCAAGTATTTTATGATGTAACTACGAAAACTACCGTCTTAGAATCCAGTAGTCCATAAGCGGTCGTATTAATTCCTATTTTCGTCACTGCAAGGGAATAAACAATGAAAATATACCATATAAATGCATTTATATTTTACATAGCCTTGGATATGGTTAGCTAGTAATGGTGTAATAATAAAGTAGAGAAATGATAATGATCAGTATTTGTAAAATTATGTTACGAAAAGACGTATATTTATGCTATTACTAGGAAGATTTTCATAATGATCAATTAATTGAAAATAAATAAGTCAATGGTTGCATCATAGAAAAAGGAGTTAAAAAAGAGCAGTGATAAATACATTCCAAATGTTCTCTCTTCTTATCATCTACGATTCCCTTTTACATCTTATAATTTTGTCACTTAGAAAAAAATTAAGAGAATGAAGTTACAGATTTGAATATACGTTGACTTTTAGTAATCTATATACTACTTAAAGCTTATGGTACAACAACGTACTACCATCTAACTAACCAATTTCAAAATAACAAATTTATGGGAGTGAACCTCTAAAGTTTGATCGAACTTCTCAAAAAGTAATGGAAAGTGATGTTTTCTGTTTATTTTAAAAGGTAAACGTGATTTGTACTAGCCACTATCAGATATGATTATATAAAAGAGCTATCTACAAAAACTACAGACCGAAATGATGTAATAACAGAACCAAAATAAAAAAAATAAAGAGGTTTTTAGGCTCAGGGAAAAAGTTGAAGTAAAATTTAGTTTTAAGGACAAGAAGTTTGCTTTTTAGGTTGAAAGACAATTTTTAGTGTAAATCATAGAATAATAGTTGCAACTATCATTTTCTGTTCACACTATAAAGTGTCATTCAAATTAGAAAACAAAATTGTTGTCCTTGAAACTAAATTTTTTTACAACTTCTTCCCTGTGCTTATTTTCCTGAAAAAATAAAATGACGAGCATAGCGTGTAATTAACAGAGAATTCAAGCCCATGAGCCCAAATACTATATTAATTAATACGCCAGCAAAAGCCAGAAGCATGCAAATATCTCAATCTTCTATTAATCGCTCCTTTAACTTCAGCCAAAAATTCCTTCTTGCCTTTGCATTTGTTCTCAAAAATTCTGCGGCTTCTCTCTCGCCATAATACTACAATGAAACACTTCAGAGCGATAAGCATATGACTCCCACGTTCGCTTCTCCATCTTGTTCGTTTGAATATCTCAAACCACTACCGTCCACGATCAGTATTACCATAATATATATCAGCAGCGAGTAATAATGATTTCCAAAGTTTGCATATATACGTACAGTGAAAAAACAGGTGTTCGATACTCTCAATAAGGTTGTTGCAAAATACACAGACATTGGTAGTGATGAAATCTCTGGCCATTACTTAATATCGAGTTAGTAATGAGTTGTGAATAGTTCTCCAGAGAAGAAAATTATCTTTTTCAGAACCCATTTTATTCCATATTCTACTATACCATGGAGAGGGAGGGAAGCGGTTACAAGGAAGAATATCTTTGTATATAGTAGAAATAGAATGAGCAGAGTGCCGTGTGGTCCATTCAACTATCCTATAAATAATGCAACTCTTTAAATTTTGATCGAACTTCTACATTGTTGTTAAATAGAGAAATGGTAAGCAAATTTGAATCATTAGTAGGACTATACTTTAGGCAGGGAGAACTGTTCATTTATTTTACTGAACGAAACAATACAATATAAAACCTAAAGAAAATGTTGATCCTAATATTATGTCATGATACCAGCTAACAACACTAAGAAAAAGTAAACATTTTTGAAACATTCCAATAAACTTTATGACTCCTTGTTAACGGTCCTAAACATATTAGCTAGCACTCCTTCTTGCTTTAGAAACTACATACACCAAGTTTTGTTCTAAGAATTTTAAACTTGCTGACCGGTAGTGGCTTAGTGAAAACCTCTGCAACTTGATCGACGTTTTGTAGTAAACAGGAATAACATCTCCATCCTTTTGTACTTCGCTTAAAAAATATAAATTAATATTGAAGTGCTTGGTTTTTTCCATGAAATGCGGGATTTTGGGAGATTGTAATAGCAGCTTGGTTGTCAATAAAAATCTTTGTGTTTTCCTCTTGCTTTAAGTTAAGATCAATTCAAATCTTTCTCAGCCACAAAGATTGATTAACAACAACTGTTGCAGCGACAAATTATGATTCAACAATGAATTGAGCTATAATTTCTTGTTTTTTGAGCTCCATGATAAAACACCGAAATTTACTATGAAGCAGTGGCCATAAATGCTTTTAATATGATAACTGGAACCTTCCCAATTGCTATTTGAGAAACCAATCAGTTTGGACTCTTTGCTTCTTATGAATTTTATGCCAAAGTCACATGTGCTTTTAACCTATCTAAGTACCCTTTTTGGAGCCTTAAGATGCCATTCATTTGCACAATGCATAAATCGAGACAAAATGCTTACAGCATCACATATCAGGTCAAGTTGCTCTGAGATACATCAAGGAACCCATCAAGCTTCTGAGATATGCCTGATCAATATTTTTAGTTCTATCTTCTTTGTAAAGCTTCTCATTTGAGTTCATAAGAGTGCTCTTCTCTTTGCATTTTTCAAGTTTGAACTTCACCAGAATCTCCTTAGTATTTCTTCTAACAAATGAAACTTCATATTCACTTTATTTGATTTCCATTCCAAAAAAAAGGTCAACAATCCAACTTATATCATCTCAAAAAATTCCATCATCTCTTGCTTAAACATCTCCATAGCACTTGTTTTGTTTCCCGTGACAAGCAAGTCATCCACATATAGTGAGATGATAATAATGTCTGCACCTTTAAGTTTGACATAAGGTGTTGGTTTAGATGGACATTTAACAAATCCCAAACTCTAAATGTAATCATCAATCCTACTATGCCAAGCTCCTAGAGCTTTCTTTAAACCATAAAGAACTTTTTTAGAAGATAAACCATGTCTTCATCTCCTTGCTTTACATAGCATTTCGGTTGCTCTAGGTAAATCTCCTCTCATAGAAAACCATTCAAGAATGATGTTTGACATCTAATTGGTAGACTTTCCAGTAATTTTATGATGAAACAACGAGTAAGAGCCTAATATTGTCGAGCCTAGCGATAGGCACAAAGGTATCTGAGTAATCCACACCTGGTATTTGAGCATATCCTTTGACTACTAACCTAGCTTTGTATTTGTTGATTAAGCCAGCAGCACTAAGTTTACTTTTGTACACCATTTGACGCCAATCGCCTTTTTTTAAGGTCGATTAACCAACTCCCATGTTATAATATTTTTTCCAACCATCAATAATTCTTCCTTCATTATTGTAACCCATTTTTGACTACTATTGGCATCTTCATAATTGTTAGGTTCACACACCGCAACATTACATCAGCGGTAAATATCAGAAAGTGGTCTTGTGCTGCCGATTGATATGTCATCCACCAATTTCATTCTCCCAGTCTTTGATGCTTTGATCTACTATGTTCAAGATAGGAAACTTGAGATTTTTCTCTTTTGGGGTTGAATCTATCTTCTTTGCATCGTCCTAATTCCATTCCTCGTCTTCTATAAAGTGCACATCTCTACTTATAATTTTATTTCAGATTGGGACTTAAATTTTTTAATAAGCTTTTGCAACAGAGCTATAACCAATAAAGATGTCTAGAAGTGTTCTTTTTATCTATTTTGTCTCTTTTGACCAACAGAACATGAGTGAAGCACAAACATCCAAATATTTCAAGGAAATTTGAAGATGTTTTGTATTTGTATCAAACCCCAAAATGTGTTTTCTCCCCTACTACTCTTGTTGGAAGGCTGTTTTGTAGAAAAATAATGGTATTTTTTATCTTTCAGTTACTACATATTGTTGTAGAGTATATGGTGTGGTTAATTGATGTTGAATTCCTAACCCCTCTCAAAATCGGTCAAATACTTCATCGGTTTACTCCTTGCTATTGTTTGAATGGAGCGTTTGAATTTTACAACCACTCTCATTCTCAAAAATGACTTTAAAATTTCAAAACACTTGAGCTATATCTAATTTGTGTTTCGAAAAGAAAGTCCAACACATATGCGTGAAATCATCCATGAATGCAACATAATAAATACACTATTTGAAGCACCTTCTCCATATTAACATGTATTCCGCTTTGCTTTCCATATTGACATGTATTGCAATTTGCAATATGATTATCAAGTCTAGGAAGATCATTTGTTATCTCCTCCAATTTGATTTGCAGTAGCCCCTAGTGATGATAGTACCTGGCCTCTTGTGCCATAAGTCGGTGATATTTTCCTTGATTTTAAAGGTAGTGCGCTCCTCCTCCAATGGATTTAGAGAAAAACTTTTCCCATTCATTTTTACTTTGAAAATATCTTTACCATTTGCATCTTTTATTAAACATTATCTATCTTCGAAAACAACTTTGTTACCCTTTTCAATTAGCTGGCCAACACTTACTAGGTTTTGATCAATTTTAGGAACATACAAAACATTATAAACTTCGTACCTAAATAAGTTCACATTGCAACCGTTCCTTTTCCTTTCATAGCTATATACTAGTAATTTCCAAATCGAACCTTTAATGAATTTGTATTGCTTAATTCCTGGAATAGTTGTTATATGCCATTTGGTTAGTCCAACCATTGTCTATAAGCCAACATTCATTCGACTTTATATTAGGGAAACATGTAGCAACAAACTATTAATCCTCCTCCGCTTGATCAACGGTCTTTGCCTCTTCATTGCTTTGTTGATTTCTGCTTCGACATATAACAATTTCATGCCCCATCTGATTACATTTTGTGCACTTAGCATCAGGCCTTTTCCAACATCTAAATGAAGAATGGTCTTTGTTTCTACAATGTTGGCATGGTGGGTAAGTTCTTTTCTGAATTTTGTTCCTCCTGTTTGCATAGGAATATTCTATACTTGCTCCATTTCCTTCAATATCCTCCTTATTTTTACTTTTAGCCACATTTTGATGCTTGGCTGTAAAGCTCCTTCGGCGGTTGTATCCTCCCTCATTTGCCTTCTTTATTCTTATGCTTGCAACACATTTAGCAATTCTGCCAAGGGAATTTTTGATAAATCCATTGTATTCTCCAAGGCTATGATGATTGCTTCGTACCTTTCTGCCACAGTAATGAAAATTTTGTAAATTCTCTAATCCTTTTCCTTTGATGGTAGATGAGACTGCAATAAACGAGCAAGTATTTCTCTTTGATTTCTTTTCTTTTGAAGTTTTATTTATGCCAAGGTTGGATTATTTGCAAGTAAGGGAATTACAAGCTCTACTTCCACTGCTTTTCATATCTCCAAAGCTTCTAAGTTTGTTTCCGTACGTACCGCCCATATTTGATAGTTGTTCACATCGAACATCGATGGAGCTAATAAAGAGAGACTAGATTTTGTTTCCATGGTTTTTCAATTTCAAACACAGATCCTTTAAAATGAATGCTATGATACCAAATGCTGCTAAAATAGAGAATGATGAGAAAATTTGGAATAGTTGTAAGATAATACTTTAGCATGGAAAACTATTCATTTATTTTACTAAATAAAACAATACAATATAATAATTAAAGAAAATGATGATCTAATATTAAGCCACCAGCTAACAACACTAAGAAAAAGTAAATATTTTTGAAACATTTAGCTAAATATAATAGCTCCATGTTAGCAGTCTTGAACGCATTAACTAACATATATAAATGATGTCCAAGCAAAATAAAGAATATTTTATAGGGGACAAAATGACTACTTATATTGTGAATACAACCTGATCTTCGATCGACATTTCTGTAAGGAATATGCAAACTAATAGTAAATGGTTAAAAATGGCATTCTCGTTTTTTAAGCAATCCGAATGTCGTTAAACATTATATAAAGAAACTGTATAGAAGTGCATCACCTGTTAATTAGTTTAATCAAGGGCATAGCTACCATTAACTTTAGTGATAACAACTATGTAGCTGCATACAAGATACCACAAAGTTTAGTTCAGGACATTAATCTTCAAACATATGTAAAAATATCTTCACACGGTCTTTGCGAGATTCCCTTACTAGCACCTTCATTTCAATGAAATCTGTTGTAACATCCTCCATTTGGATTCCCAAAACTAACAGCTACAGATGTTGTAGTCATCTATAGTTATTATTTTTCGGTGACCGAATGCGGTAATGTTAGATGCATTGATATGCCAGAACCACATGGATATGAAGAATTTAAAATCAATTTTAAAACAAATTTCTCATTCCATTTCAAATCGCACTACAGATTCATTACATAATCCCAATTCGTAAATCACGTTCAAAGAAATATAATTATTATATATTACGCCAAGAGCTACATATGAAGATGCCCTCTTGGTTGATCAGATTCTATGTATAGACATTAAGTAACTTTGCTATTACATCCTGTTACACAACAAAATCAAACAGAAAGAACTCCTAATAGCTAGCTTGCCTCCTGCACGTCTTCGAAAGCTTATCAGTCTAAAGGAGAACATTAAAACCTTAACTTTCAAACTACTCAAAATCAATTGAGCACCCGAGAGTTTAAGGGAAAAACTTAAATTTCGAGTCAGACAAAAAGTCTTGTTTGAATAATAACCCTCCATCTCGAACCATATAGATATTTAGAGACAGCACGCCGGTTGGCGGAACGGGTTTTCCCCTCACTAGAATCTTAACCCAATTTATAATAACCATATACTGTGCACCTACATCCACAGTGGTTAAGACATAACATAGTAAAATGTATCATGATGATATGCAAACATGCAATATGCTCTGGATTTCCCATCCCCATCACCTGACTATCTATCTCAAGTTATAGTTTCTAGGATCACTATTAACCTATTAGTTTTCATGGGCTGACTAATAACCTGTTAAAAGCTTACGGACTATCTGTTCGGTTTCATAGTTTTCATGGGGTCACTATGAAACTGTTGGATTTTCCAATAATATCTCTCACGTCATAGTTTTCATGAGCTGACTATGAACCTATTGATCTCTATCAAATACCTGTTCCAGACATAGTTTTCATGGGATCACTAATAACCTATTGGTCCATGCCAATAACAATTTCCATAATCATAATTTTTTTGGGCTTACTAAGAACCTGTCTAAACCAATAATCTTTTGATCAGTCTTGGGCATCCTATATTCTGGTCTGTCTAACCTCATGGAAGCAATTCTACTCACACAGGATTTAACTCAATGTATATTCACTACTGGGTCAACCTAGCCTGTTATTCTGCCCTTAACACCCCAAAATGGAGTTATAGGTTAATAATAAAGTGAATATGATTACACAAGCATACATGATAACTGATCAAATAACAAAACAATATAAACATCCATGGTTTAATTCCTTGTAATCATTATCTAATGAAATATGGCTAATACCCTTAACCCGCTATCTTTAGCAAGGAATGCTTTCTCTAAAATTTCAAAGTTATATGCCATTTCAAAAATCTTTTTCATTGCCATGTGTTTACTTTAAAAATGAGATTTTGTTCTCTAATTTGAAAACTAAAGCTTTCGACTTTATCCTTCGGATCATTGTGACATCATGAGTTACCCTCCGTCACTCTCCCTTTCGACATCGTAGAGTAACCAAGCCCTCCATCCCCTTCCATTTAACTAATGGGTTCGAAACAAGCGGCTATGCTTCTTTCACCACTTTACTCTAGCAACAGGACCTTATGAAATCATTGCTTAAGCAATGCGGATGGCCCCTTCCAATACTTCTTTGAAACCATGCGGAAGGACCCTGTCGACACTATTGATTGGGTGTGGCACAACCCTTCTACCTCTATAATTAAACATGCATGCAGAATGACCCTTTCGACACTATCAACTAGTGCAGAAGGTACCTTCCGTAATGGTTGGACTTACTCAAGTATAAAGATGCGGAAGGTATGCTGTCGACACCATTGATTGGTGCACCACACCCCATCTGTCTTCATTGATTAACATACTTGCGGAGCAAATAAGAGCGGAAGGAACCCCTTCGACACTATCTACTAGTGCAAAAGGTCATTTCAATGATAATTGGACCAATTAATGCGGCGGTGCACACTTGTTAAAGAGTATGTATGCTGAGGGACCCCTTCGACACTAATATAAGTGAAGAAGGACCCTTCCGCATTCATCCTAGACAAGAATTAACTTCAGCGACACCCCTATCTCCTTAGTGTTCAAAGAAAAGCGGCATTGTATGCTTTCGAAGGTATCTATGCTTTCGAAAGCATCAATGCTTTCGAAGGCAAGTGGCGTTGCTGGAATTATCATAAAATTTGATTTTAACTAAGTAAAGCAATTTCTTTTTACCTAACCCCTTATGTTGTAAATTTTCTATTGGACAAGAAAATCTTTATAAAATTCTTTTCAGAATTTTGCTGCTGCATGTAATACCCAATGCTCCAATATTTAATTAAAAATTATCAACTAACCCCTTGTATTTAATTAATCATTAAATACTCATCTTTCTAATTAAATCTAAAATTCGCCCAAATCTCTTGAGAAAAATCTTAGAAATTCACATAAATTCCAAAATGATAATATCTTTATCATATAAAATTTTCAGCTCGAAAATAATTAATTAATTCCTTAAATTAATTAAAACCCGAAATATCCATTTCTTTTGCTCGAAAATTCATAATAAATTATCCATAGCTTGAAATATTACGAAAATTTAAACCAATCTCCAAAATAATGTTTTCCAAAACATATTCAAAAATCATGGCATTTGGAAATCATTTTGCACGATTTCAGCCTTAAAACCAAACTACATTATTCCATAAAATCCCTGTTTAAATTATTACATGGCATTTAAATCAAAACATATCATAATTCATTCAATCATATGTTTTTTGTAACATCCCCCACTTGGAGGTCCAAAACTAACGACTATAGATGCTACAGTCATCCATAGTTATTAATTTCCATTGAAAAAATGTGGTAATGTTAGATACATTGATATAACAAAAACATATGAGTATGAAATTTTTTTAAAGTCATAAAATAGATTTCTCATTCAACTTCAAATCATGTTTCAAATTCATTACACAATCGCAATTCGTAAACCACGTTTAGAGAAATATAATTATTACAAAATACGCCAAGAGCAACATATGAAGATGCTCCCTTGGATGATCCGAGTCTAAATATAGGAAATTAAACAACTTTTCTATTACATCCAAACACAGCAGAATCAAACAGAAAGAACTCCTAATAACTAGCTTGCCTCCTGCACATCTCTGGTAGCTTATTCGTCTAAAGGAGAACTTGAAAACCTTTACTCTCAAACTACTAAAAATCAATTGAGCACCCGAGAGTTTAAGGGGAAAACATAAATTTCGAGTCAGACAAAAAGTCTGGTATGAATAATAACCTACCATCTCGAACCATATAGATATCTAGTGAGACCACGCCGCTTAGCGGAATAGGTTTTCCCCTCACTAGTATCTTAACTCAAATTTATAATAACCATATACTATGCACCTTCATCCACAATGGTTAAAACATAACATAATAAAATGTATCATGATGATAAGCAAACATGCAATATATTCTGGATTCTCATCCACATTCACTTAACAATCTGTCTCAAGTTATGGTTTTTAGGGTCATTATTAACCTATTAGTTTTCATAGGCTGACCAATAACCTGTTCAAAGCTTATGGACTATATGCCCAGTTTCATAGTTTCCATGGGTTCACAAAGAACCTATTGGTATTTACCAATAACTTCATCCACTCACTATGAACCTATTGGGTTCTCTAATAACTTCTCTCATATCATAGTTTCCATGGGTTAACTATAAACCTATTGATCTCTGTCAATAACTTAATCCGGATATAGTTTTCATGTGATCACTAAGAACCTATTGGCCCCTGCCAATAACTTTTTCCATACATAGTTTTCATGGGCTTACTAAGAACCTGTATAAACCAATAATCCTTTGATCAGTCTTTGGGAATCCTATATTCTAGTCTACCTGACCTCCTGGATGCAGTTCTACTCACACGAGAGTTAACTCAATATATATTAACTACTAGGTTGAGCTAACTGGTTATTCTGCCATTAACAGCCCAAAAATCAAATATGGGTTAATTATAAAGTGAATATGTTTACAGAAGAAGCACACATGGTAACTGACCATAACATAAAAACATAAACATTTGTGGTTTAATTTTCTTCTAATCATTTTTCAAATGAAACATGGTTAATAACTTTAACCTATTATCTTTAGCAAGGAAAGCTTCTTTAAAAACTCCGAAGTTAAATGTCATTTCAAAAACTCTCTCATATTGCGATGGGTTCTTCTTTAAAAATAGAGATTAGGTTTCTCGTTTCAAAACTAAGGCTTTCGAAACCTTAGGCCTTATCTTTCGAAACCATTAAATTATATCTTTTGAAAGTATTCAAACCTTCTTTGCAAAACACTTAAACATATGCCTTCCGAACACTCAAAACATACCTTTCGAAAGCATCAAAACCTTCCTTTCAAAACCATTAAAGCATTCCTTTCGAAAGTATTAAAGCTTATCTTTCAGAACCATTTAGTCCAAGTAGGATTTATAGAAGCATAGCTTCGAAATCAAATGAAAGTATCTCTTTCAAAATCATTGGTTTTAACCTTAAGTATAACTTCTGGGTCAAAGTGAGCATAAGCGAAAGTAACCCTTTCAAAACTTTAATCTCCAAGTAAAAGAGTTTAGGGAACATATGGCTTCGAGACCACCCTTTCGAAATCAATGATCTTTAGGTAAAATAATTGGGAAAAAGGATAGCTTCGAAATGACCTTTTGAAACCATTGCCTATGAAACCTTTAATATAAGTGACTACAGGGACCCTTTCGAAAGCATTGGGATGTGGCTTCTCTATTAATAAAGCAAAAGCTTCCCTTTCGAACTCATTGTTATAAGGCTATAAAGAAAAAGGACCTTTAACCCGTTCGAAAGGTATGAAGACGGCAGCTAGGTTTCGACTAGGTTCAAAAGAAACTACCCTTTCGAAAGCTCCTTTTCAAAACTTAATATGTGGTAACTCAATCGAAAGGTACTTTTAAAACAAAGGTAAGTGGCAATCCCTTCAAAAGCTATTTACAAGTAACTTCAACCCTTTCGAAAGCGTCATTTTAAAAGAAAAGGCAAGTAACATATTCGAAAGCGTATTAAAATGACTTCTACCCCTTCGAAAGCTAGGTTTCGACACTATACCTTCCGCCTTTCTCCAATGCATTACGTATCAATTGTTTGATACCATGTACATTGGTTTCGAATGGGTTCTTTAGTGGGGCATGGTGTAGAAAGCCATCAGATGGAAGTGGCGAAGTTGTAAATCCAAGCAAAACTGATTTTTAGCCTTTAAAAGAAATTTCTTTTCACCTACTTGCCTTATTTGTCAAAATATGATTAGTTGCCAAATCTTTTACCAAAATATTTTTCTGAAAAGGCCGCCGAATTCATCAATTATTAATTAAAATATTTTAGTAAGGAAGCCTTTCCCTTAACAAACAATTAAGACATTTAAGCCCTCAAATTTAATTAATTTAATTTTCATAGCAAATCACTTAGGAAAAATTCCCAAAAATCATCTTAATTCACTTTTAATTTGTCTTCTAACATATATAAATTTTGGACCCAAAATCTTTTATGTAATTACCATAATTAATTTTAAACCCAAATTATCTATTTCTTTCATTCAAAATTCATAATAAATTATCCATAGCTTGGAATATTATGAAAATTTAAACCCATTTCCAAAATAATGTTTCACATAACTTATTTAGTCCTCATAGCATTCGAAATTAAAATTGAATCAAACCCTTTGCGAACATACTTGTTTAAATCAAACATGGATATAATTAATGCATATCATTATTCAAATCACCCAAACGGTTCTAAAATCTTAAACCCAAAATTAGGATGTTCATTAAAACATATATGAGATGGTTTAGATTATTATTCACCTTATTTGGATAAGGAACTTGAGATTTGCTCTAGTTTTAATCTCCCTAGCTTGAACCTTTGCTTCTAAGGATTTTTGAACTCCTTTTCTCTTAGGGTTATGGCCGGCCTTGGTCTCCTTTGTCTTTGTTTTATGAAAGTATGATAATGAGAATGAGGTAATGGTTTAGGGGTTATGGGGTTATATACGACTATTTCCATAATACCCTTGCCTTATTCTCTTGAGTTGTTAACATATAAAGCCATTTTATAAACCCATTCTCATGATTTCATTTAGGTAAGGCACGGGCTCTATTTAGTTTTCAAATATCAATCCCCTTACCACTCTAGTCTTTTCATTATTCTTTAAATTTATCTAATTAAATATCCTGAATAATGTTATTTAAAATTAGGGGTGTTATAGGCTCCCCTCCTTAAAGAATTTCGTCCTCGAAATTCAGCAAGGACTAAATACTAAACTAGCAATCATCTGTAACATCTCCTAACTACCATACTAGCTTACCTAACTAGAAAAGAATCTATGACGACCCACAAATCCATACCCTCTGAATCGACAATAAACCACACATGCCCGACCCAAAAAGCACAGACTGATGGAAAGTCAAGAGAAAGAAAAGAAGAGAGAAGAAGAGAAGATAAGAGAAGAAAGAGAGAAGATAGAACCAAACAGAACAATACAGAATCTCACATCGCAGCGGAAAACATATAATATCATATCAATGATCTTTACAAAACAGAAACTGTATATATACATACATCAATCAGAGTTCAACAATCAAACAATAGTTATCAGCCTGAACAGTTATAATAACATGTCCTTACAATTGCTGACAATATACAACAACTAAGCAAAGCGGATAATCAAAACAGATACACGTATACGAAATGAAGATCTCCAGCTCTCCTGCTGAAGCTCCAAAATCACCAATATAAACCTGTAAATATACTCGGTCTGACCCGAGCATTGAAAGGGAAGAACGCCCGGATCAGTCTGGTAAACTAGCGTGAGAAACACACTCAACTGAATTTATTAAATTACCAAACTTTTCCTTTATCAAAACAAAAGTATCTCGTAAGACAAGTCCACACATAAACACAGACATGTTTTTACCTTATGATAACTAAAAAATTTCATATCAAATCATCTGATATTATACTAGTGTCTAGTATACAAATAATATTAATCATAGCCGAAATTGTTACATTGATTAAATTTCAGCATATAGCCCAAAATGGGTAATACAATCAAAATAGCAGGTACATAGTGGAGTTTGGATTTCCATACAAATGACCAGGTGAAGGGACTACCTTCCGGCAATACATCCCTAGAAAAATGTACCGAGGAACGTCACAAAGGAACCTCTACCAACACAAGACTGGCCCACCTCTATAACTAGATGGTACCGAATATGTCATCCTCCGGTCGTTACCGACCATTACCGAGGGCCCTCTAGCATACAAACCACAATAATCAGATACACGACGTCATAGCGTGTAAAAATATATCTAGAAGAGGATGATCATACCCTACTTGGGAGTGACCCACTTAGCCTTGCCGCGTATAACCCTGTTTTGGTCATTTTCGGTTGATGAGGCCTGAGGTAACGATTACCTTTCACAAATCACAATCACATCACTTTGAATGCCACACGGCCATTTCCGTTGACTACTAATCGCCTTCCACAAAAATACAACCCTTAAGCTCATACGCCTTAAGGAGGATGTTAAGCTAAGAGAAGTTGCCTTCTCCGCTACCAACTGATGTACGTTTGTAAAATCCAATGTTGGAAATCATTAGAAATGCAATGTCAGACAAACATCCATACAAGTTGTCTAGGAATAGGACAAACCGAAGGTACTTTCCTACCACATCCTGTCGGGAAATCCCTAGGATTAGTAGCGAATAGTCCTTGCATCGGACATTTCATAACGAACAGACCACTGCTACTGGATGTATATTGGGATTTTAACCCCAAACGATCAACAAGCAGTCCCCCACTATGAAAATCCAGAATATCAATATCATCAATAAGCAACCTGCACAAATCGTCGCATATACGTTGGTCCGAAGTGGTTTTCAGATAAATCTGATCCCGGTCTCTTCACACCAACAACGCAAAAGCATTTCTCAACCTCACACAGAAACTAAGTCTCATAGACTTATCACGTCTCCAACTTTCAACTTGCTATCCTTCGGGCCAAGAAGGAAGCTCGATAGATTGGAGTAATACTTCGCACTAACGAATCAACATCCTCAACACAAACGATAATCAAGCCTACATAGAAGGCTACGTACTAAGTGTACGACTAAATAGTTCCCACATCAAGTCGAGGAACTAAAATATGGCCAATACTTTGATAGTCGATTATTTAACTATCAAAGCAAACAAACAAATATTTAGCACCATATACAATCACTAGGCCCTTTTAATTAATCTTTTATTAATTAATTCGCTTGCCAAATATTCACTTCAAATTATCTTTAAAAAGATATATTCTCAAAACCATTTCAATATTGGAAAACCTTTCCATATACTTATCTAATAATAAGTAATTCACAATTCAATTTATTTTCAAGACTTGGAAAATATTCCATATACTTAAATCATGATTAAGTGTATATTTTATTCTTTAAGGAAAACATTCTCTTTAAACACATTTATTTGGGTCAAAACGAATGTTGTGTAAAACATCGTTACGACAACCCAAAATCACTAGTATAGGGATTCAAAAATAAGATAGATATATAAATCCCAAATACTATACAAAACATCTTCTTTCGAAAATCATTTACTATAACTACAGTGTTATAGTCCATCATTTCTTGTACTTCTCGAAAACGTCTATTTCAACAATGAATGTTGAAATCTTTGTGTTCGGTACTTAACACATTTTAAAACATCCTTAAAACCATTTAACTCCATTTAAAATATCACTTTCCAAAAATATCCATTTTACTTAAATATATTATCCACTGTCCAAAATCGTGAATATAAACCATTTACCAAATTCAATATTTCTATACCTTTATTAAAGGATAATCCACTGTCCAAAATTGTGGATATAATGCCTTTACCCAAATTCATTGCTTCTACTTATTTAATTTAAAGGATTATCCACTGTCCAAAATCATGGATAAAATCCCTTTAATAATCTTCAATATTCAACTTATCAAATTCAATTGATTTCAGATTTATAAAACAATGTTTATAAATTCCATTTATATATTATAAAAATTTCAAGTTATAAAACCCCTTTATTAACCAATTCTATATATATATATATATCTTTTACAGCAAAAATCCAAATTATAAGTAAATTACTTATAATTCTGTTTATTTTACAAAATCATTCTTTTTATAACTTCACAAATTCACAAATCTTGCCTACTTATAAAATCCATTTATAACTTCACTTTAAACATTTCAAAACTCCTTTATATTTTCATTATTTCGATTTATAAAAATTCAATTTTACAAATCTTATATATAAACCATTTACAATAATTTCAAAAATCACCATTTAAACTATTTTATAGAATAATCAACTTTATATTTCCAAAAATCACATTTCAATCATATTTCACAAAAATCATAATTTTTATAACAATAAAAATTATCACATTTATTTATTTAAAATAAATTCATTCTTAACAATTCAAAATTAACAAAACGTATATTTCCAAAATCACTTAAAAATCCTTTTTAATTTGAAATCATCACTTTAACAATTTTAAATTCTAAAATATAGGCCTAATGCTGCAACAGTACTAAATACATCAATCACGGCATCCCAAACATCATATATCATATGATAACAGCATATATATCAATATCTGTAAATAAATCAATACTGGTGAGGAATCCAGTTGGATCCCTCCAATCTGTCACCTGCAACAAATATACATATGAGAATATGTGTACAATGTTCGCTTCGAGGCAGACGCACATACAAAGGGTCATCCGCTCATACACGGGAACGTATAGGGTCATCTGCTCCACTAGGCAGGTATATATCCAAATATCAATCCATATATCATATATCATCCAAACAATCATCAATCAACATAAATAATATTTATTCTCACTTATATAAAAATACCAGTGAGTCAGAAAGAGTGAGTTGTACTCACATTGCGTCCAATAGCAGTTGTAGTGTTTTATTCCGAATAAAATTAAACGAGCGTTTAATTTTACCCAAAATTCACACTAGCTCCAATCAACTCCAAACCAGCTCTAAAATATAGTGCTCGTCAGTACGGACCCGATGCAATTCGTTTCGTCAAACACAGACCTCGTATGACAAAGTTACGGCGTTTTAAAGTTTATACGAATTATTATATAATTTATTTTAATTTTTCTTTTTATTTTTATAACCTTTTTACATCAGAGCCGCTCGATCTTGCTTGAGAGAATCTAGGCCGAACATTTGCTTCTTCTTCTCCTTCGTTTCATTTACGTGAAAACCCACCGAGCTCCGTTCGAAATTGATTTGCCGTGGCCACCCACACGCGATCGAACTCGATCGGCGACCACCACTTTGTTCGCCTATGCAAGCTCTACCTTTATCTTGAACAAGGCGAAGCTTGGCTCCACCATAGCATTGAAAATCGTGCTCGAACTTCGGCCATTCAATCCCCTATCGTCGTCGATTCATCGCCCTAAATTCGATCATAGTTGTATGGATCTGAAGATCTTTCGAAGCTCTATCATTTTGTAGTTGAAAACTTCTCGTAATTGTTTACGGATTTAGAGAGATTAAGGGGAAAAGATTTGAACATTTCGGCCATTCGAAATTATAATGGCGGCTGGAAACCCTAGTCGAATTAGGTTTTGCAAATAGAAAGAATAACGTCCTTTTATAGAAAATTCTACGACACTATTCACCCGAAAAATTTTCGAACTCGAAACGAAACGTGCCGCCTGGCGTTTATAATGTTTTACCCCTATTCCAAATGCAATGGAATATATATCGGGAGCCAATTCGATCGAATGTGGAAGATAGGTTTTCGAATCAACTATTCTAAATTTAAAATTTACTTAAACAGATTTCTAAGCGTTTTAGCTTGCCCCGGACAAACCGTAAATCCGATTGACTGGAAATTTGAAATCTTACAATAATATAACATTATGGATCCGATGAAACTAGTTTCGTCGAAATCCGAGACTGTATGAAAAAGGACCATTTTTACTCGTTAATTAAATATTAAAATATTCAATTTCTGTAATTTAACTTTTAAATCAATTTTAAAAGTTCTCTAACATCATTCTAATTAAAATATGATTTATTACAACTTTACAAATCATTTTCATTCGCATTAAATTCAAATTCCAATTATTTACACAATTTCGGATATTAAATTAGCAATTTAATTATCCAATTAAATCAAGATATCCGAAATAAAATCTATTCGACAAATAAAATTAACTTGTGAATATTTAAAATCAATTAAATATCCCAATTTCAAATGACTAAAATTCTGGGTCATTACACAATCTATACAAAGAAAATATAGAACATACCCTTACAACAGATCACGATAAGTATCTCTAATCCTGTCTTCTGTCTCTCTAGTACAGTGCTCTTGTTTTTGCTCCACTGAAGTTTCACCAACTTCACTGTATTATTTCTTAACATCTTCTCATCTCTTGCTACAACCCGAACTGGTTGTCTAACAAAAGTCAAATTCGGTTCTACTATTAAATCTTCCAACACAGTTGGAGGAATAGTAGTCTCTGGATCAAGCACATACTTACGAAGATGAGACACATGAAACACATTATGGACACCTACCAAACTGCTCGCAACTCTACTATGTATGTGAACTTTCCGATCCTCTCTATAATTGGGAACGGTCCAACATATCTCAGTGCCAGTTTCCCTGACTTTCCGAATCGTACCATCCCTTTCATTAGTGATACTTTAATGAAAACCCTGTCTCTAATTGGAAACTCTAGATCACTACGCCTCTTATCTGCGTAACTCTTATGTCTAGACTGAGCTTCCCTCATCCTACCTCGGATTAATTCAATCTTCTCTATTGCCTCTCTTACCAGATCTAGTCCTAAGAGCAATCTGTCTCCAGTTTCCAACCAACATGCTAGTGATTTGCATGGCCTTCCATACAACGCTTCAAAAGGCGTCATTCCTATACTAGTCTGATAATTGTTATTATAGGTAAAATCAACTAGGTGTAGGTGATCTTCCCAAGATCCACCAAAGTCTAACACACAAGCTCTTAACAAATCCTCAAGTACCCTGTTGACTCTCTCTGTCTGCCCATCTATCTGAGGGTGATAAGCAGTACTAATCTTGAGCATGGTACCTAGCACATCTTGTAGACTCTTCCAGAACTCACTAGTAAACAAAGTATCTCTATCACTTACTATACTACTAGGAATTCTATGCAGTCTAATTATGTACTTCATAAACAATTTAGCTAAAACAGGTGTTGTCCGGGTTGACCTAACCGGAACAAAATGGGCACTCTTGTTCAACCTATCCACTATGACCCAAATACTTTCATTTCCTCTATTCGACCTTGGCAACCCGTCTATAAAATCCATGGATATCGAATCCCATTTCCAAACTGGTTTCTCCAAAGGCTGAAGCAATCCACTCGGCTTCTGATGTTTGGCCTTCACTTGTTGACAGTTCACACACCGCCTTACCCACAAGTCGACATCCTTCTTCATACCTTCCCAGTCAAAACTCCTCTTCATGTCTTGATACATCTTTGTTTCCCCAAAATGAATCGTAAATTTGGATCGATGACATTCCCTAAGAACCTTTTTCCTTAAATCCTCAACATTCAGAACACACTACCATCCCTTCCCCTCTGATCAAGATTAAGATACTTTAGATCTTCAATCTCTGACCCAACCACAAGCCTTCTAATCTTCTCGGCTAATAATGGGTCTTCTTTCTGCTTAGAAGCAATCCTTTCGATCGGTACTGGTCGAACTTCCAAGCAGGACAACATGGCGGTGCTCTGACTAGAACTAGCAGTCGATCTTAATTGCACACTACAGGTAGTCAAAGCCTCAAGATCTTTCCATTCCGCCAACATGGCTAACACCACATTCTAATGTTTTCTGCTAAGAGCATTTGCTACCTTATTTCCGTTTCCAAGTGTATACTCTATACCAAAATCATAAGCCGCTAAAAACTCTAGCCATCTCTGCCGTCTCATATTCAACGCCTTCTGAGAGAATAAATACCATAAGGACTTATGGTCTGTGTATAACTCAAATCTCTCCCCTAAGAGATAATGTCTCCATACTTTCAATGTGAAGATCACTGCTACCAACTCTAAATCATGAGTAGGATATCTCACTTCATGCGGTCTAAGCTGTCGTGAAGCGTATGCGATGACCTTACCCTTCTGCATCAACAAAGCCCCTAATCTGGTTCCATATGCGTCGGTATACACTACTAATCCTTGGTTTCCGTTTGGAACCACTAACATGGGTGCATTGGTAAACAAATGCTTTAACTTGGGGAATGCTTCGTCACACTTGTTAGACCAAATAAACTTCACGTCCTTCCTAGTTAACTTAGTCAAAGGTGATGCTATCTGCGAGAAATCCTTAATGAATCTCCAGTAATAGCCGGCGTGTCCAAGAAAAATTCTAATCTCAGTCACAGTCTCTTGTATCGTCCTTGGATTACCTTAATGAATCTCTAGTATTTCGAGTGCCGAATGAACTATCGTCCTTGGATTACCGGATGAGTTCGTGGATCCTGAGTGTCGAACCAGCATCCTCATTTGGATCGCCGAATGAACCTCGAGACTCTAAATACCGAATGAATATTCTCATTTGGATAACCGAATGAAACCCATACGGGGAATGCCGAATGGACCTTGATACTCTGAATACCGAATGAATATTGTCATTTGGATCACCGAATGTAACCCATACGAGGAATGCCGAATGAACCTTCGCATTTATCCCACCGAATGAACCTTTGCATTTGTCTCACCGAATGAACCTTTGCATTTGCTTGTTTACATCCTCCATTCTAACAGTACGCTTTTTATGTTGCAGATAAATGTCTTGAAAAGCAGAAACTCGATCAGACAAAAAGAAGTCCCAGGGCGAAGGAGAATATTCCTCAGTGCCCCCTGTTCAGCCAGGTCCGGAACGTCATGGATCTACCCCGAGATCACTAGTGGACGGGTACGACCCTCAGGAGCTTCTGAACTCCCCGCTCGATTGCTTTCCCAGCTCCCTTAAGGAAGAGCAGCTTGATGTCATCTCCCGTTCTTTCGGAATTGATAGGGCGCGAATGCTGTTGCCAGGGAGAGAAGTTATGCCATACGACCCTCCTGAAGGGTACTTTGCCTACAACAAATACCACTGCATGTGTGGTGCCATTCCGCCTCTTAACGCTTGGGTAGCCAGCTTTCTCACATATCTAAAGGTGGCCCCATTCCAGCTTCAACCCAACTCCTATGCTATACTGGTGAGCCTCTTCGTCATCTTCCAGAGGAAGTATGGTCGTGCTCCTTCCAACCGGGAGATCCGGTACTTATATAATCTGAGGGGCTATAAGAAGGGGTCCCCATACATCAGCTTGGAGTCAGCTGTAACCTTCAAGCCGGTCTTGGATCTGTATTCCAAATTCAGCATGTTCAAGAAGGAGTGGTTCTTCGTCAGGGACGACTCTGTTTCTATTCGGCGTTTTACTTCTGGATGTAAGTTGATGCTTTATTTATAATTTCCATTCTGATTGCGATGCTTCTTCTCATATGTTTTCATTTTCGCTAGCGACAGGTGGCTTTACGGTTGTGGAGACTGACCGCCTGGTTCAGACAGCGGCTGAGATAGAAGCTATCCCCGGAAGAGATAGATCAGCTGCCTTCCTGATCAGAAACGCGACCCTTCTGGAGTATAACTCGATCCTTCCACAGCAGTCAGTAGTCAAGCTGAGAGAAACGGCGGAGGAGAGGGCGGCTGCTCAGGCTAAGGGAGGTGCCACGGCAGAGAGTGGCAAGAGGAAACCTTTCACAAAACCTCCAGCCGTCGGAGGTAAGAAACTTAAGAGGTCGGACGGTCCTTCCCCCAGCAATTGCCCACTTACCCAGGGGGAGGAAGACTTAGAGGAGGAGAGAGGTGAGGGTGGAGGTGACCGGGAAGGTGGCGACGGTGGTGATGGCATCGGGGCCTTGCTTCCTGGGCAAGCAGGCGAGATCTAGGAGTGGACGGATGATGCATTCCACCAAGCTTTTGAAGGACTGGACGGGGAACCGACTTTGATAGAAAAATCCGGAAAAGCTGACAAGGCTGGGACTGGTGCAAGCGAGTCTCCTCAGACTATTCCAGCCAGGGTGGCTCCGACGACTTCAGGTGAACTTTTGACTCCTGCGAGCTCCATTTATGATAGGGACTTAGGAATATTTTATGATCCGCTCCCGTCTTGGAATGAAACCCAGGACTCATTGCAGTATCCTACTCCTCCCCAGGGTTGGTATAACCACAGATGTGTTTTCTTTCTTCTATTATCTTTTAATTTACCGTGTTTTTCTCGAATTATGGATCAATGTCAGCTTGTGACACTTGTTCTTCATATCAGGAGCAAGCAAAACAGCCAAGGCCTTAGATCTTCGGCACAGGCTTGAACAATACAATCTCTCCAAAGCTTCCGCCAAGCCGAAGCCTTCGGCCCACCGTTCCGGGGATGTAGTCGGCTACCGTCCTCTTCTCGGGGTTATTGAAGAAGGTATTCACAAGAGAAAGAGGAGTCATCCCTTATCTGAACCTTTACTTGGTCCTCGGCCCTCAGCTCAGCCTCTTCATGATATCACGGAGGAGGATACTGAATTCGTACTCTCTCCGCACCCGTCTGAAAATCCTACCGTTACTCAGATTAACCGTCCTGACTTAGCTCAAAATCCATTTGCGGGTCATCCTGATCTGGATCCAAGTTCCCATGATATTACCTTTGATGAGGTTACCGGTGAGCATCTTCTTCCCCGCAATCCCATGGTACGGGTGCTTGATGAGGCTAAGTCCTTAGATCTTGATTTACTTACTACTCGGATAATTACCATGGGAGACGAGGCCAAGGCTAATATTGATCGGGTGGCGGAGGAGACTAGGAAGCTAATGGGGCATCATGCCCGGCTGGTTAAGGCTGGAGAGGAGATTGGGAGTGCTAATATCCGACTACGATTGGTGGTTTCGGATCAGGCCAAACAGCTTGCTGATCAGGCCATTCAGATCTCTCAGCATGAGGCTGCTTCTGGACGACTAAAGAAAACCATGGAAGAGGCTAGCCGGGCCGAACTGCGGAAAATGGAAGTTACTTGCAAGGAACGGATCGACATGGCTATTGCCACAGTGGACGAGGTTCGGAAGGCGGATCTTGAGCAGGTAGAGGAGTTGTCCGGGAAACTTGAGGCTGCAGAGCTTGCTCAAGCCAAGTTGAGGGAGGAGATGGAGGCAATGCGGGAATCCCTTCTGGCTGACTACTCGAGATACCGATCGGAGAGAGATGCTTCCGTTGAAAGGTTGTCGGCTTCCGAGGCCCGGATGAGGGAGTTTGAGGAGAATGAGGGGATGATGGATGAAATGCTTTAGGACATGTACTTCCAAACTTGGAAGCAGGGCAACCTATCCTGGATGGATGATTACCCTAGGGTCATGGCTAAGGTTTATCTTCGGGCTCTGGAGGAGGCTAAAGCGGATGCGGATAAAGAGGGTGGCGTGGCCTTTAGCATGGATGTGGTCACTGCCCAGTTTACCAAGGAGGAGAAGGTGGCGGTGAAGGAGGGTATGCGGTTGCTTGCTGCTGAGGAGGCAGGTGTGCAAGTAGAGGATGACGACCAGGATGGCCAAGAAGCAGGTGCTAGTAAGTCTTCCTTTTTTAGTTTCCCCATTAACTTGGTTGCTTCTCACTAATGAATCCTTTCTCTGTCTGGACAGGTGGGCAACAGGACAAGGATAAAACTCCAATGCAGCCGGCCCCTTGATTATACCTGGAAAAACTCTTTTTGTGGATTTGACAGGGTTGTATATGTTAGTCTTTAAAACAGTAAAGTAACTTTTAGGTTGTAATATTTTGCTACTTGTAATAAATAGCTCCATTAAGCTGATTTTGTCGTCTTCTGAATGTTTGTTGCTATTTTGACATGTCGTATGAGAAATATAGCTATGTAGCTAAATTGTGTTTGACGTCAGGTTCTTGCTTAAAACATGATTTCATGACTTGCAATGTTAGCGCTAGGTGTGAATAAATTATAGTCATGTGTTTATATATGAAAGAAGGAAGTACCGCCCTTTAGATTTTGCTTGTAGATGGCAGCTTTGAATATCCTGCGCGACTGAGTAAGGGATGTGGTCCATTATCTTGCTGTGAGTATCCGCTTCTATTAGTGAGTGTCTCCTGTTTTGTGTCCTGTACTTCAGGAATTGTTACAGAGGATAGGAGAAAGGTTTCTTAAATAAAATTGAAATATGTGAAAAAGTAAAACTTCCAATCACGGAAGGCTTTCGATGTGCTTGAGTTCGTGGCAAACGGGTTTTGTAGTCACTTTCCCTAGCTGTGGGTCTTGGAGACATTTTTTACCCATCTTACGCCTCTGCGGGGAGTTAATTCGTTTTTACCACAGCTGCACTTAAGACACATCGGAGCCGAGATCGCGCACAGTAACTATCCGGGCCATTATGGCCCGTAATCGTGGGTATTATTCGATTTACTGTGGCCGGCTAGCATGGGTGCCGATCGTCAACTGTGAACTGCCCCTGGCTGGCCACACCTTATGTTGGGGCTTATAGTCGGTTCATAGTTGCCGGCGAGCCTAACGCCGTAATGAGCTGCCTCGGCTATAGTCGGCCTTCTCGGTGGCTTATAATCGGCTCATTACAGTTGGCTTTAAGGGCCGCCGCGAGCAATGAGTTAACCCGCAGTAGAGGGATGCCGGAGCAAAAGTGTCTCATTGGCGAGGGCATAGATTCGCATAGTACCTGTTAGGTCTTGTCCAGGAGAGGTTGCGCTGTGGAGCGCCTTGAATGAAAATGCTATTTGCACAGGATTTTGTTCAATAGAAAAGGATACAGTTAACAAGCAGCCAAGATATGAAGGAACACGTTAAAAAGAGACAAGTTTTTTAAAGTGGTTCGGCACGAAAATGCCTACGTCCACTGATTCTCTTTGTTAATTCACTTCATATGGGCAGTATGAGTTAAGAAATGTATCGACGAAGGTGTTGGATGTTCCATGCCCTCTGGAACACCTCTCCGTCCACTGTTGACAAAATATAAGCTCCGTTGTGGAGATCTTTATATGGTCCATCCCGGATTGGATCTAGTGCTCCGGGGTGAGGGAAGATTCGCTTGAGGACAGATCCCCTTCTTGTAAGGTGCGATGCTTGACTTCGGAGTTGTATTGTGCTGCCACTTTTTGCTTGTGGGCTGCTGCTTTGAGGACGGAATCATTTCTTCTCTCCTCAATTAGATCCAAAGACATGTGAAGGAGTTCTTCGTTCTCTTCTGGGTTATAGTGGATCCTACGGTGGGAAGGCACGATGGTTGCAACTGGGAGCATAGCCTCCGATCCGTATGCCAAAGAGAAAGGAGTATGCCCTGTTGATGTTTTGAAAGGTGTGCGATAGGCCCATAGTGCCATAGGGAGTTCATCCACCCAAGCGCCCTTTGACTTTTCGAGCTTCTTTTTGACCAGAGTTTTCGGAATTTTGTTGACGGCTTCGACTTGTCTGTTTGCCTGGGGACACGCTACGGATGAGAAGCTTTTGTGAATTCCATGCTCTTAGCACCAGTTGGAAAATTCCTCGCAGTCAAATTGAAGTCCATTGTCTGATATGATTTTGAATGGGACTCCGTACCTACATAGAACATTTTTGATCAAGAAATTAATAACTTTTGCTGAAGATACTTTATTCAGGGGTTCTGCTTCCACCCATTTGGCGAAATAGTCGACTGCCACTATAGCATATTTCGCCCCGCCTCGGCCCATTGGTAGTTTGCCGATTAAATCAATTCCCCATACAGCAAAGGGCTATGGGCTGGTCATTTGAGTAATCTCAGTTGTTGGTAGTGAATTTGGCGATGAAATTGGCCATGGCCTGCCCCTTGATGGCACTGCGAGGATGGTAGGTAATATCATATTGACTTAGTTCAATGCACCATTTACATAGCGTTCCAGTATCTTTCCTCTGATGTGTTCTTCAATCAAGTCCTGGAGATGATGGCATTCATTGGTATCATGCCCATGGGATTCGTGGAAGCGGCAGAATTTTCCAGATTTAATTGCGTTATCTGATTTCTTCTTGTGCGGGGGGCGTTTGTATTCAACTTCGTCTTGAGTGGCAAGAAAGATGTTTTCGATCGTTTCATTTAGAGGGGTGTAAGTGTCAAATCTTGGTCCTAGCCGATATGGACGCCTTTCTCCCTTCTTGCCCCCAGCATTATCCCTAGAGTCAAATCTTCGAACGACCTTTGCTACAGCGGGCGTGTTGCCGTGAGCTGCCCTATTTTGTTGCCCCGACTACCCCTCAGTGGCGGCGTCTTCAAGTCTCATATATTTTCCAGCTTCATAGAAGAAATCGGGTAAAGTAGCTGGTTTTTCTTTTGTCAGCCTTATAGAAAATTTAGTGTCCGGATGCACACCACTACAGAGGGCCATTAGGATAAGCTTCTCATCGGCATCTTGGACTGCGGCAGCTGCAGCATTGAATCGGGTTAGGTATTGCTGCAGCTTCTCTCCAGGTTTCTGTTTGATACTGGATAAGGAATAAGCGTCTTTGGGTTGTTCCACATGAATGCGGAACTGACTGATAAACTTTTCTTTCAACATTCCCCACGAGCTGATGTATCCATGGGGTAAATGACAGAACCAGGAGGTAGCTAGATCTTCTAAGAATAGTGGAAAGCATTTGCATAGTACTTCCTCTGTTGCTCCACTCATGAGCATGTGCTGTGTGTATCTCTATAAGTGTACAACGGGGTCGGAGGTTCCTTTGTAAGGTTCCATTGTTGGCATTTTCCATTCTCGGGGGGTGATAGCAATTTCGATATTGCGGGCGAAAGGGCTGGTTACCCTAGTGCCTATCCCTCGATCTCTTTGATCCCGTTGGACGCATTCTCTGAACAAGCGTGCCATCCTTTCATCAGAACTTGGAGCAGATAGAAATGAGTTTGGTTCTGTTCTATGGGATTGATTCCGTCCAGATGACCTGTAGGGATGGTATCGTCTATCGTTCCTCATATTTTCCAGCAGCTGCCTTTGATCATCTGGGAGCATGCTAGGGTCAGCTACAGTTGGCCCTTGCCTTGATCTTCCCCTGCTGGGTTCTGATCTAAGCACTTCCTCGGGTCCAACTTATGGCTGGACTCTAGCTCGGCCCCGTTCACCGGCGTTTCCGTGGTTAGGCAGTATGACAGGCTCAGCTACAGTTGCCCTCCGTCCGGCACCTCCCCCGTTGGGTTCGGTACCAAACGTTTCCTCAGGCCTAACTTCGGGCTGTGCTCGGTCTCGGCTCCTACCATGGCTACTTCTGCCGTTAGCTCCTTCGAAGAAGGAAGATCTTTGTTGTCTCTGAGATCCTCCAGACTGGGACTCGCCCCATGTTTCAGTGTTGCGGTTGGATTCTTCAGCATCCCTTAAGCATGACATGAGATGGTCCACCAAGGCTTCCTGCTGGGACGTGAAGCGGTTAGTTACTTCAACCACAACTCTGTCCAAATCTGCCCTAGTAATTGCTGCAGGTTGTTCTGTGGTAGGAGTGGTTGGGTTAGCCTGTCCTTCATTTGTTACCGCTGCCGGAGGAGGACGATTTACTTGATTCGTGACAGCTGGATCTGGAAGACTGCTGGATGCGATGTTTTTTCCTTTGTTAACATCTTTTCTCTGTTTGGGAGGCATGTTTTCCAAGTAGCGAACGATGCGGTTAGAAAAACTGTTAAGTGGATGAAGCTGAAGCTTCGAGCTTCTAGTTCTCAGTGAAAGCACCAAAAATGTTTGCACAAAAAATGGACAAACACCTCAAAGTTATATGATTTAGTAGATCTTAGGTTGTTCTTAGTGATTTTGGAGATTTATGCAAATATATGAAAAATAGAGGCTAAACTATAAAAAGACACGCAGATTTATAGTGGTTCAGCCAGAATGTGCCTACGTCCACTTTATATGTTATTTCTCTTGTTTTGTTGTGATTACAAGTACAACGCTTTGGTACAAGTAAAAGAAAGTTGTTTGAAAGTTCCTTCCATGCTTGAGCTCTCAAACTTGTCCCCCATTGTTGTACCCTTGCCCCTCTATTTATAGAGTGAGGCTGGGGGTAGGGGTCTTGGATGTGTATAGTTGCTGGTGGGCCTGGGCTGATGTGATCTGGCCTGGCACGTTTTGGTCCTGTAGCACTTGGTCCGGTGATGGTTGGGTTGTAGTCTTGGTCCGGTAATACTTGGTCCGGTGGTAGGTGGACTGGTGGTTGATCCGGCAAGGCATGGAAGAGGAGTTGGACCGGTAATGGGTGGAGTGTATGTTGGTTCGGCAGGAGGTGGTTCGGTAGGGGTTGGTCTGGCACCTTTGGTCTTGGGTGATGGTTCGGTAGTCACGAGGAAGGAGCTGGTTCGGTGGGCATTAGGAAGGATCTGGTTCGGTGGTAGGGATGGGGATTTTTGGTTCGGCGAAGCCTGAGATGGTTGGTTCGGCGAAGCCTGGACCGGTGGTGAGAATTCACCCAACATTTGCCCCCCAAAGTGGGGTATATGCTGGCATATGGCCTACTTTGTTTCCTTCCATTCGATCGCTGAGCGCCGATCCAACTGGTCCGGCATCCTATAGTTGCCTATAAGTAGGGGCTGTAGACGTGCATTATTCCCTTCCAACCCAAGACAACCGAACCAGACATTCATACCGAATCGAATCAGGTGATACATCCTTCTCTCGTCGAATAGCCCCTTTAGACAATCGAACGAATCCGGGTATTTCGAGTGCCGAATGAACTATCGTCCTTGGATTACCGGATGAGTTCGTGGATCCTGAGTGTCGAACCAGCATCCTCATTTGGATCGTCGAATGAACCTCGAGACTCTAAATACCGAATGAATATTCTCATTTGGATCACCGAATGAAACCCATACGGGGAATGCCGAATGGACCTTGATACTCTGAATACCGAATGAATATTGTCATTTGGATCACCGAATGTAACCCATACGAGGAATGCCGAATGAACCTTCGCATTTATCCCACCGAATGAACCTTTGCATTTGTCTCACCGAATGAACCTTTGCATTTTCTTGTTTACATCCTCCATTCTAACAGTACACTTTTTATGTTGCAGATAAATGTCTCGAAAAGCAGAAACTCGATCAGACAAAAAGAAGTCCCAAGGCGAAGGAGAATCTTCCTCAGTGCCCCCTGTTCAGCCAGGTCCGGAACGTCATGGATCTACCCCGAGATCACTAGTGGACGGGTACGGCCCTCAGGAGCTTCTGAACTCCCCGCTCGATTGCTTTCCCAGCTCCCTTAAGGAAGAGCAGCTTGATGTCATCTCCCGTTCTTTCGGAATTGATAGGGCGCGAATGCTGTTGCCAGGGAGAGAAGTTATGCCATACGACCCTCCTGAAGGGTACTTTGCCTACAGCAGATACCACTGCATGTGTGGTGCCATTCCGCCTCTTAACGCTTGGGTAGCCAGCTTTCTCACATATCTAAAGGTGGCCCCATTCCAGCTTCAACCCAACTCCTATGCTATACTGGTGAGCCTCTTCGTCATCTTCCAGAGGAAGTATGGTCGTGCTCCTTCCAACCGGGAGATCCGGTACTTATATAATCTGAGGGGCTATAAGAAGGGGTCCCCATACATCAGCTTGGAGTCAGCTGTAACCTTCAAGCCGGTCTTGGATCTGTATTCCAAATTCAGCATGTTCAAGAAGGAGTGGTTCTTCGTCAGGGACGACTCTGTTTCTATTCGGCGTTTTACTTCTGGATGTAAGTTGATGCTTTATTTATAATTTCCATTCTGATTGCGATGCTTCTTCTCATATGTTTTCATATTCGCTAGCGACAGGTGGCTTTACGGTTGTGGAGACTGACCGCCTGGTTCAGACAGCGGCTGAGATAGAAGCTATCCCCGGAAGAGATAGATCAGCTGCCTTCCTGATCAGAAACGCGACCCTTCTGGAGTATAACTTGATCCTTCCACAGCAGTCAGTAGTCAAGCTGAGGGAAACGGCGGAGGAGAGGGCGGCTGCTCAGGCTAAGGGAGGTGCCACGGCAGAGAGTGGCAAGAGGAAACCTTTCACAAAACCTCCAGCCGTCGGAGGTAAGAAACTTAAGAGGTCGGACGGTCCTTCCCCCAGCAATTGCCCACTTACCCAGGGGGAGGAAGACTTAGAGGAGGAGAGAGGTGAGGGTGGAGGTGACCGGGAAGGTGGCGACGGTGGTGATGGCATCGGGGCCTTGCTTCCTGGGCAAGCAGGCGAGATCCAGGAGTGGACGGATGATGCATTCCACCAAGCTTTTGAAGGGCTGGACGGGGAACCGACTTTGATAGAAAAATCCGGAAAAGCTGACAAGGCTGGGACTGGTGCAAGCGAGTCTCCTCAGACTATTCCAGCCAGGGTGGCTCCGACGACTTCAGGTGAACTTTTGACTCCTGCGGGCTCCATTTATGATAGGGACTTAGGAATATATTATGATCCGCTCCCGTCTTGGAATGAAACCCAGGACTCATTGCAGTATCCTACTCCTCCTCAGGGTTGGTATAACCACAGATGTGTTTTCTTTCTTCTATTATCTTTTAATTTACCGTGTTTTTTCTCGAATTATGGATCAATGTCAACTTGTGACACTTGTTCTTCATATCAGGAGCAAGCAAAACGGCCAAGGCCTCAGATCTTCGGCACAGGCTTGAACAATACAAGCTCTCCAAAGCTTCCGCCAAGCCGAAGCCTTCGGCCCACCGTTCCGGGGATGTAGTCGGCTACCGTCCTCTTCTCGGGGTTATTGAAGAAGGTATTCACAAGAGAAAGAGGAGTCATCCCTTATCTGAACCTTTACTTGGTCCTCAGCCCTCAGCTCAGCCTCTTCATGATATCACGGAGGATGATACTGAATTCGTACTCTCTCCGCACCCGTCTGAAAATCCTACCGTTACTCAGATTAACCGTCCTGACTTAGCTCAAAATCCATTTGCGGGTCATCCTGATCTGGATCCAAGTTCCCATGATATTACCTTTGATGAGGTTACCGGTGAGCATCTTCTTCCCCGCAATCCCATGGTACGGGTGCTTGATGAGGCTAAGTCCTTAGATCTTGATTTACTTACTACTCGGATAATTACCATGGGAGACGAGGCCAAGGCTAATATTGATCGGGTGGCGGAGGAGACTAGGAAGCTAATGGGGCATCATGCCCGGCTGGTTAAGGCTGGAGAGGAGATTGGGAGTGC
Source organism: Allium fistulosum (assembly GCA_030737815.1). Taxonomy (NCBI): domain Eukaryota; kingdom Viridiplantae; phylum Streptophyta; class Magnoliopsida; order Asparagales; family Amaryllidaceae; genus Allium; species Allium fistulosum. Next base: position 518,888,503 of record CM060906.1, on the reverse strand, counting down.
TAATATCCGACTACGATTGGTGGTTTCGGATCAGGCCAAACAGCTTGCTGATCAGGCCATTCAGATCTCTCAGCATGAGGCTGCTTCTGGACGACTAAAGAAAACCATGGAAGAGGCTAGCCGGGCCGAACTGCGGAAAATGGAAGTTACTTGCAAGGAACGGATCGACATGGCTATTGCCACAGTGGACGAGGTTCGGAAGGCGGATCTTGAGCAGGTAGAGGAGTTGTCCGGGAAACTTGAGGCTGCAGAGCTTGCTCATGCCAAGTTGAGGGAGGAGATGGAGGCAATGGGGGAATCCCTTCTGGCTGACTGCTCGAGATACCGATCAGAGAGAGATGCTTCCGTTGAAAGGTTGTCGGCTTCCGAGGCCCGGATGAGGGAGTTTGAGGAGAATGAGGGGATGATGGATGAAATGCTTCAGGACATGTACTTCCAAACTTGGAAGCAGGGCAACCTATCCTGGATGGATGATTACCTTAGGGTCATGGCTAAGGTTTATCTTCGGGCTCTGGAGGAGGCTAAAGCGGATGCGGATAAAGAGGGTGGCGTGGCCTTTAGCATGGATGTGGTCACTGCCCAGTTTACCAAGGAGGAGAAGGTGGCGGTGAAGGAGGGTATGCGGTTGCTTGCTGCTGAGGAGGCAGGTGTGCAAGTAGAGGATGACGACCAGGATGGCCAAGAAGCAGGTGCTAGTAAGTCTTCCTTTTTTAGTTTCCCCATTAACTTGGTTGCTTCTCACTAATGAATCCTTTCTCTGTCTGGACAGGTGAGCAACAGGACAAGGATAAAACTCCAATGCAGCCGGCCCCTTGATTATACCTGGAAAAACTCTTTTTGTGGATTTGACAGGGTTGTATATGTTAGTCTTTAAAACAGTAAAGTAACTTTTAGGTTGTAATATTTTGCTACTTGTAATAAATAGCTCCATTAAGCTGATTTTGTCGTCTTCTGAATGTTTGTTGCTATTTTGACATGTCGTATGAGAAATATAGCTATGTAGCTAAATTGTGTTTGACGTCAGGTTCTTGCTTAAAACATGATTTCATGACTTGCAATGTTAGCGCTAGGTGTGAATAAATTATAGTCATGTGTTTATATATGAAAGAAGGAAGTACCGCCCTTTAGATTTTGCTTGTAGATGGCAGCTTTGAATATCCTGCGCGACTGAGTAAGGGATGTGGTCCATTATCTTGCTGTGAGTATCCGCTTCTATTAGTGAGTGTCTCCTGTTTTGTGTCCTGTACTTCAGGAATTGTTACAGAGGATAGGAGAAAGGTTTCTTAAATAAAATTGAAATATGTGAAAAAGTAAAACTTCCAATCACGGAAGGCCTTCGATGTGCTTGAGTTCGTGGCAAACGGGTTTTGTAGTCACTTTCCCTAGCTGTGGGTCTTGGAGACATTTGTCACCCATCTTACGCCTCTGCGGGGAGTTAATTCTTTTTTACCACAGCTGCACTTAAGACACATCGGAGCCGAGATCGCGCACAGTAACTATCCGGGCCATTATGGCCCGTAATCGTGGGTATTATTCGATTTACTGTGGCCGGCTAGCATGGGTGCCGATCGTCAACTATGAACTGCCCCTGGCTGGCCACACCTTATGTTGGGGCTTATAGTCGGTTCATAGTTGCCGGCGAGCCTAACGCCGTAATGAGCTGCCTCGGCTATAGTCGGCCTTCTCGGTGGCTTATAATCGGCTCATTACAGTTGGCTTTAAGGGCCGCCGCGAGCAATGAGTTAACCCGCAGTAGAGGGATGCCGGAGCAAAATTGTCTCATTGGCGAGGGCATAGATTCGCATAGTACCTGTTAGGTCTTGTCCAGGAGAGGTTGCGCTGTGGAGCGCCTTGAATGAAAATGCTATTTGCACAGGATTTTGTTCAACAGAAAAGGATACAGTTAACAAGCAGCCAAGATATGAAGGAACAAGTTAAAAAGAGACAAGTTTTTTAAAGTGGTTCGGCACGAAAATGCCTACGTCCACTGATTCTCTTTGTTAATTCACTTCATATGGGCAGTATGAGTTAAGAAATGTATTGACGAAGGTGTTGGATGTTCCATGCCCTCTGGAACACCTCTCCGTCCACTGTTGACAAAATATAAGCTCCGTTGTGGAGATCTTTATATGGTCCATCCCGGATTGGATCTAGTGCTCCGGGGTGAGGGAAGATTCGCTTGAGGACAAGATCCCCTTCTTGTAAGGTGCGATGCTTGACTTCGGAGTTGTATTGTGCTGCCACTTTTTGCTTGTGGGCTGCTGCTTTGAGGATGGAATCATTTCTTCTCTCCTCAATTAGATCCAAAGACATGTGAAGGAGTTCTTCGTTCTCTTCTGGGTTATAGTGGATCCTACGGTGGGAAGGCATGATGGTTGCAACTGGGAGCATAGCCTCCGATCCGTATGCCAAAGAGAAAGGAGTATGCCCTGTGGATGGTTGAGGTGTAGAATAGCTGCGACGTAGTTGTTCTCGTGGAATAGTACGCCATTGCTGAAAAGTTGTAATTTGGGACGGTGCATCGGGTAACTTCATTAGTTTTATTGTTCGTGAGTCAAAGGTACGAACTTTGGATGTTTCGGATTCCGGAGCATGGGTGACAAAGTTATTAATCAACCGCATTATGTATTCTCCATAATAAATATGGAGCATTTTTCCTTGGTTGATCGTAAGGAATTCATCCATAAGAAGTTGTGTCCAATTTACCCGAATATTTCCACACATAGCATATAACGCCTTGAAGTTTTCGGGATATACTAAGTGGTATGACCCTCCTCTTGGAACAATAGACTTCATCATGAATCAATGAAAAAGTCGTGCTTTAGGTCGAAGAGATGAAGTTTGCCTTAAATCGGTAGCGTCATCTTCAAAGAATAGATGACTTAGGTGGTCACGAGTTGATGTATTACAGTCTACATCATGTAACGAGATTCCACCCGGTCGAGCATTTAAAATATGATTCATTCGATCAATGGAGAGAAAAATCGAAGTGCCACAAACTGATGTCCAAACACAATTTTTAGTGTTTCTCGGTGGATTTACAAGGTTGAGATTTGCTAGGAATAACTTGACCATTATATGATTAATTTTCAAGTTGTTTTTCCTATGGTCAAGAAATGCATCAAGACCACTTTCAAGAGCGGCATTTTCAACACCGTAGGAGGTAAAATCAGGATAACTTACAAAAGACTCCTCAAAGATTTTGGCATCTTGAAGCCTTATCCATCTTTCTAAAGCTTTTTCACTTACTAGCCAAGAAGCAATTTGAGAGTCTACAGGAGTTGATGAAGAATTGCCAGCAGTAGTCTTAGATTTCTTCTTGGGGGCCATTTTTTCTTTGAAGAATTTGAAGAAGTTTGGGAAGGTTGTAATGGGGGCTAGGGTTAAAATCTGTTTTGGGAGAGTAAAAGTGAAGAGGTGAGATAAAAAGGTGAATGGATGGATTAAAGTATGAAGGCAATTTCAGCAGAATAGCACGTTCGGTCGACTGAAATACCTGGGTCGGTCGACCGACTTGTGGTATAAAATAGTGCTGAAACTTTCGGGAAGAGCTTCGGTCGACTGGTGCAGGGTGCTCGGTTGACCGACTTAAAAAAATGTTCTAATATCATTCGGGAAACAAGTTCGGCTGACCGACTCAGGTGGTTCGGTCGACCGAGTTGACAGAAATCTGATTTTTTTTTAAACTTCTCGGGATAGCTTCGGTTGACCGATTCAGTCTTTTCGGTCGACCGAGGCATGTGAACAGACAAGTTTATGCTGTTTTTCAAACAAGAATTATAGAAATATAATTATATTATTACATCATATATATCTATACATCTTATTCAAAATAATAACATATATATATATATATATATATATATATATATATATATATATTAAGTTATAGCCATGGTGCATCAGCATCTACGTTCCCATGAATTTGGAGATGGAACATTTTCTACCGGTGACCATATTGGAGCTATTGGAGATTGAACATGGTCAGAAGGAGATGGAGTTCTGTAAGAAGGTTCAGCAACATCATCCTTCTTAGATGAACAAAATTTCATGGCAATCTTTTCAAGGAAACTTAAACGTCTTGCCGTGACTTTTTGTTCGTAATAAAGTTCCCGTTGCATATTCATTTGTTGTTGTTGGTAGTGATGAATTTCATCAATCTTTTGTTTGGTTGATGGAGATACTACCATTTCCTTTTTCCCTTTCTTTTTATCAGGTGTATAGCCTGTATGGGAGTCTTCCCATGGTTTCCACCTGTGTCGGGGGTCATTATCTGGAGAGGAGAATTCTAAAACACGGTTAGGCATTGGAAAAGTAGGATAGGGACCATTTTCGGGGATGCGATCAGAACAGTCGTCGTCCGGGGATGTGTATGAAAGATGAGAATTTTCAGAATTGTAGACGTCATCATTAGAAGACATTTTTATTTCAAGTTTTGTTTTGTAAGAAGATTTTTGTATTTTATGTTCTATTCAATAAACATATGTATGTATATATAACCATTTATTTTCTAAAAAAAATAGTGGTTTAAAAACAAATTTTAGTTTTAATCACAGAACTTTTTAAACAAAAACTGTTTGTAATTCAATGATATACAATGCTTTAGAGTCAAAAATAGTTTATTCTGAAATTAAGTTTTAATGGTACAGATTATAAAAAGAGCTGGAACAAGAAACACCCATAGCTTAAGTGGCTATACTACAACATCTAACATATAAGTCAGAAGTCATGAGTTCGAGTGCCGCTTTGGTCAGAAATAAAATAATTTTTGTTTTTCCATATTTTTGCATATTTTTATTCATAAGTCTTTAAACGACATTATACCTAAATCTCGTCTTAGTTTTATAAAAGTATTTTCATTTAGTGGTTTAGTAAAAATGTCAGCTATTTGATTTTCAGTGTTGATAAATTCTAGATTTATTAATCCTTTTTCCAAACAATCATGAAGAAAATGATGACGAATATCAATGTGTTTTGTTCGTGAGTGATTGACCGGATATTTAGAAAGATTTATTGCACTAGTATTATCACAATAAATTATTGATTTTTCAAGAAGACAATTAAAATCTTGTAGTGTCTGTTGCATATATACGACTTGTGCACATGCCAAAGCAGCAGATATATATTCTGCTTCACATGTTGATAAAGAAACACAGTTTTGTTTCTTACTAAACCAAGAAACTAAGGAACGTCCAATGAAGTGACACGTTCCGCTCGTACTTTTTCGATCCGTCCGACTTCCTCCAAAATCAGCATCACTATAGGAAACTAATTCGAAAGGACGTTCTTTCGGATAAAATAGTCCGAAATCTTTGGTTTTAGTTAGATAACGAATAATGCGTTTAACTGCTCTCATATGTGATTCTTTGGGATTTGCTTGAAATCGAGCACACAAACAAACACTCATCATAATATCGGGTCGACTCGCTGTTAAATAAAGTAAAGAACCTATCATACTACGATATAACTTTTGATCAACACTTTTGCCATCTTCATCTCTATCGAGATGAATCGTTGTACTCATAGGAGTTGGTTTGGCATCAGTGTTTTCCAGACCAAAACGTTTGATTAAATTATAACAATATTTTTCTTGATTAATAAAAATTCCATTTTCAATTTGTTTAATTTGTAATCCAAGAAAATATGACAATTCTCCCATATGAGACATTTCAAATTCATTTGTCATTATAGTTGAAAATTCTTGACATAATTTTTCATTTGTCGAGCCGAAAATAATATCGTCAACATATATTTGAATTATTAAAATATCTTTATTAGTTTTCTTAATAAAGAGTGTTTGATCTACTTTACCGATTTCAAAACCAGATTCTAATAAATAACCTTTAAGACGATCATACCAAGCACGTGGTGCTTGTTTTAAACCGTATAACGCCTTTTTAAGTTTATATACATGATCCGGAAATTTTTCATGATTGAACAAAGGTGGTTGTTCAACAAAAACATTTTCTTTTATGAATCCATTTAAAAATGCACTTTTAACATCCATTTGATATAGTTTAAAATTATGAAAACACGCATAAGCTAATAATATTCGTATTGCTTCAAGTCGGGCGACTGGAGCAAACGTCTCTTCGTAATCAATTCCTTCTTCTTGATTATATCCTTGTGCAACTAATCTAGCTTTATTCCTTGTTATATTTCCTAGTTCATCTGCTTTATTTTTGAAAACCCATTTAGTACCGATGACTGATTGATCACTAGGTCTAGGAACGAGTTCCCAAACTTCGTTTCGTTCGAATTGATTTAATTCTTCTTGCATGGCAAGTATCCAGTAGTCATCAGTTGAAGCTTCTTTTATATTCTTAGGTTCTATGTTAGAGAGAAAAGCTACATGACCAACTTGATTTAATTGATGTCTAGTTTTAACATTCGCATTAACTTCTCCAATTATATTTTGCATAGGATGATCTCTTAAAATTCTAGGTGGAGATTTTATTATATTAGAAGTCACGTTTGTATTGGTTTCATGAATATCAAAATTTTCATTTGTATTATTATTTTCATTCTGAGTAGATTCATCATCAGAATCAATAGTAACACTTGGATTTATATTTTTAAAATTATCGTTGAAAGAAACATGTAAACTTTCTTCAATAATTTTAGTTCGTTTATTATAAATTCGATAAGCCTTGCTTCGTTCCGAATATCCAACGAATATACCTTCATCGAATTTTGGATCGAATTTGCCTAGTTGATCTTTAGTATCTAAAATAAAACATTTGAAACCAAAAACTTTTAGATATGAAATATTTGTTTTTCTTCCATTTAGAAGTTCATATGGGGTATTTTTAGTTAATGGTCGAATAGAAACGCGATTCAGTACATAACAAGCAGTAGCTACAGCTTCTGCCCAAAAATGTTTCGATAAAGTTGTTCCATTTAGTAAAGTTCTTGCACATTCTTGTAACGTTCTATTTTTCCTTTCTACAACTCCATTTTGTTGTGGTGTTCTAGGAAACGAAAATTATGGTTAATACCTTTCTTGTTACAAAATTGTTCAAAAACTTCATTTTCAAATTCGCCTCCATGATCACTTCTTATATTTTTAATTTTCAATGTTTTAATATTTTGAATTCTTTTAACAAAAACTTTAAAATTATCAAAAGTATCACTTTTATTTTTCAAAAAGAAAATCCAAGTATATCTAGAGAAATCATCTACAATAACAAAAACATATCTATTATAGTTAATAGATTGCACTTGAGTTGGACCAAAAAGATCTATGTGTAAAAGTTCAAGTGGTTGTTCTGTAGATATTACTTTCTTTGATTTAAAAGAAGATTTTGTTAATTTTCCTATTTTACATGCATCACAAAATATGTTAGTTTCGAATTTTATATTGGGTAATCCTTTAACTAACTTATTTTTTGCAAGTTTGTTGATGGTATTAAAATTTATGTGACAAAATCTTTTGTGCCAAAGACAAGAATCGTTTTCTTTAGCTACTAGACACAAATTTGAATCATTATTGACATTCATATTTAGGATATAAATATTTTTTTCTCTATTTCCTTCGAAAATGATGTTGTGATTTTTATCAAAAATGTTACATTTATTTTCTGAAAAAGTTATATTAAAACCTTTATCGCATAGTTGACTAATACTTAATAAATTATGTTTTAAATTTTTAACTAATAAAACATCAGTAATGAGAGGTAAATTAGATGTACCGTTTCTATTGACATTGCCTTTGCCGATGATATATCCTTTTGAGTTATCTCCAAAGGTGACTGCTCCTCCATTTGAGTATATAATGTTTGACAGCATTTCTTTGTTTCCAGTCATGTGTTTTGAGCAACCGCTATCTAAAATCCATTTTCCTCTCTTCTTATGTGGTACCTGCAAAAAGTTTATAAAAAGTTGGTACCCAATCTTTTTAGGGTCCTAAGAGTTAGATCTTAGGAAGCCAAACCCATACGGGTTCAGAATTCCCTTTATAGACATAATTTTTGTTATTATGAACAGTTTCCATAAAACTTTTGATATGTTTATTCCTTATCAATATATTATTTGTTTTCGGAATCCATATCTTAATAGTTTTAGTATTTAAATAAACTGTTTTCTTAATATCTTTCTTAATTTTATTATTAATTTTACTTTTAGCAAAATTATTTTGTTTCTTAAATCCTAGTCCAGATTTATTGTTAGAAGTTTGAGAGTTTTCTAGTATACTAGAAAGATTTTCTCTTCCTTTATTGAAATTTGAAACATTTTTAGAAATATCATCAAATTTTATTTTAAGACTAGATTTTTCTAACTCTAAATCCTTAATCTTAGATATTAAACTATTATTTTCAAAAAGTAAAACATCATTTTTATTTTTCTTAATTTCTAGTTCCTCAAATATTGACGTAATTTGAGAAGATAAGTTAGAATTCGATTGTTGAGAAATTTCAACTTCTTCTTCTAATATTACCTTCTCATCTTTTAACATATCTACTTCTAAAACTGTTCTATCTAACTTTCTTTGCAACTCCTTATTTTTCTTTTTAAGTTGTTTTGTTAAATTTACTAATTCAGAATTTATTTCAATTAAATCTTCAAAAGTAAAATCACTTACATCGTCTGACGAAGCCATGAAGCATACATTTGCTTGTTCATTATCACTTTCACTCTCTGATGAGGATGATGAATCAGTGTCGTCCCAGGTGACTGAAAAAGCTTTTCGTTTGGTTTTATCCTTCTTGAAATTATTCTTTTTACGATCAGGACAATCTTTCTTCATGTGTCCTTTCTTATGACATTCATAACATTCCATTGTTGAAGATGATGGTTTGCTGCTATTGGAATTGTTGTTGGAATTATTTTTGTTTCCCTTGAATTTGTTTCTGTTGAATTTCAAAAACTTTTTGAAATTTTTAGCGATCATTGCCATATCTTCATTATCTGAATCAGAATCTTCTTTTTCTGCTTGGAATGCCACATTTTTCTTTTCTTGTGCACCATTTCGTTTTGCCTGCAAATTTACTTCGTAGGACATTAAATTACCTATCAATTCTTCTGGTTTTAATGTTGACAAATCAGTCGCTTCTTCAATAGCTAGGACTTTTCGTTCCCATTCGTCCGTTAAAGAATTTAAGATTTTTGTAACAACATCAAAATCAGTAAACTTTTGTTCTAGTGATAATAAAGCATGATAAATATCCTGAAATCTAGAGTACATGTCATTTATAGATTCATTTGGCCTCATTTTAAAATTTTCAAATTGATGTTTCAACATAGAAATTTTGCTCAATTTAACTTTGTTCGTTCCTTCATGTGAAACTTTAAGAGTTCTCCAAATTTCATAACCGGAAGTGCACATGCTAACTCTATTGAATTCATTTCTATCTAATGCACAAAATAAAATATTCATAGCCTTAGCATTTGATGTAGCATCTAGTTTTTGTGTGTTACTCCAAGTTGAGTATTCTCCAGTAGGAATTGTATATTCTCTTTGTATAATATTCCAGATATCAAATCCACTTGATTGCATATAGATTCTCATTCTAGTTGACCAATAATTGTAATTTATACCATTGAAAAGTGGAGGTCGTGAAGTCGATTGACCTTCTGTGAAACTAGAATTAGTGTGAGTGTTAACATCGTTAATTTGTGTGGTTGCCATATTACTAAAAATAAGTAAATATCAAATAACTTTGTGATGGTTATAAGACGACCTTGCTTTGATACCAAATGAAAGTACACGTGTAGTACTAAGGATCGTGTAATATGGTATATAAATGCGGAAACTGGTAATAACAGTAAAGTAAAAATTAAAGTAAGCACGCTAGGAATTTTTATACTGGTTCGAACTTCCCGTTCTACGTCCAGTCCCAGAATACCCTCTGGATTTAAACTAAACCCCTCTCTTAACCCGGAGGAATAGGTATACGACACCTGAGCAGCCGAACAGGAATTTTTCCGCCTCAACAGCCGAAGAGGACTTCAACTAAATACAAAATGTTTGTTGACGAATGTGTTCTAAATAACACTGATAGTCTTTTGATAGTACAACTTTCCTATAATCAAATCCTCAAGAGTATGTATGTGTGTGAAGATTTAGAAGGAAGATAATCACGTAGAATCGAATTATATGAATTAAAACAAGGATTCTAGTGATATTAATTAAGAATAAAAACTTTTATTTGCAGAAATGAATAGAGATTAGATTTCAGAAATATAAACAAGAATCGGTGATTGTAGAAGTGAATTGAATATGTTTATATAGTTGTAGAAGAGTTGTAATCTTTTATGAAGAGTTTTAGTTAACAGTTGTGTCCATACCTCTTGAAATAGAGGACATTCCTCTTCATGAAATGATCGCGTCTCTTCAGAAAACTAGCCGTTTTTCTCTGGTCGGTCGACCGGAAAACCTGGCCGGTCAGCTGAGTTTAAAAACGTATACAAAACAGAAAGTCAGTGTGCATATGATACAGGGTCGGTCGACCGAGGATCCTGGTCGGTCGGCCGACCTGGTGTTATATGCACAGTGAACACAGTTTTGATATAAAATGTTTTGTGTGCGTGTGTGACTATTTGAGGAATGATTTTAACATTATTCTAAGACTCAATAAAATAAAATATCCATACTAATCTCTGGATTGTAAAATTATCTCCTTTGTAGTGCACGGTATGCACTTATTCTCTTTTTGTCGCTTTCATATAGTATTCTCGTCGTATGATCTCTGAAGCTTGTGTCATGAATCAAAACTCATGAATCAACAAAAACATCATCAACGAAATACTGTCCTCTGCAACTCTTAGCTGATGGAAACCTATTGCTGAATCCAATTGGAAAAATACTCTAGCTCCATACAACTGATCAAATAAATCATCGATTCTCAGCAAATGGTACTTATTCTTGGTCGGCTTCTCATTCAACTTACGATAGTCGATACACATCCTTAACCACCCATCCGGTTTCCTTACGAACACCGCGCCCGCTCCCCAAGGAAAACTGCTTGGTCTAATGAAATTCTTTCCTTCTAAATCCACTAGCTGCACCTTCAATTCCTTCATCTCGGTCGGTGTCATCCTGCTAGGTGGTCTACTTACAGGTTCTTCTCATGGCACAAGATCTATTCGAAACTCAATGTCTCGTTTCAGTGGTAGTCCTATGACTGGCTCAAAAACATCTGCAAACTCTCTTACTACCAAAAACCGATTCAACTCTTCTTCTACTTCTATTGCATTCAACAAAACACAAGCACTCCGATCTGAATTCTCCACTGAGAATATAATTCGGTTATGACTATTAGGGTGTCTTAGCGATATTTCCCTATCTTGGCAAAATATCCTAGCATCATATTTATCTAACCAATCCATAACCAAAATGATTTCGAAGTCTACAAAATCAAAAACATATAAACTGCATGCAAACTTATGATCTAACAAACTTCTAACTGGTCACATCTCATTCCCAGAGTTGCATACCCTCCTATCAGATTCATAACCATTAAGGAAGTAATAAGGTACGAGGGTTCTAAACTAACTATCAACCAAACACTGAGATATAAATGAATGTGATGCACCAGTATCAAATAGTGCCCTAACTTGTATGCTTTGAATCAAAAGCGTACCTTCTATCACAGCCTTTCCTTTCTCAGCAGCAGTTGGCCTAGCAGACGATGATCCGAAAGTGAACACTTTACTCTTGTCCGCTCTGACCTATTCTGGACACTGATTCTTATAATACCCAATCTTGTCACAGTTAAAGCACTTCACTCCTTTCTTGTCTACAGCCTGAAAGTCTATAAGATCTTTACAAATAATGCAACTTATATGTATATGTGTGAGAATACGTATTACTAACTATATTAAGCAGAGAACTATAATTAAATATAATTAAAATAAAAAATAAAATGACCACACCAGATATTTTATACTGGCTCGGACCTTCCGTCCTACCTCCAGTCCCGAAGCTCCCCTTCGGTATTTCCTTTAACCAACTAACCCTCACTTTGCCTGGAGGAATAAGCTAATACGAAAGTATATCTCTAAAAATATTATGTTATAAATAACACAAATTTTGACTGATAGTACAAATCCTCTTATGATCTCCTTTGAGCATGTGAATGTGAATGCTTTAAGTTGTAGGAAGTGGTTTAACCAAAATTATATTTTGGTTATGATAGATTGAGAGTATGTAAGCAACTGTATGCACAAGTGAGTAATAAGAAATCAAGAGAGAATAGTTTTAATTAATTCAATTCAGTTAATCTCTAAATCTCAATCATGGTAGTATTTATAGATTTAAAGAGATGCAGATGAAGAGTTGTTTCTATTAGATAAGGTCTATTCATTTTAATGGCTACAACCTTTCGATGAAGAGTAAATTTCTATTCGTTCAAAAGAAGCGTCTATTCAGATTTTTGCAGTTTTTCAGATGACGGACGTCTGTGGGAAAATTTCAGACGTCTTTGGCTTCAGGAAATAATTTCCCAAGGATTGTCATAGACGTCTATGATTTTTCCTCAGACATCTGTGAATGTTAAATGCAGTTTTTTACTTTACGTTTAGTGTCTATGAAATCATGTGTGATCGTGTGCGCATATATACTCAAGGAGACCTTACAATGTTTTATCTAAGACTCTTTTACACTAGAATAACCTTACTAATTATAGTATGGTTGATAGATCTTTGTTTGTCTTCGAGTCCCAATATCTTCGAGCATGATGTCTTCTCATAGTATATACCTGTTATCTTTATAAGATGTATATAATATATATGATTGTATAGTTGTTGCCATTGAAACATTGAATGGAGGTTCTAACATTCTTCCCCTTTTTGATGATGATAATTGTACAATCAAAATAGAGAATGTTTGCATAATGTAAATTTTGTCTGTATATGCATAAATTTCCCCCCCATTGTCATTATCAAAATAGAAGAAAGGATATATAATATGTAGATAATAACATGTTATAGATAAGATCAATGAACAATTAAAAGTAAATAAATAAGTCCAAGCAGAAACAAAGACTAATGTAGCAGGAGTTAAAAGTTAAATAGACAAGCATAAACATAAATGTTAAATAAAATAGTCAAATTAACTAAAAGAGATGCTAGTTGTACTGATTGGAAGAGTAAGAAAGGCCTCCATAATTTTCATAGTATTCCTAATAAGACAAAGGATCTTGGTCATATGTTCCTGGCCAGTTTGGTTTGATCGTTATACTCCTCATCTTCTTGAATGAAGAGTTCTTGGAACGCCATGTATGATTGATGTTGAAATTGCTGAGCATCAGACACATGCATATCATCACTATCTTCTTCCTCCTAAGGTTGATCTTGCATAAGAGTCTTTTCTCTGTCATGGGAAGTTCCTGTAGGAGGAGTAGGTGGTTGATAAATTGGTGTCTGTGCTTGAGTAGTTGGTGTCGGTGATGGCAAAGATGATGAGCGAGAGGACGATCTGCCATAGACTTTTCTCGTAACTTTTATCGTAACTTTTCCTAAAGTGGAAACAACATTTTATAAAGTCTTTTCCATTTTAGTCATCCCCATCGAAAAAGAACTTTCCAAACTTGACATTTTTTGTTTAAAGCCCGTTGGTTGACTGTGATTAGTTTTTGCTATTTTAGCACTAAATAACGAAGCGATTCGTTTTGCATCGGTTTAATGCGAGCTTCTTGAATTTCCAAATCCGAATAATATTCGGTAGCATGACTGGAGGAGGCAGAGTATTGAGAAGAACGAGGTGAATAAATATGTTAAGGAGAAGGAGTGGGCTGTGGATCATGATGTACTTGTTGGTGTTGATGAATAGTCCATCGGATGAAGGGGATGATAGGAGGCGGGTTTTTGGGAAGTTGCATCAAGGATAAATATCTTGGACCGCTATCTTTTGTTGGAATTTCCTCGTATTGCGATAAGTACGAAGGAACGCCAAGAACTTGCAAGATACGCATTATGTATGGAGCATATACAATTGTTCGACGATGATGAGTCCAAAAACCTTTAATTTGGTCGTGAAGAAAATTTTCCCAATTTATCGGGAGACGACCAATTATTGCATATAAAGCTCGATGGTCATTTGGATAAACTTGTTTGTGGCTACCTAGACATGGAATGATTGTGTTGGTTATCATTCTATTAAGTAGTCTAACATGTGGTCGTAGGTAAATTGATTTCCATTGGGGCATCCTATCTTCCCAAATTTGATGGGTAACTTCATCTCGGGGTAAAAGACCATGGTCCGGTATTTCTGTTAAATCGATTCCCTCATGAGAACATCCTAGCATACGTCAAACTGTATATACATCAATAATTATTGCTTTACCATAAACACTTGACCACAACCATCCTTCTTCATTTTTAGGATTCCATATTTTCGCACTACATAAGTTGGAATAGAAAAGATAGATAGCGAGAGGATCGATAATTACCTTGTTTTCATCATAACAAATGAGGTCGCGGCAACTGGCATCCATTGTTAATCCTTGAATATCGTATTCTATTACATTTCCAAGGCGGTAAAAGGAACCAGCATGGATTTTCTTCTTTGAAAGCACCTAAAATCGATTGATGGTAGTGGGATTGTTTCAGAGCCATTAATTTATGTGAGATTGGGTAATAGAGGATTGAGAGGAGGATGAAGATTGTCCATGTTTTTTCTTTTTAGAAACGGTTATCTTCTTTGGAGCCATTGATGGCTGAATTTAAAGTTGATGGAGGCTAGGGTTTCAGAATTAGGGAAATAGATTGGAGGTAAAATGAAAATTGGGGTAAAATCATTTATATATGGCTATTGAAAAAGTAAGGTCGGAGCAGCTACAGATGTCTGTGGGGGAGTCACAGACTCTGTGGTTTTAATAAAAAAAATAAACAAAAACATATGATAGACGTCTATAAGTTTTCCACGGACATATGTGGTTTCAGGAAAAATAAACAGAAAGATATGACAGACGTCCGTGAGTTTTCTTCAGACGCCTGAGGTTTTAAGAAAATGTTTTCCTAAAACCTTTGACAAACGTCTATGGTATTGTCACAGACGTCTGTGATCTATTTTCTTCAGAAATTATGCCTAAAATTTAAATATCAACCCTTTTTTATTGAAATATCAAGAGCATAAAACAATATATATATATTATAAATCAACAAAGAAACTTATTTTGACAAAATGCTTAGCATTTAGTTTTTGTCAGAGAGGTTAGAATTTTTAATTTGTTGCATATCCCATGAATTCGGTTCAACCTTTATATCGTTAATCAACGGCTTTAGTGGAGACCAACTCAGACGACTGGTGTGTTAATCTAATTTTTGTTTGATGGTCCAAGCTTTCATAGATTTCTTAGTGTAATGTTATACACTTTTACTGGAGTTTCTTGTGATTGAAGAGATTTTTGATATATGCAATTTTTTGTTGGTGAATGACCATAAATTGCTAGAATACATTTTTCAAGAAAATTTAGATGAGATCCTTGACGTTATTGCTTGTAATACATTTCACGTTGAACTCCCATCATTTCTTGTTGATAGTGATATATTTCATCAACTTTGTTGGTGAGAGATGTTGATTGTAGATCAATTGACCGTTTGACTTTCTTTTCTTTAAGAGAAAAGCCAGTGTAGTACATAAAGGATGCAATAATGTTCAAAGAGGCCGAGTGATTTGATGGAGATAAGGATTTAGTTGGTTAAACATAGGAGTAGTTTGATGAGAGTGATTTATAGTCGACATTTTAATAAGTGGAGTCGTGATCGGAAGACATTTTTTTGAGTAATAATGGTCGTAATAAACTATTTGTATTTAGTTAGGAGGAAAATAAACTGATTTATTTATAAGATAGAGTTTTTACTATACTTAGAAGTTTGTTTTAGAAAAATAAGTTTAACCATATAACTTTTAACAGAAGGTAGTTAAGTTTTATGCGGTTAGTATTAATTTAAGTGTACAAATTTTATTCTGTGTATTTTTTTTTAAATTTTAAGTGTACAAATCTAATCCTACATATTTAGTTAACCAATTCATTGTAAGAACATATCCCTAGATCTCGTCTTAATTTAATAAAAGTTAGTTCGCTTAATGGTATAGTTAAAATATCAGCTATTTGATTTTCGGTATTTACAAATTCCAGTGATACAATTCCTTTTTATTTCGTACAAAATATAGACGAATATTAATATGTTTTGTTCGAGAATGGTTAATAGGATTTTTTGATAAATTTATGGCACTAGTCTTATCATAATATACTGGAGATTTTGTTACGATTTTACCAAAATCTAGAAGAGTTTATTGCATATAGATTACTTGTGCACATGCTAAATCCGCTGAGATGTATTCGGCTTCACATGTCGAAAGCAAAACTCAGTTTTTCTTTTTACAAAACAAATAAACTAAAGACTGACCAATAAAATGACATGTGCCACTTATGCTTTTTTAATCCATTTTACAACCGCCGAAATCAGCATCACTATATGACATGAGTTCGGAAGAGCTTCCTTTTAGGTAAAAAAGTCCATAATCTTTAGTGTTTGTTAAATATCTTAAGATTCGTTTTACCGCTTGATGAGGTGATTCTTTTGGCTGTGCTTGAAACCAAACACATAAGCATACACTCATCATAATATCTGGTCTACTAGTTGTTAAGTATAACAAAGATCCTATCATGCTTCTATATAATTTTTGGTCAAAATCTTTTCCATTTTCATCTTTATCTAAATGTGGAGTATTACTCATTGGAGTTGGTTTACTTGAAATATTTTTCATTCCAAAACATTTTAATAAATCTTGATAGTATTTTTCTTGATTTATAAAAATATCATTTTCTAATTGTCTTATTTGCAAACCTAAGAAATAGTTTAATTCTCCCACATGTGACATTTCAAATTCATCTTTCACTATGTTAGAAAATTCAGTACACAATTTTTCGTCAGTGGATCCAAATATAATGTCGTCAACATATATTTGTACGGCTAAATATTATTATTTTCTTGTTTTTTGAATAAAGTGGAATCAATTTTACCAATTTGAAAACTAGAATTTTGTAAAGGAGTTTTTAATCTTTCATACCAAGCACGAGGTACTTGTTTTAATGCATATAAGACCTTTTTATGTTTAAATACATGATCGAGATATTTCTTATGAACAAATAAAGGAGGTTGTTCAACATACACTTTTTCTTTTATAAATCCGTTGAAAAATGCACTTTTTACGTCCGTTTGAATTTTTTTAAAATTATGATGACATGCAAAAGCCAGTAATGTTTGTATTGCTTTAAGATGTGCTACATGAGCAAAAGTTTTGTCATAATCAATTCCTTTTTCTTGATTATATCCTTGAGCTACCAACCTTGCTTTATTTTGTACAATATTTCCATTTTCATTCGATTTATTTTTAAAAACCCATTTTTTTCCAATTACAGATTGATCTTTTGGTCTCGGTACAAGTTCCCAAACATCATTTCTTTCAAATTGATAAGTTCTTCTTGTATTGCAATAATCCAAAAATCATCTTTTAATGCTTCTTTATAACTTTTTGGTCCAAAATTTGATATAAATGCAATATGAATAGTTCATTTTCAAATTCACCTCCATGATCACTTTGTATACTTTTAATTTTTAAATTCATTAAATTTTTTATTCGTTTTGCAAAATTTTTGAACATTTCAAAAGTGTCGCTTTTATGTTTTAAAAATAGTCCAATTATATATTGAGAATCATCAATAATTAAAAAATGTATTTGTTATGATTTATTGAACGTACTAGAGTTGGTCCGAATAAATCTAGACGGAGTAATTCGAAAGGTTGCTTTGTGGAAATTTTATTTTTAGATTTGAAGGAACTTTTCTTTAATTTTCCAAATTGACATGCGTCACACAGGTTTTTAACCTTGTAGTTGATTTTTGGTAATCCTCTAACTAATTCATTTTTAGCTAGTTTGTTGATATTCTTAAAATTTATATGACAAAAACGTTTATTCCATAATCATGGATCATCACGATTCACGGCTAAGCATAAATTAGTATTGTCTTTGACATTTATGTTTATAACATATATGTTTCAATTTCTAAATCCTTCAAAAATTAAAATTTTATTTTGATAAAAAATATTGCATTTATGTTTCTCGAAATCAATTTTTAATCCTTTATCACATAATTGACTTATAAATAAGTTATGTTTCAAATTTTCTACCAATAAAACATTAGTAATTATAGGAGAGTTAGAAATACCGATATTGATGACTTCTCCAATGCCGATGACAAATCCTTTTGAGTTATCTCCAAATGTTACAGTGCCACCATCGATATATGTTATATTTGATAACATATTTGCATTTCCAGTCATATGCTTAGAACAACCGCTATCGAGTATCCATTTATCTTTATTTTTTATTTTAATTTTGGGTACCTCATTAGTGTTAGCCATAAAACACACATTTTCTTGTTCCGAGTCGCTTCCACTATCACTATTTGAAGAAGAAAACGAATCCGAATAATCCCATGTTACTTGAAGAGCTCTTTTCTTTTTCTTGAATTTCTCGAATTTGCTTCTCTTTTTATCATTATCGACCTGTAGACAATCCTTCTTCATAGGGCCAAAATTTTCACACTCAAAGCATTTAACCGATGTTTGATTTGAGGGGTTTGGTTTGCCACAATTTTGAAATTTGGTCATCTTCATAAGCTTCTTTAATTTTTTGTAGTTCTTGGCAATAAAAACAATCTCATTTTCGTTTAAATCTGAATCTTCGTTACTTTCTTGGAATGCTAAGTTTTTCTTTCATGATTTTGACCCTTTATGGCCTGCAAGTTAGCTTTATACGACATCAGATTTCCTATTAGCTCTTCGACTTTAAGTTGAGAGAGATCATTAGCTTCTTTGATAGCTAAAACTTTTCTTTCCTATTCATTTGTCAAAGTGTTTAAAATTCATGTGATTAATTCAAAATCTGTGAATTTGACTCCAAGTGCCATGAGATCGTGTTGAATGGTTTGAAATCTTGCATACATATCAATAATTGATTCTCTTGTTTTCATTTTGAAAGATGAAAATTGGTTTTGTAAAATCGAAATTTTAGTTTGCTTGACTTTATTTGTGCCTTCGTTTGTGATATGTAAAGTGAGACATATATCGTATGCAGTCTTATAGAGCAGACACGTGAAAACTCATTTTTGTCAAGTGAGCAAAACAGTACATTCATAGCTTTTGCATTGTTAGATGCCTCTGCTTTTTGTGCATCAGTCCATGTGCTAATGTTGGTGTCAGGTGCTTCATATTTGTTTTGAGTTGCTAGCCATTGGCTTCTATAAAAATTCACATACGTGTTGACAAATAAGCATAATTAGAACCAGTAAATAGCGGAGGACGAGCAGTTGATTGACCTTCTTGAAATGTGCTTTCCATTTTAATGATTTTTCAATTATGTGTTATTGTAGATTGAAATGACCTAGCTCTAATACCAAATGAAAGTCTATAAGATCTTTACAAATAATGCAATTTATATGTATACGTGTGAGGATGTACATTACTAACTATATTAAGGAGAGAACAATAATTAAATATAATTAAGATAAATAGTAAAAACAATCACACCAGATATTTTAAACTCGTTCGGACATCCCGTCCTACGTCCAATCTCGAAGCTTTTCTTCAGTATTGTTACTAAAAAAATTCAACTTCCGCTTAAGTCAGAAGATCTCAAACAAAGGACAGATGAAAAGGAATCCAGAACAGACCTTCCGAAGAGGACGAAGGGATGCAGTCGACAATATGAAGCGACTCAAGACCTTTCGGAGAAGATGACAGGTATTGTTCCACAATATCCAGGAAGCTCTTACCCTCCAAAGAAGGCAAAGAAGTCAAGACAAGGGCATGCGACCCTATAACAACCTTTCCGAAAGCATAATAAGCCTTTCGGGCCGGTTGGAACGCCTACTAAATAGCTTTCGACGGTGTCGGTGGGTCTATGATGAAAGCAACATTCATAAGTCAGTAGAGAACGTAAGGCAACCTTCCGACAATATTCAAGGAAAGCCGGCTCTTTGGAACATCCAAGTAAAAAGCGACCTTTCGACCAAGTCGAAGGGTTCACAATAGCCAGGAACCCTCCGGCACCTCCGAAGGGTTCACATACTGTATAGATGACCTTCCAACAAGGGCAAAAGGTTCCTAAAAACAAATGAAAGAAAAGACCCTTTGGGAGTGTTCAAGGATCCACGATGACATGTGAAAGGAAAACCTTTCGTTGAAACCGAAAGTTTAGCAATTTTATAAAAGAAGGGAACCTTTCGTCCAGCCGAAAGCACAAGGACGGAAGCATGACCGCCGACATCTATAAATAAGACCCAAGGGGTCCTGTTTTAGGATCGGATTTTTTCCTCATTCTAATCATGTAACTTCTAAAATCAAAGAACTGTAACCCTAATTGGGGCAGTGATATGGGGAATTTAATAAAAGTGAAGACTTTTCTTGGATAAAGAGGGAAGTCTTAAGTTTTGTGAATTTACTTTACAATCTACCATAATTTTTGCTGGCTTAATCTTAATTCTCAGGTGCAGATCTTCCGAAAGGCTCTTGTCAACAAAGATAATAATATTCCTTCTAGACAATCTTTACAACTTTTTGAAAACCTCTATCCTGCAACTTAAACCCTTCGACTACAAGTGTAGCTTGCTTGAGTCGACATTCATAGAACCTTTTGGAGCCATAAAATCTATTGATCAAACGTTTCGACAAGGGTCATAACATGTCATATCCCGACAACCTTTGCAACCCTCCGAATCTCAAACAGCTATTTGCTCAACCTTCCGATAAGGATCCAGGTCAACCCTCTATATAAGGCAAATTAAGGAAATTCTATCCTGATCAAGGAAATAGCTTTCGGGAGAAATCTTATAAAGGTTCAATTAAATCGGTGATCACTCTACATTAACTCAGCAAAGCCGAAAGGTCTAATTAAATCTTGTTCTTGAGATTTCTTGACATCACCGGAAGGTCAGAATCAAAGTCTAATTCCAAGCGGAGATATATAGATAATTCTACGGATCATCAACCCTTCGGTATATTTCAACTTAATCCTATTACTTGAGGTAACTTGGAACTATTAACAAAACATTTACGGATCTTTCGAGAGATTCCACTTTCTACCATTTCCCAATAACTTTGTCTACTGGGATTCTTCAGGGTATTGACCATAAATTTGGTAAACATTTTTGGCGCTAGAAGGAGGGCCTGAACCTCTGACCTGATTGATTTCCTGACACTACAATTCTTTGATTCTCATTGAACCAGTTCCACATCAAATTCTATTATTTTTGTTTGATCATGTTTAAAAGATTTAAGAGGTCGGAACAAGGATATTCCGAACCACACCTGACAAAGCTTCCCTGTGTAAATATCAAAGACTCCAATCAGGATGAGGAACAAAGGTTAAGGCTTGAGGCCTTGAAAATTATAAACAAAAAGAAGGCAGATTCTTATGACCTTGAGAAATGGAGCTTAAACCGTTTCCATGTGGGACCAACCCCAATTTTTGCACTTGGAAGAAGAATAAGTGGAAGTGATGACATTTTTAATCGAATGAGGAGAACTATTCAGTCGTATTCCCAGAGGACTATCTTTGAAAAATAGATAATAAAGGACTATGATAATTTCACGTACAAATGGAGTAAGATTATAAATGAGGCTTGCTATTCAAGGGAGAACTACAGACACATGAAAACATCCTCAGTTGAAGAAAAAAGGATGATTGAAGAACTACCTAGTGGAAGTATAAAATTACCAAGGAATTTCCAACTGAAACCTTGGAACTGAAAGAAATTCCCTTGAAAGAAGGTCAACGGGCGATGAAAAGGAAACTTGCTCCTCAAAGAGAAGTACTTGAAGCAAACTACAAAAGAATTAGACGCCAGTCAAAGACGGCTCAAAAGTCAGTACTTCTTGACGAATATAATCTTACAATGTCAATTGAAGACATCTATATTAGAAACAAAGAGGAACTGAATTATTGGACTTCTGAGAAGAAAAGGCCAGGGTTTGAAAGGAAATCTAAAGGATCATATTGCAACTTCCATCTCATAAACGGACACGATACCAATCAATGTAAAGTACTTGGGAAAATGGTCATACACTGTCTAAGACAAGGAAGGCTAAAGCAATTTGTAAAAGATTGATCAAGTCATGAAATAAAGACTCTGTTTTCAAAATAAGAAAAGTCTACATGATCGGGAGAGAAATTCTCCTTAAACTTGGATTACCTAAAATGGTAGGCTACCAATAATGGTAGAAAGCCCTTGGTCGCGCCAAAATAGCCAGGTCAAGGCACCTCCTAGAGGGAGGGCGTAAGCCATTATCCGCGCCAAAACCTAAAATGGCCAGGTTAAAGTAGCACAAGCCCTTATCCCAGTCATGCTATGACCATGATAAGGCACCTCTTGGAGGGAGGATGGGTAATCCCTTGGTTCCACCATGCTATGGTTTGGCCAAGGTACCGAACAAGCCCTTAACTGCGTCACGCTATGGCCAGGTTAAGGCGCCTCCTGGAGGGAAGTTGGGTAAGTCCTCGAGCCCTTCTTCAGAATAAGCTAGCCGAGCGCACCGGAAACCCGGATGAAATGTTCGGCGGACTAAGAAAAGTCCATGCCTGAAATAGGCACCGCCAGAAATCGGCATCGCTTTAAATAGTAACCACCAAAAGATCGGTAATGTCTAAAATGACTAACAGCCTGAAATGGGCTCTGCTTAAATAAGCACAAAAATTAGACAAAATAGTCCCCGCATGAAATAGGCCAAAACAAATAACAAATAGAAAAAGAAAACTCGGGCCCGAGAAAGCGAAAGCATATAAGACATCCTCAAAGCCTGAAGGTGGCGCATTTAACAAATAGAATCAGAAACGAATTCTCTAATTTCTCTTCAAAAATATCTTCCAGATGGGTATTCTGGTCTTCTATTAGTAATTACCAAAAAGGGTATTCTGGTCTTCTATTATTAATTACCAGAAAGGGTATTCTGGTCTTTTATTATTTAATTACCAGAAATGGTATTCTGGTCTTCTATTATTCAATTACCAGAAATGGTATTTTGGGACTTCTGTTATTAATTATCAGAAAATGATGTCCTAAAAGTGGCATCTTGGACTTCAATCATTAGATGTCTAAAACGATTTTCTGGATTTCCATTATCAACACCAAACTAGATTTCTGATCTTCTATTACTTATTATTAGAAATAGTATTTTGGCCTCCTACAGCTAATGGTACCCTAAACTTCTATTACCAGAAAAGAAATTCTGAAAATGGCACTCTGGTCTTTCAATATTAATTGTCGGGAATGGTATTCCAATCTTATATTGCTCATTACCAGGTTAAATCCCTGATCCTTTATTATTAACTGCCAAATGTGGTATTCCAAACTTCTATTACCCAAATTCCAAGGTTGGTTTTCTGGGCTCCTGATACTAAATACCAGGTTGGATTACTGGTCTTTTACTTACTATCAAGTGCCAGATCGAGTATTCCGGACCCCTGTTACTTAATTACCACATACGGTTTTCTTACTTTTACTGTTAACTCCAGATTAGAGATCGCGGTATCTTATCGGCAAATATAAATTTATGTCCTTATGACATCCATCATCGGAAATGATATAGAGGGTTTCTGTTGCTTATTACCGAAGAAAGGAATTTTGATATTCCAACATTCCTTTATTACTGAAGCCGACATCTAACTCGCCATCATTTATTATCAAAATATACCAAAAAGTGAGTGTCGAATTATCTTAATATTTTCTAATACTTGAATCTGGGTTCGGAAATATCTTGTAAAACTCCATCTTTAATACCAAAATTTGGATGCTAAGGCTACCAATAATCGAAAACCCTAATTCGGGTACAAAATCTTTGGACTTCTACTCATCTCCAGTGATCTGACCCGAGTCAAAGAATATTATTGGAAGAATATTGCTGCTAAAAGAATCTCCTAATGGGAACTTCAGGGCTTTTTATTCTCAAATCCCATGATAACGAGGAATGAATCCAAAAACTACCAAATCAAGATCTCAGTCATAAATGTCCCATTAGGGTCTTTATTGAGTAAATGTTAAACTTCGATAATTATGTACAACTTAATATTAACTATTTTCAGGAATGTCGAAGAAGGCCTTCCCCACTATAGCATATTGGCTAGTTGGGTCTCTTAAGGCGTCATGATTTAAGGAACAGATAATCTGGAATAACATAGTACAGACAAGCTAGACGTAAAATATGTAATGAGAGACGTATATTCATAGAGCAATTGCTTGTCGCCTATTTCTGTTCACTTCCTCAATTCATGCGAAATGGAATTAGAGAGGAATTCGAAAATAAAGTTATACTTATAACACTTGGACCATTTAAAGAAGATTTTTGGAAAATTAATCTAATTTAAACAAAATTATAATATGCACTAGGATTTAGGCCAGGTCCTAATTTACATGAAAATAGAAACACTTAAGTAAACTCCTACTGAAGTTTACCCGAATATAAAAGCTTCATGGCTGAGTGTCAAAAATACACTTTACACAGAATTAGCCAAAACGTCTCTCTCTACCTATCGTCCAGAGAAAGGTTAGAAATTCGCCGCTCTTTTTCAAAAAGCGTCGTATCAAGGCCATCATTTGCAGAACTTCATCAGATAGTTCTTAACCAACATTTGCTTTCAAATCAAAAATGGAATGGTAATTATACAAAAAGACAAAAACAATTAATGACGATCTCTACAAAACAAGAGAGAATGTCTCATTTTTTGCACCAAAGCCACTATCAAAATCTATTCGTCTTCCTCTTTCTCTCTTCTAATCTTTTATTATATAAACATGTATTCCTAAAAAAACTAAACAAAAGAGAGAAACATCCATGGCTGCCTGCAATCTCCACCAAATTCATCCCGATTTTATCAACGCGGAAGCACCACATTGTATCTGCTGCTTTGCGTTAGGCTTATTGAACCAACCGCAAGAGGCGGAGGAGGTCAATAGTGCACAATCCAGCAACACGAACCGCATACAGCCTAATTTCATTAATCCACAAATAAAAGCAACATACTCCTTGCCTTTTGATCTAGACACAAACACATTCTGGATGGATTTGGCCATCTGGGATGCTTCTGGAGAAAACCCTACGCTGATAACCTACTCACCTTATCAGCCAATTTGGGTTGAACCCATCGTCATCGACCCCATCAATTTGGCTCTAGACCTTTCGCCTTTTCCAAATGAGCTGTAGGAAAGGGGGGACCATCTTACTGCTTTTGATCGCCTTCGGTGTTTAATTCTAGGATGTTAGTGTCATTTTGAACATGTACATATTGACAAATCATTTTGAAAAATGTAACATGAAGTAATATATATATATATATGTGAATATTTTGATATTTTAGTTGAATTTCTGAAGTTATATTGTGCAGCTGAAAATATGTTTATGTGTTTGTTACCTTGTTATATGATGTTATGCTATACAGAAAAGAATCAAAAGGTTTAGAACTCTTAGATCTCGACGAGAGCTTGTTGTTGGAAGGTCTAACCATCAAGTTATTTAGATCTTCCGACAATAAAGGGGAGTTGAGGTTGGAATACCTTCCGATCTTGTCAGAAGGTTCAAGAAAGAGAAAATTCATCACTATAGCCTTGATTCCCTTCGGAGGGACAAAAAAGGACATTCAAAGTTACCAAAATGATACTTAAATGGATCCCAGGTTACCCTATTAACTTGATATTAAGTGCAGTTTTAAATCATGCCTCGAAATAAGCGTGTAGGAAGGATAGTCTAAAAAGTTTTAAATCGAGTTTCGAAAGTGACCTCTTTATTTTGAAAGAGGCCAAGTTGTTTAAAAGAACTCTTTTACTTATACTGGGTAATTACGTTTGCAGGAAAACGAAGCTGAGAACTTTATAAATCTTGGAGAAGATGACTTGGAAAGTCAAGAGCATCCCTTCGCATGGGGGGAGGGGCTAATGTTACTCAAAAAATTCACCTTTCGCTTAAGTAAGAAGATCTCAAACAAAGGACAGAAGAAAAGGAATCCAGATTAGACCTTCCGAAGTGGTCGAAGGGATGCAGTCAATAATATGAAGCGACTCGAGACCTTTCGGAGAAGATGGAGGGTATTTCCACAATATCCAAGAAGCTCTTACCCTCCAAAGTAGGCAAAGAAGGCAAAGAAGTCAAGACAAGGGCATGCGACCCTATAACAACCTTTCCGAAAGCATAATAAGCCTTTCGGGCCGGTTGGAATGCCTACTAAATACCTTTCGACAGTGTCAGAGGGTCTATGATGAAAGAAACATTCATAAGTTAGCAGAGAACGTAAGGTAACCTTCTGACAACATTCAAGGAAAGCTCAGTTCTCGGCAACATCCAAGTAAAAAAGTGACCTTCCGACCAAGTTGAAGGGTTCACAATAGCCAGGAACCCTCCAGCACCACCGAAGGGTTCACATATTGTATAGATGACAAACCTTCTGACAAGGGCAAAAGGTTCCTAAAAACAAATGAAAGAAAAGACCCTTTGGTAGGTTCAAGGATCCACGATGACATGTGAAAGGAAAACCTTTCGTTGAAGCCAAAAGGTTAGAAATTGTATATAATAAGGGAACCCTTCGATCCAGCCGAAAGCACAAGGACGAAAGCATGGCCGCCGGTATCTATAAATAAGACCCAAGGGGTCCTGTTTCGAGGGCAGATTTTTTCCTCATTCTAATCTTGTAACTTCAAAAATCAAAGCTCTGTAACCCTAATTGGGTAGTGATTTGGGAATTTAATAAAAGTGAAGACTTTTCTTGGATAAAGAAGGAAGTCTTAAGCTTCGTGAATTTACTTTACAATCTACCTTAATTTCTTTTTGATGGCTTAATCTTAATTTTCTGGTGCAGTTCTTCCGAAAGGCTCTTGTCAACAAAGATAATAATATTCCTTCTAGACAACTTTTATAACCCTTCGAAAACCTCTATCCTGCAACTTAAACCCTTCGACTACAAGGGAAGCTTGCTTGAATCCACATTCATAAAACCTTTCAGAGCCATAAAATCTGTGGATCAACCCTTTCGACAAGGGTCATAACCTGTCATATCCCGACAATCTTTGCAACCCTCCGAATCTCAAACAGCTATTTTCTCAACCTTCCGGTAAGGATCTAGGTCAACCCTCTGTATAAGGCAAATTAAGGAAATTTTGTCTTGATCAAGGAAGTAGCTTTCGGGAGAAATCTGATAAAGGTTCAATTAAATTGGTGAGCACTCTATATTAACTCAACAAAGCCGAAAGGTCTTATTAAATCTTGTTCCTAAGCTTTCTTGACATCACTGGAAGGTTATAATCATAGTCTAATTCCAAGCAGAGATATATAGATAATTCTACGGATCATCAACCCTTCGGTATATTTCGGCTTAATCCTATTACTTGAGGTAACTTGGAACTATTAACAAGACATTTACGGATCTTCTGAGAGATTCCACTTTCTACCATTACCCAATAACTTTGTCTACTGGGATTCTTTGGGGTGTTGACCATAAATTTGGTATTTCCTTTAACCAACTAACCCTCGCTTCACCCGGAGGAATATGCTAATACAAAAGTATATCTTTGACAATCTTGTGTTCCAAATAACATGTATTTTGACTGATAGTACAAATCTTCCTATGATTTCCTTTGAGTATTTGAATGTGAATGGTTTGAGTTGTAGGAAGTATTTTAACCAAAATTATATTTTGGTTATGATAGATTGAGAGTATGTAAGCAATTGTATGCACAAGTGAGTAATAAGAAATCAAGAGAGAATAGTTTTAATTAATTCAATTCAGTTAATCTCTAAATCTCAATCATGGTAGTAATTATAGATTTAAAAGGGTGCAGATGAAGGTTTGTTACTATTAGATAAGGTCTATTCATTTTAATGGCTGCAACATTTCGATGAAGAGTTAATTTCTATATGTTCAATAGAAGTGTCTTCTCAGAATTTTTACAGTTTTTCAGATGACAGACGTCTGTGGGAAAACCTCAGACGTGTGTGGCTTCAGAAAATAATTTTCCGAGGATTGTCGCAGACGTCTGTGATTTTTCCTCAGATATTTGTGAATGTTAAATGCAGTTTTTCACTTTATGTTTAGTGTATATGAAATCATGTGTGATCGTGTGTGCATATATACTCAAGGAGACCTCACAATGTTTTATCTAAGACTCTTTTACACTAAGATAACCTTACTAATTATAGTATGGTCGATAGATCTTTGTTTGTCTTCGAGTCCCAATATCTTTGAGCATGATGTCTTCTCATAGTATATACCGGTTATCTTGATAAGATGTATATAATATATATGATTGCATAGTTGTTGTCATTGACACATTGAATGAAGGTTCTAACACAGCCTTCTTCCCTTTTCCAGTTCAATATTCATGAGAACAATGTCCCTTCTTATCACACTTAAAGTAAACTAGATTAGCCTTCGCCTTCCTGGCAGCTTCTCCCTTTTGGGTTCCTTTCTTCTTAAAAATTTCCACTTCTTGCTCTTATAACCCTGGTCTCAACCCGCTTTTCCTTCCCATAAGTAGAAAGCATCCCTTCATTCCGGATTTCCATCTCCATAACAATAGCACTTGGATCACAGAGATGTGGCGTTGTCGCTCTAGAAATCTCTGGTCTTAACCCTCGAATAAACTTCTCATTTCTTTTGATGACGATGTCAATGGTATCATATTCGTATCTAGACAGCTCATCAAACTTCACAGCATACTATCACCGACATCTAACCCTACACTAAGTTCATGAACTTTATCAGCAATACTAACTAGGCAAATTCAAGCAAAAACCTTTCTCTGAATCTCCTTCGAAATTCCGCCCAAGTCAACTCCTCCTCGGGAACTCCCGTGGTAACACTAATCCACTAGTGAAGTACTGCTCCCTGCAACTGTCGAGAGGTAAGTCTCCTCTTCTGCTCATCGTTTAATTCCAAATCAGCGAAGATCCTTTCACAATGCAAAAGACAATTCTCCACTTCTATAGCATCCTCTGTTTTCAAATACAGTTTCCCACCAAGACTGGTATAATCCCTGCTCAGCTTAGCATAGTTGTTGCCAACCGGGGCCACAGGATTAGCTCCTCCAACATTCCCAGCATTTCCCCAGCTACTCCTGTCGCTGCTCCAGCTTGCATCAGATTGACAAAGAACTGATACATCATCCCTATATCTATTGGCAGGATTCCATCACCTACGTTGGCATTTGCATTTGGATTAACATTTGCTTGTCGACCCGGGTTTCTCCTAGTGCTAGGTCGAGCTTTTCCATTAGTTGTGGTGCTTCCTCCACTTAGATTTCCTCTTCCATTTCCTACCTCCATAGCTTTCTTTCTCGTAAATCTACATACAAGCCTTAGTAAGATACAGAACACGGTCTAAGAGAGAGGGGAGTACGTACATATAGATATATACTTAACAAATACAAGTACGGTACTATAGCGTTAACCCAAACCCCGATCTTATTTTCCGATTCATTGGATTATGCTTTGAAAATTTTTTAGGTTTAAATTTCTTTTTAAATTTACATAAACCTATGCTTTGGTTCCAACCTGTAACATCCCCCACTAGGAGGCCCAAAAATAATGGCTACGGATGGTGCAGTCATCCATAGTTATTAATTTCCGGTGACCAAATGTTGTAATGTTAGATACACTAATATAACAGAAACACATGAGTATGAATTTTTTTTAAAATCATAAAATAGATTTCTCATTCAACTGCAAATCAAGTTTCAAATTCATTACATAATCCCAATTCATAAACCACATTCAGAGAAATATAATTATACAAAATACACCAAGAGCGACATATAAAGATGCACCTTTGGATGATCAAAGTCTAAATATAGGCAATTAAATAACTTTTCCATTACATCCAAACACAGTGGAAGCAAACAGAAAGAACTCCTAATAGCTAGCTTGCCTCCTGCATATCTCCGGAAGCTTATTATTCTAAAGGAGAACCTGAAAACCTTAACTCTCAAACTACTCAAAAATCAATTGAGCACCCGAGAGTTTAAGGGGAAAACATAAACTTCGAGTCAGACAAAAAGTCTGCTATGAATAATAACCTACCATCTCGAACCATATAGATATCTAGTAAGACCACGACGCTTAACGAAATGGGTTTTCCCCTCACTAGTATCTTAACTCAAATTTATAATAACCATATATTGTGCACTTGCATCCACAATTGTTAAAACGTAACATAATAAAATGTATCATGATGATATGCAAACATGCAATATATTCTAGATTTATCATCACAATTCATTTGACTATCTATCTCAAGTTATGGTTTCTAGGCTCACTATTATTCTATTAGTTTTCATGGACTGACCAATAACCTATTCAAAGCTTATGGACTATCTGCCCAGTTTCATAGTTTCCATGGGTTCATAAAGAACCTATTGGTATTTACCATTAACTTCATCCAATTATAGTTTTCATGGGCTCGATATTAACCTATTGGGTTCTCCAATAACTTCTATCATAGTTTCCATGGGTTAACTATCAACCTATTGATCTCTGTCAATAACTTAATCAGGATATAGTTTTCACGGGATCACTAAGAACCTATTGGCCCCTGCCAATAACTTTTTCCATACATAGTTTTCATGGGCTTACTAAGAACCTGTATAAACAATAATCCTTTGATCAGTCTTTGGGCATCCTACATTCTAGTCTACCTGACCTCTTGGATGCAGTTCTACTCACATAAGAGTTAACTCAATATATATTCACTACTGGGTCGACCTAACTGATTATTTTTCCCTTAACACCCCTAAGTCCAGATATGCGTTAATTATAAAGTGAATATGTTTACAGAGGAAGCACACATGGCAACTGATCATAGCATAATAACATAAACATATATGGTTCAATTTCCTTGTAATCATTTATCAAATGAAACACGGTTAATAACTTTAACATATTATCTTTAGCAAGGAAAGCTTCTTCAAAAACACGAAAGTTAAATGCCATTTCAAAAACTCTTTCATATTTCCATGGGTTCTTCTTTAAAAATAGAGATTGGGTTTCTCGTTTGTAAACTAAGGCTTTTGAAACCTTAGGCGTTATCTTTAGAAACCATTAAATTATATCTTTTGAAAGTATTCAAACCTTCTTTTCAAAAAACTTCAACATGTGCCTTTTGAAACACTCAAAACAACCCTTTCGAAAGCATCAAAACCTTCCTTTCGAATCCATTAAAACTTTCCTTTCGAAAGTATTAAAGATTATCTTTCAAAACCACTTAGTCCAAGTAGGATTTATAGAAGCATAGCTACGAAACCATATGATAATATCTCTTTCAAAATCATTGGGTTTAACCTTAAATATAACTCCTCGGTCGAAGTGAACATAAGAGAAACTAACCCTTTCTAAACTTTAATCTCTAAGTAAAAGAGTTTAGGGAACAGATGGCTTCGAGACCACCATTTCGAAAGCAATGATCTTTAAGTACAATAATTAGGAAAATGGATAGCTTCGAAACGACCTTTCGAAACCATTGCCTTCGAAACCTTTAGTATAAATGACTACAGGGACCCTTTTGAAAGCATTGAGATTTGGCTTCTCTATTAATAAAGCAAAAGCTTCCCTTTCGAACTCATTGTTATAAGGCTATAAAGAAAAGCGGCCTTTAACCAATTCGAATGGTACGAAGATGGCAGCTAGGTTTTGACTAGGTTCAAAAGCAACTACCCTTTCGAAAGCTCCTTTTCAAAAGTTAATATGTGGCAACTCAATCGAAATCTACTTTTAAACATAGGTAAGTGGCAGTCCCTTCGAAAGTTATTTACGAGTAACTTCAACCCTTTCGAAAGCATCTTTTTAAAAGCAAAGGCAAGTAACATATTCGAAAGCGTATAAAAATGACCTATACCCCTTCAAAAGCTAGGTTTCGACACTATACCTTCCGCCTTTCTCCAATGCATTACCTATTAATTGCTTGATACCATGTACATTGGTTTCGAATGGGTTCTTTTGTGAAGGCATGGTGTCGAAAGCCATCAGTTGGAAGTGGTGAAGTTGTAAATCCAAGCAAAATTGATTTTTAGCCTTTAAAAGAAATTTCTTTTCACCTACTTGCCTTATTTTTCAAAATATGATTAGTTTCCAAATCCTTTACCAAAATATTTTTCTAAAAAGGCCGTCGAATTCATCAATTAGCAATTAAAATATTTTAGCAAGGAAGCCTTCCTTTTAATAAAACAATTAATACATTTAGGCCCTCAAACTTAATTAATTTAATTTTCGTAGTAAATCACTTAGGAAAAATCCCCAAAAATCATTTTAATTCACTTTTAATATGTTTTCTAACATATATAAATTTCGGACACAAAATCCTTTATATAGTTGCCGTAATTAATTTTAAACCCAAATTATCTATTTCTTTCATTCAAAATTCATAATAAATTATTCATAGCTTGGAATATTATGAAAATTTAAACCCATTTCCAAAATAATGTTTCACATAACATATTCCATCCTTACGGCATACATGATTTTATCCTTAAAATTGAATCAAACCTTTTGCAAACATACTTGTTTAAATCAAACATGGCATATAATCAAAGCATATCATCATTCAAATCATCCAAACGGTTTTAAAATCTTAAACCCAAAATTATGATGTTCATTAAAACATATATGAGATGGTTTAGATTATTATTCACCTTGTTTGGATAAGGAACTTGAGAATTGCTCTTGTTTTAATCTCTCTGTTGGAATCTTTGCTTTTAAAGATTTTTGAACTCCTTTTCTCTTAGGGTTATGGCCGACCTTGGTCTCCTTTGTTTTTGTTTTATGAAAGTATGATAATGAGAATGAGGTAAGAGTTTAGGGCTTATGGGGTTATATACGACTATTCCCATAATACCCTTGCCTTATTCTCTTGAGTAGTTAACATATAAAGCCATTTTATAAACTCATTCTCATGATTTCAGTTAGACAAGGCACGGCCTCTATTTAGTTTTCAGATCTCAATCCCATTATCACTCTAGTCTTTACATTATTCTATTTAATTTATCTAATTAAATTTCCTGAATAATGTTAGATAAAATTAGGGGTGTTACATTTTTAAACCTTAAACCTGAATTAAAACATTCAAGATGACTTATATGAGATGGTTTATATCATTATTCAAATTGTTTGGATAAGAAACTTGAGATTTGTTCTACACTTTAATCTTCATAGTTGGAATCTTTGCCTCCAACTGATTTTTGAGCTCCTCTTCTCCTAGTGTTATGGCCGACCATGTTTTTCTTTTGATTATCTAAGAATGTAAATGAGAATGAGAATGGGATAAGGGGTTTTAGGGGCTATGGGGTTCGACTATTCCCATATTGCCCTTGCCTTATTCTCTTAGTTTTCTAAGTCATAACTCTTTCTCATTAATTAATTTAGTTAAGGCACGACTTTAATTGGTTTTCAAATCTCAATTTTCTTATCATTCTAATCTCTATATTATTCTATTTAATTTATCTAATTAAATTTTTTGAATAATGCTATTTAAAATCAGGGGTGTTACAGGCTTCCCTCCTTAAAGAATTTCGTCCTCGAAATTCAGGACTAAGCATAGCAATCATCTGTAACATCTCCTAACTACCTTACAATCCTAACAGATTAGCAAACAGTGTGTATATATATACCAGATATAGAACATACCCTTATAATAGATCAGGATATGTATCTCTAATCATGTCTTCTGTCTCCCAAGGACAGTCCTTCTCGTTGTCGCTCTACCGAACTTTCACCAACTTGACTATCTTGTTTCTTAACCTTTTCTAATCTCTTGCTACAACCCGAACTGGTTGCCTAACAAAACTCAGATCTGGTTCTACTATTAAGTCTTCCAATGCAGTCGGAGGGATAGTAGTCTCTAGATCATGCACATACTTACAAAGACGAGACACATGAAACCCATGATGGATACCTACCAAACTGCTTGGCAACTCTACTCTATATGCGAGCTTTCCGACCCTCTCTATAACTGGGAACGGTCCAACATTTCTCAGTGCTAGTTTCCCTGACTTTTGAATCATACCACACCCTTCATCGGTGAAACTTTAATGAAAACCCTATCTCCAACTGTGATCTCTAGATCCTTACGCCTCTTATCCGCTTAACTCTTTTTTCTAAACTGAGCTTCCTTCATCCTGCCCCGAATCAACTCAATCTTTTATGTTGCCTCTCTTACTAGATCTGGACCTAAGACTAATCTGTCTCCGGTTTCCAACCAACATGCTAGTGACTTGCATGGCCTTCCATACAAAACTTCAAAAGCGTCATTCCTATACTAGTCTGATAATCTTCCCATGATCCACCAAAATATAGCCCACATGCTATCAACAAATCCTCGAGTACCTTGTTGACTCCCGTTGTCTGCCTATCTATCTGAGGGTGAAAAGTAGTACTCATCTTGAGCTTGGTACCTAACACATCCTGTAGATCTTCCAGAAATTGCTAGTAAACAAAGTATCTCTGTCACTGACTATACTACTAGGAATTCCATATAGTCTAACTATGTTCTTTGCAAAACAATTTAGCTAAACAGGTGCTGTCCTGGTTGACTTAGCTGGAATGAAATGGGCACTCTTGGTTTACCAGTCCACTATCACGCATATACTTTCATTTCCTCGATTCGACCTTGACAATCCGTCTATAAAATTGATGGATATCAAATCCTATTTCCAAACTAGTATCTCTAAAGGTTGAAGGAACCCACTCGGCTTCTGATGTTCGGCCTTTACTTGTTGATAGTTCACACACTGCTTTACCCACAATCCAACATCCCTCTTCATACCTTCCTAGTAGAAACTCCTCTTCATATCCTGATACATCTTGGTCCCCCTCAAACATGGACTAGTGACATTCCCTAAGAACCTCTCTCCTTAGGTCCCCAATATTCGGAACACACAACCATCCCTTCTTTCTCAACCATCACCTTTGGTTAAGACTAAAATCCTTCAAATCATCGATCTCCTATTCAACCTCAAGCCTTCTAATCTTCTCGGCTAACCATGGATCCTCTTTCTGCTTAGAAGCAGTCCTTTCGATCAGAACTGGTCGGACCTCCATGCAGGATAACATGGCAGTGCTCTGACTAGATCTAGTAGTCGATCTTAACTGCACACTACAAGTAGTCAAAGCTTCTAGGTCCTTCCACCCTGCTAACATAGTTAACACCACATTCTGATATTTTCTGCTAAGAGCATCTGCTACTTTATTTCCTTTACCAGACGTATACTCTATACCAAAATCATATGCTACTAAAAACTCCAGCCACCTCTACTGTCTCATATTTAACTCCTTCTGAAAGAATAAGAACCTTAAGGACTTATGATCTATGTATGACTCAAATCTCTCCCCTAAAAGGTAATGTCTCCAAACTTTCAATGCGAAATTCACCGCTGCCAACTTAGACCATGAGTAGGATATCTTACGTCATGTGGTCCAAGCTGTCATGAAGCGTAGGTAATGACTTTACCTTTCTACATCAATACAGCTCCCAATCCAGTTCGACATGCATCTATATACACCACTAATCCCTGATTCCCATGTGGAACTACTAACACATGCACGTTTGTCAACAAGTGCTTTAACTTAAGGA
Source organism: Allium fistulosum (assembly GCA_030737815.1). Classification (NCBI taxonomy): domain Eukaryota; kingdom Viridiplantae; phylum Streptophyta; class Magnoliopsida; order Asparagales; family Amaryllidaceae; genus Allium; species Allium fistulosum. The sequence continues at coordinate 518,852,898 of CM060906.1, read as the reverse complement.
ACGCTTCCTCAAATTTGTCAGACCAGATAAACTTCATGTCCTTCTTGGTTAGCTTAGTCAAAGGCGCTGTTATTCGTGAGAAATCCTAAATAAACCTCTGGTAGGAACTAGCGAGCCCAAGAAAAAATTTGATCTCAATCACCGTCTCTGGTTTCTTCCAGTGGTTAACAGCTTCGATCTTATCCGGATCGACTGACAAACCCTTCTCTGAAACCACGTGACTAAGAAACTTAATTTCTATCTTCCAGAAATGAAACATTTAAAACTTCGCTGCCTTAGCGTCTCAAGCACCACTGTAAGATAAACTTCATGCTCTCTTTCACCCTTAGAGTATATTAAGATGTCATCTATGAATACCAATAAGAATCTATCCAAGTGCTCTTAGAAGACCTGTTTCATCAAATCCACAAAGAAAGCTGGCGCATTCCTTAGCCCGAGTGACATCACAAACCACTCTTACTAACCATACCTAGTCTAAAATACCATCAAAATAATACCGTCCTCTGCCACTCTTAGCTGATGGAAACCTATCACCAAATCTAATTGGGAAAATACTCTGGCTCCATTCACTGATCAAATAAATCATTGATTCTTGGCAAAGGGTACCTATTCTTGGTCGTCTTCTCGTTCAACTTACGATACTCGATACACATCCTTAAAGACCCATTCGGTTTATTCACAATCACCACGACCGCTCCCCAAGGTGAACTGCTTGGTTTATTGAAATTCTTTCCTTCTAAATCCACTAGTTGCACCTTCAATTCCTTCATTTCGGTAGGTGGCATCCTACTAGGTGGTCTACTTACAGGTTCTGCTCCTGGCATAAGATCTATCTGAAACTTAATGGCTTGCTTCGATGGTAGTCCTATGACTGGCTCAAAAATATCTGCAAACTCTTTTTCTACTTCCATTGCCCCTAATAATGCAAAAGCACTCAGATATGAATTCTCCACTGAGTATATAATTCGGTTATGATTATTAGGGTGTCTTAGCGATATTTCCCTATCTTGGCAAAATATCCTAGCATCATACCTTTCTAACCAATCCATACCCAAAATGATCCTGAAGCCTATGAAATCAAAAACATACAAACTACTTGCAAACTTATGACTTAACAAATTAAGTTCTAACTAGTCACATCTCATCCCTAGAGTTGCATACCCTCCTATCAGATTCACAACCCTTAAGGAAGTAACAAGGTATGAGGGTTCTAACCATAACTTATCTACCAAACACTAAGATATAAATGAATGCAATGCACTGACATCAAATAGTACCCTAACTAGTATACTTTGAATTAAAAGCGCACCTTCCATCACAGTCTTTCCCTTCTCAACAGCGGTTGGTCTAGAAGATGATGGTTCCAAGGCAAAAACTTTTGCCTTGTCTTCTCTAACTGATTCTTGACACTGATTCTTGTAATGCTCGATCAGGTCACAGTTGAAGCACTTCACTCCTTTCTTATCTGCAACCTTCTTCCCTTTTCCAGTTCGAAATTCATGTGCAAAATGTCCTTTCTTGTCGCACTTGTAGCAAACTGCATCGACATTCCCTTTCTTGGCAGCTCCTCCTTTCTGAGCTCCTTTCTTCTTAAAGAATTTCCTCTTCTTGCTCTGAGAATCCTGGGTTTCAACCTGCTTCTCTTTCCCAAAAGTAGAGAGCGTCTCTTTATTCCTAATTGCCATCTCCACTACAACCGTACTTGGATCACGAAGATGTGGCATAGTCGCCCTAGAAATCTCAGGCTTCAGCCCTTTAATAAACTTGTCATTCTTTTGATGACGGTGTCAATGGTAGCATATCCGTATCTGGACAACTCGTCAAACTTCATAGCATACTCAATCACCGACATCTCACCTTGCACTATGTTCATGAACTTTCTCAGCAATACTTACTTGGCAACTTTAGACAATAACCTCTCTTCGAATCTCCTTTGAAACTCTACTAAGTCAACTCTTCCTCAGGAACTCCCATGGTAATACCATTGCACCAATAAAGTGTTGCTCTCTGCAACTGTCTAGAAGCAAGTCTCCTCTTCTACTCATCATCTTATCCCAAGTCAGCGAAAATCCTTTCATAGTGCAATAACTAGTTTTCTACTTCAACATCATCCTCTATTCCCAAAAATGGCTTCCCATCAAGGCTGGTGTAATCCCTGCTCAGCTTGGCATAGTTATTGCCAACTGGGACCATGTGATTTGCTCACCTAGTATTCACAGCATTTCCCCTAGTTACTCCTGCAGCTGCTCCGGCTTACATTAGATTGACGAAGAACTGATACATCGTCTCTATATCTACTGGCAGGGTTCTAGCACCTACATTAGCATTTGCGTTTGGATTAGCATTTGCTTGTCGACCCAGATTCCTCCTAGTATTGAGTCGAGCATTTCCATTAGTTGTGGTGCTTCCTCCACATAGATTTCCTCTTTCATTTCCCGCCTCCATATCTTCCTTTCTCATATAACTACGTACGAGACTTAGTAAGACACAGAAGAACGATCTAAGAAAGAAGAAGAATACATACTTATATATATATATAACAAATGCAAATACGTTACTATGGCGTTAACCCAGACCTCGGTCTTATTCTCTGATTCATTGAGTTATGTTTTGAAAACCTTTTAGGTTCAAATTTCTTTTAAATTTACATAAACCTATGCCCTGATACCAACTCGTAACATCCCCCATTTGGAGGCCCAAAACTAACCGCTACAGATGCTGCAGTCATGTATAGTTATTATTTTTCGATGACAAAATGCGGTAATGTTAGATACATTGATATGCCAGAACCACATGGATATGAAATTTTTTAACTCAATTTTAAAACAAATTTCTCATTCCATTTCAAATCGCATTACAGATTCATTACATAATCTCAATTCGTAAACTAAGTTCAGAGAAATATAATTATAACATATTATGCCAAGAGCGACATATGAAGATGCCCCCTTGGTTGATCAGAGTCTATATATAGGCACTAAGTAACTTTTCCATTACATCCAATTACACAGCAGAATCAAACAAAAAGAACTTCTAATAGCTAGCTTGCCTCATGCACGTCTCCGAAAGCTAATTCATCTAAAGGAGAACCTGAAAACCTTAACTCTCAAACTACTCAAAATCAATTAAGCACCCAAGAGTTTATGGGAAAAACATAAATTTTGAGTTAGACAAAAAGTCTTGTGTAAACAATAACCCTCCATCTTGAACCATATAGATGTTTAGTGAGACCATGCCGCTTAGTGGAATGAGTTTTCCTCTCACTAGAATCTTAATCCAATTTATAATAACCATATATCGTGCGCCTACATCCACAATGGTTAAGACATACATAGTGAAATGTATCATGATGATATGTAAACATGCAAAATGCTCTGGATTTCCCATCCCCATTCACCTGACTATCTATCTATCTAAAGTTACAGTTTCTAGGGTCACTATTAACCTATTAGTTTTCATAGGCTGACTAATAACCTTTTCCAAGCTTACAGATTATCTGTCCGGTTTCATAGTTTTCATAGGATCACTAAGAACCTATTGATGTCTACCAACAACATCATCTAATCATATTTTTCATGGGGTCACTATGAACCTGTTGGATTCTCCAATAACATTTATCATGTCATAGTTTTCATGTGCTGACTATGAACCTATTGGTCTCTATCAACTACCTGGACATAGTTTTCATGGGATCACTAAGAACCTATTCGCCCATGCCAATAAAAATTTCCATAATCATAGTTTTTATGGGCTTACTAAGAACCTGTCTAAACCACTAATCTTTTGATCAGTCTTAGGACATCCTATATTCTGGTCTGTCTAACCTCTTAGACACACTTCTACTCACACAGGAGTTAACTCGATGTATATTCACTACTGGGTCAACCTAGCATGTTATTCTGCCCTTAACACCCCAAAATGCAGTTATGGGTTCATAATGAAGTGAATATTATTACACAAGCATACATGATAACTGATCAAATAACACAACAATATAAACATCCATGGTTTAATTCCTTGTAATCATCTTCTAATGAAATATGGTTAATACCCTTAACCCATTATCTTTAGAAAGGAAAGCTTCCTCTAAAATTTAAAAGTTAAATGCCATTTCAAAAATCTTTTTCATTGCCATGATTTTACTTTAAAAATGGGATTTGGTTCTCTAATTTGAAAACTAAGGCTTTCGCCTTTATTCTTCGGATCATTATGACATCATGAGTTACCCTCCGTTACTCTCCCTTTCGACAACATAGAGTAACCAAGCCCTCCGTCCCCTACCATTTAACTATTGGGTTTGAAACAAGCGGCTATGCCCCTTACGCCACTTTACTTTAGCATCAGGACCTTTTGAAATCATTGCTTAAGCAATGTGGAAGGCCCCTTCCACTACTTCTTTGAAACCAGGCAGAAGGACCCTTTCAACACCATTGATTGGGTGCAGCACAACCCTTCCACCTCTATAATTAAACATGCAAGAAAAAGGACCCTTTCGACACTATTAAATAGTGCGGAAGGTACCTTTCGTAATGGTTGGACTTACTCAAGTATAAAGGTGCGAAAGGTATGCTGTCGACACCATTGATTGGTGCGGCACACCCCATCCGTCTTCATTGATTAGCATACTTGCAGAGCATATAAGAGCTAAAGGAACCCCTTCGACACTATCTACTAGTGCAAAAGATCCTTTCCATGATTGTTGGACCAAATAATTCGGCGGTGCACACTTGTTAAAATGTATGTATGCGGAGGGACCCCTTCGACGCTATTGATTAGTGCGAAAGGACCCTTCCGCCTTCATCCTAAACAAGGCTATATATTAACTTCAGCGACACCCCTATCCCCTTAGTGTTCAAAGAAAAGCGGCATTTTATGCTTTCGAAGGTAAGTGGCGTTGCTGTAAATATCATAAAAACTAATTTTTAACTAAGTACAGCAATTTCTTTTTACCTAACCCCTTATGTTGTAAATTTTCTATTGGATAACAAAACCTTTATAAAATTATTTTCAGAATTTTGCTGCAGCATGTAATACTCAATTCTCCAATATTTAATTAAAAATTATTAACTAATCCCATGTATTTAATTAATTATTAAATACTAATCTTTCTAATTAAATCTAAAAATCACCCAGTATCTTGAGAAAAATCTTAGAAATTCACATATATTACAAAATGATAATATCTTTATCATATAAAATTTTCAGCCCAAAAATAATTAATTAATCCCTTAAATTAATTAAAACCCGAAATATCCATTTCTTTCACTCGAAAATTCATAATAAATTATCCATAGCTTGAAATATTATGAAAATTTAAACCCATCTCCAAAATAATGTTTTACAAAACATATTCGAAATTCATGGCATTTGGAACTCATTTTGCATGATTTTGGCCTTAAAATCGAACTACATTATTCCATAAAATCCCTGTTTAAATTATAACATGGCAGTTAATTTAAAACATATCATCATTCATCCAATCATATAGTTTTAAACCTCAAACCCAAATTAAAACATTCAAGGTAACTTATAAGAGATGGTTTAGATCATTATTCATCTTGTTTGGATAAAGAACTTGATATTTGTTCTACACTTTAATCTTCCTAGCTTGAATCTTAGCCTCTAATTGATTTTTGAGCTCCTCTTCTTCTAGGGTTATGATCGGCCTTGTTTTTCTTTTGTTTATGTAAGAATGTAAATGAGAATCAGATTGTGGTGAGGGGTTTTAGGGGTTCAGCTATTACCATGTTGCCCTTACCTTATTCTCTTAGGTTTTTAAGTAATAACTCTTTCTCATTAATTAATTTAATTAAGACACGACCTTAATTGGTTTTCAAAATCTCAATTCCCTTATCACTCTAGTCTCTACATTATTCTATTTATCTAATTAAATCTTCTGAATAATGCTATTTAAAATTAGGGGTGTTACATCCGCATCTTCTTTATCATTGCATCAGTGATTTTCCCATTAATAATCTTCAATTTGGCCATGAAAGAAAAATTATAGGACTTTTTGTTATATTTGATATAATAATTTTTTCTTCGATTAGATTATGCTAAGAGATATGGTATATTTATACATGAATTGTTACTCTTTGAAAAAGATTGAAATCTTCACTTAACCATGCAATCAATATACATAACTCTTGGCTGATAACTCTACATAAAAACAGTATTTTTTTATTGAATAGACATGACTCTTTGTAACTCATCGGAAGTTTTAATAATAAATTAAAATATAAATAAGGTACAAAGTATAATTTTACATAAATGGACAAAATAGTAAATTTTCACATACGTTGGAATTAGGCTTCTTCCATAGCATCCAAAATATCATATACATTTAAAAAACATATATAACTTATTAAAATTGATAAAATAGGTCAAAATTAGTGAAAAATATAACTAATGACATTTTCATAATTATTAATTTCGAATTTAGACCAGATAAACTTTAACTATAAATAAGACCCCAAACCTCTCTCTTTTTCAAATGCAGCAACGCCATCTCAACCAAGCTCTCAAAAGCAACTCCAATAGGTACATGGTTCAAAGTAATATCTCTCAAAGCTAGACTTAATACCTTCGCAAATTTTGTTGCCTTTTTCAGTAGTATATAATAAGGTCTAGGTCACACTTTGTCAAGTGATTGAATTCACTAATATACTCCTTAATACTGTGGCAACCTTGCCCTAAATGAATGAAATTATCTAGCTCAAATCCCCATTCTGCCTCAGAAATTAGCTAAGTCTCAAAGCTCCTTTTGAAATTTGCCCAAGCAATCACAGTCTCATCTGTCTTCGCAATAGCAACCTCCCATCAATTTAAGGCTACTCCTTGCAAGTGCTAAGAAGTTAATTATCTCTTTATCGCATCCTCCACGGCCATCATAGCAAAAATCCAATCATAATTTCTCACCCATGCTCGCGTCTCAACAAATGATTCAGTCCCAAAATAATTGTAACACCCCTAATTTTTGGTAACATTATTCAGGAGATTTAATTAGATAAATTAAATAGAATAATGTAAATGTAAGTGATAAGGGGATTGAGATTTGAATTAATTAATTAAGGGGCCGAGCCTAATAAACTAATTAATGGGCTAAAGCGGGGTTTTTTGGTTAATTAAACCACATATGGGTATATTACGAATTGCCGTCCCTAGCTTCCACCCTTATATATATATATATATATATATATATATATATATATCATTCCCACCTTCTTACTTCCCATTCATGTCACTTTAAAACACAAACAAAAATATAGAGAATGACCGGCCATTAAGAGGAAGAGAAAATTCAAATTAAAAGATAGAGATTTAAGCTTAGGGGAAATCAATCTCAATCCAATCACCTTATCTAGAGCAAGGTGAATAATAATTCCATTCTATTTTGGTTTTAAATTATATATTTTCGGGTTTAAGGCATAAATTCATTTTTATGATATATTAGATGATGTATATGCTTGATTCATAATTTAATTGATTTAAACAAGGTTGTTTAAAAGAGATTTAGCATGATTTTAGATCAAAACCGAGATTAAATGATGTTTAAATGCCATGGGAAAATTTTATGTTAAGAGAAACATGATTTTGGAGTTGGGTTTCAATTTTGAGAATTTTCCAAGCTGTGGAAAGATTATTATGAATTTTCAAAGGAAAATATGGTTATTTGGGTTTAAAATTTATTTTGGAAAATATATTGAGAATTTGGGTCCAAAATTTTGATATGTTAGATAACACGATTAAAGTGAATTTTCGGAATTCTTGGGGATTTTTCCAAAGTGATTTGCTGTGCAAAATAAATTGTTTTAGAAGAGGGACTTCTTTGCAAAAATTGGAAGGGCTAGTTTGATTAACTTAACCATGGTTTAGATCTGGATTAGCGGCAGTTATTTTTGAAAAAGAATTTGAAAAAGTTAAGGCACCCAATCTGGTGTTGACACGTGGCAGGTTAGTTAGAGAAAAGTTTACTTAAACAAGAATTGAACCTGGTTTTACTCAGAAATGCGGTTTAGGAAAGCGCCTTTCGACACAGTAGCTTCAGCCTTCATCCTTGTCTAAACCAACTATGCCGAAACTAATACACATGGTATCACTATGATGGTATGCAGTGGATTGGAGATAGGTGGAAGGTAGAGTGTCGAAAGCATAGCTTCCGAAGGGGTCGAAACCTTGGTTTGTTTTTAAAAGAAAAGCGCTTGCCTATGTTTTGTTTTATGCCTTCAATGGGGTCGAAGTATAAGGTTTCGAAAGAGGTTTTAAAGGATTTCAAAAGGGGTTGGCATTAACTTATAATTGCTTTCGACTGGTTTCCTTACATATAAAAGAATACTTTGAAAGAAGGAGTTCCGGCCTAGTCGATACCCTGCTATCGTTTTATAGCCTTTCGATGGTGTTGAGGATATCAATGCTGTCGGAAGGTACTTTGTTTTATAAAGTTTAAGCCACTTCCTAAAGCTTTCGAAATGGGTTAGGGTTTCGAAGGTGATGGTTTCGAAAAGGGTTTCGACTCCAACCTTCTTATGTTTTACCCAAATGTTTTATGCTTTCGAAAGAGATGGTGCAGATGCCATCATGGTTCTCCAATGTTTTATTAATGATAAAATTGGTTTTGAAACAGATGTTTTCGACTATATTCACTTTGACCCAAATTATGTTTTAAGTATAAACCCAATGCTTTCGAAAGGGGTACTTTCAATGGTTTCAGAAGGGTTACTTCCATAAGTGTCGAAAGGGGTACTTTCAACCGGTTTTGAAGCTAAAGCTTCTAAAGTTATATTCTAATACTTTAATATATTCGGAAGGTAGAATTTAAAGTATTATAAGGCAAGAGCCTAATGTTTTTAAAAGCATTCGAAGGAGGTTATCCTCTGAAGTCAAAAGCTAGGTTTCGAAGGCATCGAAAGGTTTTATGACCCAAACTCTATTTTTAAAGTAAAAACCCATTGCTAAATTAAAGGAGTTTTTATAATGATTTTAAGAAGAAGCTATCTTTGATAAAGAAAGAGGTTAAAGGGATTAACCATGTTTTATTTTAAACCCACAAGAGTGGTATTGCTATGTTGCTTCTTCAAATATGAATATATTCACTTTACAATGGACCCATAACTGCATTTTGGGAATAAAGGTTAGGAGAACCAGTTAGGTAAACCTAGTAGTGAATATAAATTGAACAAACTCCTGAATGAGTAGAATTGCATCCAGGAGGTCAGGAGACCAGAATATAGGATGCTAAAATATAAAGGAAAGATATTGGCAGGGGCCAATAGGTTCGCAGTAAGCCCATGAAAACTGTATGATATTGGTAGGGGCCAATAGGTTTATAGTTAGCCCATGAAAACTATGTGTAAAGGAAGATGTCAGATAGACAGGTTCATAGTAAGCAAATGAAAACTACGATTGGATACTGGAAGGGCCAGTAGGTTTGTAGTGAGCCCATGAAAACTATACCCGAATGAAATATTGACAGACGTCAATAAGTTCTTAGTCAATCCATGAAAACTAGGGTAAACTGAAAGGATATTGGGGTTACCAATAGGTTCCTAGTCAACCCATGAAAACTAGGACAAGAGTAATATTGGAGTTACCAATAGGTTCCTAGTGATCCCATGAAAACTATGTAATTAGACAGGGAGTCCTTAATTTTTTAACCGGTTATTAGTCAGCCCATGAAAACTAATAGGTTAATAGTAATCCTAGAAACTATATTTGAGACCGATAGTCTAAAATGAATGGGGATGGATAATCTAGAATTGATTCATTCATTTTGCATATCATCATATTATACTGTTTTGAATTGTTTTAACCATTGTGGATGCAGGAAGCACTGTATATGGTTTTGTAAAGGTTTTGAGATACTAGTAAGGGAAAACCCGTTCGGCTAAGCAGCGTGGTCTCACAATATATCTAAATGATTTGAGATGGTAGATTATTATTCATACCAGGCTTTATGTCTGACTCCAAGTTTATGTTTTCCCCTTAAACTCTCGGATACTCAATTGATTTTGAGTAGTTTGGGGGTTAAGGTTTTCAGGTACCTCTTAAGATGAATAAGCTTCTAGAGACGTGCAGGAGGTATGATAGCTAATTAGGGTTCTCTTTTCTTTTTATTCCGCTGTGTTGATTGTAATGAAAATGTTGCTATATTTCCTGTGTATACTTTGATCATCCCGGGGGCATCTTCATATATCGCTCTGGGCATATGTTGTAATTAATATAATTTCTCTGAACGTGATTTGCGAATTTGGGATTATGTAATGAATTAGAAATATTTTGGAATGAAATGTGATTTAGTTTGAAGTTTAAAATTTTCCATATTCATGTGTTTCTGTGTATCGATGAATCTAACACCACTGTATTTGGTCGTCGAGGATTAATAACTATGGATGACTGCAACATCCGTAGTCGTTAGTTTTGGGGCTCCAAGTAGGGTGACGTTACAAGTTAGTATCAGAGCAGAGGTTTATGAAACTTTAAAAGAAATTTAAACCTAAAAGATTTTCTAACATAATCCAATGCATTTGAAAATATGATCGGGGTTTGGGTTAACGTTATAATAACGTACTTGTATTTGATATATATATATATATACACACATATATATATAGGTACGTGTTCCCCTTTCTCTTAGACCGTTCTTATGTATCTTAGTAAGGCTCGTATGAAGATTTACGAGAAAGAGGATATTGAAGCAGGAAACGGAAGAGGAAATCTAGGTGAAGGAAGCACCACAACTAATGGAAATGCTCGACCTAATACCAGGAGGAACCAAGGTCGACAGGCTAATGCTAATCCAAATGTTGAAGCCAATGTAGGTGCTGGAAATCCACTAGTAGATGCGGGGATGGTTTATCATTTGTTGGCCAATCTCTTGCAAGCTGGAGTTACTGATAATGTTGGAGGAGCTAATCATGTGGCTCCAATTAGGAATAACTACGCTAAGCTAAGCAAAGACTACAATAGTTTGGGTGGAAAGCCATTTATTGGACCGGAAGATTCGGTTCAAGTAGAGAATTGGCTACTAAGGTGTGAGAGGATCTGTATTGATCTAGGCTTGGATGATGGGAAAAAGAGAAGGGTATCCTCTAGACAGTTGCTAGGGCAGCGCTTCACTTGTGGAATAGTGTTACCAACGGGGTACCGGAGGAAGAGCTGACATTGGCTGATTTCAGGAGAAGGTTTGAGCAAAGGTTTCTGTCAGAAATTACTAAGTCTGCATTGATGAGAAAGTTTATGGATCTGGTTCAGGGAAAGATGTCAGTGGTCAAGTATGCTGCTAAGTTTGACGAGCTGTCTCGATATGGATAAGCTTTGATAGACACTGATGTCAGAAGGAATGAAAGGTTCATTCGAGGATTGAGACCTGAGCTTGCTAGGATGACCATGACCCATATCCGAGAACCTAGTAATGTGGTGGTGGAGATGGCCATTCACCATGAAGAGATGCTTGCTATTTCAGCTAGAGAATAGCCAGTTGAATCCCAGGGTCCTCAGGGAAAGAAGAGGAAATTCTTTAAGAAGAAGGGAACCCAAAAAGGGGAGGCTGCCAAGAAGGAAAAGGCTGATTTGGTTTGCTATAAATGTGACAAGAAGGGTCATTATGCAAATGAGTGCTGGTCAGGCAAGGGAAAGAAGGCTGCAGACAAGAAGAATGTGAAATGCTTTAACTGTAATCAAGTTGGGCATTACAAGAACCAGTGTCCAGAGCCAGCCACGACGGACAAGGGGAAAGTTTTTCCCGTTGGATCAACAACTAAGCCCACTACAGCCGGTAAAGGGAAAACTGTGATGGAAGGTACATTTTTGATTTAGAGTATACCAGTTAGGACACTTTTTGATACCGGTGCATCATATTCATTTATATCCTAGCATTTGGTTGATAGGTTATGCTTAGAACCCACATACCACATTACTTCCTTAAGGGTCGCAAACCCAATAGGAGGGTATGCAACATTGGGGATAAGATGTGATCAGTTAGACCTTGATTTATTGGGTCATAAGTTTGCATGCAGTTTGTATGTATACGATTTCGTAGATTTCGGAATTATTTTGGGTATTGATTGGTTGAGGAGGTATGAGGCCAGGATATTCTGCCAGGATGGGGAGATATCTTTCAGACACCTAGATAGTCATAACCGAATTATATTCTCAGTAGAGAATTATTACCGGAGTAGTTGTGCTTTGTTAAGTGCAATGGAAGAGGGAGAAGAGTTAAGTTAGGTTCGTATTGCAAGAGAATTTGCAGATGTGTTTGAGCCAGTCACAGGGCTACCACTGAAATAAGCTGTTGAGTTTCAGATAGATCTTGTGCCAGGAGCTGAACCTATGAGTAGACCACCTAGTAGGATGACACCGACGGTGATGGAGGAATTAAAGGTGCAACTAGTGGACCTTGAAGGAAGGAATTTTATTATACCAAGCAGTTCGCCTTGGGGAGCAGCCGCGGTATTCGTGAAGAAACCAGATGGGTCGTTGAGAATGTATATCGACTATCATAAGATGAACGAAAGGACAATAAAGTATAAGTATCCTTTGTCGAGAATTGATGATCTATTTGATCAGTTGAGTGGAGCCAAATTGTTTTCTCAGTTGGATTTGGCGACGGGGTTCCATCTGGTGAGAGTGGCAGAAGACAACATTCCTTTGACTGCATTTCGAACTAGATATGGTTCGTATAAGTGGTTGGTGATGCCATTCGGATTGACGAATGCACCTGCTTTCTTTGTGGATTTGATGAATCGAGTGTTTCGAGAATATTTGGATAGATTTGTGTTGGTGTGTATAGATGACATTTTGGTATACTCTAAGGATGAGAGAGAGCATGAAGATCATCTTATAGTTGTGTTAGAGACGCTGAGGCAGAATCAGCCAAAGGCGAAGTTTTCTAAGTGTTATTTTTGGAAGAAAGAGGTTAAGTTTCTTGGTCATGTTGTTTAAGAGAAAGGATTGTCAGTCGATCCAGATAAGATCGAAGCTGTGAACAATTGGAAGAGACCAGAGATGGTGACTGAGATCAGAAGTTTTCTTGGACTAGCTAGCTATTACCGGAGATTTATTAAGGATTTTTCATGGATAGCAGCGCCTTTGACTAAGCTTACCACGAAGGAAGTGAAGTTTGTTTGGTTTGACAAATGTGAGGAAGCATTCCTTAAGTTAAAATATTTTTGACCAATGCTCCAGTTTTAGTAGTTCCAGATGGTAACCAATGGTTGGTTGTATACACAGATGCGTGTGGGACTGAATTTGGAGCAGTGTTGATACATAGGGCAAAGTTATTTCTTACACATCTAGGCAGCTTAGACCGCACAAAGTAAGATATCATACTCATGATTTAGAGTTGGCTGCAGTGATTTTTGCCTTAAAGATTTGGAGTATCTTTTGGGGGAGAGATTTGGGTTGTATACCGATCATAAGTCTTTAAGATATCTATTCTCTCAAAAGGAGTTGAATATGCGACAACAGAGGTGGCTGGAATTTTTGGCTGCTTATGATTTTGGTATAGAGTAAATCCCAGGGAAAGGTTATAAAGTAGCGAATGCTCTTAGTAGAAGACATCAAAATGTGGTGTGAGCTATGTTGGTAGAATGGAAAGATCTAGAAGCTTTGGCCAGTTGTGGTATGCAGTTAAGAGCGACTGCTAGTTCTAGTCAGAGTACTGCCATGTTATCCTGTTTAGAAGTTCGACCAGTGTTGATCGGGAGAATTGCTTCTAAGCAGAGGGAGGATCCATTGTTAGCTGTGAGGATCAGTAGGTTTGAGGTTGGAACTAAGGTCGATGATCTAAAAGATTTTAGTCTTGACCAGAGAGGATGGTTGAGAAAGAAGGGACAGTTATGTGTTCCAGATGTTGAGAACTTGAGAAGAGAAGTTCTTAAGGAGTGTCATCGATCCAAGTTTACGATTCATCCTGGAGGGACCAAGATGTATCATGATATGAAGAGGAGCTTTTATTAGGAAGGCATGAAGAGGGATGTTGGCTTGTGAGTTAGGCAGTGTGTAAACTGTCAACAAGTGAAAGCCAAACATCAGAAGCCGAGTGGGTTACTTCAGCCTCTAGATATTCGAGTTGGAATTGGGATTCAATATCCATGGATTTTATTGATGGGATGCCAAGGTCAAGGAGAGGAAATGAAAGCATATGGGTAATTGTAGACAGGTTGACCAAAAGTGTTCATTTCATTCCAGTGATGTTGACTAGGACAGCACCAAATTTAGCGAAGCTGTTCATGAAGAACATAGTTAGACTTCATGGATTTCCTAGTAGCATAGTCAGCGACAGAGATGCTTTATTCACTAGTGAATTCTGAAAGAGTCTATAGAATGTGTTAGGCACTAAGCTCAAGATGAGTACCGCATATCACCCACAGACAGATGTGTAGACAGAGAGAGTCAATAAGGTACTCAAAGATTTGTTGTGGGCTTGTGTGTTGGATTTTGGTGGATCTTGGGAGGATCACCTACATTTGGTTGAGTTTTCCTATAATAATACTTACCAGACTAGTATAGGAATGGCGCCTTTTGATGCTTTGTATGGAAGGCCATGCAAATCCCCTGCATGTTGGTTGGAGACTGGAGAAAGATTGGTCTTAGGTCTAGATTTGGTAAGGGAGACGTCAGGGAAGATTGAGTTAATCCGAGAATGGATGATGGAAGCTCAATCCAGACATAAGAGTTATGCAGATAAGAGGCGTAAAGACCTAGATTTCTCAGTGGGAGACAGGGTTTTCATTAAGGTATCACCTATAAAGGGTGTGGTACGGTTTGGAAAATCGGGAAAGTTGGCCCCGAGATATGTTGGTCCATTCCAGATTATAGAGAGGATTGGAAAGATCGCGTACAGAGTTGAGTTGCTGAGTAATATGGTAGGTGTCCATAATGTGTTTCATGTGTCTCATCTTCGCAAGTATGTGCATGATCCAGAGGCCACCATTCCTCAAAAAGAATTGGAGGACTTGGAAGTAGAGCCTGATTTGACTTTTGTTTGACAACCGGTTCTGCTTGTTGCGAGAGATGAGAAAAGATTAAGGAACAAGACAGTCAAGTTGGTGAAAGTTCAGTGGAGCGACAACGAGAAGGACAATACTTGGGAGACAGAGGACAAGATTCGAGATACTTATCCTGGTCCTACTTTGAGGGTATGTCTGTATTAGATTTATATAGATATTTTATATTCAGGTAGACTAATATGGTTGTTAGGAGTCGTTACAAATGATTGCTATGTTTGATATTTAGTCCTTACTAAATTTCGAGGACGAAATTCTTTAAGGAGGGGAGCCTGTAACACCCCTAATTTTTGGTAATATTATTCAGGAGATTTAATTAGATAAATTAAAAAGAATAATGTAAATGTAAGTGATAAGGGGATTGAGATTTGAATTAATTAATTAAGGGGCCGAGCCTAATAAACTAATTAATGGACTAAAGTTGGGTTGTTTTTGGTAAATTAAACCACATAAGTGTATATTAGGAATTGCTGCCCCTAGCTTCCACCCTTATATATATTTTGTTCCCACCTTCTTACTTCCCATTCACGTCATTTTAAAAAACAAACAAAAATATAGAGAACGGCCGACCATTAAGAGGAAGATAAAATTCAAATTAAAAGCTAGAGATTCAAGCTTAGGGGAAATCAATCTCAATCCAATCCCCTTATATAGAGCAAGGTGAATAATACTTTCATCTCTATTTTGGTTTTAAATCATATATTTTCGGATTTAAGGGATAAATTCGTTTTTATAATATATTGGATGATGATATGCTTGATTCATAATTTAATTGATTTAAACAAGGTTGTTTAAAAGAGATTTGGCACAGTTTTATATCAAAACCGAGATTAAATGATGTTTAAATGCCATGGGAAAATTTTATGTTATGAGAAACGTGATTTCGAAGTAGGGTTTCAATTTTGAGAATTTTCCAAGCTATGGAAAGATTATTATGAATTTTCAAAGGAAAATATGGTTATTTGGGTTTATAATTTATTTTGGAAAATATATAGAGAATTTGGGCCTGAAATTTTGCTATGTTAGATAACATGATTAAAGTGAATTTCCAGAATTTTTGGGGATTTCTCCAAAGTGATTTGCTATGCAAAATAATTTGTTTCAGAAGAGGGACTTCTTTGCTAAAATTGGAAGGGTTAGTTTGATTAACTTAACCATGGTTTAGATCTGGATTAGCAGCAGTTATTTTGTGAAAAAGAATTTGAAATCGTTAAGGCAACCAATCTGGTGTTGACACGTGGCAAGTTAGTTAGAGAAAAGTTTACTTAAACAGGAATTAAACCTGGTTTTGCTCAGAAATGTGGTTCCGCCTACTTTGGAAAGCGTCTTTTGACACAGTAGCTTCAGTCTTCATCCTTGTCGAAACCAACGATACCGAAACCAATACACATGGTATCACTATGATGGTACGCAGTGGATTGGAGATAGGCGGAAGGTAGAGTGTTGAAAGCATGGCTTCCGAAGGGGTCGAAACCTTGGTTTGTTTTCAAAAGAAAAGCGCCTACCTATGTTTTGCTTTAAGCCTACGACATGGTCGAAGTATAAGGTTTCGAAAGAGGTTTTAAAGGATTTCAAAAGGGGTTGCCTTAAATTATAATTGCTTTCGACTGGGTTCCTTAATTATAACAGAATATTTTGAAAGAAGGGGTTCCGGCCTAGTCGATACCCTGCTGTAGTTTTATAGCCTTTCGATGGTGTAGAAGATATCAATGCTGTCGGAAGGTACTTTGTTTTATAAATTTAAGCCACTTCCTAAAGCGTTCGAAAGGGGTTTGGGTTTCGAAGGTGATGGTTTCGAAAGGGGTTTCGACTCCAACCTTCTTATGTTTTTACCCAGATGTTTTATGCTTTCGAAAGAGATGGTGCCGATGCCATCATGGTTCCCCAATGTTTTATAAATGATAAAGATGGTTTCGAAACAAATGTTTTCGACTATATTCACTTTGACCCAAATTATGAGTATAAACCCAATGCTTTCGAAAGGGGTACTTTCAATGGTTTCGGAAGGGTTACTTCCATAAGTGTCAAAAGGGGTACTTTCAACCGGTTTCGGAGCTAAAGCTTCTAAAGTTATATGCTAATACTTTAATATATTCGAAAGGTTTCGAAAGGTTGAATTTAAAGTATTATAAGGCAGGAGCCTAATATTTTTAAGGGCATTCAAAGGAGATTATCCTCTGAAGTCGAAAGCTAGGTATCGAAAGGTTTTATGACCCAAACTCTATTTTTAAAGAAAAACCCATGGCTATATTAAAGGAGTTTTTATAATGATTTTAAGAAGAAACTATTTTTAATAAAGAAAGAGGTTAAAGGGATTAACCATGTTTTATTTTAAACCCATAGGAGTGGTATTGCTATGTTGCCTCTTCTAATATGAATATATTCACTTTACAATTGACCCATAACTGCATTTTGGGAATAAAGAGTAGGAGAACTAGTTAGGTTAACCCATAGTGAATATAAATTGAACAAACTCCTGAATGAGTAGAATTGCATCCAGGAGGTCAGGAAGACCAGAATATAGGATTTTAAAATATAAAGGAAAGATATTGGCAGGAGCCAATAGGTTCACAGTAAGCCCATGAAAATTGTATGATATTGGCAGGGGCCAATAGGTTCATAGTTAGCCCATGAAAACTATGTATAAAGGAAGATGTCAGATAGACATGTTCATAGTAAGCCCATGAAAACTATGATTGGATACTAGCAGTGCCAGTAGGTTTGTAGTTAACCATGAAAACTATATCCGGATGAAATATTGATAGATGTCAATAGGTTTCTAGTCAACCCATGAAAACTAGGGTAAACAGAAAGGATTTCGAGGTTTCCAATAGGTTTCCTAGTCAACTCATGAAAACTAGGATAAGAGTAATATTGGAGTTACCAATAGATTCATAGCGATCCCATGAAAACTATGTAATTGGACAGTGAGTCCTTAAATGTTTAACCGGTTATTAGTCAGCCCATGAAAGCTAATAGGTTAATAGTAATCCTAGAAACTATATTTGAGACAGATATTCTAAAATGAATGGGGATGGGTAATCCAGAATTGATTCATTTGTTTTGCATATCTTCATATTATACTGTTTTGAATTGTTTTAACCACTTTGGATGCAGGAAGCACAATATATGGTTTTGTAAAAGTTTTGAGATACTAGTGAGGGGAAACTCGTTCCACTAAGCGGCGTGGTCTCCCTAGATATCAGGTGATTTGAGATAGTAGATTATTATTCACACCAGGCTTTATGTCTGACTCGAAGTTTATGTTTTCCTCTTAAACTCTCGGGTACTCAATTGATTTTGAGTATTTTGAGGGTTGAGGTTTATAGGTACCTCTTAAGACGAATAAGCTTCCGGAGACGTGCAGGAGGCATGATAGCTAATTAGGGTTCTCCTTTCTTTTGATTCCGCTGTGTTGATTGTAATGGCAAAGTTGTTATATTGCCTGTGTATCCTCTGATCATCCCAAGGGGCATCTTCATATGTCGCTCTGGGCGTATGTTGTAATAAATATATTTTCTCTAAACGTGATTTACGAATTTGGGATTATGTAATGAATTGGAAATATTTTGGAATGAAATGTGATTTAGTTTGAAGTTTAAAATTTTCCATATTCATGTGTTTCTGTGTATCAATGAATCTAACACCGCCGTATTTGGTCACCGAGGATTAATAACTATAGATGACTGCAGCATCCGTAGCCGTTAGTTTTGGGCCTCCGAATAGGGGGACGTTACAATAATTCTTTCCATCTAAACTCTGGAATCCGGACATAGCTTGGGGAAGTCCAAAGTAAGCGGAGGGGCTAGGACTGCACCTTGAGCTTGCACTGCGGGTCCTCCATTGTGGTTGAGTTTAGTATGGGCCCTCGCTTGAAGATACCAATGGAACCATATAGGAATGTTCTGGCCAGAACCTAAACTGCCTCACCAGAGCTATATTTAGTTTGATTACTCATTCTATTTATCAATAAATAGGAATCAATAGCAACTTTCCTTAGATAGTGCCAAGCATTTCTGGAATATATGGTTGTGTTTGCGTTAAACTTATATATAATAATAATTTTTGGAAATATACAAGTACATTCTCTCAATACATGCCTAATCCCTACAGAATCCTGAACCTAGCTCTGATTCCAACTACGACAACCCACAGCTCCAAACATACCGATTCAAAGCCTAAAGTAACTTTCGAACTCGCGTCATACCAAGAAGTATGAGTCGTTTGGGTTTTAGAACATTACATGATACAACGACTAATATAAAATATAAATCATTCCATACTTTCAGATCTTATAGTGGAAGGAAATAAAATATAAATATCGAAAATAATCCAAAGTAATATATTATCAAATAACCGTGGTACAAACGTTTTCTGACATAAATAAAGTCTCTAATAACATTATAATAAAAGTCCGACTGATAGCATAGTATAAGTATGTAGATGAGTAACTATAAGTAAATTAAATCTCTAACGTGCTAAGTCACTCTTCCATGCACCTTGCCTTGTCGCTCACCTACTGACCTGACCACCCATGTTAGATATAAAGAAGGAGAAACAGAACGGATCCAAAAAAGTCCGGTGAATGAATTATATTACTAGCGCACATTGTTCACAAGCAAGTATGAGTGGTCGTGGTTTTAAGAGTAACATGATACATAAACTAATATAAAATTTTGAGCATACTACACTTTCAGATCTCATGGTGGAAGGAACTAAAATATAAATATTGAAAATAATCTAGAATAACACGGTCTCAAAATGAACGTGGTACATAAATGTCTGACATAGATAAAGACTCCAAATGACTATATGTAATAAAAGTCTGATTGATGACATAATACAAGTGCATAAAGGAATAATTATAAGTAAAATAAGTCTCTAATGCACCAAGTCACCTCCTCCACCACCTTATCTTGCCCGCCTCTCCTGCCGATGTGACCACCTGTGATAGATATAAAGAGGGAGAAATAGGGGGGATCGGACAAGGTTTGGGGAATGAGTTGTATTACTACTATATTGTATTTACAAGTATCATCTGATTATAATCTACACAACTTAGAGTGTTAATTTGTGTTTGTGTATTATATATAAAGAATGACTCTAGTTTAATAACCAACATCAGTATCAACTTACGAAGGTTTCCAACCAAGGGTTAAACAACCAACAACTAATGACTCTAGGTCTATTTCTAGTATACGGTCCCGATAAATAACCATATAACCAATAGCGAGTTAACATTTATCAATGGAGAACCATGTAAATTGCACATACACACTGAGCGAATATCGCAGTCCCTAGGCTCACACCGAGTATACTGCCTCAAGGTTTATGGCTTATCGAAGCATTCGTGTCACCATATTAATGGTAAACGTGTCCTATAGTCTTTATCATTCAACTAGAAGCTAAATAAATCACTTATAATGATTCCCCGTAGGTTTGGCTACAACTCGGCCATATAACCATACTATTACGGACGTCTCCATCTCCTTTCCCTGCCCAACTGTTACCATGTGACTAGGCGTGCCCCAGTAAAAAGAAGAGCTTCTAGATGTGCTACAATTGCAAACCTTGTCGAGTTCCATGTTACGCCGGCCATGAAGTATGGACTTAGGTATGTCATCCATTGTAGAACTGATACTGCCTGCTGAACCACTCCATGAAGCTATGTGAACTCCTAGAAGTTGAGAAAGTGGGAAGAAGTCCCTCGAAAGCCTTTTACAAGTATTTAGATGTTTGGTTCCTTATTCAGACATCTATCATTGATTCCAAACACTCGAATAATGATTCAGATGTCTGAATCACGTCAATTTTGAACCATTTCTTTTCTGGTTAGAACTACCTAAAATTTGTTTAACTATGTAGACTTTTGGTTAAGGGTTTTTCAGATTTGATAATTTTTTTATTTTAGTTATTTCTATTCAAATTCTTCACGGATGAGAATATACAAGCTAGATTTATTTGTAATAGTATTTTGGTATGATTTCTATTTGTGTGTGTGTGTGTGTATAACTTTAGCTAGTTTATCAAAAAAATTGTGGATAACAATTCAATTGACTACCCATGATGTTTTTAATCACTAATCTACATATATTTAAAAATAAACGAAATTAATAAAAAGTAATCACAAAGATGTATTCTATCATCTTTGTTTACCCAAAACCATCCCACACATTACATAAGAATTAAACCTATACAATTAATGGTAAATTCAATTCAATTTACCCATCACTCCCAATTCATAGTAATTATTTTGTCAATTCATCAAGTAAGGTTTTCTTATTCTTTTCAATTCAAAAGTATTCTCTTAAATGAAAGCATATATTCAAGAATAAAAATCATATTTTTAACTTAGGCAGAGTATAAAGGAATTTAACTACTTATGAATCATCACAACACTTCGTAATCACCTACTCACGTTTTCAAAGCCTTCCTTCTTGTAATTATTATTTGAGTCCACTTTCCTTGACCTTCAAATTTGATTGGTTTGCCTTTCCTTCTTTGTAACGAACACCTTCAAATTTGATTGGTTTGCAATTCCTTCTTTGTAAAGACCTGCCTTTTCGACCTCAAATGTCGACACCAATACATCAATGGTATTCGTGTGCCAAGCATCCAAGTGCCGGGAAGATAGATTGTTAGGGTAAAATAAAAAGAAAATGAAACAGAACAAGAATGATGAAACACAAAATTAGAATCTCACAGCGGAACAATAACATAATATCAAAAGACAGTATAAACTATCACGCTAAGATACATAGCATTTCAGAGTTACAATTCTAAATACTATCAACGAATCAGAAAGTTATAACAATCTGTCGTCACAAATGCTGATATGTACAAAATAGTAATGCAGCGGAAATAAGGATACTTAGGTGAAACATCTAGCTCATCTCCTCAAGCTCCAAAGAACATCAATGAAAACCTGCCTTTCTCAGACTACTCGATAGAGCATATGAGGAATTTAGGAAAAACAATGTGTCAAGTACAAGTCTAGTATGAGAAACTTAAGAAATATGCGACCGACATATAACAATACTTTTGAGACAACACAGAATGCCGTAACGTTTATCCAGTCAAAAGAACCACTCATCTAATAAGTATGTAAGGTGATATAATAGATAATGTCTAGGGTGGAGAATATAAATAAAAAAAATAGCCGTGATGCTTACATTGATCACACCACAACATATTGAGGTACAATCAAAACTGCTAAGGTATGTTCGCATATGGATTTTCCACTAAGATCTCTCTGGTCAACTTGAATCCAAACTCCATGCACAAGAATTGAAAGTTACCTTTCAAGCGCCGTATATCTCTAGATAAAATATACCATAAGGAAAACACAACTAGCCTACACCCAAACACGTAGGACCAAGTACCATCAACACCCATGCACAACATCGATAAGCATACTCTAGATATAGAGTTGATATACCCTATCGTGGGTTAGCTAAACCCCAAGTTGTCCAGCCTACTCTGTCTTTAGCCATTTTCGATGTCAAGGTTACGTTCGACATCTCTCACATGAGTCTTCATCACTCGAAAAGAACACGAATCCCCAAATGGATTTCCATATCTCGAACAGATCTTGAAACTACATATGAATTCCAGCATCTCGAATGGATCCACTTTGAAGAGATAAAACACGTATCTCACTCTTAAAGTGGTTTTCAATAAGTAAAACACTTACCAATCCCGGTCTCTTCAAGACTGAATCGACGAATTTGGTCATATTTGTAATGACCCTAAAATAAAATTGAAAAATACATTTATATTAAGAAATTCTGAAATTATAAATATATATATATATATGACGCATTAAAACAGAAAAGAAAAATTAGCAATAAATAAAAGTGCATGGGAGCTTCTGTTTGATAAAATGCAAGGAGTTAAGGTGATTAAAAGAAAATTGGAACTCAAAATAAATATAGCTCTATGTCCAAAGAATTATATAAATGCATACATCTAATATATATGGGGTGTTTTCTGTTCTATTTAAAGATAGAATAAAATGAAGTTTAATAAAAAGGTTTATGTGTCTTATATTTGTGCTAGAAATAATTAGCATAATATATGTGATTTTTTTTAGATATAGGAGGAGTTACTGTTTTGACAAAAGGGCAGAGATATAATTATATATATATATACAGGATCAAATAAAAATTTCCATATCTTATATTTATTTCAAGCAAATAACATGGGTGAATGATTTTACATTACATGATTAGGTATGATAGTATGCATGATTGAATGGAGATGATAGATAGGTAGAAAATACAAAGGAGATTTTCAGATTCCTTAAACTTATAAAAAAATAATAAACCAAGGGTCACATGCTTATGGCATGAGTAGAATAGAGTCATGAAAATAGTATGGAGTGTTTAAAAAATGCTTGATTCCCGAAATAACTAATTAAGGTAACCAACAATGTACATTTCCAGTTAAGGACCACACAGGGAAATGACTTGTGCATAAACATCTAAGGGTATCAAGGAAATTACCCATATTTCTTAAACCCTAGAATGGTTTTATAAATAACTGCACATAACCATATCCACCATTCTCTTGGGATCAAAATAAAATAAAATAGGAAAAACATTAGCTTGAGACTTTGAAGGATTTGTTGTTCAAAGGATTAAGGCAGTAAAAGGAGAACATTAGGTGAGTATTTATCCTTTGTATGCAATGGCATTAAGTCCTCTTGCAGGCAGCCTAAAATATTATAAGTCATTTAAACCTCTGAAATGATTTGTTATGGGTGATATGGATGTTTGTTTGTGCATTTTTGTTTGGAGTTTTAATCTGTATGTGGCCTTTTAGAGTTAAAATGGTTTGAGCATTTTTGTTATATTTTATCATCATTACGTATGGATATAGATTAATTAGGGAATAGGCAGCAAGATGGTGATCTAGCTCATGTTTATTTCTTGGATAATGAAGCATGAAACTAAATGTTCATTTCATAAGTTGGAGGAGAAATTCTGGGTAGTAGGACAATGATGCTTAAACTATTCTTAGGAAAGAAATTTATTATAAGCAAACTGGGGTATTTTCTGTAATAAGGAAAATAAATAGGGGGACATGGGGTTGAACTAGAAAGTATTAAAGATGATAGCCTTTCTGAAACATGAATGAACTGTGAGTTTTTATGATTGAATTCATAAGTAGGAGCTTACTAAAAGAAGCTGAAACTAGAGGGGGATTTATCAAAGAAGAACTAAACTGGTCATTTGGGAGTTAGTCAATGATCTGCTTGCTTCAGGTGGGAGCAAGTATATGCATGGTGCAACTGCACCCTGAGGCCTTTGTGTGATGGAATAAATTAAATAACCTGGGAGTTTCCTTCACAATGCATACATGGTGTTCATTAGACAAGGAGTTAAAGACCATAAAATAAATGGGGGCTGGGGTTTAAAAATCTGGATTATAAATATCCAGATATGGTGTTAAATTAATCAAGATAAATGTTGTGCATTGATTAATTGCTGGGTGAAATTGGGAGTATAAAACCTGAGTTTACTTATTTAGAAATAGAGAGAATGAATCAAGAATTGTACATATATTTATTTTAACTGTTTGCTGTGTATTGTTTGAATAAATGAATGTGTCTTTGTATTACTTGGTATGAACCAAAACATGCTAAGTATAAAAATCTGTTAAACTAGGAAGACACTACAAGATTACCAAAAATTATGAATATGTATACAAATTTGATAAATGCTCATACCAGTGAAAACTGACCCTTTTGGTTGCCCTTGCAATCATCTGGGTGTCTCATTAAAATTGGGGCAGCTCAGTGATTTGCTTGTAGGAAGTTGAAGTTGGCTTGATGGATGAAGATGGCAATTAGCTGCTAGTATAAATAAAAGAAACCAGTTTTAAAAATTTGTAGTTGCTTTGTAATGAATTTATTAGTCAAATTTTATGTTGTAACTGAAGTTTCTTGTAAGGAGATTACTAAGTATTTGGATTAAAAATATGTACTAAGGTCAACCTGCTATGAAAGACTATTGATGATGTTTGGTTAATTGCTGATTTCATGAATGTCTAATTTGAAGAAAAAATATATAATAAGGGATAGACATATCATATATATATGATATGTGCATGTGATGATCTCTGATTTTTATTGCTTGAATTTATATTTTGACTTATGGAAATTAAAGAGCTAAGGGGGTTGATTTTAGGAATGAACTCTTAAGATTTGAGTAGGGGTATTCAAAAGAAATGAATTTGTGCATGGCAGGTAAGTGATACAGGCATGTGCATGAATTCTGGAGATTTACATGTATTTGTGTATTTAAATTTTCAAATAAAACTATGAGAGAAGTAAACCTGGAAGATACTGTTTTTTGAATAATTGATTGAATACATATAAGGATGCATTTCCAGATAACTTAGACTAGGCATAAACATGCTTGGGATTAGGAGTAGGACTTTGTAGAAGTTTGTTAATATGAGGGATATGGGTTTGCAAGTGGTAAAAGAGGGACTATGGCCGGCCTAGATGGCCATGGGTCAAACTCTTGGAGCCTGGAACCACTTCATCTCAATTAATGAAGTGTAAGTGCTTCCGGGACAAAACAAAAGAAAACACCAAGCAGCCCTCAAATAACACCAAGCATATCCAATAAAACACCAAGTATGTAAGTCTGCACCATGTTAAACTTAAAAATGCTAAAAGTCCTTAACTATTCAACCTGAAATGATAAATGGAAATTAGTTCCAATATCCATGCCTGCAAGTATGATTTTTGTGGTAAATTCATACAAGTACTTGATAACTACCTTAAGGTCAATTAAATACCATTTCATTATTAATAAAATTATTTAGGCAGAAAGCCTAGAAAGCTTAAGAAAAGTGCACTGTGCATTGCAATATTAAAAAAAAATCTCTATCCCTGGAAGAAGAACAATATAAATTTAGAGAAAATTAAAAGGTTATGTTGTCAATATATATGATAATTTGGTTTCCTGTTTGATTCAAACTCTCTTTGCAAACTTGTTAGCTCTGAATGGCAAAGGGAAACAATTATTTATCTTCAAATATATAATTGTCTTAATTGGTTTATGCACTGATATGATTATATTAGTAAATCCAGGGTCTTGGGAAAAATGTTTGGAAATTGTATATATATTCACATATAAAAGAAATGGGGTTTAGTGGTGAATTCCTTTTGAATGTTTAGGCAAAAAAAAAATCTATGTGTTTTAAAGTGAGGGACACCACAGTTGGTATCAGAGCTATGATTTAAATAACATAGTAAATGTTGTTGTATGCATATGGATGTTTGAATGCATTGTTTGAATTATTGGTGTTGAATGCTTTTGTTTTATGTCTAAAAAAAATAATAATATGTGAGTGCATGTGATACATGCACGGTGTGCACAGAAATAAAAAATGAACAAAGTAAAGACACCAAGAATGATGGGGGTAAATAAACTAACATAGAAATCATATTTATAGCAATATGGTAGGGCCAAGACATCACACAGGTGCAGGACCATCACGTGAGCCACCTGTGATAAACATGGAGGATTTCGTGAGAGCTTTGAGAGATGGAATAGCACCAAGGCATGACAACCCTCATGAGGAGCTCTCCAAACTACTTAAGACATGCACCAATTTGGGAGGAAAGGATTTTGAAGGCACTGAAGGAGTCATGGGTGTTCAAACTTGGATAAGGACTATGGAAAGGGTCTTTGCAGATATGCAAGTCAATGACCAAAGGAAGAGACAGATAGCTTCAAGGAGATTGAAGGGGGTTGCACTGGATTGGTGGGAAGTTGTGATAGCAGGAAGGCCAGAAAATGACATCACTTGGGATGAATTTAAGACCATGCTTGAGGCTAGGTTTGTCCCAGCATCTGCTAAAGCCACACTGCTAGAAGACTTTATTAGATTAAGGCAAGGAAGCATGAGTGTGAATGAGTACACTCAGAAATTTAAAGGATTGTCTAAGTATGGAATGGTGTTGATAGGGAATGAAGAAGCAAAGAATGCAAGGTACATTCAAGGCTTGAACTCCAGTCTGTCAAGGGCAATGTTGCCATATAAGGACAAAACCTTTGATCAAGTAATTGATCTAACTCTCTCCTTTGAGCAACATGATGCCACCAGAGAGAAATTCAGGAACATGAAGTTCAACAAGAAGAAGGGAGGACAAAACAAAATACAACCTTATGACAAGAACAAGGCAAACAAAGGAGTTAAGAAGGGGGAAGGAGCAGTAGCACCTGAAAGCAAGAAACTCACTCATTGTTTTAATTGTGGAAAAGCTGGACATTATAGTAACCAATGCCCTGACCCTAGAATACCTAGAGGAGGCTGCTATAATTGTGGAAAGATGGGTCATCTAAAGAAGGATTTCCCAGAGAGTAATAAAAGAACAGCAAGGATAGGAGCTTTGGCAGCCAACAACACTGGAAATGTTGGGCAACTTGAAGGTATAATTTTTATTCATACCCAACCAATATCAGTAATATGTGACACTGGTGCCTCACATTCACTAATATCTCTGGAAATTACAAAGAAATTAGCACTTGCATGTGTTTCTATTGATCAGCCCTTAATTGTACACAGTCCCATAGGAAGTCATTGTATGTTAGGGATGAAGTGTATGGGTCTGAAATTAATTATAGGGGGTTATGAATTTAATTCAGATCTGTATACTTTAAATTATCCTGGTATTGGAGTAATTTTGGGGATGGATTGGTTAATTGAAAACAAAGCAATTTTAAATTTAGAAAATCTTACTATTTCTTTGGAGACAAATGAAGGCAAAAGAATTACCATCTTAAGTGAAATAGCAAAGAATACATGTTTTAATAAAATCTGGAATACTAATGAAGTCCAAAAGGAATTAAAAATAGAGGAAATCCCAGTAGTCAATGGATATATAGATGTGCTTGGAGAAGTGAAGGGAATTCCTCAAAACAGACCAGTTGAATTTAAAATAAAATTAATGCCAGGGACTAACCCAATCATTAAGAAGCCTTATAGAATGGGTCCAAAAGAGTTAGTAGAATTAAAACACCAATTAGAAGAGTTAGAAGAGAAGGGGTTCATAAGATCAAGCAGTTCTAGTTGGGGTTCCCAAGTGCTTTTTGTTAAGAAGCATGATGGAACAATGAGGATGTGTGTGGATTATAGGGATTTAAATAAGGTGACCATCAAGAATAAGTACCCACTGCCTAGAATAGATGATCTATTAGACCAACTGCATGAAGCTAAAATATTTTCAAGGCTAGACTTAGCCTCTGGATTTCACCAAATGAAAGTTGCAGAGGAAAGCATTGAGTACACAGCCTTTAACACAAGATATGGTCTTTATGAATTCCTAGTAATGCCATTTGGTTTAACCAATGCTCCCTCCTATTTTGTAGACTTGATGAATAGAATTTTCAGAGACTTTTTGGATAAATTTGTTTTGGTATTTATAGATGACATATTAATTTATTCAAAGTCAGAAAATGATCATGCTATGCATCTACATTTAGTATTATCCAGACTTAGAGAACATGAATTACAAACCAAGTATTCAAAGTGTATATTTTGGCAGCATGAAGTGAAATTCTTAGGACACATAATGTCATAGCAGGGAGTAAGTGTAGATCCAAGCAAGGTCATTGCAGTTCAATCATGGAGTAGACCCAAGACAGTGACTGAGGTGAGATCATTCTTAGGTTTGGCAGGGTACTATAGGAGGTTCATCAAGGATTTTTCAAGAATAGCCGCACCAATGACCAAACTAACCAAGAAGAACCAACCATATGTGTGGACTGAGCAATGTGATCAAGCCTTTGAAAAATTGAAACAATCATTGGTGGAGGCTCCTGTCTTGCAAATCCCAGAGGTAAATGAAGGAATGGTTGTATACACTGATGCTAGTGGATCTGGGTTAGGTACAGTGCTCATGCAGCATGGCAAGGTGGTGGCATATGCATCAAGGCAGCTTAAACCCAATGAGACCAAATATGCAACTCATGATTTAGAACTAGCTGCAATAGTGTTTGCATTAAAACTATGGAGGCATTATTTGCTTGGGGCAAAATTTGAATTATTCACAGATCATCAAGCATTGAAATATTTATTTTCTCAAAAAGATTTAAATATGAGGCAAGCAAGGTGGTTGGAGTTTCTAGCTGCATATGATTTAGATATTTTGTACACTCCTGGAAAAGCTAATAGAGTGGCAGATGCTTTGAGCAGAAATCATATTAGATTAGCCAGTTTGATGATTGATGAATTTAAAAACCTTGCAGTGCTTGGGGAGGCAGATATATACAGCAAGGATGAAGTGAATTTTAAAGAGCATGGTGATATGGTGGAGTATGGTACACTGGGAATAATCATAGTGAAGTCTAATATGTGGAGAAAATTGGTGGCAAGCAAGATCAAGACCAAAGTCTAAAGGAGTAGAAAGAAATGTTATTAAATAACATTGAGTCAGAGAATTTTAAAATAGATTCCAAGGGTTATTTGAGGAAAAATGATAAGCTTTGTGTACCAGACTTTGCGGAATTAAAGGAAGAAATCATGAATGAGCATCACAAAACCAAGTACACCATACACCCTGGTGGTACCAAAATGTATCATGATCTGAAAAGGAGCTACTGGTGGCCAGGAATGAAACAAGCAGTGGCAAAATATGTGGCAAAATGTTTAACCTGTCAGCAAGTCAAGGCAGACTATCAAAAGCCTTCTGGCATGTTGCAACCTTTGGAGGTACCTCAGTGGAAATGGGAAAGTATTTCCATGGATTTCGTGGTTGGTTTGCCTAGAACTAAGAAAGATAATGACAGCATATGGGTAATTGTTGATAGACTCACCAAGTCTGCTCACTTTGTCCCTGTCAGGTCAGATAGAAATGCACATAGGCTTGCACAATTATTTATTAAGGAAGTGGTGAGATTGCATGGCATACCAAAGACCATTGTAAGTGATAGAGACACTTTGTTCACCTCAAGATTTTGGGAGAGCTTCCAAGAAGCAATGGGAACACAACTTTGTTTAAGCACTGCCTACCATCCTCAAAGTGATGGGCAAACAGAGATAGTGAATAAAATATTGGAAGATTTACTTAGAGCATGTGTGCTTGATTTTGGGGGTAATTGGGAGGATCATATCCACTTGGCAGAATTCACTTACAACAATAGCTATCAATCAACAATAGGAATGGCTCCCTTTGAAGCCTTGTATGGGAGACCCTGCATGTCTCCTTCCTGTTGGTTGGAAGCAGGAGAGGGTGTAATATTGGGGCCAGATCATGTTAAAGAAACTTCCAACATAATTGAATTAGTTAGGCATAGAATGAAGGCAGCACAATCAAGACAAAAGTCTTATGCAGATAGAAAGAGAAAGCCAATGGAGTTTGAAGTAGGAGAGCATGTTTTTCTGAAGGTATCACCAATGAAGAAGGTGTTCAGGTTTGGGAAATCTGGTAAGCTCTCACCAAGATTTGTAGGACCATATGAAGTCATACAGAGAATTGGTACCATGGCCAATAAGCTTAAATTACCAGAAGAATTGAGTGGTGTACATCCAGTGTTTCATGTTTCTCAATTGAGAAAGTGGATACATGATGAAGGAGCAATCTTAGAGTCACCTACTCAAATTCAAATTGCTAAAAACTTGGTCTATGAAAATGAGCCAGTGGGGATTGTTGCTAAGGAAGAAAAGAGGCTGAGAAACAAGGTGATTAAACTGGTAAAAATTCAATGGAGCTTGGATCCCAATGATTGTACATGGGAGGTTGAAGACAAAATGAGGGCTAAATACCCCAATTTGTTTTCTGATGGAGAGGTATGTTTTAAGTAGCTTTATGAAAGCTTTCTGAATAATTTTATATATACTGCTTACTATCATAAAAGTGTGAGTATGGAGTTAAACAGACTATGGATTAGTGCTTTTATTTGAAGAATTAGAAAGAAATTATGGGGACATAATTCCTTAAGGGGGAGGGTATGTAATGCCCTAAAATAAAAATGAAAAATACATTTATATTAAGAAATTCTGAAATTATAAAAATATATATATATATGATGCATTAAAACAGAAAAGAAAAATTAGCAATAAATAAAATTGCATGGGAGCTTCTGTTTGATAAAATGCAAGGAGTTAAGGTGATTAAAAGAAAATTGGAACTCAAAATAAATATAGCTCTATGTCCAAAGAATTATATAAATGCATACATCTAATATATATGGGGTGTTTTCTGTTCTATTTAAAGATAGAATAAAATGAAGTTTAATAAAAAGGTTTATGTGTCTTATATTTGTGCTAGAAATAATTAGCATAATATATGTGATTTTTTTTAGATATAGGAGGAGTTACTGTTTTGACAAAAGGGCAGAGATATAATTATATATATATATACAGGATCAAATAAAAATTTCCATATCTTATATTTATTTCAAGCAAATAACATGGGTGAATGATTTTACATTACATGATTAGGTATGATAGTATGCATGATTGAATGGAGATGATAGATAGGTAGAAAATACAAAGGAGATTTTCAGATTCCTTAAACTTATAAAAAAATAATAAACCAAGGGTCACATGCTTATGGCATGAGTAGAATAGAGTCATGAAAATAGTATGGAGTGTTTAAAAAATGCTTGATTCCCGAAATAACTAATTAAGGTAACCAACAATGTACATTTCCAGTTAAGGACCACACAGGGAAATGACTTGTGCATAAACATCTAAGGGTATCAAGGAAATTACCCATATTTCTTAAACCCTAGAATGGTTTTATAAATAACTGCACATAACCATATCCACCATTCTCTCGGGATCAAAATAAAATAAAATAGGAAAAACATTAGCTTGAGACTTTGAAGGATTTGCTGTTCAAAGGATTAAGGCAGTAAAAGGAGAACATTAGGTGAGTATTTATCCTTTGTATGCAATGGCATTAAGTCCTCTTGCAGGCAGCCTAAAATATTATAAGTCATTTAAACCTCTGAAATGATTTGTTATGGGTGATATGGATGTTTGTTTGTGCATTTTTGTTTGGAGTTTTAATTTGTATGTGGGCTTTTAGAGTTAAAATGGTTTGAGCATTTTTTTTCTATTTTATCATCATTAAGTATGGATATAGATTAATTAGGGAATAGGCAGCAAGACGGTGATCTAGCTCATGTTTATTTCTTGGATAATGAAGCATGAAACTAAATGTTCATTTCATAAGTTGGAGGAGAAATTCTGGGTAGTAGGACAATGATGCTTAAACTATTCTTAGGAAAGAAATTTATTATAAGCAAACTGGGGTATTTTCTGTAATAAGGAAAATAAATAGGGGGACATGGGGTTGAACCAGAAAGTATTAAATAAGATAGCCTTTCTGAAACATGAATGAACTGTGAGTTTTTATGATTGAATTCATAAGTAGGAGCTTACTAAAAGAAGCTGAAACTAGAGGGGGATTTATCAAAGAAGAACTAAACTGGTCATTTGGGAGTTAGTCAATGATCTGCTTGCTTCAGGTGGGAGCAAGTATATGCATGGTGCAACTGCACCCTGAGGCCTTTGTGTGATGGAATAAATTAAATAACCTGGGAGTTTCCTTCACAATGCATACATGGTGTTCATTAGACAAGGAGTTAAAGACCATAAAATAAATGGGGGATGGGGTTTAAAAATCTGGATTATAAATATCCAGATATGGTGTTAAATTAATCAAGATAAATGTTGTGCATTGATTAATTGCTGGGTGAAATTGGGAGTATAAAACCTGAGTTTACTTATTTAGAAATGGAGAGAATGAATCAAGAATTGTACATATATTTATTTTAACTGTTTGCTGTGTATTGTTTGAATAAATGAATGTGTCTTTGTATTACTTGGTATGAACCAAAACATGCTAAGTATAAAAATCTGTTAAACTAGGAAGACATTGCAAGATTACCAAAAATCATGAATATGTATACAAATTTGATAAATGCTCATACCAGTGAAAACTGACCCTTTTGGTTGCCCTTGCAATCATCTGGGTGTCTCATTAAAATTGGGGCAG
This sequence comes from Allium fistulosum, assembly GCA_030737815.1. Classification (NCBI taxonomy): domain Eukaryota; kingdom Viridiplantae; phylum Streptophyta; class Magnoliopsida; order Asparagales; family Amaryllidaceae; genus Allium; species Allium fistulosum. The sequence goes on along the minus strand of CM060906.1, from coordinate 518,819,868 downwards.
CTCAGTGATTTGCTTGCAGGAAGTTGAAGTTGGCCTGATGGATGAAGATGGCAATTAGCTGCTAGTATAAATAAAAGAAACCAGTTTTAAAAATTTGTAGTTGCTTTGTAATGAATTTATTAGTCAAATTTTATGTTGTAACTGAAGTTTCTTGTAAGGAGATTACTAAGTATTTGGATTAAAAATATGTACTAAGGTCAACCTGCTATGAAAGACTATTGATGATGTTTGGTTAATTGCTAATTTCATGAATGTCTAATTTGAAAAAAAAATATAATAAGGGATAGACATATCATATATATATGATATGTGCATGTGATGATCTCTGATTTTTATTGCTTGAATTTATATTTTGACTTATGGAAATTAAAGAGCTAAGGGGGTTGATTTTAGGAATGAACTCTTAAGATTTGAGTAGGGGTATTCAAAAGAAATGAATTTGTGCATGGCAGGTAAGTGATACAGGCATGTGCATGAATTCTGGAGATTTACATGTATTTGTGTATTTAAATTTTCAAATAAAACTATGAGAGAAGTAAACCTGGAAGATACTGTATTTTGAATAATTGATTGAATACATATAAGGATGCATTTCCAGATAACTTAGACTAGGCATAAACATGCTTGGGATTAGGAGTAGGACTTTGTAGAAGTTTGTTAATATGAGGGATATGGGTTTGCAAGTGGTAAAAGAGGGACTATGGCCGGCCTAGATGGCCATGGGTCAAACTCTTGGAGCCTGGAACCACTTCATCTCAATTAATGAAGTGTAAGTGCTTCCGGGACAAAACAAAAGAAAACACCAAGCAGCCCTCAAATAACACCAAGCATATCCAATAAAACACCAAGTATGTAAGTCTGCACCATGTTAAACTTAAAAATGCTAAAAGTCCTTAACTATTCAACCTGAAATGATAAATGGAAATTAGTTCCAATATCCATGCCTGCAAGTATGATTTTTGTGGTAAATTCATACAAGTACTTGATAACTACCTTAAGGTCAATTAAATACCATTTCAGTATTAATAAAATTATTTAGGCAGAAAGCCTAGAAAGCTTAAGAAAAGTGCACTATGCATTGCAATATTAAAAAAAAAATCTCTATCCCTGGAAGAAGAACAATATAAATTTAGAGAAAATTAAAAGGTTATGTTGTCAATATATATGATAATTTGGTTTCCTGTTTGATTCAAACTCTCTTTGCAAACTTGTTAGCTCTGAATGGCAAAGGGAAACAATTATGTATCTTCAAATATATAATTGTCTTAATTGGTTTATGAACTGATATGATTATATTAGTAAATCCAGGGTCTTGGGAAAAATGTTTGGAAATTGTATAAATATTCACATATAAAAGAAATGGGGTTTAGTGGTGAATTCCTTTTGAATGTTTAGGCAAAAAAAAAATCTATGTGTTTTAAAGTGAGGGACACCACAATATTCAACAGTAACAAGAACGAGTACATATGGAAACTAAGTCTCATATGCATATAATGTTTTTGAACTTTTAGTGCTAGGTACATGACTAAATACTTTCCATAAACGAGTAAACACACAAAGCACGATCAAGTCACACAAAGTACGATCAAGTCACATAAGCGACTTCTAATCCCTTTTTTTGTTTAATTAATATTTTATTAATTAAAACCACTTTCATTAGTAAAACTTCCTTTATCTAATAAAACTTCAATTATCAATTTCTACTATTCATTTGTACTCTTTCAATACTTCAAAATGTATTCATATACTTATCTGGAATGGACTAAGTATATTTACAAATCATTAACAAGATTTCTTACTTTAAACATTTATATTTTCTATCTTTTTCCAAAAGATTCCATACTTATAATTTCCATCAAAATATCCATTTTAAAGATCTAGGTACTTTCACAAATATATTCAAAAGGTTTAAGACTAAGTTACTTAAACATTGTCACTACAAACCTAAAATCATTTCACTTATGCTTACCTTTAAAACATTCTTTTAAAGATGTATTTATATTCATAAGTATAACCAAAAAGGGTTAAAGACGAATGTTATTAACACATTTTCACAACAAACCCAAATTCATTCCATACTTACATTATCTTTAAAAACATTCCTTCAAAGATCTAAGTTAATATTTAGTAAGTTCGATAGTCGACTAATCGACTATCTAGTTAAAAACGATCGTTTATAAAAATCATGGTTCATATACTTAACTCGTTTACGACATTCCAACTTATACTCTCCCCTATTCAAGAGTGAAGCTAGGTAAGTTAGAGCACTAGTTGCATATCAAAGCCTTGCCTAAACACTTCATTCTTGAATCTCACAAATAAATAAGTCTACCTCGTCGGCTCTTTGTGTTAAGTATAGTATTAAGGACCTTCATAAACGAGTAAGAAATCAACATGATTAACACATTTTCGACATTCTCAACTTAACTATTCCTCGGTCAAGATGGAACCCGGTAGCTTAGAGCACTATTGCTTCTATCCCCACTCGCACATCAACCTTAACACTCACAAATAGATAAACCTACTTCGTCGACTTTTAGTGTTAAGCATAGTTAATTACTTTTTCAAAACTTATATAAAAATTGCTTTAAAAATACTTATAAATAGGTTTTAAATATCTATGTAAAATATTACTTGAAAATTACTAATTTATAATTTGATGATAATAAATAAAAACATGTTTTATAATTTAAAACCTTTTTACTTTCAAAATTCATAGATAAATATTAAAAATATATGTAAACTTCAAATTAGCTTTAATATACTAAAAAATATGTTTGAAAACATCCCTAAAAATATTAGGGAAAAATACCAAATTTAAATATCATTTTTAAACACTTAAAACCATAAACAACTTACCACAACATTTATAAATGCTGTTAAAAAACATTTTTAAAGAATAACATTGAAAAGCATGGATTTGTGACAAGTTTTAACCAGTCAAACAAATGATTAAAGACTTGAATTATGTTACTTAAAAATTGTGGAAAGAAACCCTTAATAATATCTATCAATTTATTTATAAAAATTCCTGAATACAAGGTAAATTACAAAGTGTATTTAACCACATTTTTGCTCTAACTTTAGCTATTTTGTTTGACCAATTACAAAACCTTTTAAAATCCAATTATTTCTCATTAATAAGTAAACTTATAGGTACTTATCAAAATGCAAAGAAAACCCTAAGGATGTCTTTCAAATTAATTACAAAAATTTCTAAAAACATGACATTTCAAAGTGCTCATATAGCGACCTTCTCGCTATAACATTTTGCAACTTTGTTTCACAAGTTAATTAATGATTTAAACTTCTATATTTTTTTCTAGTAATAAGTACACTTATAGTACTTATTAAAAATGCAAAGAAGCCCTTAGGATGTCTCTTAGAGATATCTTTGAAAATCGCCGAACACAAGGCATTTTCAAAGTGCATCCATAGCGAACTTTTCGCTTCTAACTTTCACAACTTTGTTTAACAATTTCTATAACTTTCCTTATAGTTCCACACAAAAAAAATATGTGTAGATAACAACCAAATCATATTACACTAAGTTAAGATCATAAATCTTTCATTTACACAAGTTAAAGTTAAGGGATATCAAAGTGCATGCACTTATAGCGACTATTCTCACTTTAAACACTTCCAAACATACTTCAACTCAACAAACAAGCCAAACTACCATTTAAACATCAATTCAAGGCTCCTCCACATGAAGAGGGCAATGTAAGTGATGTTATACGATATAAATTTGTCATTTGCTTTCAAAAGCAAGAGGGTCCCGAAGTTTATAAGTTCAATTAGTTAATGTCACTTTTAACTTTATGTTTGCACACACATAAATATAAAAAAAATATACCTACAAGATAGTGAGGTAACTCACTTAGATCTAAGCAAAAAACATGCTTAACACACAAGAATCAAAGAACCACTTCCTATCATCACCGGAAGCCTAAAGCCACCACCTTTAGCTCCAAAATCACAACACCATGCTCCCCTCCTCCTTCCATGCTCACGGCCTAAACAAGATCCCACAATTTTCTCATCTTTCTCCACTTTGGACTTTAGATCCATGCTTTCTAAGGTTTTGGTGAAAGTTTGTTGGAGTTTGGAGAAGATTTGAACTAATTAGAGAAAGATTAGTGAAGAACAAAGTGGATTGGTGCTAATCCACCTCCACTATTTTATTCTTTTTTTTTATTTATAAGCCTTGCAAAATTATGAAGTGTTTAACAGACCAAAAGCCCTCCTATAAAGACCAGCCCAAAAGATCCCCCCATGTGCCTTGCATGCTTTTCACTTTACAAATAAATCTCTTAGTAAATTACCCTTTTACCCTTACACACAATATCTTCTATGATATCACCCGTGACATCATCAAATACTTTATTTTCCATAAATGGAAAAATATTTTTATTTAAAATTATTGTTCTCCTAAGAAAAAATGTGTATGTAGAAAAATTTGAATAACTTCTAACGAGTAAAAAGCTGTTTATCGATAAAACGATTTTCAGACACATTATCGATATTTCTTCAAAGTATTTTTTTTGTAAATATTTTCAAAAACAACTTTATCTTCATTACTTGTGATTTAAAAGGGGTTTAATAAGGTTGTTAAATCACTTTAATAACATTTAATCCAAGATTCAAATATTTACATAATTCAAATATATAAATAGGAAGTGTTCGAAATTCCATGTCGTTATATTCTCTCTTTCTCTTCTAATTTTGATTCCCTCTCTACTTTGAATTTAATATGTTTTATTTTGATTTTGATTTATAAAATTTGGAGAAGAGAATAAGAAGTGTTAGATTTCAAAAATTTTGAGGAGAAAAAAGAAGAATCGTACGTACAGATCTAGAGAAGCGACGACTAGATTTTAGAGCAAAAACAATGAGTGTTAAAGTCTTATTTATAGATGAAAACTAGGATTATTTGGTCTAAACTTGAAATTAATAATTACGGAAATGCTATTGGTTATAATTGCTAGTGTTGATCCATTTTATTAAATTTAACAAGTTATGCATTTTTTTAGTTGTAAACGACATTTTGGATGCAATGAAATAAGTTCTGTGGTCTAATTCAAACATTTGTGAAAATTTACTATTTTGACTTTTTGTATAAAATTACATTTTTACCCTTACTTATATTTTAATTTATTATTAAAATTTCTGGGGTGTTACATTCCCCTTCGCCTTAAAAGGATTTTGTCCTTGAAATCTCTAAGGATGAAAAAATACAACTCGTTCATAAGTAAACCATATCTATAACCATCTGCTCAACTATCAATCAGTTGCAAACATTATCCTTTGTTTCAAAATTTCTAATGCATCATGTACTTATAGGTATGGAATACATATGAACATATAAGTAAGGTAAAATCAGGCAGTCTCCTAAACTAGTTGACCTCTTGAAATGCAAGTTCTTATGTCATGTATCCAAAGTGTATACAACATCTTATATTTGCAATTCTATATGGATGAGCAACCTTTCTATACATATGCAAAAATATGAAAATCAATATGCATTTAACCGATAAAATAAAATGTATAAGGCAATGTGTGTCATAGGCCAATATGAACAAATCAAGTTATATGTACAAAACTAACTAAAAAAATTCACCCATTAGCAACCATCATCCAAAACATGTCCGAGTGACATGTTCACAACCATGCCTAGGATCCAAACACCTTTACCTATGGGATATACTAAGCTAAATACTATATGCCCAAGTAACTATACTAACTTAAATGGAAATGTACCGAAAAGAGCTCTGGGTAGGTATCTTAAGATTTCTCCTCGGTCTCTCGAGTACTCTCTACTAGATGGTCTCTCTATTGGACTCTAACCAGTCTAAGTATTTTGTTAAGGAGACATCTTTTCCCATGCTCAACAATAGGGTTGGTGCATGGCAAACAAGTGACTCTCTCTTTCCATTTTAACTTCTTCCAATTGACACGGCTCGACCATGGTAGCCGAATTGTGTAGCACTTCGTAAGTATGACATATGGAAGACATAGTTAACCCTTGCCAGCTTTTTAGGAAGCTCAACTCATTAAGCTAACTTCCTTACTCTCTCTAAGATTGGAAAAAGCACTATAAATCCTACTCACTTTTGCAAACTACCAACTTCATAATGTATCTAACTAGCATGACCTTCACAAAGACCATGTCTCCACTACGAACTCCAAATCCTTGCGCCTCCTGCCAGCATAAGATTTCTGCCTATGGTATGCAGTCTTCATCCTTCTATGGATCAAGTCTACTTTCTCTAAAGTCTCTCTAATCATATCTTGCCTAAGAATGACTCTATCTGTAGTCCTACTAAAGAGCTAGAGATCTCCAAGGCTTCTGGTACAACTCCTTAAATGGTGCCATCCTAATACTTGCCTGATAGTTTCTATTATATGCAAACTCTACTGATAGAAAGTGATCCTCCCAAGAATCTCCAAAATCCAGGATACACATCCACAGTATATCCTCCAATACCCTTGTCACCCTTTCAGTCAGTCTGTCTATGGGTGAAAAGCGATACTCAAATTTAGTTCAGTGCCCAAGGCCTCCTGAAGACTCCTCCAAAACTTACTTTTGAAAAGTGGATCTCGGTCACTGACAATGTTAGAAGGAACTCCATGCAATCGAATTATCCCTTTTGTGTATAAGGTCATTAAAGATGCAGCTATCCTCATAATCCTGACTAGAATAAAATAAGATCATTTGGCCAGTTGATCAAATATGACCCAAATACTCTCATTTTCCATTCTACTTCTAGATAGTCCATCAACAAATTCCATAGAGGTACTCTTCCATTTCCACTACGGAATATCCAACTGCTATATTAATCCTACCAAGCTTCTCTGCTCCATCTTTGCTCTCTGACAAGTCACACACTTGGAAACATACTTCACTACATGCCTCTTCATACTAGGTCGGTAAAATGCTCTCTTTATATCACGATACATTTTTTCACCACCAGTATAAATGATCATCCTAGAATGATGGGACACCACTAGTACCATGTCTACCTACTCCTTAGCAAAAAGGACATACAACTTACCATTTCTTCGCAACCATCCTTTCAAATCAATGGAATAGCAATCCAAATTATTCGAATGCTTTCTTTTATTCAGTTTCTCAAAAATATCTAACAACTCCTTGTCTTGCCTCTGACTTGAACAAATACGGTCTGTAAGTAAAGGTTAAACATCTAAAGCTGCCAATAATCGTGGTGTAATGTCCGATGAAGGTCGAAAATCGAATGTAGAAATGAAATCCAAGTGCATCCACTCAAAAAAATGTAGAGCTTAACATCATATGCTTTCTACTTATGGAACCGGCTACAACGTTGCTCTTTCTTAAAGTATATGAGATGCTGAAATCATATGATGCCAAGAACTCCATCCACCTCTGCTACCTTAAATTCATATCTTTTTGGAAGAATAACACTTAAGAGACTTATGACCTTGGAATTGCTCAAATCAATCCCCTAAACAATATTGATTCCACGATCTGAGGGTGAAGAAAATGGTTGTCAACTCAAGATCATGGGTTGGATGGTTTCTCTCATGTACCTTCTACTGTCGACTAACATAACAAACAACTCTACCATCCTGCATCAACACCGTGTCCAATCCTATACCACAAGCATGGGTATATAATGCGAATGCCTTCAAACCATCAAGGAGTACTATAATAGGTGCACTAGTCAACGACTCCTTCAACTTAATGAAAGCTTCGTTGCTTTTTGAATTCCACGAGAAAACTAAATTCATCTTGGTAAGGCGGTCAACAGCGTAAATTTTTAGCGAATTCCTTAATGAACTTCCTATAATAGCCAGGCAAACTAAGGAACTTCTCACCTCTGTAACATTATTTGATACGTGTCATTCTTGTACTGCGGCAACTTCAGTAGGATCGATTGCTAATTCATGCTCAAAGGCAACACGTTCCAGAAAGCGAACCTCCTTGTGCCAAAGGTGACAATTGAAATTTTTTGCTTTTAGCTTATGCCTACGGAGAGTGTTGAGCACTTATCCTAAATGCAACTCATGCTTTTCGTCACTATTCTAATAGACAAGTATGTCATTAACAAACACCACTATGAACTTATTCAACAACCATCTAAAGACTCGGTTCATGAGGTCATCAAAAATATGCTCGTGCATTGATCGGTCCAAATGGCATGACCAACCACTCATAAAGTCCATCAGGTGTTCGAAAAGTGGTTTTCTGAATACTATCCTCGGCTACACGCAATTGATGGAACCCCAGAGCCAAGTCAAGCTGAGAGAATAACTTTGCTCCAACCAAAAGATTAAAGAGGTCATCTATACGGGGTAGTGGGTTATGATTCTTCTTTATTTTCTTATTCAATTCACAGAAATCAATGCAAAGCCTTAAAAAGCCATCTGCTTTATTAGCAAAGACAATTAGTGATCTCTACTCTAAAATACTTCTCTGAGTAAAGCTCTTCTATCATAATTCATTCACTTGCTTATTTAGCTTGCGTCTTTCTCTAGGAGCCATATGCCTAAGGGATAAGGCATCATGTCTAACTATATAACCCTATTATTTCAAATGGATCCATCTCCCTTCCCCACTATCAAACATGTGAACATGTGATCGCGCGTGCCCAGTTACAATAAGATTTTATAGCTGCGCTACAATTGCACAACTTGTTGAGTTCCATGCTATGCCCTTTATGAAGTGTGGAACTAGGTACCATATCCAGTGTAGAGCTAACAGTGCCTATTGCACCTACTTCATGAAGCTACATGAACTCCTGAAAGTCGAGAAAGTGGGAACAAGTCCCACAATTCATATTATTTGGCTTGCAGTAGGTCCATGTTCAAACTATGCTTACTAAAGCAATTCAAACGTCTAAAAAATGATCCAAACATCGGATTCACCCTATATAAATCTTTGTTAGAGGTATTCAGACATCTAGTTTCCTTATTCAAACGTCTAACTTTGGTTCTAGATGTCTGAATAAGGCTTTAGATGTCTGAGTCAAGCCATTTTTGAACATTTTCTTTTATGTTTTGAATTGTTTGAAAATCTGACGTTTGAAAATTAGATGTCTGAAAATGAATTTAGATGTTCGGTTAACTACTCAAATGTTAAGTTATGTGTTCTCCAAATTTGATAATTTGTTTGTCTAATTTATTTTTGTTTGCTTTCTTCTCGGATTCAAATATACATGTAAGATTTATATGTAACAGTGTTTTGGTACAATTCCTACTTTTTGTTTGCATGTAACTCCACCTTTTTTATCTCTACAATTGTAGTTAACATTTCAATTGATTGCTCATGATGTTTTTAATCACTAATCTATGTATATTTCAAAATAAATGAAATTAACTCAAGGTAATCCCAAAGGTATATTTAGTTATCTTCGTTTATCCAAAATTATCCCAAACTTTGTACAAACATAAAATCTATACGGTTAATGGCAATTTCAGTTCAATTCACCATTCCTGCCCTATTCATAGTAATTATTTTTCCCATTCATCAGTAGATTTTTCTAAATATTTTCAATTCGTAAGCATTCTTTTAAACAAAAACATAGATTCAACATTAAACATCGTAGTTTTAATTCAAGTAGAGTATAAAGAAAATTAACTTATTAATCATCATAACACATCATAATCAATCCACTCACCTTTCCAAAGCTTTCATTCTTCTAATTTTAATTTGAATCTCCTTTCCTAGACTTCCAGGCCTTGATTTATTTACCATTCCTTCTCTCTTTCTCTTTGATTTTGATTCTTTCTCTCCTCTTTAATTTGATGTGTTTTGTTTTGATTTTGATTTAAAAAATTTGAAGAAGAGAATAGACATGTTAAAATTAATAGGTTTTGAGGAGGAATAAAATGAAGATAAGAATGTACAGAAGTAGAGAGGTGGCGGCTAGGACTTAGATGAAAATAAGTGAGGGTTTGGGTCTTATAAATAGTTGCAAGCTAGGGTTGTCTAGTCTACACCAAAAATTAATAATTACGAAAATGTCACCAGTTATGATTTTCACTAATTTTGATCTATTTTATCAGATTTAACAAGTTATATATGTTCTCTAACTGTAAATGACATTCGAAACGCAATAGGATAGGTCTTGTGGCCTAATTTGAATGTTTATGAAAATTTATTATTCTGTCCTTTTATGTAAAATTGTATTTTTTTCATTTACTTACATTTTAATTTATTATTAAAATTTCCAGTGTATACTCATCATAATAAAAGAAACGACACTCAATATAAGGAGATATTACCATACGTGAATAGGCACGTCTTTTCGAAATGTATATCACTTTTGAATACTTCTCCTTGGTATTAATTGAAGTGACTTCGATCATTTCTTATAGTAATTCAAATTTTTCTCATGGTAGTGCCTTCATGTATATATTTGCTAATTCATTTTCAATCATGCAGTATTTGAGCTGTATTCCTTTTTTGGCTTCTACTTTTTCTACTGAAGCGCTACTTGATGCCTATATACTTGTTTTTGCTGTGAAAGATAGGATTTTCTGTCATTACTATATCTGATTTTTTTATCACATTATATTTCTATGACTTCTTGCAACTCTCTCATCTTTAAGTATTTTCTTTGACCTAATAGCTTGACTTATTGTCATGGCTATTGCGATATACTTTTCTTTTTCTGATGATTATGCAATTGTCTCTTGCTTCTTTGATGTCCAAGAGAATATTCCCAACCCAAGAGTAAAGGCATAGCCTAAAATGTTTTTCATGTCATCTGCAGATCCTGCTCTGTCACTTTCTATGTATCCGATCAGTTTTGAGCCTTCAATAACTTCATACCACAGTCCATAGTTCTAAGTTCCTTTTAAGTATCAAAGTACTCTCTTAGTTGCACCAATTTGTACTTAAGTTGGGTGTTGCATGCATCTTGATAGAAGATTAACTACATACATAATATCTGGTTATTATTGCTGATAAGTAGAGCAAGCTTCAATCAAACTTCAAAATCATGATTCATCTGTTTTTATTGAGTCATCTTCTTTCTTACATGCTTTATTGTTCTCTACTAAAGTAGATACTATCTCCTTCCATTTTGAATTTCTTTATGTGTATATGCATATTTCTTTTGTTACATAAAGATCCCATTTTCTTCCTTTATTATTTCAATTCCAAGAAAGAAATGCATAAAACATAAATCTATCATTTCAAAATTCTTCATCGTGTCTTCTTTAAACTTCTTAATTATTTCCTCATTGTTTCCATATAGATAAGACCATCGAAATATAAAGAGACACTAAGTGTTTATTCATTCCCTGAGTCTTAATGTAGAATGTTGGTTCACTTTCGCTCTCCCTGAATCTTTCCTTAGTGAAGTAGCCATCGGTTCTATTGTACTAGGGACTTAGAGCTTGCCATAGGCTATATAAAGCATTTTGTATTTTAAGGACTTCATCTTTCTATCCTTGGACTATGAAACTTGAGGTTGTTCCATACAGATTTCCTCTTGAAGGTAGCCAACTTGGAATAGTGACTTCACATCTAGTTGAAATATTTCCATTTCTTTTGTATAGCTAGCACGATCATTATTCTGACTGTATCAAGGCATGCAACTGGGACCAACTCATTATAGTCGATGTCTTATTATTATGTGTATCATTTGGCAACTAACCATGTTTTATGCTTATGGATTGAGCCATCTGAGTTAAACTTTGTTTTAAAAACTCATTTTGCCCATATAGTATCTTTCTCTTATGGCCAATCTACAAGTTCTCATGTTCCATTCTTTGAATCATATTTACTTCCTTATCCACTGCTTTTCTCTATACTTCTTATTTATAAGCTACTTCAAAATTATTTGGTTCCATAATCATCAAGTTGCATGTATCGTATATCTCAGCTAAAGATTTGGTTTATTTTGGTGGTGAATTTGAAGGGGATTATATGTCTTGTACTAGTTCTAATTATGTTGTTGGTGGAGCTAGTGATCTAGTTTGATTCTTGTCCTCCTCAATTTCTTGTGTTAGAATAGGGTTGAGTTAATATTCTTTATTTTGACTTCTTTTGTCCCTAATTATATGTATCATCTTCATTGATAACGAGCTTCTTCGTCCTTACGTTATAGACTCAATAACCTTTTGACTAAGTGCTGTATATATATTTATATATATGTATGTATGTATGTATATCCTCGGAAGATTCCCTTCTCGGTCTTCTCATCTAACTTGCTTCATTTCTCTTTTGGAATATGTGTGTAACATATACAATTAAATTTTTTGATATGATCAATGGATTACTTCTCTCGCTTCAAAACATCTATGGATGTCTTATCTTTCATGGCGATTATTGGACATCTATTGAGTAAATAGACTATAATGCTTACTACCGATGCCAAAAAATGGAAGATCCTTATCCATAAGCATGGCCCAAGCTGTCTCTATGATAGTTTTATTTTTCTTTCTAAGACTCCCTTTTGCTTTGGTGCATATTCAATTGTGAGTTGATGCTCTGCACCTTCATCTTTGCAAAATTTGTTAAATTCATTTGAAATGTATTCTTTGCCTGTATCTCTTCTAATTGCCTTTATGTTGTGATACATTTTTCCGACATTGGTTTTGAAGTTTCAAAAATATAAAAAACAAGTGAATTATTTAGAAAAAATTGACCCATATCATTTTTGTGAATTCAACAATGAAGAGAATAAAGTATCAATTTTGATTGTTTGAAGGAGTACATATTAGTCCATAAATTTCTGTAGCAACATGTACCTTAATGGGTCCGAATTTTTGCTAAATCGAAAATCCAAGTCCGCTAGGGTATGGATCGTTGGTGACGGTATCCTATAATAAACAAATATATCAGAGCACTATCGATATAAATTAACATCAGAATAGTAAAGTATAACAAACATATAATTATTGACCAAGGCTAATACCTCTAATATCTAGCACCGTTGTCAGTGTCGAGTATGATAAGGAAATCTATCCTTCCACCATTCCCGCCTTGCACCAGTACATGTCCCTCTAAATCTATCATGTGGCTTATAATGAGGAGAGGGTTAGAACAACATTCTGGCGATGGGTAAATTACATACTTTACACATAACACTAGTTTATGCCGATTGCTTTCCATTACATGTTATTTTTACTTTTTAAGCTTGTCGTCCTGACTTTATATACACGTTTGATATGCCCCACCTACTTGATGTATACAATAACTACACACACATATATATATATATATATATATATATATATTTGTGTGTGTGCATGTGTGTGTGTATGTATATAAGTAATATAGTTCCCCCTTTGGACCAGGATCTTTCCCCACTAGTATCCATAACTCTGCACCACACTAGGATCCACCCTCAATGCAGTACCACATCCTCACTGCTGTGCATACCAAGAAACTTCCGTAGTGCCTAATAATAGCTTACAACTATTTAGCTGTATTCTATCTCGTTCTAAAAGACCTTCATTAAGGGTTATCTAGCCTTGCCTCCTAACAACAAACAAACTTACAAATACTGTGAGGCGATGCATGTCCTTTGTCTTTCCATTGACCGCTCAGGACCGATAACGATCTCGACCTATGTAAATAGCCCATACTTTGCACATTATGGTACCAACCTTGCAGTCATAGCATAAAGCCTATGTCACCGTCCCATTTAGATTGCCTAATGCAATCAGTGAAATGCCCACTTGGTTACTTAACACGTACCCCCTAAAAGGTTGAAGCAGATTCTACTTGGCCCTTTGGCACTTCGACCGGGGTGAACCCTCTTACTTTGGTATATTCTCTTCACCTATACGTGAACGTATAATCCCACGGGTCCTACAGTTGGATATGTCTTGCATTGCTATAATCTATACACAACTGCCGGTATCCCTTTGCGGTGAGCAGACCTCTATTGTGTAACACTACTGATCTCGCTTTCCAATCCACATTAATGACTAATTCATTTTTAATTAATCTACATTATTGACTAGATTCAATAATTCACACCCGCCATAAAAACATACTAGAGGCTGTATGTATTTATTTATTCGCTACGCCTCTTATGTTCAACTATTAATGTTCAATTGTTTTTACATAGCTTACTCTTATCTCATTAACGCCATTTACTAAGATTTACCATTTACTTCTAATTTTAGTAAATTAAGTATATTTTACTGCTTAACTTCCATTTAACTTATGAATTATAGCTTACTGTCTCTTTTCAACTATTACCTACCTTTCTTTGATTATTATATCCCCTTAATTCTCCACTGCATTATTATATTTTTTCCCTAATTGCTTACTTTCTAACTTGTCATAAATCACATATATTAGATTCACAATTAAATTACTTTTATTATCACTACTTACATTACTTTGGTTTATACCTAGGGATTTTTGCATTTTAATGTATTGGAATTACATCTTCCCAAAAGAAAATGCTAACATGGTAATTTTCCATAAATGATCTAAAAGTGGACATGTGTTATGTTTGGAATTCTAAGGAATTATCTTTCTATTGTTATTGAAATAGACAGTATAAAATATGGTAAACATCCCTATTTTGTACTTCTCTTTTTTTAGGCATGTACTTTGTTATTTCAAACAATATATTTTTATTCATATTCATAAAATTAGATAATTTATAGAAATTTACATTGCAACACACTCCATTCCAATGAATTAAAATACTATTTAAATGCCAACCCAAATTATAATAACTTCCAATTTATGTTTACTAACATAAATCATTTAACCAACAAACCTGGAATTAATATACAATATTATAAATTTATGGACTACTTTTACCCTTACTTTCTAGATTCAAGTATATGCAATATTTAACTAAAGTTAACAATTCAAAGAATATGTTGGCATAGTTCATAAATTCATTGTATGTATATAAGCCTATAACTCCAAAATTACTTTCAAGCATACAAGAAACAGATTTACAATGATATAAATCCAATATTATATAAAATTTATTTTTTCCTGCTTACCTTTATGCTTTCGAACCCCCAGATCTAAACCTTATTATTCCGGTTTGACTCCTTTTTTCCTCCCTATCCAAATATGTACCCAAGCATATACATATTTATTAGAAATTTAGATTCAAGAAGAGATTTGAATTTAATTTAGATTTGGATTTAGTTTTATAATTACTTTGGCTTTGGTGATTCGATTCGATCTTCTTCTTCTCTATTTTCTCCGCTATTCTCCACTTATATATTTATAGATTATAGTATATATGAATTTTAGAATTTATGGATAAAAGAAAATGGCAGAGCTTTACTGTGCTTCAGAAAATATGAGGAGAATAGTGATAAGTTAGGCCCGTATTTATAGGGGTTTGAATCAACGTCAATCGTTTGATTATATTATATTAAATACGAACCGTTTGGCCTAGGTTCAATATACAGCCATCGCCTACCATCGGTCGACCGCTATCATACCACCGGTCGACCAGTCCTAATGAAGGGTTCAACCAGTTGCCTTATTAATATAAATTAATATATACCGCTTGTTTAGTTCCTTTTATGTTAATTTAATTCCTTATTTATCCAATTGTCAATGATCTGATTCAACGTTAATTTTTGCATAGACATTATGAAACTATTAATTGCAGTTAACGTTAATTAATTACTTTTATTCCGTTAATTACATATACAATTGTTTCTGATTCGGATTCTTCAAATGTTAATAACTTTTCGTTTGAACTCCAATCGCAAAACTTTATATATGAAAATTGATCAGAAAATAGCCACAAACACAATGATGCAAGTTTCATAGCCAAATTTAGATGTTTGTGAAATTTCCATTTTTAGCTTTATTAACTTCTAATTAATTACGTTCAATTTACGAGGTGTTACAATTTCTACATGGATTAATTCTGGTAGCTCTTTGGCTCTCCAAGCTTTCGCGAGGGATAAGGCTGTTAATGTTGTTGATACAATTAAATTTGTACCCTAAGGGTAATGTTATCCGGGTTTTTAACCCAGCAGGAACCAATAAGAAACAGAGCAACCTCGTGTATACAGGATGGCTCAGAACTTAACCAGAAAAGTTAGGATGAGGAATTAACAAGGGCCAAGCTATATGACTAAGGCAACGACTAGGACTAACGAGGCCGAGGGATCAGCATTCTTTTAGTTCAATCAGCAGCTAAGCGCAAAAAGCTAGTGAATTGCCATCGAAGTGAAACAACTACGATAAAAGACTATGGAAACATCTCCAATTCCAAACTTCAGAAAAATCCTAAGTGCTTAGGTCATCAGCAACCCATACCTCTCCACAAAACTTCAAACAAACTAGCCAAAGAATACTACGAAAAGAGGCCAAGATCTTGGCTCGCAAAATGAGCCAAGTCTATGGGTCGCCAACGACCCATGGATTTGCCTTGTTTTGTGAGCCAAATTCTCCTTGGGTTGTTTCCTACCTACCTGCAAGCTAATGGTGGAGTGGCCTGGCCCAGAAGCTCTCCGATCCAAAATACCATCCTACCTGCAATATAAACCGGATCTTCTTCAGACTGGTTGCTGAAGCTTTGCTAGAATTATTCTTCACTCTCTACCTCCCTCAAAGCAATCTCCAAAGGAATACACTATGATTCTCCAGTGGATTCCAACTTTGGAGATTCAATCTAGGAAGGAAATAATCAAAGCCTTGTAATCAAACATCTCTTGTAATAGCAATCAGTCTATAATAAAACTATAAAGTGGACGTAGGTTTCGTTAACAGCTGAACCACTATAAAAACTCTCCGTCTACTTTCTTTTACCGCTCTTTCTTTATATCTGTGATCTGTGATATTGCCCTGTTAGGCAGGGCTGGTGCTTTCAAACTCAAACTAGGGTGTTGGTCCATTTTTTGGGTTAAAATTTTAGTGCTTTCACCGAGAATTCCAACTTAGGATCCAGATCTAGTTGTCTACTTTGGATCCCATAGGTCCAGAAGTTAGATCCTTATCTTTGCTTGAAGAATACACTATTTTGAATCAATGGCTCCTGGAAGAAAATGAACCACTATTGGAAGGTCTATATGGGCGGTAGTAGTTGGAGAAGATGTTAATCCCCAACAAACCGAAGTGAATGGCGCTAACTTAGGGAATCAGGCACCTGCCTCCTCCAGTCAGCATGAAGTTGTTACCAGGGATGAGTTAAATAAAATGGTTGATGAGATCAACCAAAAAATGGAGAGTAGACAAAAGCTCTAATGGATAAGCTTAATGCTTTCCTAACCCTACAGTCAAATCCCACTCCAAGGACTATGCCCGAACCCGCGGCTGCTAGGGAACAAGAGAAATCCTCCATTTCTGGTCTACATAGACGAAACGGAAAACATCCACAAAAAAGGGTGACAACAGGACTTAACGTGGATGGAAATGCAAGTACTCCGTATGCCACAAGGCAACCTATTCTGAATTTGAGTCAGGGAGCAAAGACCCTCATAGAAGACATAGCTATAAATCTTTCCGACTCAGAGGACGGAGAGCTAGACGATAAATTGGAAGAAGATGCCAATGCATTTGATAATGCAAGGAATACCCAAACTGCTCCAGTGAGGCCAGCAGCAAGCCAACGGGACCCGGCAGGAGTGGCTCTCCCGAAGATAAGAGAGCTTAGGCCTCAGCCCACTCACCAAGATCGTTTGCAAAGTCAAACATTTGGTGCAGTGACTGATCGATGTCCTCAGAACTACCAGACATTAGAGGCATACATAGCGGACATGTTTAAACGATTAATGGAGGAGAGTAAAGATAGAAGAGATGATGAGTGGGGATCTGTGCTAAGCCGGACTCCCTTCACCGATGAAATACTGAATGTGAGATATTTAGAAAAGTTCACAATGCCAACTATTCCATCCTATGACGGAACAAAGGAGCCGAAGCCTCACTTATACAAATACAGTTGGTATATAGATGGAGCGAATGCCTCTGAAGCTGTTTGATGCAGATGATTCCCTATCTTTCTTGAAGGGGTTGCGTCAATGTGGTTCACTAGGCTTCCACCAAGATATATCTCTACTTTTGACTAACTAGTGACAAGGTTCCTTGATCAGTTCAGACTCCATACTGCGCATCCAAAAGATGTTATGTCCCTATCTGGGTTATTCCAAGGGCATAACGAATCACTGTCTTTCATGAACAGGTTTAACACTGCGGTGACGGAAGTAAGCAACCCCAACGAAGACATGGTTTTTATGGCAATAGTTCATGCCATTCATTCGAAAATTGAATTCAGAAAGTGGATTAAAATGAAGCAACCTACCACCAGGAAAGATTTTAATCGCAAAGCCAGTCAGTACCTAAGGTTGGAGGAAGCGAAGGAATTGGAAAGGAAGTCTACTAGTGTGCAGTTGGCAAATGCCGGTCAAAGCGATGTAGTAATGAATCAAAATGTGCACACTTCTCGAACTGCTGAAGGAACCACTGGGAAAGACGGGAATTCAAAGAGAAAAGGTCAAAACTCCAATAAGAAGAATGGTAATGGAAGCAATAAAAAGCTCAAAGGGTTTAGGCCCGAAGGCTACACTCCCCTGAGTGACATACCGAAAACATTTTTCTTGCAATTCAAAGAACCGAGGAATGCAAAAGGCCACCCAGAATGGAGGCGACTGAGCACCAGAAGTGCTCAGGGAAGTTCTGCCGCTTCCACAAGACATACGGCCACAATACGAACAAATGCCGCCACCTAAAGAATCTTATTGAGGAACTGATCTAGAACAACAAACTCCAGTAGTACGTAAAATAGCCGCAAAACCTCGATCAATCTGCGACTCCTCAGCACCCACGAGAACGAAGGAATCAAGCTGGAACCAGCGAAGAAGGGTCGAAATGAACTGACCATAGGCTTATTATTAGAACAATATCTGGGGGACCACATCCCACACAAAGAAGTTGGGGGAAAACGGAGTGATATGTAAGTTCATTGAAGCACGCTCCGAAGGAATCATGTTTGGCTATGGAAGACGAAACTCCAGTTAAGATGCAAAGGATCTTGAATGACGATATTGTGTTTCAAAATTGGGACACCGCAGGGATCGAAGCTCCAACTCTCGATCCGATGGTGGTGACGGTTGGAATTGGACCTGTTGTAGTTCGGCGGGTGTTGGTTGATAGCGGCAGCTCCGTAAACATTCTCTTTAAACGCACTTTCGATCAAATGAAGATTGGCATGAAAAGTGTGTCTGCGTGCCAAACAAAGATACAGGGATTTACTGGTGAACCCAAACAATTGGTGGGAACAATTGACCTACCCGTGGAGCTCGAAGTGGGTGAGCGAAGGGTCACCCTCATTCAGACTTTTGTGATCGTGGATGAAATGTCAGTATACAATGCCTTCTTGGGATGGCCCGCATTAGCCGACTTCAAAATAGCACTGGCCCAATGGTGCCTTACAATGAAGTTCCCTACGGAATATGGAGTCGAAATTGTGAAAGGAGACAAAAGCGCCGCCCGGGAATACTACATTGTAGAATTGCATGAGTCGAGAAGAAAGGAAAAAGGAAAGGATGTGGGGAAAACCCTCCACATCCATGAACCCTCCGGATAGAAACTACAGAACCGCCCCTGGCTTGGGTACCATAGCTGATTAGACAAGGCTTTGGACCCTAGAAAGAAGAGTTCAGGGGAGGATCAGGCAGCACCGGCTGAATTGACGGTGTCTATCCCAGTCTGTATGGATAACCCAACACGGGTCTTGAAAATTTGGTCGCAACTTGGAAACAAGATGCAGTTAGAACTAACCAAATTCCTTTACGCCAATTTGGACGTATTTGCTTGGACACACTCCGATATGTATGGGGTATCACCTGAAATTGCCATCCACGCTCTCAATATTGACCCCAAATTCACACAGGTAAAGCAAAAAAGGCGCAGCTTGGGCCCTGAACGGTCCAAGGCATTGAGAGAGAAAGTAGATAAACTGATGGCTAATGGCTTCATTCGAGATGCAACCTACCCTGAATGGGTATCGAACCCAGTCCTATTCAAGAAGTCCAATGGAAAATGGCGAACTTATATTGATTTCTCGGACCTCAACAAAGCCTGTCCGAAGGATAGCTTCCCGCTCCCTAGGATTGATCAACTGTTGGATGGAACGGCGAGAAATGAACCACTGTCATTTATGGATGCGTATTCGGGCTATAACCAGATCCTAATGCATGAACCGGACTAAGAGAACACTAGCTTCATCACCGATTTGGGACTATACTACAACCAAGTAATGCTATTCGGTTTGAAAAATGCAGGGCAGCGTACCAAAGGCTAGTGAATACTATGTTCAAACGCCATATCAGGAAGACTATGGAAGTTTATGTCGATGATATATTAGTCAAATCCCGAATAGCTGCTAACCATCTTGACAACCTCACTGAAATGTTCGAAATACTCCGGAAGTATGGAATGAAACTTAATCCACTCAAGTGCCACTTCGGAGTAGCCTCTAGGAAATTCTTGGGATTCATAGTAAGTGCCCGGGGCATCGAAGCGAATCCAGAGCAAATAATAGTGTTACGGGAAGTCCAAGCCCCTAAAAATAAGAAGGAACATCAAAGCTTGAATGGAAAAGTCACAGAACTAAGTCGATTCATCTCAAAAGTTACAGATAAGTGTATACCGTTCTTCGATGTGCTAAAGAAGGGAAAGAAAAACTTTGAATGGAGTGAAGCTTATCAAACAGCTTTCGAGGAATTTCTATGACACATGGAAACTCCCTCGATCTTATCGAAACTAGTAAATGGAGAAGACTTATTCGTTTATTTAGCAATTTCCCCGCACGCACTGAGCGCCGCTCTTGTGCGGGAAGAAGCAAGGATCCAGCGACGCATGTACTACATTAGCAAACGATTCACTGAAGCTGAGAAGAATTACCCAAAACTGGAGAAGCTAGCGTATTGCCCTTTGATCGTGTCCCAGAAATTACGGCCACACTTCAAGCTCATCCGATTAAAGTATTGACTGACCAGCCCCAGAAGCAAGTTTTATACCGGCCAAAAACTTCTAGACGACTACTCAAGTGGAATATAGAGTTGAGCCAATACGATATCACATACCATCCAAAACAAGCAATCAATGGGCAAGCGTTGGCCGATTTCATTGCCGAATTTACCGTAAGGGACGAGGAGGAAGTTTAGTCGGAAATAGGCATGCAATGGATGCTCTTCGTCGACAGTGCATCAAACAACTTCTATTCGGGAGCAGGGGTAGTGCTTGAAACACCCAAGGGGCAATCCATTAGCTATGCTTTGCGCTTTGAATTCCCAACAACAAATAACGAAGCAGAGTATGAAGCATTGATCGCTGGACTAAAGGTTGTGAAGGAACTCGGGATAAAATCTATTCACATACACAGTGACTCCCAGTTGGTCATCTGTCAAGTGAAAGGGGAGTACCAAGCACGTGGAGAAAATGTCACCCCGTACTCGTCCAAAGTACAAGAGCTGTTAAGCGATATCGAGCACTACACCATAACTCACATCCCACGAGAGCAAAACACCAAGGTATATTATTTGGCTAAGCTGGCAAGCTACGGAGAAGCCCAACCATTAGGATTGGTTCTGGTTGAATTGCTAACCAACCCAAGCATAGACGAAATGGACGTAGACTGGATTCTAGAGACCACCGTCGAACCAGATACATAGATCACACTGATAAAGGACTATCTACTTGCAGGAACCTTACCAATTGACCAAATTCAACAGAAGAAGCTCCTTCGGAAGGCACCATGGTTCATGATACAAGATGGGATACTCTATCGAAAGGGATTCTCAATCCCTCTTCTTAGGTGTGTGAACGATGATGAGGCACGACGAATCCTGAAGGAGGTACATGAAGGCGATTGCGGAGACCACACTGGGGGGCAGACCCTGGCAAAGAAAGTCCTTCCATATGGATACTTCTGGCCTACAAAAATCACGATGCCGTAGATCATGCTAGAAGATGCGAACGCTGTCAAAGGTTCCGCAAAATTAAGAGAACTCCATCAACGGAACTGACGTAGATGGTTAGCCCGTGGCCATTTGCGATATGGGGGATCGATTTTATTGGCTTCCTTCCGATAGCAAAAGGAGGAGCCAAATATGCTATAGTTGGACTATTTCACAAAATGGTCTGAAGCGGAATCGTTGGCCACCATAACCACAAAGAAAGATATTAACTTTGTTACTAAAAACATCATTTGCAGGTTTGGTGTGCCGTGAAAAATAATCACTTGCAATGGAACCCAATTCGAAAGTCCTGAGTTCAAAGACTTCTACAGGCGCTTCTGAATTGAAAAAAGCTTCTCCACAGTAGCTCATCTGCGAGTAAACGGGCAAGTGGAAGCAATAAATAAGATCATCAAATCCACCATCAAAAAGTGATTAACAAAAGCAAAAGGAAATTGGGTTGACGAATTTCTACTCGCACTATGGGCATACAAGACAACACACAAAGTGGCAAATGGCCACACTCCGTTCGCCTTAACGTATGGTTCAGAAGCAATTATTCTCGTTAAATTAGAAGCCCCCTCGCACCGAAGGCAGAATTTCAATCAAAAGCAAAACGAGCAGCTCCTACTCGAATCGCTAGACATGGTCGATGAAAAAAGAGAAGAAGTTGAGTTGAGAACTACTTCCCACCAAAAAAGGGTCGCACGATATTTTAACTCCAAAGTTCATAGTCAAACTTTCGAAGTTGGAGATCTTGTGCTCTAATGAGTTTACCATGTTCCAGGGGCCTTCGGACCAAATTGGGAAGGACCATATGTCATTAATCAAAAGCTCAAGGACGGGACTTTCAAGCTGAAAACCGTCGATGGGGTCACAATTCCCAAAGCCTGGAATAGGGAATCGCTCTGCCACTACTTCATGTATTTTCTATTTTTCAACTAATAAGCCATCCCGAACCAAATTGTGTTCGTAGTAATTACCCGCCGAGTCGACGGAAGCAAATCGACTCAAACCGTTGGATCGACGAAACCCGATCTTTGCCCTCTGAAAATCGGTGCTGTTCCAGCAGCATCGAGAGTGCCAAAATATTAACTCCTCGTGCTGCACCAAGAAACGCGAGGAAAAACAATAGCCACGAATCTCATAAGCCACGCACCAAATTAATAACTCCTCGTGTTACCCGAAGATAGGCAACACCGAGGAAAAACAAAAGCCGCGCATCACATAAGCCGCGCACCAAAGTAATAACTCCTCGTGTTGCCCGAAGATAGGCAACACCGAGCAGAAACAAAAACCACACATCTCATAAGCCGCGCACCAAAATAAAAACTCCTCGTATTGCCCGAAGATAGGCAACACGGATGAAAACAAAAGTCGTGCATCTGATAAGCTGCGCACCAAAATAATACCTCCTCGTATTGCCCGAAGATAGGAAAACCATGGAAAAACAAAATCCGCGCATCTCATAAGCCGCGCACCAAATTAATAACTCCTCGTATTGCCCGAAGATAGGAAAACCGTGGAAAAACAAAAGCCGCGCATCTCATAAGCAGCGCACCAAAATAATAACTCCTCGTGTTGCCCGAAGATATGCAACCGGAGGAAAAACAAAAGCCGCGCATCTCATAAGCCACGCACCAAAATAATAACTCCTCGTGTTGCCCGAAGATACGCAACACCGAAGAAAAACAAAAGCCGCGCATCTCATAAGCCGCGCACCAAAATAATAACTCCTCATGTTGCCCGAAGATAGGCAACACCGAGGAAAAACAAAATCTGTGCATCTCATGAGTCGCGCACCAAAATTATAACTCCTCGTGTTGCCCGAAGATAGGCAACACGGAAGAGAAAAAAAAAGCCGTGCACCTCATGAGTCGTGCACTAAAATACCAACTCATCACGCTAACCGAAAATAGGCAACACCGAGAAATGTAAGAACCCGCGCATTTCACAATCAGCACCAACCGCTCCTATAGCCGGGAATAATGAATGCTTCCAACAAAATTGGAATGGTAAAAACCAAATGAAAAGCCTCAACAATGGACACTTAAGGGTTAAAACTCCTCCAATTAACTTATGCACTTTGCGCATTTGAAATACGCATATATTGCATACTCGCTGAAATATCGCAAGGAGCTTGGGTTACATGCTAAAGTTGCAGAACTTCCAAAAGTAAAAAATAAAAAAGGAGAATCAAGTTGTGACTTAGCCAAATTTTCAATAAAATTATCTAAACCCTAAGTTATCGGCTACTTGAGAATTGTTTGAAGTAAACATCCCTGTGAACTGGGGGGCATATACCTGTACGGAGATAGAAACGCGTGAAAACAGTAAGTTCTCAAGTTCTGTTACTCCCAACAACGACAAGTCCTCAAGTACCATCTCAAAGTTCTATATATCTGTTTTAAAATTCTAAACAAAAATTTCAAATTTTTAGAGTTTTTAGGAGATTTAGGAATTTCTAAACAAACATTCTCTAAGTTCTGTTAATTTCTAAATTTCCACTAACTTCCAAAGTGCTGATAATCTCTAAGTTCTGTTACTTCGAATGAAGGGCTCTGACTATAATCACAGAACTAGAGAAGTATGAAATGAAACAAGCACAAGTACACAGAACATATGTGAACAAATAGATAAAAGTACAGTCAAAATATCATTGTATTTCTTATAATTTTATGTACATAGGATCAAAATGTGGGGGTCGTACCCACACAACAACTGCCAATAAAAGAATACAGACTCTATAGTAAGGACACAAAGTGCAGGCTCTGCACTTAAACAAAATGACTCAGAAAGAAACAAAAACAAGTCAGTCTTCCTGCAAGCTGTAAGCCAAAATCAAGTCCATCCTCACACCGGCTGCTCAACACTTCTTGCCACCGCTACCCTTTCCACCTTTAGTTAGTAGTTTATGCATCTTTTCAGAAGAAGTGTCGCTGCCGGTAACATCAACAAACAATTCGGTGGCAATGTTATCCTCTTCCTCCGAGACTTTCTCAGAAGAGCCTCCTTTCCCTTTGCATTTTCTCGATTTCCAGGAACTCTTCGAAGCCTTGATCTCCTCCACCTTTTCCTTCTTAATGGCAATCAAATGATACTACGTTTTTTGTGGCTGCTCCATCTGCATTTCCTGCTCCTTGGCTTATGCTGCAGTTATATCATCTTCCAAAGACACCGAAGGGTCATCCAGGACGTGGAGCGCAGCTATCTTCTCGGCTTTTGGCCCCGGTTGCGAGCTAGACGCGGATGTGGGAATCGAAGCAGGAACATATACAATCGCAGAAGATGTGAAATGGTAGCAAGCACGGGCTCCGAAGTAGCTGGCACGTCAACAGGAAAATTGGATGGACCTATAAGATCAAAAATGAAAGCATTATAATCCTCTTGCTCTTGTGGTGTAAGTTGGAAGCTTCTGAATTCGGGAGAAGCATGGATGTTACCTGCACCAGAGGAACGATCATGAATGGCGATCTCGAACTCACCACCTTCACCTTCTTTTGAGGGCTCTACCACATGAGGAATAATATCAAGTCCTAAACTTGTTGGCTAGTCGTGGAGCTGCTCTGATGGTTTGCCAACGCCGGAGATAAAAGGCCTGGTAAGCACGTCGGTGGCGGTCATCAAGGCAGCATCGGTGGCCTTCTTCTCTTATTCAACTCGGAGGATCTCCTGTCCCTCGAGTACCGCTTTTTTGGATTCATCGTTTAGATAAGCATCTCGCAACTCTTGATCTGAATAAACATCGCCGCTCTCAACAAAGCGAGATAAGATTTCCTCCCAAACAAGGGCAAGAGTGCGCGAGTACTTCATGCCGAGATAGTTGAGGCTCCCATTATGTAACAAAGAGTTAACATAAAAGTTCAGAATTGTCGCATCCAGCTTCTCCATTTTCCCGTCAAAGGCATGTTGGAGGTCTAAGTAATCCGCTTTCACCGCATCCTTCTCAATTTCAGCCGCAGTCTTGTCGGCACTAAGCTGCACGACCTGAGCCTGTAGTATGTAATGGTCTCGGCTTGGTCGGAGATAGTTTTGTTGTGCCCTTCAACAATTAAATCGTGGTCCGTGATGGTTTTTCTTTGGGCTTCAATGATGGCATTACAAGCGACCACTTCTTCTTTTAGCATCGCCTCCTCCACATAAGTCTTATCAATCTCGTCCCTCAAGATAATCTCAACTTTTTCATGCTCCTCCTTCAACTCCTTCACCAGACGGCGATTCTCCTACTTTCATGAAGTGCCACCTCCTTCTCTTCCTCCAACTGTTTAATCTTAGCATCCCGATCAACCAACGCCTTCTCAAAATTGTCTTTCTCGGATTCGGAGGAAAGGATCTCCTGATGGTTAATTCTATTTGTATCAGCCAGTTGTTTGCACATCTATCCCATTTCTCAGTCTATTCTAGGTCGTTCTGGATAGCTTAGAGATGCGGCATGAAAGAATCCCTATGAACGGGGTGGAGGTCCAGGTCAAACTTGACCACCTTTAAGAACCAATCCGAAAGCGCTGCCTCAAGCTTAGGAAGGCCCGAAGAAAGAATGTAGGCATGCCTTCAGCGGGGGTGAGAGGCACCAAGAGCAGCAGTAATGAGGGAGGAGGATGAAATATGAGATAGGGACAGAATCGGGGCAGAAGTGATGGGAGTTTCTTGGCCCACGGTAGAGTGTTATGAAGAAAGTTCTGAAGGATGGGGGCGATAATCAAACTTTGACTTCTTTGACGGTTCATTTCTTTCCTCAAGAGATCTTCTTTTCTCATACCCGCCTTTATGTGAACGAGCTCGATCTCTCTCTTCTTGGCGATGGGTTTCAGCCTCGAGTTCTTTCCTTCGCTTGTACTCTTCTTCCGTCTCTCGGGCTTGATGGCGGCTGGAGGAGCGCTTGGGGTACCACTGTGAATCGGTGTAGTCTTCAAAGTCATTGTAAAAATCTCGTCCCCTCGTCATACCTGGGATGTGGCATACATAAAAGGCATTAGAAGCATAACATAAGCTAAGCAAATATATGAAGGAATGGAAAGAAGTGTA
The DNA here is from genome assembly GCA_030737815.1 of Allium fistulosum. Classification (NCBI taxonomy): domain Eukaryota; kingdom Viridiplantae; phylum Streptophyta; class Magnoliopsida; order Asparagales; family Amaryllidaceae; genus Allium; species Allium fistulosum. The sequence goes on along the minus strand of CM060906.1, from coordinate 518,792,949 downwards.
ATCCTAGTGCAACGTGTTGTGTGTTTCTAATATGGGCCTAAGACGTCGTCACAAACCGGAACGAACGGCTATCGTAAGTGGGATCGGAATGGCTTTGATTATTGTAGGCGGGACCAAGATAACTGCTGGCACGATATCGCCCAAACAGGAAGGCGTCATGTCAAATTTAAAGTCCCCTTTCATGAGCGCGTCGAAGTCGACAAAAACATCGCTGAAATCTCTGAACCCCGTTCCAACATCCTTACCCGGAGAATCTTGATGTCTTCCGGTTTTAGGGACTTTGCTATTGCCACTTGCATCAGAAGGAGGTGGACTCGGGAGATCGGGACTCATTCCCGGAGTCTCATCGCAAGACTCTGAATTTTTACCCTCAAATTCTGACGAGAAGTAATCACTAGCAGTAGAATCGATGCTACTACTCTCGAATTCTCCTTCTTCTTTCTCCAAGTCCAGCACGGCTTTGCCTTCTCTGTGCATGAACTCGTTTTCTGCTTCCTCTGGGATTGGGGGCATTCCAACTGAACCGCTCAGTCCAGTCGCAGCAGCGTCTTCCCTCTCACGGGCCTCATCAAGTGATCCCCCGAACGGGCTACCTCTCTCTTGACCTTCCTCGGAACCGTGGGATAAAGAAGTGGATCTTGTGCAAACCCTGGATCGGCCATGAGAGGGAGTCTCAATATGAACGGTGGATCTACCCGGAGCCAACAGTCTGTATCGATGCAAGTTCTCATCGGTAATCAGAACTTTAATGCACCTCTCCTCGGCGTCGATAGCCTTTAAAGTTTGGCAAACTTCATCAAGAGTCACATCCCTATTTGGCCTTGGGATAACTGCAAGAGACGTGTAATTAGTTAGAAACTCCATTACAATGCTTCAGAGCTCGATAAATGGAAAAGAGAAGCTTAGCCCCTGTTGTCCATTGATGGTTGAACCCCTCGGGGCATCTAATGAAAAAGTACTGTGTTTTGAACCGTGATAAGTTGCTTTGCAAGTGTAGGACGATTTTTTGGTTTCTCTGACCCTCGATTATAATCAAAGAGGGATAGTCATCTCTCCTCTTGAACGCGAGAAAAAACCACAACTCATCAAAACTTGAAGCGCGGTTGAACGTCCGCATGAAGAGGACATGCAAGCAAGCAAGGATGGCGTAGCCATTCGGATGAAGCTGGAATGGGGCAATACCCAAGTTCGAGAGAGTCTCATGCAGAAAATCGTTGAAGGGAGGCACGGCTCCACTCAGACACATGTATTGATGGCAAGCGATATACCCTGGAGGGCATGCGAGCGAATTCGTCTTTCGTCGATAGACGTACATACTCTTTGGGAATTCCATGCTGCGTACAGATATTATGAAGAACCTTAGCGAAAAACCACCGATGAAGCTCTCTTAGGTGGATTAAGCAGAACTCTGAAGTTGGGGGTAGTACGATCCACGATCGGCCCAACCAGGACTAACTGGCCGTATTGAGCTTGTTAAGTGGATGATGACTCGGCTTCTGAGAGCGTCGGGCTTCGCTCGCTTGGCTTATGGCGCATGGATGGCTGCTTCATTCTATATAACAGAACTCACGTCCGAAAACGGTCAGGTAAATCTATCCTAATTTCATAAGTTTCCCCTACCATACTTGAATTTTAAAGAAACACTAACTGGTAATCGACACGTCGGATTTCAAGTGTGAACTGGGGCAAGTGCAGTATGCTATCTATATGGGATAAACTCGGTGTTCGATACACTACAAACGTTCTATCCCGTGTGGATAGTTCGCTCACAGTGGAAGAAGAAAAGAACTTCCCGTGTCAGTTCATTTTTCATTTTTGTTTCTACTTCCCGTACATTTACCCATTGTCGATCCTTGATTGATAACGAATCCATTGTCCGAAGCGACATAGAAAGCTCTTCTCACTACAGGGACACCGAGTGTGGGATAAACAAGCACGATAGGCCCAAATTCTCTGGAAGAATCGGGATTGACCGATGATATGTTGTGCGGTGGTATCTATGAAACTGGGCACAAGCCAATTCTGGTCTAATGGCCGAAGATAGCAAAACGCGACGAGCATTGGACCACGGCCCAAATATCATTTCAGGAAGAAACTCAAGACTCGATTGGCTATCTTGACCCGTCAAACCGCAATTAACTTGAACTTCTCGTAATCAATGTTGCAAATGGACACTAGTCATTAAGTCATTACACTAACGCAATAATTAGCAAACCAATTCAGCGAACCCACCTCTAACTGAATTCAAAGGCACATGAAGAATCAAAGATCAAACTTGGCAGCTATGGAATGGATCGGTGGTGAGCTAACTTCAAGTCGGCAAGCGAGCTAGGGCTTGGGTTTAAGCGAGGTGATAGGTCGGCTAGGGTTTCACGAAATAGGTGAGTGCTTAGATGGATCAACGGTGAGTGGATTCAGACGAAGTAAGGAATTAGGTCGAGAAGATAGTTGAATCTCTTGGAGATGAATCGCTCGAAGATTGGATTGCTTTAAGGTTTTATTGACTCGGGTCGAATGAGGATAGGTCGACTCTAGCAATGTATATAAGCGAGCAAAAGATAAACCAAGAAGTTAGGTCGCTAGCGACCCATCCCACATGGTCGCTAACTTCAAGTACAAGGGTCGCCTGCGACCTATCATGGATCGTGGGCGACCCGACCTAACCTGCAAATTAAAATAAACCAAGAAGTTAGGTCGCTAGCGACCCATCCCACATGGATCCCTAGCGACCCATTAAAAAAATAATAAATAAATATATAGAGAAAGAAGAAAATAAACTTCACCTACTCTTCTCGAACTCGATCTCTTACGACTGTTCATCATTCCGAGGCATGCCGGAAGCTACAAGTAGAAATGTGATATGTTGTGACAAGTAGTAGTAGTCAAAACCAAAGAAAGCCAACCAACAACATTGGGTTAACATATTCATAAAGCTCTAATGTAATCACTTGGAGATCGATAGATGGATATTTAGAATGGTAACTTCCAAAGCACGCCTTGTTTACCACGAAGACGTACTCTGGGGGCAAATGTTATCCGGGTTTTTAACCTAGCAGGAACTAATAAGAAACAGAGCAACCTCGTGTATATAGGATGGTTTAGAACTTAACCAGAAAAGCTAGGACAAGGAACTAACAAGGGCCAAGCTATATGACTAAGGAAACGACTGAGATCAACGAGGCCGAGGGATCAGCATTCTTTTAGTTCAATCAGCAGCTAAGCGCAAACAGCTAGTGAATTGCCATCGAAGCGAAACAACTATGATAAAAGACTATGGAAACATCTACAATTCCAAACTCCAGAAAAATCCTAAGTGCTTGGATCATCAGCAACCCATACCTCTCCACAAACCTTCAAACAAACTAGCCAAAGGATACTACGAAAAGAGGCCAAGACCTTAGCTCGCAAAACAAGCCAAGTCAATGGGTTGCTGCGACCCATAGGCCATGGGTCACCAGCGACCCATGGCTTTGCCTCATTTTGCAAGCCGAATTCTCCCTGGGTCGTTTCCTACCTACCTACGAGCTGATGGTGGAGTGGCATGGCCCAGAAGCTCTCTGATCCATATAAATACCATCCTACCTGCAACATAAACTAGATCTTCTCCAGACTGGTTGCTGAATCTTTGCTGGAATTATTCTTCACTCTCTATCTCCCTCACAACAATCTTCAAAGGAATACACTGTGATTCTCCAAAGGATTCCAACTCTGGAGATTCATTCTAGCTAGGAAATAATCAAAGCCTTATAATCAGACATCTCTTGTAACAGCAATCAGTCTATAATAAAACTATAAAGTGGACGTAGGCTTCGTTAACAGCTAAACCACTAGAAAAACTCTCCGTCTACTTTCTTTTACCGCTATTTCTTTATATTTGTGATCTACGATATTGCTCTGTCAGGACAAGGCTGGTGCTTTCAAACTAAAACTAGGGTGTTGGTCCATTTTTTGGTTCAACGGGTAATTATGTTATATATTACATAACTTACTCTTATAATAGAATCATGTTTGAAATAATCTATGTATATGGTTTACTTTTCTTTTATATCTATTATTATACCGAGATATAAATAAAGAATTAAAAACATTAAACGTATATAATTAGAAAAGCCTTAGGAGAAGTATTTTATCGATTGTAGTTATGAATGTGGTTGTAACCATTAGTATAGAATCGGTACATACATACACACGTGCACACTCACACACATATAAACACTTACTTCTTAAATGTTCCTAGTTAAGATGTATTAGGAAACTGATATTGACACGTCTGTTAAGAGTAGTGCATGTAATGCTTTCCATATGATGATCAATTATTTACTTATAACTGTTGGGGCACTGAAGGATACGTACTTATGGCTGTTTAGAACAATCAAAGAACGACTAAATGAGAGTTTTCTATTGGTTAATATTGATGGGACCGGGCCATTCTGCAGTGGGTGAAATATGTGGATCTCAATATTTTTCCTATTTTTGATTAGAGTGGGCATATGAAGTCAAATGGGTTATACTAGATCTAATCTAGTTAATTTAAATAAAATCCAATTTTAATTAATTTTCTAATTTTAATTAATGAGTTTGATTAATTAATAATTATATGGTTCATGATATATCATAAGACACTCATATGTGTATATCGTACATCTGCAACATATAATAAAGTGTATACAGTTAATGTCTTCATATGTAGATGATGTCATTTGCATCTACAACATATACATTCGCCATTTATATATGCATTGGTTATCCTAAAACAATGTTTAAAATGTATGCATATTTATAAATAAATTTTAAATTTTATTTTACATTAAGTAAAATAAAAATTATTTAAAATATATATTATATTTTTGACCAAGCCAATAAAAATTGATTCAAATTTAATATCTAAAATATCGAGTTTTGACATAGTTAAATAATTTGGATTTGATAATTTGAATATCAAATCTAGATCTACAAAATTCAAATAAATATCTATTAATGATTTAAAATAAATATACATATACTATAAAACTAATCTATTATTGATTTTTTTAAAGTTATATGAAATGATTAATTTATGTATCTTACTATAAACCAATTATTAAATTAATACATATGAAAAAATATTTCTATTCAGCCAATTTTTTTTACATCCAAAGGCCTTTTATCATTGTATAAAATTATTATATATATGTATGTATGTATGTATATAAAGTATTAATATAAATACATTTTAAAACACTATTTAAAATTATTATGATATAAATATAACTAAATTATTTTAAAATATAGTTTTGATTTTTTAATTTTAAAACTTATTTTTAGTTTAAAACTAATCTTTAAATAATTAAGATACATAAGATATGTATTTATATGTATATGTATATGTATGTGTATGTATGTGTGTTTGTGTATTTATGATTTAATATAAAAAACTCATTTTAAATGATTAAAAATTAATTTTATCATAGAAAATAATATATATATATATATATATCTGTGTGTGTGTGTGTGTTTTTAAAATCACGGTCGAATTGAAATGCTAACATATTTATATATAAGTTTATTTAGTTACATAAATCAAAATAGTAACAGTTAAATCAGGTAACATTGTAAGATATATTATCATATATTTAACTGAAACAACAAATGCATGTATAAAATTATTATATAGTCTATTACAACATCACATATATAATAAAAAATAAATAAGATTTATTCCTTAAGGATGCAGCCTTTGTTGATTGATGGGATCTTCCCAATTCACCTTGAATAGTTCTCCTGGCGTTGCAACAGCTTGGAGTACTACTTTATTAAATTTGATGTGTTGGATTTCATGTATCTTCGACCAAAGTGGATCATTGGGAGCTTATGACCATGAATGGGGCAAGACTTTTCAAGAATTAAAAGGTGACAGGGTATGGTTGTTTAAATAGAGAAAAGGGGGAGACAAGTTCTCCTCCTTTTACTAAGTCTCTATTTACTTATCCCAGATCCAGATTTAAAATTTCAAAACAAAAGTATCCCCCATTCCAATATGCTATGGCGTACCATAAGATGGAAATATGGTCCATCAAAGCACTCAAAACCCGTTAAGTAATTAATATAATTAAAATCATATTTAAATGTTTATCATTATCATATATCGATACATATATAACTTTTATATATGCACCTAATTAATTACTAATGGCATCTAAAAAATACTAATAGCATTCAATACACTAAAAAAATACTTTATAAAAATAAATTAATTTAATCAATTTATAAAAATTGTAAATCAATTAATTGTGTGGTATTTCGGTGAATTCATCAATACTATTTTGTGACTCGTAGGTGTAAACTCAATCAGTGATTAATATCGAACTATTAAAATATTGTTATTCACTCGTTACCTTAGCCGATGGAGTGGTGGTTTGGTCGAATTTATCACTTATACATCTTTATTGGTAAAATCCAATTTTACTATTTAAGGGATATCTTTTAGTAGCAATTATTTATATAAATTATCTTTGTAAACACTATATCGCATTAACACTTATTGAATTTGGTTTTGGTCAAAATTTCAGTACATCAATATTCAACTTGGTTAGTTCCTATACAAAGTCCATGGTTCAATAGTAACATATATTATTGACTATACTACTTTGGCTAGAGATTTGGACTTTGAGTTGACTACAGTTAACCATGATACTAACCTCATAAAATTAAGGAGATGAATTCTCAATTGAATAGTATTTCACTTACAATGCTTCAACTCAAACCCAACTATAGTCGCTCAATGATTAAATGTCATTATTTAACTATAATTAAAGTGGAGTATCCATATTGAAGCTCAACTATATTCTTAAGTCAAGGGAATTGTGTAACGTCATCACTCTACTATTTCTTGTTTGACTTGGTAGTTATTAACCAACGGGAAACTCTCTTGGTGATTAATTCCATTGTTATCCAATAACTATCAATACATAATCCCTTGGTGCCCCTTAGTAGCTATTAGTAATACACTGCCCAACATTTGGATCATCAATGTTGCTCGCTTTTGTGGCAAGTGTAGAATGGATCGACTCGCACAGTTATGTTGACTTACAAAATACTAACATCAAATACCTTGGCTTGCATCCTGGTCTACATCATGTCTTGCACTATGACCCTTATGTCCCTTGAAGTTGGTACCATGGCTCGCCCATCTCGCAAAGCCCGTATCTGGCTCGAACAATTAGTTTCCCCGTCATAGTGGTCCGCTCGACACTAATGCATGCACAAACCAACCAAATCCCATATAGTCCTCAATGGGAGATGAAAAGAAATAGCAACCCGACATGAAAAATGACTCACAATAGCTAAGCAAATGAGCTAATGGCCCACTCCTTAACAAAGTCCTATGCTCATCTTCTACCTCATGCACCTACACCTTTCGAAGTTCCCTTGTCCCGACATTGCCTGATTTGAATATAAGCACCCAACCACACCTGTAAGGAGAAGACACGACTACGTAGTTTCTTGTAAACGATTGACATATAAGACAATGTTCAACAGACAAAAGAGGTACTATAATAACCACTCCTTGTCCTTTACTACCACCCTGGAAAACCTCCACCATAACCACTTTATGATCTTGTGCCTTCTGCTACTGACCAAGGCATGCTTAAGTATAAATCTCTAGCTGGCATTCTTTCTGGCATACACATCTATCAAACGACCAAGTCAACCACCTAAAGCAATTATTGGACCATTGCTACATGAGACAATGATAATAAAATAAAATGCTTGAGATCTTGAAATTTACATCCCTTGTAAAAATGCTTGTTCGACTATATTTATAAATGCTGGAAATTGATTTGGATGGCCAATGTAGAGATTGAACCACTCTAAATCTTATCTCTATACTTACTAATCATTTTATTTCCACATTTTAAATTTTTAAACCAAGTTATTAGCGAGTGAACTTCACCAATAGCCATTCTCAACTATAATTCTAGGTTATCTAAATTTCTAGTTTATATTTTAGCACAGAAAAAGCAGCTTCCCTAAAAGCTCTCACTTTTCTCTACTTTCGTTCTCTAAAATCTCCTCACACATTCATACCATGCAAAATCACTATGAGAAGGAAGCTGATAACTCTAATGTCATAACATTAATGAAGCCACTAGGGCTAGTGTTATCTGCTACATCCCAGGGTTGAGAAATGACAGTGCCTCAGCATGATAAACGATTTCACTAACATTAGTAATTGCTCATGAATTGAATGCCTCCGGGATAGGGTAGACAATGAAATTATAAAGTTGTCTCGGTTGTCCTACCAATGACGAGTTGGACCCCTATCTAGATCGTAGTGGCCAGCATATACAATAAAATGCATGATTCCTGCAAGAGGGTTATGTTAGAGACCCCATTAGAGGTGCTCCCGTCCACCAGCAAGAAGTGCCTTCTACCCACAAGTAGTGGTATGTCTATAATGTCCCTTATCCTGAACCAACAATGTACCAAGAAGTTTAAGCAGACTGTCGTTTCCTTTTGGTATAAGACCATATGCATTTAATCGCCTTCGGATAGCAAACAGGGGAAGGTGGGTCCTGCATTATGACTACCTTAGTGGCGATGGGCAAGTTATAAATTCTAAACCTGGAGAATCATCAATCCACTCTCGATTCCAAAGGGAGATGCCCTAACTTAGGTTTTGAGGGAGATGGTCCCATCGGTCCAAATTTCCCTTGGTCAATAGAAACACGTCCCCTACCTTTATCTACCATCGTCGCTACCCCTTGCTGTACCATCACCGTAGATCCCTATCACCTATTATACACACTGCGAGCCCATCCCTGGTAAGGGGCCAATGACATCCATGGCACATGTTGGCCTGCCTTAGAGAAGAAATGGCAGCCTAGCACTAATAAATAAAAAGGATCTAAGACCAAAAAATTAAAGGCAAGGGCCTATCGGATGAGAAGAATGAAGAGCCTTTCCTTAAGGAGATTCTAAATACCCACATCCATTGGAGGTACACTTTACCTTCCAACCACAAGTACGACGAGAGTACAAACCCATATGACAAAATTGTTGCATTTAATTCAATCATTCATGCCAGCTATCTTTTCGGCCCTGCCAAGTGCCTTATGTTTCCTTCTACCCAACCGGACTAACCTCTAGCTAGTTCTTACATCTCTAAGCTAGTAATATCCACTCATGATCCTAGCTATGCGTTGACTCCAAAACTTGCTTCTTTGCATAAAAAACTATGATCATAATGGTAGGCGAGCTACACAACATTAAACAAGGTGAGTCCACCTCCCTCCGTTCATATGTGAACACCTTAAAAAAGAGTCCACCCAAGCTAGAGGAGTGGAAAAAAACATCATGGCATTCCCCCTATGTTCATGGGTAAGGTGCCAGTCTCAAATGTAGAATGTATTGCAGAAGCAGGTAGCCTCTTCCTTAACTGACTTACACTAAAGAGAAAATGGGATCATGAGGGTGGAAGAGGATGCCATCTTCGACAGTGATGAAGAGAACAGACGAAACAATAAAGCTGGCCTAAGAGAAGACAATAACTGTTGAATGAACGATCTATGGGAAAATAACAAGAACCTTTTGGAAGGCAAATCGTGCTTCAAGCCTAGGTACACAAACTATACATCTTTGAATTATATAATGGAAACAATTTATCTTACCACGTGAGATCACATGTCATTTCAATGACCACCTACCTCTCGGTCTTGACGCAGAGAGGAGTCCAGGGCAATGGGAAGTAAAGCGAGTACCATCACATCAACGACCAGTCCATCAATAGGTGATGACATCTTAAAGATGAAAATAGGTTGATTCATGAAGGCATATTGCTAAATATATAAGACATCGGGTAGAACAATGGAACACTCGGCCAAATCAACCTACACAACCATAGCAGTAGAAGACTACATTGTGGCTATAATCACCTAAGATATATAATCAATTTGCGGTAGACCACGTGTGGCTGGGAGCAAAAGAGTGATAGAGTTAAGGGTCTATCCAAGGGACAATTATGCAATTTGTTATAAATATCTAACTCGATAACTAATTTTGTTCAAAGTAAAAGGTGTTTTAATTCTATTACTACTTGTTATATTGTGATATAATTAATTAAGAATTAATTTAAAGTATATTAAATAGAAAATCCTTAAATGATATGTTATGTGATAGTAATTACAATGTTTTGTAATCATGAGAAATTTTCCACATTAAATTGACATATTGTTTTAACTATTCCTAGTTAAGATGTTTTGAGATGGGATATCGATACATCCGTAGAGACTAGAGCATGTAGCAATCTCCAGATATTGGGCAGTCTAGTACTCATGGCTACTCGGAGGCACTAAAGGGTTACATACTAATAATTATTGGCTAAATATGGAAAAAAAATCACTTGAGAGTTTTATGTTGGTTAATATAACTAAGTTCAAATCGAAGTGACGATGCAACACTATTCTATGGACTTAAGAATATTGTTGAACTTCGGTTTGGACACTCCACTTTGATTACAGTTAAATTATGGCATGATGTCCACCGAACGACTATAGTTGGGTCTAAGTTGAAGCATTAGAAGTGAATCATTATCCAATAGAGAATTCGTCTCCTTAGTTTAAAGGGGTTAATACCACTATCAACTACAGTCAACTTAAAATCAAAGTATTTGGCCAGAGCAGTACGGCTAATAATAATTATTATTATCCAACCAAGAATATTTTATTTGGACTATTCAAGTTGAATGTAGGCAAGGTTGTAATTTTGACCAAACCAAAATTCCATAAGTCCTAATGTGCTATAGTGTTGACGAAGAGAATTGATGTAAATAATTGTTACTACCGGGTACCGCTTATAATAAGTAAAGTTGGATTTTACTAGAAAAGTGTGCAAGAGATAAATTTAGCTAAAATGTTACACTAGTAGTTAAGGTAATGTGTGAATGTTAATATTTGAATTATTCATATTAATCGCTGACTAAATTTACAAGTTTGAGTCGCACAACCGAAATGATGAATACTCTGAATGAACTACACGATTCAATTAATTTATAATCATTGTAAATTAATTAACTTAATTAATAATTATCAAATATTAATTATTAAATTTTATTTGTTTGAATACCATTAGTATTTAATAAAGTGATATATAAAAGTTATAAACGCGCGTATCAGTATACGATGTCGATATTATTTGAATTAAATTTAAATAGAATAAATACTAGGTGGGTTTTTAAATAATTTAATATTTATGAAATATTTATTATTAAAGATATATTTTATTTGATTGAATATCATTAGCATTTAATAAAGTGCGTACATAAAACATATAAGTGCACGTATTGATATACGATATTGATAAAATGTTTAGCTTGAATTTAAATTTATTAATTTCTAAGTGATTTTTGGAAATTATAAAGTGCCATGTGGTGCCTATTATGGCTAACCATAGAAAATAAAGAAAGGGAGAGGATTGGATGAGACTCGATTGAGAATTAAATAGAGAAGAAGGAGTGGATTGAAAGGTTTTCTTTAAAACATATTTCCTCTCATTCATTTTAGAATGCACTTCAGATAATTCACGTTTATTCCACTTCTCTTCCTTCCCAGCTCCATCCCTGCCAAAATAATAGCTTCCAAAGCCTAGAATTTCCAAAATCAAAAACAAAAGTTGGTTCTCATATCTTAATTCTTGCAAAATCCAAAGAACGATTCAACTGAGTCTAGGAGGATTGATTCATCGTTTTAAGGTTTAATTTTTGGCAACATCCTTAGGTAGTTATCTAATTTAATTTATTTATCTTACTCATACATTTGGGTCCAATATGATATATCTGTTATTTATGGTTTATCTTATAATAAGTAATTTACCCTTTTATCTTTATCTCTATTGAAAGTGTGTTAATTATGTTGATATAATTCAAATCTTTTTTGCTCTTCATCTCATCTCATATTATTGATATGAATGAGTCCCCTTTCTTTTTTGTTGTTTTATTGATTTATTTTGTGTTGTTTATATTTGTTATGTTATTACCACGAATTTTCATATGTCTAACTTGTCTAATTCCTTTTCTATTGCATTGAAATTTTGTCGATAAAAAAACTAATTTTGATTAAGATCTATTTTATAATTTAATAATGTTTATATGCATAAATGCATAAAACTATTCATGTCAATTAATTAACTTTCAACTTGAAAATTAATTCATTTTGTTAAACGGTTGATATTTTAAATATGAATGCTTTTACAATTGCTTAAAAAAATTCTTTTTAATCCAAAATTATAAATGGGCATTTGTGTAAATTCTAAATATTTTAGTTCTTTTCAACTTTGAATTTTTATGTATTTCCTTTCTAAACTGAAAGCTTAATATGAATGTTAACTTCAAATTGTAATATATATATATATATATATATATAATTTACAATTTTTTAGATATAAATAATTATTTTAAATCTATTGATTACTATATATGTATGTATGTGTGTATGTACGTAAGTACGTATCACAAGATTGATCTTATGTAATAAATGTCATATTTAATTTCCAACATTTCTTTAATTAAAACCAAGCCCACTGCTGGTAATTATAGATTTTAAATTATACAAGATTGTTTAATATTTTCTTTTAATGTATTTATATATACATACGCACATACTTGTACACTTTTATTATGTATAAATACTTTTAAAATCAAAATCGTAGACAAAAAAAGTATATGTGTTGCTCTAGTTTGAAATCACAAGATGGATCGTGTGTAATAAATGTCATATTGAATTTCAAATATTCTTTTATTAAAACAAAACTCCTATTGGTAATTTTAGATTTCAAACCATATAAGATTGTCTAATATGTTTTTAATGTGTGTGTATACACACACTTCTCCACTTTTTTATGTATAAATATTTTTAAATCAAAATCTTGGACAACAAAGGCATATGTAAAGGAGAAATGGGTTTGCTGCGGTGTAAATCCCAACACCTAAATATGGTCTCGTTGACTATATACACTTCTTATGTGTCGCACGTGCACTTCATGTAGAAAAGTATATTTTGATATACTTGTAAACTAATTTTTTTTTCAAATAACATAAAATAATGATTTTATTTAAAATATTTAACTAGATCTAAAATACATTTAGGCTTTGTAGACTTAACAAATATCAAATTGGATAAAAATTGAAATTCACCCATTTAACCTGCTTTCGGCTGGCCTGGTTTCCTATAGGAGCTCAGGCCTGGTACAAAAGAGAGCTCGCCTTTGGCAACTAATTATATTGGTCAACCACAGGGCCATAAAGGCTCCCAGAGTTGAGGAGGAAGTAGTCGATATTGCTTTCACTATAAAAGACAAGAAGGGAGTTTGGTTCCAGCATGCACAAGGCGAGCTCTCTTTAACCAAGGATCTAGCATACACAAGGCAGTGTGCAACACATAACCAGGCACAACAAAGACCAAAAGTGTAACGACCCTGAAATTCCGACCCAATTTTAAAATTTTTAGAACCGTTATTTTAATATAAAATGGGAAACTTACATACGATTTCAATCAACGTCCAAACTTTGTTTCTAAATTGCGCCTTGATGATTGTAGATATGGGTAAAGTTTCATCGGAAAATACGGCAGTAAATTTTGTGCGCGTTTTACTGCACATCAGTTCATATTAAAACGTGAAAAATTTTATCTTCCGAACCTAAATATTTTTACATAGAAAAATTCTAAATCATTTTCTGACAAAGGCGTCATTTTTCGTTTTTCAAAATTCGGACATCTTTAGCTCCGTCGATCTTATTCTTTGGCGTTTTGCTGCATTCTCTGTAATAGGAATTTCAAATATTCACAAACAATTTCCGTTGCCGTTCAAACTTCACAATTGGAATGCGCCTAGATAGACATAGGCGTACGCCAAATTTCGTCGAAAAATATTGTAGTAAATTTCGCACGCCGAATTTACATATTAGTTTTAATTTTATGTGTAAATTTTCTATCGTCCGAACTCAAATATTTTTCGCAATGTTGCATAAGAAAAATATTCTGATCATGACGGCGTATTTCGTTTCGTCAAATTTCGCTTTTAATTGCTAGTTAAAATGTTCACTCGTGCAAATGGTTCAATAAGATTTACCACTTCGCAAACAACGTCAAACCATCAATATCTTCATACCATTGTGTCCGCCTCGTCGCACTGATCAAAACGGTATATTTGTTTCTGTCAATCGAAGTTCGGCGTTGCAAGCTATTAATTGGTTAACGGAGTACAAACTGGTCCGTTACGCCACACAAACCGGTACCCTACTTTTTCCCGCTCAGAATTCAAATGGCCTTTCAGAAACCCAATAGCCACTGTGACAAATCATCATTTCATTTGCACGGGGACTCTAAGTTTCTCTGTTTATATCTGCTATCCTCTGCTCTACAGCTCACTTCATTTACTGCCCACTGCATTTTAGCTTCTCTCTGATACGTAACTCTTCTTCTCCTCCGCATATTTTATTTTCTTCTTTAAACTCACCCTTCCCAACTCCAAAATGAAACTCCTCCCTCCCATGCTTCATGCATTGCACGTCCCCAGACCTGAACCCTATCCACCTACACCCCGCCTCCCCGCAGCCCGTCCCCTTTCCCCTCCATCCCTCCGCCCCACCTCTGGCCTCCGCCTCCCCACCCGCTCCGCCACCAACAGCTCAGCCCGCCTGCTCCGCTCCATGCCAGCCGCCTACCCCGCACATGCCAGCCCCGCCACCGCCTACGTCCCAGACACGCCATTCCCTCCGCCACCAACCCACCCCACTGCCCGACTTCGCCCGCCACCAGCCAACCACCTCCACGACCTGCAGCTCCGCCCTGCCTCCGCCTCCGCCCCATGCAACCACCAGCCCCGCACTCGGCCACCCACGCCCAGCCTCCGCCTGCACGCACAGCCCTCCGTGCCCAACCCTCCGCGCCACGCGCCACGCGCCACACCCTCCGCCAGCTCCGCGCCACCTCAGCCCAGCTGCACCCCGCCGTCCCCAGTCCAGCCCGCTCCAACCCCGCTCCGCCCCAGTCGCTCCGCCGTCACCTTTGGGCCTCGCAGTGGCCGAGATCCTGCTCTGTGCATCGGTTCTATATATATCAGTTGATATAAATATAACTGTTATATTATAAAACAGTATATATATTTTGAAATGTTGGGTTGCTCACATACTGTTGCTATGTTGTTTCAGCTCCTGCTATTGATCCGGAAGTATAAGTATTTCCATCCCGCTTGTCGAATCTATCTTGCTCGTCGATTGGTATGATTTTATATATATTCAATAGATATATATTGCAATAAACAAATTATTGATTAATTATTTGTCGATTGCAGTTGTGTTCATTTTGCGTCGTGCCTATTAGGGTCTATTTTATCTATTCATCTTCGTGCCGCGCCATCTCCTCTAACCACGAAAGGTGAATATTTTATTCATGACTCAATCTATTATGCTATGATAATCAAGTGATAATTGTTGTTAATATTAATTTGGATATTAAATTGTTGATTGTTAAAATTTGATTGAAGTAAACTGTTAATTTCTAAAATTTGACGCTATGTATTGTTTATTTTGATCAAAAATGTTAAACTGTAATATGATGTTAATTAGGGTAAATAGTAGTGACATTAAAATTGTTATGTACGATTGATGTAGAAATTTGATAACGGACACCAAGTAAAAATCATAATGTGATAATCTTTAATCTGTAGGATTCTAGGAATAATTGTATTAATTTGTATAATGACAAATGTGAGTTAATATGATTATTTCGGGATTATTTGAATAAATTGTTAAATTGTTATGTATGGTTGCTATTGCTTGTTTATTTACTTTGACACCATCCCAGTTATCACACTGCAAGTTCCCTTTGCTATGCTTTATATTGAATGATATCGGGTTGAAATGATAAATACCCACTTAAACAACTTGGCCTAGGATAGACAATTAAAAATAAGAAACCCGATTGGTCAACAAAATTATTTTGAAATTGAAATCTATTTGAAATTAAGGAATGAACTTAATAATTTGTTTGGAAATCAAGTAACGATTTAATGGATTTAATTGAAATAAATTAATGGATTTAATTGAAATAAATTAATGGATTAATTGGAATAATTATGGATTTAATGGAAACGGATTAATAAATCTATTTAATTGAAGAAAAATGAATTGGCGAATTTGATTGAAATAAGATTTAAAACAAGTGAGTTTTAAAATTTAATAATTTAATTTATTAGATTGGTAGATTTAGATTTAAACTGAGTTTTAAATTAAATAGATTTGAACTTGTCGTAAATAATAATTTAGATTTAGGAAATTTTGACTTAAAATGGAACACGAAACTAACTGAAGTCTTATGGATTTAATTTAGCAATAATTTAAATGTAAAATGATTTTAAATTTAAGGAAATTGATTTAATCAAATTTATGATTATATTTAATGTAATGATGAATGTAAATATGAATTGAGATAAATAGAATTTGATTTAATGATTCGAACTTAATTGACCGGTAAAATTCGAATTAATTGATTTTGAACTAAATTTAATAAGTGCGTTATTAAATTTAACTTGAATACTTAATTATATTGTCAATTCAAATGTTTGAACTACAGATTTCATTTGGAAATATGATTTTAAATATCCGAAATAAATTGAATCGTGAAATGTCAAAATTTGGAAGTCAAATTTGCACCTTGACTTTTGGACTTTGATTTGTTTAAACGTTAAGTTAACCGACCATTGGGTAATAAATACGTAGTTATTAAAGAGACCAGGATCGGATATGGACATACTCTCTGTCGATACCGAAAACCACTTTAATAACTATTACCGCGAAGTGTTGATCCAGAATGAAGTGGATGGTTTGGTGAACGCGTTGACTGAAGAAAGAGAACGATATTGGACGACCCCTGACATGACTAAAACAGGAGCCGCGCCGGGCCATTGAGGTTCGCCACCTCTAGCGGACGCACTTCTTCGATACCATATCTATTACTTTTGTGATTCGATTTGGGTGCACCCCTTGATTTGGGAGTGTGTTTCGCGGTGTTGAGGTAGTAGCTGCTATGCTCAACATCAGTCCGGATCACGCAACTACTAGTATCCTAGTTGGTATCGCCTAATGTACCTTGTCATACTGATTATCCTATTCGCGACCACTACGTTTTGATTTGTACCTTAGTATATGGATTGCCCTTTGGTGACTTCCGGTTTTGGGGAAACTACGGTCTTGTATATGCTTTTGGGAATAAAATGTGTTAAGGGGATCATGGTAACGCCTTAACACTACTTTAATATCGTACTTTACTGATTAGACATTATCTATCTATCGTATTCTATTGTATATATAGATAGTTTATCGGATCCTTAGAGATGTTATTTATCCATCTTTAAGTTATGAACTATTCCCTTGCACTTGATTTAATTGTATAAGATTTTGAGTCCTGACTCGAGTGTTTCTTTTGTATATGCTCAGGTCAGTCTGAAGCTATCCAGTTTGCTGATCAAGGTTGGTTGAAGATGCTGAAGGCTTAGCATTTATCTTTATCAGTCTATTTCTATTCCTGTATTGATGTCCTAGTCTGTTGGACACTTTTGTATTAGTCACTTGATGTTAAGACATTGTTGTATATGATGTAGTGGCTTCATGAACTGCTATTATGACGATGTATTTTCCGCTGCATTATTCTGTGACTGTTCTGTGTCTGTGATGTTGTATTGATTCTCATTTACATTTATGTATTTATAATCCCATAATGATTCGTGTTTTGTATTATTTAAGTTGACATGTGTGGATTATTGTCAATTTAAATGGTCCAAATATACGGGTTGTTACAAAAAGTAAGACAAACATCAAGTGCAAAGTGAAAGTGTGCACAAGTACATAGTGAATACACAACATAAGCACATGTGCACAACAACAAGCTTAAAGTGTGCACAAGTGCAACAACAAGAACATAGTCAGGTGCAATACAACCGTGTCTAGCAATAAACACACATGCAACCAAGCTAAGACAAAAAGTTATGTACCAACAACCAGATTATACCAAGTTCTCACAAGTTCAAGCGCAGCATACAAACAAGACCAGAGTTCAGCAAAATGTACAAGCAACGGGCGCAAAACAAAAAAAACAAGGCAGCTCACAAGTTGAAGTGCAAGATGCCACAAATCACAAAATATGCTCGAACAAATCTTAAAGTGGTTTGTTTAATAGGTACATACATATGTTTACATATGTATATATGTATACATATATAGATGCAATATTTTCAAATTCAAACACAATTCGAAGCGCACGCACAAAATTGCTACAAACAGCAAATAATAAAAAATTCGCATGTTGAACAATTCAAAAGTCTAGACGAAGTCACATATATATCAGAGATTAAAAAGTCAACGATCGCAAAACCAGAGACAAAAGAACTAATAGTCAAGATGAAAAGCTAAATCAAAAATTGAAATATCCAAAGTAGAAATATTTCGAAATATATGGAAAACTCGGTAGAATTTTTCATAATCGTACTCTATAAATACCCAATTCATCATCGACAATTTTGTTAAGTCGAGTTCGATAAATTTTTTTAGAAAAAACTAATATCATACCAAATTCTCAATTAAAGTAGCATTCAATGAGGAAGCAGCCGAGCTGTTGAATCCCTAGAGCATTGAAGAATTCAATCAACAAGGATATAAAGGTGAACGTTCATCAATCGAGGATAGAATCTTAGGCTTCCAAGAAGAAACCCTAGTATAATAAGAAGGGGATCAGCTTTTAGAATGAAGAAGGAGGAGATAAGAGCATCTTTTGCAGACAAGCTATATTTAGCATGAGGAAGAAGGGAAAAACGGGAAGAATTCCCCCCATCCAATAATGAACGTGAGTATTTTTTTTTAAGAAATAAACTAAATGATGTTCAAAGCACGGTGTTCAAAAAACCATTTAGGGTATTTCTAAGCCCTAAATGGTTTTTAGAAAACCGTTTAGTTTATTTTACATTTAAAAATTTATTTACAGCTAAATGGTTTTCTGAAATCCACTTAGGAATCCATGCTCATAAAAAGAAATGGGAACAATTGCCACTTTCTCTTCTTCCCTACGCTCAAATTCCCACTAGTGGAGTGTGTGGAAGAAAATAAAAAGGGAATTCATCCAATTTCTTACTCTTTGAACACTGCTGGAGAGGCTCTAACCTAATTTGAAGACCACATTATTTAAATTGGGCCGAACTCTTTGTTATTAAATAACAATATTATAATTTAGGGGTTCATTTTATTATTATTATTGTATTTTCCTTTTAACATTTAAAACTCTAGTTAGTAACTATTATTGAACTACGAAGCGTATTCTAGGAAATTCTCAACTCGGGGACAGAGTTAAGGCAAACTTTCGAGCTTAGGTTTAGAACATTTAGGCAAGCGATAATCGCAAGTTTACAAGGTCTGTAAACGATCGATTGTTTAATCTTAGTAGAAATCTTAGGGGGAATAGTAGGCAAGTATTGCCCAAATTGGGTTAATTTATGTGTTGCTTTTATTTATATGTTTACTTTGTTATTAATTGTGCTACAATTTTTATTATTCTATGAATTTATGTAAATCCTATTCACCATCCTCTATGGTTAATTCTATCATTCAAATGATATCCGAGCTAGGTAGTCAAATTCACTTTTTTAACTATGGCTAGTTTTAATAATGCTTTTTCTGAAGGACAATCGATTTCTAGGCTACCCATGTTTAACGGTACCGATTATTCGTATTGAAAAATAAGGACGAAATTTTTCCTAGATACTATAGATGCATGGGATATAGTTGAAACTGTTTATAATCTGCCTATGGTAATTATGGATGGTCATGAAGTTCCTAAGCTTAAAGATAAGTGGGATACAAATGAGCTTAGTTTTACATCGATCAAATGTTAAAGCTATGAATTCTATTATCTATGCCTTAGATAAAATTAAATACAATCGTGTTTCTCATTGTGTGACTACACAAGAAATTTGGCATACACTAGAAACGGTTCATGAAGGTACATCGTAAGTCAATGAGTCTCATCTAGCCATGGCTTAGCAATAAATACAAGAATTTCATAAGGAAAAAAGACGAGTATCTAAAGGAGATGAATAGATGATTTTCAAATATAGTATTCAAATCAAAAATGCTAGGAAATGCTTACAAAGAATTGGAGATGGTTCGAAAAATTCTGAGAATCCTTCGAGAAGTTTTGAAGCAAAGGTGACGGTAATTTAGGAATCGAAAAACTTAAAATAGCTTAAATTGAAAGAACTAATAAGAAATCTCATCACCTATGAGATGAAGCTGAAAGCCAGGGAGGAATGCGAAAACCATGATTCAAAAAAAGGAATATACTGCCTTAAAAAGTACAACCGATAATAGGGAAGAAGATGATGCTGCAGCTAAGCTAGCACTAGTGATGAAGCAATTCTACAGGCGGACTAAAAGGCCGTGAAATACAGCAACAAACCAACGAATGAAAATTGGTATTGCCTAAATATTGGATGAGTTCGAGGAAGAAATCACATCATAGATGTAAGAAGCCCGTTCACATTAAGCCAAATTGTCCATTAAATCGAATCGACAAAGCAAATAAGAAGAAGAGAAGGATTTTCATAGCCGCTTGGGATGAGAATGAAGAAGAAGAGGAGGAGAACACTGATAGTGAGAATGAAGAAGCAAATTTGTGCCTGATGGTAGAATCAAGTAACAACAACTAGGAACCAAATGATGTTGCTCTCTTATCTAGTGATGATTTACTCTTGGTATGTCACAAGTTAAACGCAAACATCGATAGACTTCAACAATGATATAATAAAGTATAATATAAAAAAAACAATCTACTGGAGTTAAATAATGAGTTAGAACTAATGATTCAAAATATTAGAAATTTTAACTCCGAATGTGAGAATTGTCAACCTCTAGAAGAAGAAAGCAATCAATCTAAGACTAAAATTGAAACTCTCAAAACTGAAATTTTGAATTTGAAAAACAACGATGAAAAAAGAAGAGAAAATTCCATTAAAAGATGCTCATCACTTTTGAATGAAAACAATGCTCTTAGATCTTAGGTTCAATAACTTGAATCGACAATAAGAAAATTTGCTAAGGGAGAAAATCACAGAATATATTGTTAGGAAGTCAGACTATCGCTGAAAACAGAAAATGTAACGACCAGTATTTTTAGCTATTTTAAATTATTAAATTTAATGTAATTATTGAATAAAAATGGTTAAAAATATAAAAAAATTAATGAATGTATGTTATTGGATATGAACTTGAATAAAATTTTGAAATAAAATAATTTCGAAGATTTGGCGATAACGAGTATTAAAATGAAATTATATATATATATATATATTAACTGTGTTTATAATCAATAACTGAAGTTGAATAATAATCGTGAATTATTTAGATAGAAATAAAATGATGTTGATAACTAAAATTTATTTGGAACTTTATGGTTTATTTACATTGATTTATAGGATAATTAAATTGTTAAATTTAATATTGGAAATTATTTTAATAATTGAATTCTGAATTTAATATGATTGAAATGATATCAGAAGTTGATTTAAATTTTATTTAAACAACAATGAAGATTGTTAACATTTAAAATTGGATTTAAAGTGAATAATTAGAAATTGCAAATTAAATTTTAAAACAGAATGAAAGAAGAGAAAAACATAGCAAGTTAAAAGACTTAGAAAATAAATAAATAAATGAACACATTCGTCCCTTGTAACGAACTTCCTCCCTAAAAATCGTATGGCTCTCGATGGTTGGAGCCACTGAAGGCCGAGTCAGGCGAGGCCGTCAACTGGAGTCTAGTGCGCGTCATGAAGGCGAGTGTGTTGAACAGTGGAGATTGATAATAGGGTCATGTGGTGGCAGCTAGAGGCGGTTGAACGTGGGATCTTGGGTGGGGAATTCCGGCGCCCCTGATCATCGAGAGATGATGGGACCAAAAGGAGAAGTGTGGAGGTCGTCGAGGGCTACCTACTGGTGGATTTTGGTGGCGCAACTTGGCTCGAGGCAGCAGCAATTATGAGATGAACGGAAATAATTTCCGGCCAATTTCGTGGCCATAGGGAGAGTGCTGGGGACCGGTGTCGCTGCTGGAGGTCGGCGTTGGGGAGGCGCTTCGCCAGGGCGATATCAGCAGCGGTCCGATCCTCTGATGATCACGCGACAGTCGAAGAAGCGGAGATGTGTAGGTCACGTGGTTAGTTCGAGTTATCTAGGAAGAGGGAAGCAAAATTACGCTAATGATGAGATTAAGGTGTTGAGTGTGATTAAAAGGCAATTAACATGGTTAATTTAACATTTAATAAATTATATTTAATGTAAATACTTATAAAAATTGTATTTTGCCCGTTCGAGGTCCGATTCGAACGATTCAAGTTGCGTTGGGATCATATTGTCATCGTTTACGCCATGGAATTGAAGCGGTATTTATTTGAAGCTGAGAAAATTTTTCAGTTTCAAATAAAGGTGAGTGTTTTATAACACTCACAACGTACTAGAATATTTTTATGCTAGTTAAATTTGAAATTATGAAGTGATATAAATTTATTGATCGTTGTTTGAAAATTTTGATTGTCATCTAAATTGTCATTTGAATTTACTATTAAAAATAAAAATTGACAAGCAAATTTGAAATTGGAATTTAATTGCTAGCAAAATACCCAACATTAATAGTTGTGATTTATTGGCTATTTGTATGATTGATTGTGATGGATGCTATTGGCAGATATTTTGGATGATTTGGATGCTTAATTATTTTATATATATCCCGTCATCATTCTATATATTATTTATAGTATATAAATCTGTAAATTGAGTTATTTCGAATAAATTGTGATTTGAATTGAAATGATATATACCTATGACACTGTGATTTGAATTGAAATGATATATATCCATCCCTGAAATTAAATTGAAATAACTGATCACTTGGCCATAGGATAGAAAATTTTATACAAACACCAGATTGGTTAAATTAAATGATTTTAAATTTTTGATTTAAAATTTATTTAAATAATCTGATTTTAAGAAAAATGAAAATCGAATTTATGGGAATCGAACCATTTCGAAATTGGGATCAGAATTGAATTATATTTGAGGATTTGGATTTCAAATTGGGTATTGTAGGTAAATTTGATTTATGTGTTTTGAATCGATGTTTTGAAAATCGAACTCGGAATTGATGAAAATCGAAATGGTCCAAAATTTGAAATTGAAATTATTTTGGAATTGTAATTGAAATTAATCTGAATTTGGAATTGAAATTAATTTGAAATTGACATCGAAATTAATTTGGAATCGAAGTAAAATTAGACTTGAAATCGGAATTGGATAAATTTGTTACTAAATGAAATTGTGAAAATAAATGTGAATTAAGTTATAAAGAAACTTAAGTAAGGATATAAGAAATAATTCATTAATGATGTAAATTCATATCGTTATGAATTAATAGGCTGAATATTAATGATTGGATGGTTTCTTTCGTTGTAAATCGGCGTTATAACTGTTTACTGTATATGATTGTTGTTTGTCGTATATTAATGCTTATATTATGGTTTAGATTTAAAATTCTTGTAATATGCTCTATAAAACTCATATATGCTTTCCATATCTTCATAAGTGACTAATATTCTAAATTGAGTTGAGATAGGTGCATACGAAGACCATTGGACATATATGCGGATTATATTTTGCTTTTGCTTGCTTAATAGAGCGAACTCGCTCGTATTAATAATAATAAGGTACACATCTCAGATAATATACCGCGCTCTTATAATTTTCTCTACGAGATGCCTCATCATTGAGATGAGATGTATATTTGATATCTATTTGGTATATTTGGGTTATACATTGAATTGTAAAAATATTCCGATCGAGCCGCGCAAAGGAGACGCTGTCGAAATTTTCCGTAAGACGATCAGAGTGGCGTAGCAGAAGCGTAGTAAAAGTTTTCTAATAGGATTTTATGTTTTATAAGTTGATTATATTTTTAAATATATCAAGTGTTAACTTCTGTACTTAACGCCTTTTCGAGGACGAAAAGTTTTGAGTGGGGGAGAATGTAACGACCCATATTTTTAGCTATTTTAATTACTAAATTTAATTTAATTATTGAATAAAAATAGTTAAAAATAAAAAAAAATTAATGATTTGAATGTAAGTTATTGGATATGAACTTGAATAAAATTTTGAAATAAACTAATTTCGAAGATTTGGCGATAACGAGTATTGAAATGAAATTCTATATATTAACCGGGCTTATAATCAATAAGTGAAGTTGAATAATAATTGTGAATTATTTATATAGAAATAAAATGATGTTGATAACTAAAATTTATTTGGAACTTAATGGTTTATTTATATTGATTTATAGGACAGTTAAATTGTTAAATTTAATATTGGAAATTATTCGAATAATTGAATTATGAATTTAATATGATTGAAATGATATCGGAAGTCGATTTAAATTTTAAACAACAATGAAGATTGTTAACATTTAAAATTGGATTTAAAGTGAATAATTAGTAATTGGAAATTTCATATTATAATTAACGAGTAAAAATGGCCATTTTGGCCACAGTCTCATATTTCGACGAAACCAGTTTCATTGGATCCATAATAGTGTATTATTATCGGATTTCAAATTTCGCAGCGTTTGGAGTTATCGTTTGGTCGTATGGGATAGAACTGCATTGAATATAATATAGAAAATTGAATATAATAACTGGGTTCAAAAAGCTATCTTCTCCATACGATCGAATTAGAACTTGAAACTTGTTCCATTGCATTTGGATTAGGGGTATAACATTATGAATGCCTGGCGGCATGCCTTGATATGAGTTCGAAATTTTAAGTTACTTAAATCGAGATAATTTGAAAATTTAATTAATATATATATATATATGGACTTGACCCTGCATTCACATCAGCCACAGAATTGTTCCATCAGCCACCCTATATGCTTTAGTCACCCTACTCTATGATTGGACCCAGCCTTCTCTTATAAACAAGTTCTTTTCCCCTCTCAAAAATTTAAAACAGAATGAAAGAGGGGAAAAACATAGCAAGTTAAAAGACTTAGAAAAATAAATAAATAAATGAACACATTCGTCTCCTATAACGAACTTCCTCCACAAAAATCGTACGGCTCTCGATGGTTGGACCCACTCAAGGCCGAGTCAGGCGAGGCTGTCAACTGGAGTCTGGTGTGCGTCATGAAGGCGAGTGTGTTGAACGGTGGAGATCGATAATAAGGGCACGCGGTGGCAGCTTGGGGCGGTTGAACGTGTGATCTTGGGTGGGGAATTCTGGCGCCCCTGATCATCGAGAGACGATGGGACCAAAAGGAGAAGTGTGGAGGTGGTCGAGGGCTACCTACCGGTGGATTTTGGTGGCGCAACTTGGCTCGAGGCAGCGACGATTATGAGATGAATGGAAATCATTTCCGGCCAATTTCCTGGTCATAGGGAGAGTGCTGGGGACCGGTGTCGCTGCTGGAGGTCGGTGCTCGGGAGGCGCGTCGCCTGGGCGGTATCAACAGCGGTCCGATCCTTTGATGATCACGCGATAGTCGAGGAAGCGGAGATGTGTGGGTCGCGCGGTTCGTTCGAGTTATTTGGGAAAAGGGAAGCACAGTTACGCTAACGACGAGAATTAGGTGTTGAGTGTGATTAAAAGGTAATTAACATGATTAATTTAATGTTTAATAAATTGTATTTAATGTAAATACTTATAAAAATCGTATTTTGTCTGTTCCAGGTCTGATTCGGACGATTCAAGTTGCGTTGGGATCATATTATCATCACATGTACCATGGAATTGAAGCGGTATTTATTTGAAGCTGAGAAAATTTTCAGTTTCAAATAAAGTTGAGTGTTTTATAACGCTCACAACGTACTAGAATATTTTTATACTAGTTAAATTTGAAATTATGAAGTGATATAAATTTATTGATCGTTGTTTTAAAATTTTGATTGTCATCTAAATTGTCATTTGAATTTACTGTTAAAAATAAAAATTGACAGTCAAATTTGAAATTGGAATTTAATTGCCAGTAAAATACCGAACATTAATTATTGTGATTTATCGACTGTTTGTATGATTGATTGTGATGGATGCTATCGGCTGATTGGATGATTTGGATGCTTATTTATTTTTATATATATCTTATCATCATCCTGTATATTATTTACAGTATATAAATATATAAATTGAATTATTTCGAATAAATTAAGAAATAGGTTGAAATGATATATACCTATGACATGTGATTTGGATTGAAATGATATATATCCATCCCTGAAATTAAATTGAAATAACTGATCACTTGATCATAGGATAGAAAATTATATACGAACACCGGATTGGTTAAATTAAAGGATTTTAAAATTTTTGATTTAAAATTTATTTAAATGATCTGATTTTAAGAAAAATGAAAATCGAATTTATGGAAATCGAACTATTTCGAAATTGAGCTCGGAATTGACTTATATTTGAGGATTTGGATTTCAAATTGGGTATTGAAGGTAAATTGGATTTAAGTGTTTTGAATCGATGTTTTGAAAATCGAACTCGGAATTGATAAAAATCGAAATGGTCCAAAATTAGAAATTGAAATTATTTTGGAATTGTAATTGAAATTAATCTAAATTTGGAATTGAAATTAATTTACAATTGACATTGAAATTAATTTGGAATCTAAGTAAAATTCGACTTGAAATCGGAATTGAATAGATTAAATCGAAATGGAAATTTAAAAGTGATTTGAATTGGAAATTTGGAAATTGAATCAGTTTGACTTTGAAAATATTTTCAAATAATTTATTTTGATATAAATTATTTAAATATATCTTTTAAATATTCAAATTATTTTGGATTTTTCCAAACGATTTTGCTATATAAACCTTTTTAATACTTAAACTATTTTATATTAAATAGTTTTAACCATTTAAACTATTTTGACCATTTAAACTATTTTAACTATTTTAATTACTTAAACTATTTTAAAACTGTTCAAAATATTTTTCAAAACTTCAAATCGGTCAAGGGTGAAATGTTTGTAATTAAATCTTGGATTTAAAAGCGTATTGGCTTAAAATGAAGTTATAACCTAAATTGAAATTCGAAACGATTTTGGAAGCGAAAACGAAATATTGAGGCGAAAATGATTTTTGAAGTGAAATGGTATATTTGAGTAAATATGATAATTTCGAAATGGATTTTATTTTGAAGCGAATATTTGAGTAAATATGATGATTTCCAAATGATTTTTTAAGCGAAATGTATAGTAAACAGCTTCATGAACTATTTATTTGATTATTATATTTTATTGTTCCACTTCAAGATTCTGTGTTTGGTTTCTTCTTCTTTTCTTATTTTTCTTAATTAACCCCATTGATTATCTAAGTTCCGGACTGTTTAAGTCGAACATGTGTGGATTATTGTCAATTTAAACCTTCCAAAATGTGGGTCGTCACAAAAAAGGACTAGGATATGATATAGTTGAACCAATTAAGAAAAAGAACTATGATAATATCAAATTTCACAAAGAATTTTGAAAGTGTTTAATTTGTTGAAAAAGTGGTCATAACTGAAACAAATGTTAGAGTAGGAACAAACATAAAGCCTTTATACAAATTTTGATTCCAAACGGTACAAATGTAAACTTATTTAAATTTAAACAAGTTTGGGTTCCCAAGGGTACAATTGCACATACTAACGGATTCCTATATAAACAAATTTGGGAACCAAAGGCAAAAAACAAGAATAAGAGTGGTCCTAATCCTTTGTTAGGCCACTTTCTTCTTCGAACATTTTGGTACAATAATAGGCTATGGAACAACTAACGATAGAGGTAGAATTCAAGTTGTTCTATATATAATCAAAGGGCATTACTTCCAATATTCCTTAGCTTAGAAAAATGAGGTGGAGATCTACGATAAAAATGGTGAACATGAATACAATACAAAAGGTAAGCAATGGCATAATATCTAAACCCTATTTTCTTTTCTTGTTAATTCTATTTTCTATTAACACTGCTGTAGTGCAATTACCATATCTTGAGCTCCTTAACTTTGATTTGCAAAATTCAAGATGTTCTGGAAAATAAATAGAAAATCCTATGAGTTTTACATTTTGTTTTTTTCCATAATTTGAACTTAAACAGTTGGAAAACAACAAATCATTCGAAATATTGTCTAAAAACTGTTTTATAACTTCCTAATATAGCAGAAGTAATTCAATCATAACTTGAACATCTTTACTCTTAATTTTGGAATTCTGGAAGTTTAGGAAAGCTAACTGATAACACTACAAATTTACTATTTTGAGCTTTTGTTGATTCATTTTGTAAAATCATGGAAAACAGCAACCATGTCAGTACATTACTTGAAAAGTATCTCCAATTTATGCAAATAAGTTGTAGTATTTCAGATATAACCTTTAAGCGATTCACCGGATTGATTTGAAACTAATTTTGGTGAGTAGCAATTTTGAATATCTAAAATCTTTACGCTCGTTGCTAAATAAAATTAAGAATTTTAAGTTTCAAATAGTGGTTTCAAATGGTTTGACTTTACAAAACAACAGTGGTCAATTGTTTATATACGATGAGAACTTTTATTACCTTTATCGAGAACTAACAAATCATTGGTTGGAGAATTTTTAGTTGTGCCTTTGTTTGACAAAAATGGCTTTGCTGATTTTTTTTGAATCTTTTGAATCAATTTGAGCGATATTATGGAATACATAGTTGACATGGACAACTACAGTATAAGTGGGGTCTGACATCACTTCATTCGAGATCATATTTACATTAGATTTATATTTCAATTGATTTAAAATTAGAAGACATTTTTTCAAAACCCCTTGTAGGAAATAGATTTTCATAACTTTATTTGGATTTAGAAGTTTTAAAAATAACTTGGATTTTTACCATGATTTTGTTTAATAAAAATAGTTTTATTAAATTTAGTAAGGAATTTACTCTGGAAAAGATGATTGTTGACTGCTTGAATCTTTTGAAATTTATCAAAAATAATGAATTATGATTTCTAATTTGATGGGAAGTGATTAAATCATACTTCATAACTAGAGATAGAATATGTTAAAATTTCTTGAAAATTGAACAAATATTATAGTATTTTCAATTAGTACATATTCCATGATAATTTCTTTTGCTATCACGTTTCTTACAACGCAAACACCAAAATTTAATATAGTGTGCATAAGTTGGTATTTCAAAAAATGAGAAATTATCTTTTTAATGTACTTTATAATTCTATCCCAAAGTATTCACTCTCATTTAAAAGTCCTCACGGTTATGCATGAGGGAATATCTTTCTCTATATATGTGCTTCCATTCTCATTCAAGTCCTCACGGTTATGCATAGATGGAAAACTTACACAAGAGACGAATAAATATTCAAGTAATTTCTAACCTCATTTAAAAGTACTAACGGTTATGCATGGTTAGAAAATACTTGATGTTTTTTAAGTAAATACTAACCTCATTAAAAGTCCTAACAGTTATGCATAGTTAGAAAGTGCTTAACAATCTTTGTATAATTTTTAAAAGAATAATTTTACAAAAATTCTCCTTTATTAAAAATACCACACTACTACACTATATAAAATTCTCCCTAAACCATAACTCAATCAACACTCTAAAGTGGAATTTGTATCTAATTAATAAAATATTATGATTTTTGCTTAATTGACTGAAATTTTCAATATATATTTATCTCTATATGATTTATAGTTTCAATCAAAATTCATCGCTGCATCAATTATTATTATTGTTTTGATGATAATAAAAGAGGGAGAGAGGTTAAGGTTTGATGGTAGAGTGATACCCTTACTGATATTCAAGAGTTGGTTTCATTTTCTCAATAATTGTTTTAGTCTTATAATTATTTTGACATCAATTTTTCTTTGGAATTTAGGATTTTTTAATTGCATGCATCTGTGTAGGGGGAGTCTAGTTGTAGGAGGAGTATGTAAATAGTGGGAGCATGAACATGACACATTAAACACATTTATTTGCCATAAAATCTTAATATATGTCTATTATTATCAAAAGGGGAGATTGTAGAATATAATAGTTTATTATTTTTGTTCGATGACAATAAACATATATGTGTGTGTATATAGTTGAATATACATGTATATGATTTTTGTTTGATGATAATAAACATATATACATTCATTTAAATGTATTTGATATTGTACTATTTTATTTTTCACAGATAAAATAAATATTTGCTTAATAAAATAAATAACACAGAATTGGAATTCAAACGAATATTTTATTCAAACAAATATTTATTACAATTTTGATAGTACAATTTCAAGCTCTCACTATAACTATACAATTTCAGTCACAGTACAATTACATCAATTTTAGTCACAATTTCATAGTTACATCAGTTCCTCACTACATATCACTCACACTCGTATTTATCTTCAACTTCATTCCAATGTGAATCCAGCATCTGAGCAATCTGCAGAAATATACATTGACGCAGTAAAATTGAAAATAAAATATTTTTGCAGTATAAAACAAAATATGAATTTTGAAAATAATATTTGCCTCAGTTATTTGGGTTGTTCGTCATCATTTATATTTGAATTCATCATACACAAATAGCTTGTGACATGCACAGTGTATCACTGTACATGCCACAAGGCCATGCACACCGATATATGTATATACACTTGATATAGTAACAGGGAGAGGTGAGCACAGGTCAAACCCAAACCAAAAATCGGGTTCAACTCAAGTGCAAAATAAATAAAGTCACATCACAAGCACAAGGTCAAACCCGAGCGTTTAAGCTGGATTCAACACAGGGCAATAGAGGTCAAGTCACTGCTATCATGACTCAACTCAATACAACAATGAAGACAACAGTAAAATGAATGACCAGTCTCAACAAACCAGAACTTAAGACCAGAAAACAAACTGCAAGTCCAAACCAATACAGCAATGAATCAAGTGAACAAGTGCATACATATATACAAGCAACTGAAGTGTAACTGCAAATAACAATGCACACAAATGCACCAATGACACCAATGAAATCTAGACCAGTGTGCAGTGACAATATACAGGAATCAAGATATCAAGACTCGAACTCAAATATACAAGTATGCACATAACAGTGGACATGAACCAGTGCATGATCAATGCATCAATGGGACTGAAGCTTCTACATGAAGACCAGAACATCAAATATAGACTATCATACCAAAGAAGATTGCAGCAATTACAACTGATTCAACTGAATAAACAATGCATACACCAGAGATGCAACTCAACCAAGAATAAAGCTTCAAAACTACAAAGGCAACTGGCTACAAACCAAATACATTGAACTTGAATGAACCAGACTCAAGTACATCAGGTCAGAGACCAAAGAATGGCAATACACAAAGACAAAGACAGTGCAATGTACAACTCAATGTATAGATCAAAGAACACATGACCAGACACACATGAATATGAAGACCACAAAGCAAGCATATATGCAACATGAACATCTCAATGAATACATGAACTAGCAACAACAGACTTCGAGTTACAACAAAGTCAATGCAAATACACATCAGTACAACATGCATCATTTACATGAAGCTACCAGACTAGATGAATACAACAAGCTCCAGATGGTGTACAAGTGGTGCACATAAACAAACAAACTCAAGTCTGCAACTCAAGACCAGTTCAGGTATGAAGAATAACAAAAGTCGACAATGCAAACAAGAGAAAATAAAATGAAAGCCTCATCATCAACATGACCAGACTCGAGTGTTAGTGAAGTGCACACAACTGGAACAAATGCCACTGTGATCTTGACAAGTCATGACATGCACAGGTGAAGCAACTCTATCCAATAGTGAAACTGTACAAATGCCGAAGTCACAAACCAAATCAAGTTCAACATCGGGTTGCAAGTGCAACAGAGCTACAAAGTGAAACAGTGCATATACACAGATCAGTGAACAACCAGACAACATCCAAATTCATGAATGCAATGAGAAGTTCAGGATTAAACCAACCAGAGAAGATGGCCAGAGACGAAGCTCACAGGGGCCAGAAAATCGAAGTCAACCAGAAAATATTCTCGAAATCAAAAATAACTAAAAGACGAAAATCAGCACTGTCAAACAAAGTCAAAGCCAGAAATTCAGTTGACCATCGTGGAATTTAAGCAATAGAAAATGATCAGTGTCGATGCCATGGAAATCAAGTTAACAAATTGAAAAAGTCAAAAATCAAAGTCAAAGTAAAATAGGAAAGTCACTACCGTAACGATCAAGGAATGATTGAACAATTTAAAATCAGAACCGTGAGAAGCAAGTATCAATATATACGAATTTGGTAAAGTCAGAATCAATCTCAAGCATCGAAGCATCATCGATCGGCCAAGCAAAATAAAGTGACGAATTCAACTAAAATACATGCGAACGAAAATACAGGGGAGCGAACCCTATATAAGGAATAATCATCATCGGCAATAATCATCGAATTCAAGCAATCAAGCCAGAAATCAAAAGGAAAAATAACATACCAGAGAAAGAGTCGAATTCGATCAAATCGAAGTAACCAGCCGAGCTTTAATAGCAACGAACAAATAAATCAATCATCTCGAGGCAAGCAACCGGTCATTAGAGGAGCAAATCAATCGACAGAGCAACAAAATTGATCGGCATCGTCAAATTATCAGAAGCCCTAATTTCAGTTGCAAAGAGGAACGAGAGCCGCCATTATCTCAAGAAGGAACGGGCTAGAGAAAATAAAAAGGGCCGGCATTGTTAAATAAATTAGGGCTTTAGCTTTTATTTTTTGTTTAAGGGCAAAAAACAATTTTACTCTAGTTTGTTTATTTTTTCTCTTGCTTTTTATTTTTAAATCTGTATTTTTTTTAAAAAAATCTTGGTAAATCACCACCTAGGATTTAGGTTGTGTCAGATTGTCTAGTTAGGATTAGTTCAGTAAGCAGGGTTTGTGAGTTTGCAAAACTCTATAGGCGGTAGCAGGGTTTGCAAGTCTGTTAGAGTGTTTGTAAGCGGGAGACTGTTTAATTCTAAATAGAAATCTGGGAATGCAGTAGTAAGCAGGGGTTGTCGGTGCTGGGTAAATTTTGTGTGTGATTTACTTTTCAGCATATTTACTTCTCTACAGTTTGTTTTTGTGTTTAAATCAAGTTAATTTGCTATAACCCTATTCACCCCCCCTCTAGGGTTAATCTAGATCCTACAAGTGGTATCAGAGCCCGGTATTTTTCTTTAACTCTAGAGTCATGAATCCACCAAATAATGCTTTTTCTGAGGGGCAATCTATTGCTAGGCCACCCATGTTTAATGGGAATGATTATGCGTATTGGAAAGTTAGGATGGGTATTTATCTTAGTTCTGTTGATTATGATGTTTGGAACATTATTGAAACTGGCTATAAATCTCCTACTATAACTGTTGGTGATACTGAGATTCCTAAACCTAAGGATAGGTGGGACGCTAACGATAAGAAATTAAAAACTACAAATGCTAAAGCCATGCATGCTTTGATCTGTGCCTTTGATAAAAATGAATTTAATAGAATTTCTCATTGTAAAACTGCGTAGGAAATTTGGCATACCTTGGAGGTGACACATGAAGGAACTTCTGAAGTCAAGGAGTCTCGTCTAGCCCTATTCAGCAATGAATACGAGAACTTTGTGATGGACAAAGGCAAGAGCATAAAGGACATGTTTGGATGCTTTTCAACTTTGGTGTACAATGCTAGAGCGCTTGGGAAGGTATTCACTGAGGTAGAGCTTGTGAGAAAGGTGCTACGAGTCTTACCGATGAACTTTGAGTCAAAAGTCACAGCAATACAAGAATCGAAAGATCTGAGTAAACTAAGCATAGAGGAGTTGATCGTCAACTTGATGACATATGAGCTTGAGCTAAAAACAAAGGAGGAACACAACAACTCCGAATCAAAGAAGAAGACGATTGCCTTAAAGAGCAAAGAAGAGAGCGATGAAGAAGAAGAAGATCCAATTGAAGAGCTTGCAATGGCTGTCAAAAATCTTAGAAAATGGTCAAGATTCGGGCCACGCAAGAAGAAAACAAGTGGTAATAGGTCAAAAGATTCTGACAATTCCGATAATGAATTGACTTGTTATAACTGCAAGAAGCCTGACCACTTCAAACAAAAATGCCCACTTCTCAAAAACAACAAAGGAAAGAAAAAGAAGAAGAAGGCCTTTGCAGCGACTTGGGATGATGAAGTAGGAAGGAAGTTTCGAATAATAGCTCAGAGGAGGCTAATTTGTGTCTTATGGCAAAATCAGATTCAGAAGCAAGCTCAGAGGAATCTAGTGAGGTAAGTGACTATTCTTATAAAGAACTTGTTTTGATGTGTTATGATCTTACTAAAACAATTGATACTCTTGAATCTAAAATTGAAAAACTGAAATCTGATAGGAGAGAACTTGTCCATGAAAATACTAGGTTAGAAACTGAACTTGAAAATATTCAAAACCTAGACTGTAAAAAATGTAAAATTTTTAGATTCAGAATTATCAAAACTTAAGAATAGCTTTGAGAATCTTGAAAAAGAAAACTTGAGTCTTAAGGAAACCATTGACACTAGGAAAAAGGATTTTATAAATAGATGCACCTCACTTGTGACTGAAAACACAACACTAAAAACCAAAGTCCAAAATCTTGAGAAAACTCTGAATAACTTTTCAAGAGGAGAAAAATCATTCAACATGTTATTGGGAAATCAACTTTTTGCTAACAACAGAAAAGGACTAGGCTTTGGGAAAACACAAGTTGATGATAATGCAAAAGGTAAGAGTGTCTTTGCTAGATGTGAAATAATTGGTCATCGTGTTGAAAATTGTAGTCATATGAACAAGAACACAAAATTTATACAAGTTTGGGCACCTAAGAATTCTACAAACAAATTTCATGTCTATTGGAACAAGAATAAAAGGACAAAACAAGTTTGGGTGCCAAAAGGAACATATATTAATAGTTTTGGGTGTACTCAAACATATTCATCAAATTATTCTGCCACTAACAACCATGGACCTATAAAAAAAATAGATCACAAAATATTTTTACCGTGTAGGTGTGGTGGCAGGCTAAGGAACAACATTAGTGCTATCTGGATTCCGGCTGTTCCAGACACACAACGGGCGACAAATCAACGTTCCTTAGCCTAGTATAAAGGTGACAGATTCACAATG
The DNA here is from genome assembly GCA_030737815.1 of Allium fistulosum. Lineage (NCBI taxonomy): Eukaryota > Viridiplantae > Streptophyta > Magnoliopsida > Asparagales > Amaryllidaceae > Allium > Allium fistulosum. Next base: position 518,757,672 of record CM060906.1, on the reverse strand, counting down.
GGCAAACAACGAAAGATTATCGTACAGGTAAAACAAGTAATTGTATTTATTTTCAAACGATAGATAAAATGTGAAAATCTGCACCATAATCTAAATTAAATCAGCCAGTTATGTGAAATGATTGATGATGTTAATTCTGATTTTTTTTATTAACCAATCATCTTTAAATAGAATTACTTGAAGTAATTATGATGGTTGACAGATTCTAACTAATTTGATATGATCTTACATGACTTGTTCTTACCTATGACTTTGATTTGTTCTTTAAAGTTGACCAACCAATTTTTTCATCATTGAACTTAATCTGTTTGGTCAAATTATGATGTTGATTGATTACTGATTACTCATGCTATAAAAAGGTTTTTATGAAATTGTTGAAATTGTTGAAACTTTATGAAATTGGTGAAACTTCAAGAAATTGTTTTGAAATAATGATGATGGTTTAATGACTGTTGATCCTACGGTTTCTAAATCTGACACTATGATATTTGTTTGATGGTTAACACGACTTCAATTCAAAGTCAAGAAAATTTCGTTTAAAAATTGTTGAAAATAATTCTGAGATAGTTTGTTGAAATTTCACAATCTGGTCTATGACATCCAACGAGTGAATATTGAGTGAAATTTAAAGTCAGATGCAGATCACACTGGTAATATAGTTGATAGAAAAATTACTAGTGGAACGTGATTATATTTCGAGACATTCATTTGCTGCATCATTTTTCAAAGAAAATATCTGCATATTTTTCACTTGAAATAATTTCTATTTTAGCAGAAATTTTTCTTAAAAACCCCTTCTAGAAAATAATTTCTGTTGACCTTGTATCAGATTAGTTATTTAAGAAAATTTGATTTTATAACTATTTTTGAAATTGATTTTAAATAACTATGTTAACTGATCTGACCCCCTAATAATTATCTAAAAAGATAGATAGTGATTGAAAATAAGATGAGTGTTGATATTAATCATATATTATGACTTGAGAATGTATAATTAGAAAATTTCTTTAGAAATTTAAATAAGAGTTATAAAAACTTTTTGTTGATAAATATTCCATGATCATTTCTATTTCTATCATTTTTCTATCGACCATCACTCATCAAAAGTCAATATAGTATGTCAATATGTGGTAGTTTAAACGGGAAATCATTTGTGCTTCAATTTTGTTATATTTCTAACAATAAATAATAATATCCAAAATATTCACTCTCATTTAAAAGTCCTCACGGTTATGCATGGGTGAATTACTTGGATTTTTGATTATGTGTTTCCATTCTCATTTAAAAGTCCTCACGGTTATGCATGTATGGAACGCATATCAAAATTAATTGATTAAATAGACAAGTTGATTCTAATCCTATTTAAAAGTCCTCACGGTTATGCGTGGTTAGAAGATACTTGAATTCATTTTTAAAATAAAAATAAAAATGTAGAATACTACTAATCTCATTTAAAAGTCATAATGGTTATGCATGGTTAGTAGATATTCAAATTTCCTGAAATAAATATACCACAAATAGACACAACTATATGGTTTTATTTGATGATATCATCCTATCATTCTAAAGTGGAATATGCGTCAATTAAAGTATTTATGATTTTTGTTTGATTTTCTTATTGAAATTAATATTTACACTCGATTGAGCTGTAATATTGTATTAATGTCTATCACTATATCTCTATTTTTCTATTACTATTATTCTTTTGCTGATAACAAAAGGGGGAGAGAAAAGTTAAGATTTTGAAAGTAAAGGTCAAAGATTTTCTAATTGTACTAATTGTATCAAGGCTCATTTGAATTTTTTATTCTCATGCATATATGTAGGGGGAGTATTGTGTAGAAAGAGAGCATTTAAATATGGGGTGAAAATTGAATAATCAAATACATTTAAAATAGTCAAAATCTTAAATATATGTTTGTTATCATCAAAAGGGGGAGATTGTTGAATATGCATGTATATGATTTTTGTTTGATGATAATAAACATATATACATTCATTTATACGTATTTGATATTGTACTATTTTATTTTTCACAGATAAAATAAATATTTGCAGAATAAAATAAATAACACAGAATTGGATTTCAAACGAATATTTTATTCAAACAAATATTTATTACAATTTTGATAGTACAATTTCAAGCTCTTACTATAACTATACAATTTCAGTCACAGTACAATTACATCAATTTCAGTCACAATACAATTACATCACAATTTCATAGTTACATCAGTTTCTCACTACATATCACTCACACTCGTATTTATCTTCAACTTCATTCCAATGTGAATCCAGCATCTGAGCAATCTGCAGAAATATACATTGACGCAGTAAAATTGAAAATAAAATATTTTTGCAGTATAAAACAAAATATGAATTTTGAAAATAATATTTGCCTCAGTTATTTGGGTTGTTCGTCATCATTTATATTTGAATTCATCATACACGAATAGCTTGTGACATGCACAGTGTATCACTGTACATGCCACAAGGCCGTGCACACCGATATATGTATATACACTTGATATAGTAACAGGGAGAGGTGAGCACAGGTCAAACCCAAACCAAAAATCGGGTTCAACTCAAGTGCAAAATAAATAAAGTCACATCACAAGCACAAGGTCAAACCCGAGCGTTTAAGCTGGATTCAACACAGGGCAATAGAGGTCAAGTCACTGCTATCATGACTCAACTTAATACAACAATGAAGACAACAGTAAAATGAATGACCAGTCTCAACAAACCAGAACTTAAGACCAGAAAACAAACTGCAAGTCCAAACCAATACAGCAATGAATCAAGTGAACAAGTGCATACATATATACAAGCAACTGAAGTGTAACTGCAAATAACAATGCACACAAATGCACCAATGACACCAATGAAATCAAGACCACTGTGCAGTGACAATATACAGGAATCAAGATATCAAGACTCGAACTCAAATATACAAGTATGCACATAACAGTGGACATGAACCAGTGCATGATCAATGCATCAATGAGACTGAAGCTTCTACATGAAGACCAGAACATCAAATCCAGACTATCATACCAAAGAAGATGGCAGCAATTACAACTGATTCAACTGAATAAACAATGCATACACCAGAGATGCAACTCAACCAAGAATAAAGCTTCAAAACTACAAAGGCAACTAGCTACAAACCAAATACATTGAACTTGAATGAACCAGACTCAAGTACATCAGGTCAGAGACCAAAGAATGGAAATACACAAAGACAAAGACAGTGCAATGTACAACTCAATGTATAGATCAAAGAACACATGACCAGACACACATGAATATGAAGACCACAAAGCAAGCATATATGCAACATGAACATCTCAATGAATACATGAACTAGCAACAACAGACTTCGAGTTACAACAAAGTCAATGCAAATACACATCAGTACAACATGCATCATTTACATGAAGCTACCAGACTAGATGAATACAACAAGCTCCAGATGGTGTACAAGTGGTGCACATGAACAAACAAACTCAAGTCTGCAACTCAAGACCAGTTCAGGTATGAAGAATAACAAAAGTCGACAATGCAAACAAGAGAAAATAAAATGAAAGCCTTATCATCAACATGACCAGACTCGAGTGTTAGTGAAGTGCACACGACTGGAACAAATGCCACTGTGATCTCGACAAGTCATGACATGCACAGGTGAAGCAACTCTATCCAATAGTGAAACTGTACAAATGCCAAAGTCACAAACCAAATCAAGTTCAATATCGGGTTGCAAGTGCAATAGAGCTACAAAGTGAAACAGTGCATATACATAGATCAGTGAACAACCAGACAACATCCAAATTCATGAATGTAATGAGAAGTTCAGGATTAAACCAACCAGAGAAGATGGCCAGAGACGAAGCTCACAGGGGCCAGAAAATCGAAGTCAACCAGAAAATATTCTCGAAATCAAAAATAACTAAAAGACGAAAATCAGCACTGTCAAACAAAGTCAAAGCCGGAAATTCAGTTGACCATCGTGGAATTAAGCAATAGAAAAATGATCAGTGTCGATGCCGTGGAAATCAAGTTAACAAATTGAAAAAGTCGAAAATCAAAGTCAAGGTAAAATAGGAAAGTCACTACCGTAACGATCAAGGAATGATCGAACGATTTAAAATCAGAACCGTGAGAAGCAAGTATCAATATATACGAATTTGATAAAGCCAGAATCAATCTCAAGCATCCAAGCATCATCGATCGACCAAGCAAAATAAAGTGACGAATTCAACTAAAATACATGCGAATGAAAATACAGGGGAGCGAACCCTATATAAGGAATAATCATCATCGGCAATAATCATCGAATTCAAGCAATCAAGCCAGAAATCAAAAGGAAAAATAACATACCAGAGAAAGAGTCGAATTCGATCAAATCGAAGTAACCAGCCGTGCTTTAATAGCAACGAACAAATAAATCAATCATCTCGAGGCAAGCAACCGATCATTAGAGGAGCAAATCAATCGACAGAGCAACAAAATCGATCGGCATCGTCAAATTATCAGAAGCCCTAATTTCAGTTGCAAAGAGGAACGAGAGCCGCCATTATCTCAAGAAGGAACGGGCTAGAGAAATTAAAAAGGGCCGGCCTTGTTAAATAAATTAGGGCTTTAGCTTTTATTTTTTGTTTAAGGGCAAAAAACAATTTTACTCAAGTTTATTTATTTTTGCTCTTGCTTTTTATTTTTAAATCTGTATTTTTTTTAAAAAATCTTGGTAAATCACCACCTAGGATTTAGGTTGTGTCAGATTGTCTAGTTAGGATTAGTTCAGTAAGCAGGGTTTTGCGAGTTTGCAAAACTCTATAGGCGGTAGCAGGGTTTGCAAGTCTGTTAGAGTGTTTGTAAGCGGGAGACTGTTTAATTTTAAATAGAAATCTGGGAATGCAGCAGTAGGCAGGCGTTGCCGAAGCTGGGTAAATTTTGTGTGTGATTTACTTTTCAGCATATTTACTTCTCTGCAGTTTGTTTTTGTGTTTAAATTGAGTTAATTTGCTATAACCCTATTCACCCCCCTCTAGGGTTAATCTAGATCCTACATATATATATATATATATATATATATATATATATATATATATATATATACGTGTGTGTGTGTGTGTGTATAAGTGTGTTTGATATAGTACTACTGCAATATTACAGAGTGAAATAAACAGATCAAAATTTTATTTCAACGAATATTTTATTTTAATACAATTCCAATAGTACACACGATTACAACCAAGAGCTTCCACAATATTTTAAACACAATATTCATATACACTACATTTTTTACTCTCTCATACACAACATCTTTTCAAATACAATATTTTTTTACACAACAACTTCTACTTGAATATAATGGTTTCTTCTTGCTCTAATTGTTTTTCTCCAGTCATTTGCTTTGCTTGTCAAATACTAATGCAGCAAAAAGGAAAAAGAAACAAATTGAAACTGCAATAATATGAATATATTTGAACTCAACATTACCTAGTTTGTTGGTTTTGTTCTTTTCATATTTTTTATATTGGCACCAAAAATAAAGAACGTGGACCATTACAACGGGTATATACAAGGACCGGTACAACATGTTCGTATAAAGACAGAAATTTAAAATCAAGTCAATAATGCGCACGAATAACCTATGACATGCATAGTGTATCATTGTACATGCCACAAGGCCGAGCACTTTAAAAAGGCTATGCATATACACTTGTGTAGAAATCAAACTTGCACACATGCACAAGACACATTACAAGTGCACAAATTCAAGTACACCAAGCACAAGCAAATTCAAGCCAAATTATGCATACACACAAGGCTGTGTAACATAAATTTAAAGTGCATTGGTGGGGAAGGCAAAACAAGCAAGTGAAACCAGACCTAGTATATAAAGATCAGGCCCGAAGGCTCAAGGCATAGTGCTTAGGGCAAAAACATCAAAAGTGCACAACATCAGGCATGCAAAATAATTTCATGCTCAGACCAACATAACTAGGAAAGGCAAGCATCAGACTTAATACAAGGCAGATTTCAAGTGCAACAACAAAGCATATTGCCAAACTGATGCAAGTAGAAGAGTGCATCAGGGGAAACACAAACTGGTGCAATAATGACCAGTAAGCAAAGTACACAGATATGGAACAATTGATCCAACATACACAAGGCAGTGTGCAACACACAACCATGCATAATAAAAATAAAAAGCAGGGCTAACAGCAAGCGCACAGTGAAAGTGTGCACAAGTACATAATGAATACACAGTAAAAGCACATGTGCACAACAACAAGCTCAAAGTGTGCACAAGTGCAACGACAAGAACACAATCAGGTGCAATACAGCAGTGTTTGGCAATAAACATACAAGCAACCACGCTAAGGCAGAAAGTCATGCACCAGCAACCAGAGTACAGCAAGTTCTCACAAGTTCATGTGCAACATACAAACCAGATCAGAGTTTAGCTAAATGCACAAGCAAAGTGCACAAAACTAGAAAAAAAGGCAGCTTATAAGTTCAAGTGCAAGATGCAACAAATCAAAAAATATGCACAAACATATCTCAAAACAGTTTTTTAACACACATATATCTACACATACATATGTATATATGTATACATATACATATTCAATCATTTCAAAGTTAGACACGATTGGAGGTGTATGCATAAAATTGCTAGCAGCAGATAATACAAAATTCGCATATTGAACAATTTAAAACATCCAGCCAATGTCACAAATATATCAGAGATGAAAAGTCAACGATCGCAAAACCAAAGGTTAAAGAATCAACTATCAACATTAAAAGCTCAATCGAAATAATAAATATTCAAAGCAAAAATATTTCAAAATATATGGAAAACTCTGTATAATTTTCCAGAATCTACTTTAAAATACCCAATTCATCATCGACAATTTTGTTATGTCGAGTTCGATAAAAACAAATTAGAAAAACTAAAAGCATACCAAATTCTCAATTAAAGTAGCACTCGATGAGGAAGCAACTATGCTTTTGAATTGCTAGGATATTGAAGAATTCAATCAATAAGGAGATATAGGCGAATGTTCATCAATCGAGGATACAATCGAAGGCTTCTAGGAAGAAACCCTAAAATAATCAAGAGGGGGATTGGCTTTTGGATGAAGAAGGACGATAACCTAATTTGATGACCGCATTGTTTAGATTCGGCCGAAGTCTGTATTATTAAATAAAAATATTATCGTTTATGGCTTTTATTTTTTTATTATTATTGTATTTTCCTTTCAACTTTTAAAACTCTAGTTTGTAACTAGGATTGAACTATGGGGTGTAGTTCAGGAAATTCTCAACTCAAGGATAAAGTTGAAGTAGGGTTTCGAGCTTAGGGTTAGAACAATCAAGTAAGCAATAGTCGCAAGTTTACAGGTCTATAAACGGTCGATTGTTTAATCTTAGTAGAAATCCTGGGGGTAACAGTAGGCAAGTATTGCCGAAGCTGGTTAAATTTATCCGTTGCTTTTATTTTCGTATTTACTCTGTTATTATCTGTGCGGTATTTTTATTATTTGATGAATTTACTATAAACCCTATTCACCCACCTTTAGGGTTAATCCTATCCTACACCATGTTGCAACAAGAGTTTTCTATGCTTAATGGTGGTGCACCCATGAGAACATAAGAGCCATCAAACTCTCTGGTTCATGTCGGGATAGTTCTAGTCTTGAATTCAAAGTAACTAAAACCACCAATTCTCCTAAGAGAGCGCACGAGCCATACAACACTCCACTTCATGCCAAGGGCCAGGACACCATGATTAATGGGAACCAACTTTCTTTGGCTAGCTCGAACAAGACAAAAGAGCTCATAACAACATGGAATGAGCAAGTTCAACCGCACTGGCAAGTGGAAACTGAATACACCAAAATTATGCCCTTCTCAATGTTAGTGGACTTATTTGTTATAGTCGGTGGCAACCATAGCCCATAGGTTCGTCGGTCAAAGAAGTCATATGGCATATGATATGTGTGCCAGACCAAAGTGACCTAGAAAAGAGCATGGAAGAAAGCAATGATGATTCGACCCTATGTGGAAGATTCAAACTCCAATGGTGAGCCGACAACTTCGCTCGAAGCAGTATCACTTGATAATGATGATCCCAGCAACATCATCCAGATTGGGATAGAACTGACTCAATAGATAAGGAATGAACTAATAGGCTTCCTTAAGAAAAGTAAAACCGTGTTTACTTTGGGAATAATGACACGACTGTCATAGAACCCTGTATTATCTGCCATGCCCTTAAAATCAACCTAAAGGCTCATCCTGTTTGACAAAAGAGAATTCCTCTTAGTTAAAAAGGTATATAATGCTCAAGGAAAAGGTAGAGAAGTGCCTTTCCAGTGGGTTCATTCATGTAGTAGAGTACCCAGTCCAAGTGGCTAATCCAGTACTGGTTTGAAAACAAAGTGGAGGTGGGGAGGACATCCATCAACTTCTCCAACCTCGAAAAGGCTTGCCCAAAAGACAATTTCATGTTGCCCGGCATGGATCAACTTGTAAATGCAACCAGTGGTCATGAGTTTCTCACATTTATAGATGCCTATTCTAAGTATAACCAGATCTCGATGTGTGGTCCAGACCATGATCATTCCCTTTCCATCACGAATGCAGGGCTCTACTACTATAAAATCATGTCGTTTGCGCTCCACAATGTGGGTGCCACCTATCAACTGCTCCTCAACAGAATGTTCATCGAATAAATTGGTCGGTGGATGTTTATGTGAGTGATATGCTGGTAAAGTTAGAGAAGGTCTTGAGGCATATAATGAACCTGGCTGAGATTTTCAATATTCTCCACCAGTACAACATGAAGCCGAACCCCAATAAATGCTCATTCATTGTCCAATTAGCAATGTTTCTTAGGTTCGTGGTGAGCGCCAAAGGGATATAGGTCAACCCAACAAGATTCAAGAAATCTAAGAGTTTCCGATCCCTTGCATGGTCAAACAAGTCCATATCATGAATGGAACAATTGCAAAAGTTAGCCATTTCGTTTCGAATGCAACAGATCGTTGCATACCCTTCTTTGACCTCGTCAGGAAGGAAAGTTGTTCATCATGATGAAGATTGCACCAAGGCCTTTGAAGACATAGTAAATTCTTGCTACAACCCCATACTTTCCAAGTCTGTGGATGGGGACTATCTATCCTTCTACCTGTAGTTACTGAGCCCCCATTAGTGCTACCCTAGTCTAAGATGAACAGAAAGTTCAACTGCGGATATATTATGATAACAAGAGGTTATCGAGCTGAGAAAGGAGATACAAAAAGTTGTAAAATCTAGCATTCTGCCTTTCAATAGTGGCCTGATGGCTTCAGCTGTATTTTCAAAGTCAACCGATCAAGGTACTCACCAACCAACTACTTAAGCAGGTGTTGAGCCGGCCCAATATAGCAGGCCAACTATTGAAATGGCCAATGGAACTCGGACATCATCACATCATTTTCCACCCCTCGAATATACATTAAAGGCCAAGTTGTGCCACAAGTTGCTCAAGTCTGGGCAACGACGAAAAGGAAACAATAACAAGAAAATAAGCAAAGCAATTATATGTAGTGGTACATCTAATGAAAAGGGGATGGGGCCAACGTGGCCATTACTCCTTAGGGAAATGAACTCTACTCACCACCCATCTTGGCTTCAAGGCCATAAGTAATGAAGCTAAATATAAAGCCTTCCTAGTTGATCTCAAGTTGGATAGAAATTTGTGAGCAGTCTTTTCATGTGTTCAGTGACTCATTGTTAGTCATCAATCAGATCAGTGAGTGATTCGAGGTTATGGGAAAGACATTGGCCATGTATATTGTGAAAACCAAAAAGCTAATTGGAATCTTTTAGATTTGTAGTTGGAGCAAATACCATGCGAAAGGAATGCCAAGGATGGCCAGTTGGCTAAGGCAATAAGCAACCTCGAAGAGAGCTTCCTTTAGTCCCATTAATGGTTTGAACTACTTCTTTCTTTGAGCTAAGGCAATCACAATGGAAATTAATGAAATTTGAGTCGATGCCTGGATGACCCTGCTACTAAAATACCTTATGGGCAGTGAATTTCCCATGGATAGGAAAGAAGACCAAAAAAATTCCCTATCGAGGACCCTATTGCACATCATCGATAGAAAGCTATATAAATATGGATACTCTACTCCCCTTCAATGATGTGTTACAAATAAAGAAGTAGGGTATGTAATAGAATAATTACATGAAGGCTTTTGCGAGGATCACATTAGGAGCGGTGCAAAGCCTAGCAAAGAAAGTTTCCCACTAAGGCTACTATTGGCAAACTAAGATCAAATACGCGATGGCCAATCAATGCTCCCTTTCATGCAGAGGACACCATTGCATGGATGGTGAGACCACGCATGCCATGGTCTTGATTCATGCATCTGTGGTGTTCCTTATTTATGAGGATGCACAAGACAATCATCACTTCCTTCCGTGCTAGAGGCATGGACGAACCGATGGTGCGACAACCCTCAATAATGTCCCGATTTGTTTGCACTTGATGCTACCCATCCTTCCAACGATACAGGACAATAGTGCTAAGATGGGCACGATTAGCCATATTATAACCCCGAATTTTGAATCCATAGCGTTGCACCATGCGAATGCACAAGCCGATCAATGCTCTCTTCCATGCTAGGGGCATCTACGAACTGATGACACTACCAACCATGTTGTAGCCCCGATTCATTTGCCTATAACGCCGATCGTCCCTTTAGTGGGACGGAGCACTAGTGGCAAGATTGGTAGAGTTACCCACGTTATAACCTCGAATCTGGAGTCTGTAGTGCTAGCTGAAAAACTATGGTGGCCTTATCATGACAAAGCCTGCCAAGTGCAAAGAAGACGGGCTAGCTTGAATGCCTGACAACCATCAATAGATGCCCCATCATAGACTCAATGACTGCAAGGCACACTAAATAACAATAGGCCGTCCTTAATATCACTATTTGGGTTACTTGATCTTGGTTTTGTTTCACTTATTTGTCATGTTGTGTATGTGCGCAAGGCTATGCTTACTTAAAGAGTTTGAGGCCACTTGGGCTGCCCGTCACAAATGAAATAATGTATGTATAACAAAGATAAATGAGATTACATGTCAAATAGTTATGTTTGCAAAAAACTAACAGAAATGTAAATAGAACACATAGCATAGTAACAAAAAAACATTCAAGTTGAATCCAAGCTTATCAAGACATAAAATTGTTTATAACAATTTTAGGCTTCGATCTACATGCAACATGAAATAGAAGGATAGTCATCCATCCCATTGCTAGAGGGTCGGTAAGGATCGCATGACCTGGATGTCATCATCATGCATTATCTACTTGTCCTTTTTTAGGGCAGCATCTTCAGGCGGTCCACTGTGGGCGCTAGTCAACGAAGTATTTGTTTTGGGGATAAGATCGTTAGGGTAGTCTAGCTATCGGCCGCTATCTCTGCTGCTACCTCATATCAAACCTCATTATAAATCCTGCAAAAAGAAGCCGATGGCCAAGGGAAGGTGATAGTTGGCCATCAAGATCATCTTCAGCATAACCGTCAACCTATTATTCCACTCCTCCCTCAGGGCAGTCTTCGCCCTCGCATTCTCCTCCAAGGTCATGCAACGCAGATGCTACTACAATGTACCCCACATATCATCCGCCTTCTTGTGACTAGCCTTCAGTTCCGTCCATAGCCAAGTGAGCTCCTTCCCAAGCCTCACCCACTCCTCTACTGGCTTCTTAATAGTAGTGACTATGGCCGCCTCTGCTATGTGCATAGCCCTTCATCCTCAAGAGCCCACCTTTCAAACTCCCTAAACTTTCTCTCCACCCTCTGATGAGCCTTCACCATGTCCTTAAGCTACTTCCTTAAAGCCTGCAAGCTTGTATGAATACAAAGGGCACAAGGTTTGGCCTGGAAAAGAAGCAAATTATGAGTATATAAAAAAGGGAAGAGAGAAGTAAATCCACCAAATATGAAAACTCTTACAAAGTAGGCATCCTTCAGTCGGGCATCCACCACCGCCTCCAAGGAGTAAGGACTATAAGTCTTGGGTTGGCCTATATTGGCTAAGGCCCCGTGGCTACACTACCCAATGACTACACAAACATCTACAGGCTTCCCTTGTCGCCCTCATCGACCATCTTCAAAGCGGCGGATGCCACTACCTCAAACTGCATGCCATTAGGTAGGGGTCGGTTAACATCTAGCAATATCGAAAAATTAAAGGATAAGCCACCTCCCAATCTCATTAGCTCCTCTATGCTAGGCCTCTTGGACTGCGCCCTCACTTACCAAACTTTGACCCTAGCCTGGCGCGTGGAATCTTTTGAAGGCTGCTGCTATGGTGTAAAATCATTTGTGGGAAAGAGACACTCCTCAGAGTGATTCAGCTGGGAAGTCAGAGAAGTTTGTTGTGATGGTGTTTGTCATTAAGTTCCCCTTGTGCTGGATATATCCATAGGTTTGTGATGTTCAACTGAACCACTGTAAAGCATAAACAAATAAATCATTAGCAAAACTTTAAGAAAAAGTAGACGACGCTACACAAATTAAACCTACCATCATCAGGTTGGTCCCTCGACTTCCTCCTAATTAAAGGCAAGCAAGGAGACCCAGTGTCGCTACTACTCGATCATGCCTCTTTAGTAGTTAGTGTGTTGAGGGGAGACGATGTGTTTTACTTGAATAAAGACCCACAGACATGAGAGGTCTTAAAGGTGAAACTCGTGCTCATTAGTGTATCTAGCTCATGTGTTCACATGCATGTCCTCTCTACCTCGGACATCTCAGATGTGCTATTATAACTTGAAGACTATGTCATATTGTGGTCTGGGACCACCACGTCCTCCAAAAGTACTGGATCGTAAGCCTCCCACTCACTATTGTGACTCAGATCGGACTCGGCAGTCTCCTCATCATCAATATCCACCACCCAAAAGAACTAGCTTACTAACCATAACCCGTTAGGTCTATTTAACTGCTTGGTAAGGGCTTGAGCCATTGCTTCCTCTCCTATTATGTTTTTTGTCAGCCCAAACAGTCCCGGGCAGCGAAGGTTCTCATTTGTCAGAATCAAAGCAAAGTTGCTGGCATCATTGGCCATCTTCTTTATCCAATATAGATGTTATTTATAGATTACCACACCCAAACCAACACCAAAAGGAGCCGCTATAGAAGAGTAATAACTTACAATCGATGAAAAGAAAGTGTGAATTAATTGAAAGGTGACCCATAGAGGAAATATACTAGGGATGCCAAAAACCTATGTTGGGGGGTTCTTAGTCATCGGCATAAAACAGAAATGCTCTTGGTACCCCGCCACCTTGCTGGGAAAACCAAATAAGAGAGGCGGTTTGTCAATCCCCATGGAGGTGGTAATAGTGCCCGATGGGGTTTTGGTCTACATATACAACTCAATGACCAGGCCGGAAAATGTCGGGTTTGGCTCTTAGATGCCCAAATCTCGAAAGCCCGACGAAGAGGCTATGAATATTGGGGGAAAGCTTCTCGGGCCCCAGTTGGTGAGCTTAAGAAATCGAACAAAGAAAGGATGGAAGGGAGCGCCACCCCACTCCACATGTAAACAAGCGACCATAAAAAGTAGCCCATTGGAGGTTGATTGGTCATATCAATAACTAAGGGGTAAAGATGCACTATCCCCTTGTTATTCGGCATTTTAACTCGGTTATATCTGAACTGACTGGACAAGTTAGACTCGACTATCCTCAAGGCCAGTAGCCTAGACCGATGATTATGATATCCAGAAATCAAGTGTAGGCAATGATATAAAGCGACGATCAACTTAGACCAAGAGATAGACTCTCCAGAATATTCTAAGTAAGGATTAGTACCTCCTCCAGGCAGAAGATCGGTGCCTATCCCTTCCCTTATGGGATATGTATATATCCTTAATTTATATCTCAAACTGGATAAGATCGATATAGAGTGATAAGGAAGGCCCCACGAGTCTACATTTCAAATCTAAAATCGTTTGAAGTTTGTATGCTCAAGTTATGGGCAAATGACTTCACCAAAGAAAGGGATCGTATAAAAGGGATCGTGCCCAACAATGCAACTTAACAGAAAACAATCAATATATGAAAATCCAGAAGTCCAATACACTTGAAACTTTGGGAACAAGAAGAGGGAACCCTAGGGAGTCTATCCGAGAGATCGCACCCCAAAAAGCATAAGAAATAAGGATCGACCCTCTTTCCTCTAAAGGGATCGGCCTAAATTATACCACATCACATGTTGCAATAGAGATTGACCAATAACTCAAGTTCTACCATCCAATTGGCATGAAACTTAGAGGCTAAACATAATACACAAGGAGAAGCTCCCATAGTGATCGCAACCCCCAACTCCTCCAAAATAGGGATCGAACCTAATCTATATTTCTTGGGATTTGGGCCATATAATCCCTCTTATGGGCCCCTATGGATCTGGAGAGCCTTCTACCAAATTTTTAGAGATATTTCATCGTCTTCCTCTATAAATACATACTTGATTGTTCATTTTCAAGACCTTTACGCTGCTTATTGCTTTGTACCCTTTTGTAACTAAGGATTCTAATCTGATCCCTCTTGTACTCAGTTTATAAAGTGATTAATAAAGTTATCTCTTCAAAGTGGACTTAGGCAAACAATGCCGAACCAGTATAAACTGCTGTGTTTCTGTTATTTGCTAATTTCTTATTACTTTATTGCTATATTCACTTTGTTTACATTTAATATTCTTTATTTATTCCTCTATAAAATATCCATTGGGTGTTTGTGCCAATTTTTGGTGCAAACATTTTGGTGCTTACACTGGGAAATGAATTCTCTGCTTGATTGGATCTCATCATCTACTTGTGGATTCCCATATTCATGAGATAGATCCAACTTTCTACCGACAAGTTTCCATTCTATCTCAGATTGAAGAGAAGATCTACAAGGAAACTATCTAATTCAACCTATAGACATTATTCGATGGATTAAACTCCACGGTCTCATGTGACCATTTATATACGCGTGTGAAGTCAAGTTTTCAATGCATTTCAAACAATATAGTAGGAGAAATAGTCAGTTCCTTATGGAAATTCATGTAGCAAAGAAAAATTACAATACACCGATCCTCTACATGCACTTTTTCTCAATACAATTCTCCAATTGATCCCTTTATCCATATTCCATTCCATTCATATTCACATTGCATGTGAATAACCCATACAAAGCTCAAACTATGTGTGCATATCACACTGCCACCATGTCAATCTAACCTGCAACCAACCACTACACACCACATTTCACCTCCTAAAGAATAGCTGCTAATCCCTATCTCCTATAGCCCCAAAGTACTACAATCGATCCCTCCTTAGCACTGCAACCGATCACATGCCTACAACCATCTCCATGACCAATCCCTCTCAAAGCCGACTTGACCGATCCTCTACAAACACTCCACCGCCGATCCCTATGTCATGAATGAAAAATGACTGATCCCTCCATACTCCATCATGAACGATCCATCTGCTGCGTTCATCCAGAACCGAACCCTTGTTCAACTAATCCCTGCACCACACTCAACTACAACCGATCCCATACAAGACCGAACCTTTTGCTCGCTATAGCTCCACTACACTAGAACATTGGCAATGTCCGCATCCAAAAAAGGATCGTATCCGATCCCTCCCTCTTGGGGTCTAGAATCGATCCCTTGCGATAAAAAAAAGATGGGAGCGAAAGAGATTGGCTAGAGGAATTCCGATCCCTATTTTGGAAAAGATTAACTAAATATGAAGTGGGGATCGGTGACTAAATAAAAATATGAAGAAGGAAGGGATCGACAAAGTGAGGAAGAAAGGGATCGGCCAAGTGGAGAATGAAGGGATCAGCAAACTGAAGAAGGAAGGGATCGACAAAGTGAAGAAGGAAAGGATCAGCTAAGTGAAGAAAGAAGGGATCAGCAAAGTGAAGAAGGAAGGGATCGACAAATTAAAGATGGAAGGGATTGGTTAATTCTATCCACTTCTAGATTCGGAACCTATGTTGCGGCGTAGTTACCCCGCATTCGAGATTCAGAACTCAACTTAAAGACGATGCATTTTATCCACTTCCCTTACATCCTATAACTGACCGGGGCATAGTGGATCAAGCTGCAGCTGCTGAATTGTCACCAAGGAATGGACAAGGAACTACTACCCAAACGGTACTCCCAAAGGCTGAAGAACCAAGGTGATATGACGCGAGCTAGGATCAATTACCGAATCAGGCTTCCAGGGTAGATTACGACTGCTCTCAACTGACTAGCTTCCAAACGCCTGATTTGGTAGCTATGGTACGATGGCTTGTTTAACGACATCCCTACGCCGCTTATTATGCCATCTCAAAGTATAGTTGTCTTTCATTAAAGTCACCACTTACCACTATCTGACCTCCATCATCGAGTCATAAGTGGTAGTCGTCAAAAACCATCAAAAATCGTCGAAATGTTTGTCGAAAAACTCCCTTCTAGGCTGACTCGAAGTCGAAGTCGGGTAATCACCCATTCGACCCGAATAAAACCCAAGAAATTCTGCCCCAAGGTCAAACTCGAGTAAAACCAAGATTTTGTCCAAAAAAACACCAATATGACTCCAAGCGCTATTCGACACAAACCCAGCACTTCAAATTCAGCGACTCCAAGCAAACCAGGGGCTGACTCCAAGCAAATAGCAAATTTTCTCGGGTTGGACCCTAAGTAAATTATCCCTAATTTATCAATACCGGTCCATCTTGTTTTGGTCATAACTCGGGCATACGGACTCCAAATGACTTGAAACTTGATGTGCAAAAACAAGAGGCCTTTCTTACTGCTTTATATGGATCGTACCCTATTTGGGTGAAAGTTTGGGGATCATCACCAATCCACGACCCCATCTTAATCGATGCACCATTCGATCGACGTTCTCAACCATAAAACATTGGAAAATCATGCATACAACATTCATAAGCATTACAAGCAGTCGTAACTTCAAAATGAACTAGACGGACGATGATTGGAATATCCCCCCAATTTTTGAAGCCGTTCAGCATACAGAATGTCCAAGGAGATTCAATGTGCCGACCATGCCATCGTATTCTGATAATATAGACCCCCGACAACATCTCTTGAAATACGAGTGGATCCTGCCAGAGCGACAGATGCCATCGAATGCAGATGTTTTCCCATATTTCTCACAGGTTTAATGATCATGCAGTTTACGCAGTTACCACCGAGGTCCATCTCCTCATCTGATCAACCAGATCAGAAGTTTGTCGAGCAATTCAGGATGCATGCACCACACCAAGGATGTGATGGCATTATCCAATTTATTCGAAGCGTCGGCAAGCTGCTCAGAGACTTCCTATAGAGACTCAATGTCGTCATCATTAAAGTTAGCAATCCCAATAAGAATATCATACTTGTGGTGACTAATAAGCTAGAGAGCCCTCCTATCAACTTGGATTATTTCTGTTACAAAGTGAACCAGAACCTAAGCAATGAGGAGATAGAGCAGACTAGGAGAAAGAACAATGCATGCCCGTTGACCGAAGGAATTCAAAATGAAGGCAGCCTTGAGGCCTTAGATGAGGACTCAGATTCAAGGAGATGGCCTAGAATCCCAAAATTCGACTCATATATTCCTTTGAACGATTCTATCGTAAACATCTACTTTGAGACTCACGATGATGTGCACGTAAATGTGCATATATTTACATCCATATTTTATCTCTTTTTATTTAAATAAATATCATATTTGGGCATTTTAACATGTTTAAAACCAAAATTCAATTATTTTCAAATCATCATATATTCATCTTCATTCAAGGGTAAAATGGTCATTTTTGTGCATGTGTCAATTTGAGAATTTTTACTTGGAAATTTTTATGATTTTTATAGGAAATTTTGATGCATAAGGTAGAGGATTTTATGAATATATGTGCATGCACAAGGGAATACAAAGGAATGAAGAGGAAATAATTCAAGCTCATGATAATGGAGGACCCCGCCCACTTACCTAAATATAAAATTAGAAGCTAATGGACAACTAAGTGGAGGTTAAAGCTTCATGCACTTTTAATGATAGATTAATTAGTGGCTAATGGTTACTTGGCGACCACACTCCCTAAAGGGCATTTTGGGAAGCACCCTAAAATTGGAATTAGAGTTTTATGCATGTATAAATTGCCCCCTTATGTACAAGTAAATATCTTCTACTCTTTCACATTAGTTAGGAAATTAAAAATGCAATTTGTAAGCTCTATGTTTCATGAAATAAAAATGGCTTCCTAGCCTCTTTATCTTCTCCTTTCTACTTATGTTTATTTACTTTTATGTTCATTTTTACTTCTATGCTCTCTTCTTTCCTTTGTCAGTAGATTAGATTTACATTCATGCAAGTAGTGTAGTTTTGTTTTATTTCTTTTATGCAAGTAGCTTAATAGTTAATCTCATTTTCCTCCTTTGTTTAGATTTTATTTCTTTTGCTTTTAATGTTGAAATTTACATGTGTTGATATGATAACAAAAATGAGTAGCTAAACCCCTTCAATTAGGGGTAATGAAGCTCTCTAACTTTATGTAATTTCATCATTCTTATGATTTATGATCTCTTTGTTTGTGCTTCATGAAAGTAAATTTTGATGTAAGTTTATACAAGTGGGTTTGATAGCTTATATTGCTTATGCAAATAAGCTATTCTTATTCAACATAAACACAATTTACATCATCATTTGCTAATTAATTTTCGACTTTGAAATGGAAGTAAAAACAAAATTTGAGGATCTATCTTACTAATTACAATAGTAAATAGATCATACTTAAAATGGCTTTTGCTTTGGCTTCATTTTCATGAGAATTTATAAGTGATATAATTGTTGTATTATAGTTTGATGGTTTAAGTTATGTTAATTAATAACATAAATAAACCATACTTATGATAAATGCAACAATTATTTCACTTAATATCAAAGCTAGAGATCATAATTATTTGTTTGTTGATTTACAAAAATATGAGAGTGGATTTGCCTCTAAATTGTTCTCTTATCCCATAGTTTTTAAATCTCATTTTAATTCTATTTTTATCTTCATTTAGCTTGTGGTTAACAATTTCCTCTCACTTTGGTCTAATTTGATTGAATTGATTTTTAAAATCTAAAACTATTCCCTGCGGATCGACCCGTACCTGCCACGTACTAACTTTTGTACGCCGTGCTCTTGCGGTAAAATTTTAATTTGAAATTTACCGATGGTTTTCTAATTCGATAGAAAATCCGCCACTAAACAAGTTTTTGGCGCCGTTGCCGGGTAATAGTTTTGATTTTGATTTTCTATTCTTCGAATTATTTTTGTTTGATTTTTGTGTGTTTTAATTTTTGTGTGTGTGTTGCATTTAAAAAAATTTGTGTTGTGTTTGTTATTTTATTTTTGTTTGCATTTTGTTTGTTTGTTGTTTTCTAGTGTTTTCTTTTTCATTTGCATTGCATATCCTATTTAAAAAAAAGTATACATAATTTCAAAACCAAAAAAAAATTCTATTTCATTTGCATTCTTTTTTTATTTACATTTTACATCTCTATTTACATTGCTTTATAAAAAAATATACATAGTCCAAAAACTATGCACACTGTGCACTGTAGTAAGTTTTGACAGTAGGCTGTTGGTTTACAATTCGATTTACATATCTTTATTTACAATTCGATTTACAGTTTTCATTGTCTACTTTGCATTGCCCTTCTTCAAAACTGCTACTGTTACATCACTTCTACTTCATTGTCACACCTTCACAACTCCCCTTCACCATCCATTCATCTACGGTCCACATCCCGGCCTTCGAGCAACTGCTACTGATCACCAGCACCACCATCTTCCACTACCTACAAACTACAAGCTACCCAACAACTACCCAAAACTGCCATTTATCTGCCTCCAGTGGCATCACCATCTCAAAACTAACACTCAAACCACAATTGCCACTACCAGCAAACCATGGCATTCACCATTCCATCAACCATCCACCATCTCCAAAACCACTTCTGGCCATACAAACTACACATACCTTAACATCATGCCTTTACCATATATATACCACCTACATACCATACCAATACCTTCACCTATACATATCACTTCAAACATACATCATCACCAAACCCCCGCCACAATCCATTACTTCACCTGAAACTACCCACCAACCATCAGAGCATTGCCTCAACTGTCAACTCATTCACTACTATCACCATTCCCTTCTCTGACAAAACAACTGCCTCTCCTTCTTTAACTTCCTCCATAATTCTATCCACAGCAATCCTCTCCTTACAACCAACATAGCCAACACAACCTCTACAAACACACTGCCATCACAACCTTCCTTGCTTCAACAACCATTCAAACTACCTCATCAGCAACACAGTTCCATCCTCCTATTCAACATCCATACCTTCACATCTCCTCTCCAACACTGATTGCACTACTCCTACCCAACCACATCACCCCTGTAGTGAAACAAACATCCACCATTACAACCCCTATTGCCGCTCCTTTATTCATATCAACATCAATCACCTGAATGCAAACAAACCCATTACTTCCTCCATTTGCAAATAACTCCCAGTCAATACTTCAACTTCTAACAACTGCTCGATCAACAAAAAAAGAACTTCTTACCTCTGCATTTCTTGGCTCTGCAGTTCTCCCCTTTCCTCTTGCAAGCTTTTCTCCCTTGCACGAAGCAACTACCATCTCCTGACAGTGTCATAATCACAGCCTTAAAATCTCACCTTAAAACATTCTCCAATACTCCATCACTCACATCCTCGACCACTGCAGCTTCATCCTCGATTTCAACAATCACCGCAACCCCTCTTCAACACATCCACCTCCGCCACTACAAATTCCACGAACTCAACTTCCTAGAATTCGCAATCCTCCAATTTGAACAACGCAAGCACTTCCACATTCCTAATCGCCACCTCCTCCAGATCTAATCCATCAATCGTCGAAGCAACACAAGGCAAATCACCAATTCCTCGACAACCCTCCTGCAATCGCAAACCACCATGATCCAAATCCCTTTCGATTTCCAACCACCAACCCACGACTTCATCTGACACCTTCGAATGTTTGATTGAATTCGACCAGACGTGACGATAATTTGATTGATATTGATTTCGAAATTTTAAAATCTCGAATTGGGAGCAATCAGTGAATTTCGTTGTTTTGAGAATTTTGTTTAATTGAATTTTGTTTGTTTCGAACAGAATAGTGAAATTTTGAGTAAGCAGTGATTTTTGTTGAAAGTTTGTTTGTTTTATTACTTTTAGGCCGGGCCGGGTTGATCTATTGTGCAATATTTCTATTTGTTTACTTTTGAGTTTCTTAAGATCATTTGTGAATCTTTAAAAAAAACAAAAAAAAAATTCCCATTTCTTTTAATTTATTTACTTTGTTTTTGTGTTGTTTAATTTGTTTAATTTAATTTATCCTACAAAAAGGTTTTGTTTTAGTTAGTGTTATTTTAAATTGTTATAAGTTCCACCCTTATATATTAAAATAAAAAAAACTCAATTGATTTTAGTTTAGTTTATTTTGTTTTTAATTTCTTTTTCTTTATTTAATAAAAAAACTTATATATATATCTTATTTTTATTTTCAGGTTGCCAAAGTAGATAGAAAAAGTTGCTTGCTTCGTTTAGCTTGCTAAAAATAGGTTGCTTTGCTAAAGAATTGCTGCTAAAAAAAATTGCTAATAATCTGCATGCTCTGGTATCGTGCTTTCAACTCTAGTTTTTATTTATTTTGCATTGTTGGTTGCTTGCATTTGCATTTATATATAAAAAAAAATTCAAAATCCAAAAACAAAAACAAAATTCATTTTAGTGCATTGTAAATTCACATTTAATTTTTTTTTGCATTCATCTCATTTTGTTTTATTTTCTAAAGGCAATACCCCAATTCACATAAGGTGAGGGATTTCATCACCCTTTCTGTAGCTCACAAATCGTATTTCATCATAGAATTTGACTAATAATAAAGGTTAGACATTTGACTTAAGGGAGTCGCGAGCTCATCTAGGGCTTAATTGTATCTTCACAATTGTTTTCTTTGAACAATTTTATTTATTGGTGCCTAGGCTACGGTAGAGTAATAACCATTTATAAATATTACGGTGATTCGTAAATATTATAGTGGTTGTTCCTCTGAAGGTACTTAAACCTTCGGTTGCATTGCTACGGTGATTCATGGTGCACCGATAACCCCTGCTTGTTACCTGGCTGAGAAATATTTTTGTTGATTTAAGACAAAGTGTGATTATACCATTTTGGGTTAGGAGCTACTAAGGACAGAAAACTGTAATTAAGTCCTTTGTATTCATTTAGTTGCATTAGTTAATGCATATTTAAAAAAAACAAAAAAATTCAAAATCCAAAAAAATTGTAAATTTTATTTAATTTTCTTTTTTTTATCCAAAACAAAATTCCTTTTAAATCCATTCCTTTGAAAATTTTCAATCAAAAGAAAAATTCAAAAATATATATATATATATAATCTTTTCAACAACAAAAAAATTTTGAAAAGCCAAAAACAAAACAAAAATCAAACTTTTCTTTTGAAAATAAATTTCACTTAGTAAATAGTTTCCTTTCTTTAAAAAAACAATTTTTCACTTCGTTTTTCAAATCTTCTTTCATTCTCCAAACTCAATTCTAACTTCTTTCTCCTCTCGACTTTCACTTGTGCATGAGTACTTGGACTCGTGACACAACAACAAATCGTTGGACTCGCGACTCAACAACTAATCGTTTAACTTGAACAGACGATCCTCCCGAAATGGCGAACTAAAATGTCCCTCGAACTCCTATGGATAGAATCTTTCTTGATAGAGTTTCTATTCCATCTTGCATCACGTTACCCACCCATACGGGTAAACATTTTGAAATCCACTCGAATCATATTGCCACACTTCCAAATTTTGGCAATTTCGAGCATGATGACGCCTACATTTTCTTGACTAAATTCGAACAAGTTTGCGCAACCATTAAACTCCAACAACTTTCTGATGACGGAATCAAACTTTGCTTAATTCCATTCGCTCTAACAGATTACGCTGAAAAATGGTTGTACAGCTTACCATCAAACTCGAATAAAACATGGGAAGAATTCGTAAAAGCTTTCTTAAAAAAGTTCCACCCCTTGGAAAAAACGAGTAGAATCCGAAATGAAATTGTACAAAAATTATATTTGGAATACCCTCATTTCCGCTTCGATTTTCTTGGTGAGGTAAAACAAACTTTCTTGAAAGAGATTAGAACATATTTCCATCAATTCAATGGAGAACCATTTGGAAAATATTTTGAAAGATTCAAAGAACTTTTGATAAAATGTCCACACCATAACTTTGAAAAATGGACAATTTGCCAAATCTTATATGATGGACTCAAAAATAGCTCACGAACCATGCTCAAATCAAGGTGCCAAGGCAATTTTCTTGCCCAACATCACGACGATGCTTGGCAATTTCTTGAAAACCCCGCCAAAAAATCATCCCAATGGGAACATTCGAACGGAAAATCAATTTACTCACGATCGAGTGCACACTCGATAGGATCTTCTTTTGCTTTAGAGGCTAAGATCGACGCAATGATTAAAAAATTCGATAACGTTTTCTTATCGAATCAAATGAACCAAGCTTCCCAACCGATGTGTTATAAATGCAACGATCCTAACCATATAGCCGATCAGTGCCCTAATTCTGTCAAACAAATCAATGCTTTCAATAAAGCCAAAAACGACCCGTTTTCTCCAACGTACAACCCTAGTTGGAGAAATCATCCAAATTTTGCTTGGAACCAAAACAATCCCAACACGAATATGGTTCGTCCCAATTTTCAAGCATTCCCGAATAATGCTTCGAATCCTCCCTTTTAGCCCAACAATTTTCAACCAAACTTTGCGGGGCCGTCTCATAATCAACCGCAACAATCAAATTTTCAACCAAATTCTGCTAATCCTCCCCAAGACGATAAACGTTTAACTTCGCTTGAGAAAAATCTTGAAACATTGGCTAAAGCAACTACTCAAAGACTTCAATCAAACAGCAATTTGCAAAATTTATTGACCTCATATATGCAAAACACAAACCAATCGATTGCAAAACTTGAAAGTCAAAAGAGTCAATTAGCCACGTTTGTAAGTGAACGCGAATGAGGAACATTCCCAAGCCAGCCCCTTCCAAATCCCAAAAATCAAAACGCAAATTCAAATCAAGCCCGTATTGTTCAAGATAGCAACGTCACCCAATTGAATGTTATCACAACTTTACGTTCCGGTAAACAAATCGATAATCAAGTCGTTAAACCAAACGATTTACCGGAAACCTCTCTCGACACTTCTAAAACAATGAACGAATCTGAACAGAACGTGGAGCCAAACGTTGAATCGAATGCTAATCAAAATTCTTCTTCTTCTACTCGAGTAGACCTACCTGCCTACCGAGTATCATGTTCCATTTCCACATTGTCTTCGACAAAGGAACACTCGGACCAAATGGAAAAGATGCTGGAAATTTTTAAACAAGTCTAAGTTAACATTCCGCTTCTTGACATCATTCAGCAAGTCCCAACGTACGCGAAATTTCTTAAGGACTTGTGCACCCAAAAGCGACACACTCAAGTGCCAAAAAAAGTCTTCTTAGCCGCCAGTTTGAGTGAAGTCTTGTCTCAATCCATGCCCGTAAAATACAAAGATCCTGGTTGCCCTACGATTTCATGTACAATTGTAGACAAGACGATTAACAAATGTTTGATTGACTTAGGTGCGAGTGTCAACTTGATTACATACTCCGTGTACGAACAATTAGACTTAGGTGAGCTTAAACCGACAAAAGTTATGCTTCAATTCGCCGATCGTTCCATTAAGAAGCCCATGGGAGAAATCAAAGACGTGCTCATTCGAGTAGGGCAATTCATATTCCTCGTTGATTTTATCGTTCTCGAAACACAACCCGTGAAAAATCCCGCGAGTCAAATTCCATTTATTTTAGGCCGACCATTCTTAACAACCTCAAATGCCTTAATCAATTGTCTTAACAGTTCGATGAAAATCTCTTTTGGAAACATGACTTTGGATCTTAATATTTTCAATCTTGAAAGCCAATCGAGCGAACCTCGTGACCAAACGTTGGAAGTTAGTGCCATTCACGAAAACTTTGAAAATGAGACACTTGATCTTAACGATGAACGCGAGGCCGAGTACAAAAAATTGTTTCATGAAATTCCTAATGAAATTGAATACACTCTTCCTTTTGAATCACTTCCAATTGAGTCTGAATCGCAACCTAATTCTTCGATCGAAAAACTCCCGAAGTTGGACCTCAAACCACTTCCCGATCACCTTAAGTATGCATACTTAGGTGATAACGAAACTTGTCATGTCATAATTTCTAATGATCTCTCTCTTGACCAAGAAACCTCTCTTCTCTCTATTCTTTCGAAAAACAAGGAAGCAATTGGATGGTCGATCTTTGATATAAAGGGAATTAGTCCCACTCTTGTTCAACATCACATCCATTTAATAAACGATGCAAGCCTGTTCGTGACGCGCAACGAAGGCTTAATCCAAAAATGAAAGATGCGGTGCATGATGAAATTCTTAAACTTCTCGATAATAGAATCATTTACCCAATCTCTGATAGTTCATGGGTTAGCCCAATTCATGTTGTACCGAAAAAGTCGAGGCTAACCGTTGTCAAGAACGATTCAAACAAACTTATTCCAATTCGTACTCAAACGGGTTGGCGTGTTTGCATTGACTATCGAAAACTAAATGCCGCAACACGTAATGATCACTTCCCTCTTCCTTTCATTGACCAAATGCTCGAACGTTTAGCCGTCCATGAATTCTACTGCTTCCTTAATGGTTATTCCGGCTATAACCAAATTCCAATCGCTCACGAAGATCAAGAGAAAACGACTTTCACATGTCTATTCGGTACATTTGCTTATCGACGTATGCCATTCGGACTTTGTAACGCTCCTGCTACTTTCCAATGATGCATGGTTGGAATCTTTTCCGACATGATTGAACGCTTTCTAGAAGTTTTTATAGACAATTTCTCAATCTTTGGTGATTCTATTTCCCAATGTTTACATCATCTCGAGTTGGTTCTAAATCAATGTAAAGAAAAACATTTGACTTTGAATTGGGAAAAATGCCACTTTACGGTCAAACAAGGCATAGTCCTTGGACATATCATCTCAAATGAAGGCATCGAGGTAGATAAAGCAAAAATCGACGTAATTGCAAACCTACCCATTCCCAAATCCGTTAAGGACATTCGATCATTTCTAGGACACGCTGGCTTTTACTAATGCTTTGTGAAAGACTTTGGAAAAATCGCTCGTCCTTTGACGACTCTCCTCGGAAAAGACGTTCCGTTCGATTTGAACTCTGAGTGTATCTCTTCTTTTGAACGTCTTATGAACGAACTCATTTCTGCTCCAATCATTTTTGCACCCAATTGGGATCTTCCTTTCGAAATAATGTGTGACGCTTCTAACTTTGCGGTTGGTGCTGTCTTAAGACAACGCATCAACAAAATCCTTCATGTCATTTACTACGCGAGTATGACTTTGAACGGCGCTCAACTCAACTACACAACAACCGAAAAAGAGCTTATAGCTGTCATTTTTGCTCTCGAAAAATTCTGACCTTAGTTGATCGGGTCACACGTTACTGTGTACATAGACCACTCTATGCTTCGATATCTCTTCGCTAAAAAGGATGCTAAATCCCGTTTGATTCGTTGGATCCTTTTACTTCAAGAATTTGACCTTACAATTAAAGACAAAAAAGGATCCGATAATGTCATAGCCGATCACTTGTCTCGTCTTTCGAATGCACCATCTTCTTTGCCAATCAATGAAAACTTTCCCGATGAACAACTTCTTTCAATTTCTATTGACCCATGATACGCTGATATAGTGAACTACTTAGTCACTAAAGAAACTCCCTTATCTTGGTCCAAACAGGATAAATACAAATTCATGTCCCAAGTGAAATATTTCTATTGGGATGATCCATACTTGTTCAAATATTGTCCCGACCAAATCATCCGACATTGCATTCCGGATAATGAGATCAGAGTGTTCTTTCATTTTGCCACGATCAAGCGTGTGGTGGACATTTCGGTCCTCGAAAAACTGCGGAAAAAGTGCTTCAGAGTGGTTTCTATTGGCCTTCTCTCTTCAAAGACTCATTTGAATTTTGCAAAACTTGCGATCGATGTCAAATACTTGGACGATTTTCTCGACGAAATATGATGCCTCTAAACCTCATTCTTACGATCGAAATCTTTGATGTTTGGGGTATCGAATTTATCGGACCTTTTCCCATTTCTTTTGGAAACTTGTATATCCTCCTCGCTGTCGATTACGTCTCAAAATGGGTCGAAGCCGTTCCGTGCAAAACCAACGACCATAGAATTGTTGTGAAATTTCTCAAAAAAAACATCTTTTTGAGGTTCGGCACACCTCGCACAATAATCAGTGATAACCGAACCCATTTTTGCGACCGTTCTTTTGAAACTTTAATGAAAAAATACTCGATAACCCACAAGTTATCCACTACGTATCATCCTCAGACTTGTGGCCAAGTTGAAGTTTTAAATCGACAAATAAACCAAATCTTGGAGACAACTGTTAACAAAAATTGAAAAGATTGGTCTCAAAAGTTGACCGACGCACTTTGGGCTTACCGTACTGCTTTTAAAACTAACCTAGGGATGTCCCCATTTCATTTGTTTTACGGTAAAGCTTGCCATTTACCCGTAGAAATTGAACACAAAGCGTTGTGGGCAATAAAAAACTTAAACTTTGATCTTGAGAAAACTGGCGAAAACCGAAAACTACAACTCAACGAACTAGAAGAACTTAGGAACGACGCGTATGAAAACGAGAAAATTTACAAAGAAAGAGCAAAAGTTTTTCATGACAAGTCAATCCTAAGGAAAACGTTTTTGCCCAACCAGAAAGTTATTTTATATGACTCAAGACTTCATTTATTCCCTGGGAAACTTAAATCAAGATGGACCGGACCATTTGTGGTATGAACAATTTTTCCACATGGTGCCGTAGAAATAGAAAACCCCAGGGATAGATCAATTGTCAAAGTCAACGATCATCGTTTGAAACCTTTCTTGGAATTTCCAAATAACCAAGAGGAGGAGCTCATGATCCTTCATGAGCCAAGCTACGTTTAGTAAGAATGTTAACCCTCTTTTGTAAATATGTACATATTTTTCCTCGTTACACTTATTATACCGTGCATTGACTGTGAGGACACAGTTAAAATTTAGTGTGGGGGGAGTCTCATTTTCATTTTTTTAAAGTTTCATGGTATTTTTAAACTTTCATTTTTAATTTAACAAATATCTCAAAATTTCTAAATCTCAAAAACATTTTCTTTTTAGCATTTTGATTTATTTTTGAAGAAACACTATAGGATAAGTATAAGTTTTGGTTAATAAATTGAAATTTTTGAAAATTTATTTGTCTTAACAAAAATAAAAATGAAGTTTGATTACAAATAACAATGGTTTAACTAGTATATAGGAAGGTTCGTATGTGTTAATTATGAAGTATGTTCTAATTGAAAATCTTTGTTTAAAAAGTGGTAAATTTAAAGTAAAGGATATAACATTTTTATCTTCTAAGTTAAATGGTGCTAAGATGATTTTGCAGAACTCTCTCTTTCTAAAGAAAATTATAGAAAAAAAAACATAAAAAAATATATAAGTAAAAAAACATTTGTATATATGTATATATTTTTAACACCTAGAGTCATGTGTTCACACTCGTGTGTTCACTCGCCATGCTCTGTACCCTTCTCACGTAAGCCCAAAAAGCAGTGCACGATCGGTATATCTGGCCTCAGATTATCTGAGTTAGGTGTATGTATATGAAAACTCTTTTAATAACGCCAACAGTTGATAAGTGTTCACACTTGTGTGTTCACTCGCCACGCTCTGTATTCCCCTCACATCAGTCCGTAAGGCAGTGCATGGGTAATATATCTGGCCTCAGTTTACATGAGTTAGGCATATGTAAATATCAATAAAATTTTCAAATAAGAGAGAGTAAGTAATTGAAATCTAAGCACTATTTTTACTTGTTTGATTTAACTTATTATTGAAAAGAAATGAGAATACCAGTTTGACAAACTTTGATAATCAACTAAGGATCCATTTCATAATTACATTCTATTATCAACCAAAACAAATAGCCAAACTAAGGTCTATCTGTTATGACAACTTGATTTTTATTGGAAATTTTGACAAGTAAATAACTTAAATTTTAAAGTTAATGACCAAAACTTATATTTAACTTATTTGTGCCGATTTAAAAGTAAATCCTTCATTGTAAATATTTTCAAAAACTCGCATTCATCTCATTGTAAATAAATCTTGCATTTTGTAAATATTTTCACTTTGCATTCGAATTTTGTGGGTAGTATCCGCTGAAAACCCTCACGAGACAACACTCGTCCTACTGGGAACACCCAGAGGTTTAACGGCTTGTTGCATACGCTCAATGCAATCGTGCTCCCTACGAAAACAGATTTATCTTTGTTTTCCTTTATTCGTAGACGAATAAAAAGATAAGTGTGGGG
The DNA here is from genome assembly GCA_030737815.1 of Allium fistulosum. NCBI lineage: Eukaryota > Viridiplantae > Streptophyta > Magnoliopsida > Asparagales > Amaryllidaceae > Allium > Allium fistulosum. Next base: position 518,727,964 of record CM060906.1, on the reverse strand, counting down.
GTATTTGATGTGCACGTAAATGTGCATATATTTACATCCATATTTTATCTCTTTTTATTTAAATAAATATCATATTTGGGTATTTTAACATGTTTAAAACCAAAATTCAATTATTTTGAAATCATCATATATTCATCTTCATTCAGGGGTAAAATGGTCATTTTTGTGCATGTGTCAATTTGGGAGTTTTTACTTGGAAATTTTTATGATTTTTATAGGAAATTTTGATGCGTATGGAAGAGGATTTCATGAATATATATGCATGCACAAGGGAATACAAATAAATGAAGAGGAAATAATTCAAGCTCATGATAATGGAGGACCCTACCCACTTACCTAAATCTACAATTAGAAGCAAATGGACAACTAAGTGGAGGTTATGGATTAATTAGTGGCTAAAGGTTACTTGGTGGCCACACTTCCTAAAGGGCATTTTAGGAAGCACCCTAAAAATGGAATTAGGGTTTTATGCTGTTATCCCGCCTTTTGGTCAAAGCTCGGATATCAACAAATTGGCTGGAAAGGATGGATATCAGGTTTGGAAACAAGGCTACGATCGGTATCATCAAAATTTAACCGAGCTCCAATGGAGACAGAATCGATTCGGAATGATGAACAAGGCCAGGAAAGGCTACGCTTCGAATTTCAGGTCAATCGGAGGTCGTATGCTCGAGTTATGGATGGATCAATGTTGAGGAGAAATGGTTAGCATCGATACGTTCGAATCGATACTGTTCGTATCGATCGGCGTGGATTACCTCGAGATGATGGATGTCGTTCGAATTGATACTATTCGTATCGATCGGCGTGGATTACTTCGAGTCGATTTATGTCGTTCAAATCGGTACTGTTCGCATCGATCAAGGGGTGTCAGCAAATGAATGTGAATATGGATAACACACATGGATTTGGACCGATAGTAGTTCGTATCGATCCAAAGATGGACTCAATATCGATGGTTTCGTATCGATCACTACGAGCTTGAATAAGGGAAATGCAATTGGGACTCAGTCACGGTGCGTATCAATCACATTCCTGATCGACACGAAATGCTACGCTTCGAATCGATACGAACAAGGGAACAACCGATGGATACGAAGAAGCAAAGTTATGATCGATACAAATTAAAGAGCAGTTAGTGGATACGAAAAAGCCCACATGCACATTGCATGGATCAAAACATGGGATTCAGATGGATACGAAGGCTATGGCTATGGACGTGGGGGCTGATGGATACGAGGTGAAAAAAGGTAACATTATGGATACGAAATCCATGGATACGAACGCGACAGCCGAATTGAGAGCTACACTTGCATCGATCATAACTGGACATCTACAACTCCAAATGCAATGAAATTTTCAGAGGGGCTTCCTGATGCACTCGAGAACCTTCATGATCGATTTCAACTCGATTGGACCACTCTTGGATCGATACGAATTGAACACGCATCGATCCCAAATCGCTCTGGATCGGTCTGGTGGGCCCACTTTCGCAAGAGAAGAGGTATTCTAGGTTTTGGGGCGGATATTTTCGGATCTACGCCTATAAATAGGAGTCATATGGCAACTAAAGAGGGGATCTTCTTCTTCTCTCCTAGGCGAAGCTCTGCTATTTTTGTTATCAACTTTCAAAGGGTTGTAACTGTAATTTCAGTATAAAAAAGGAATAAAAAGGATTGATTCAAAGTGGACGTAGGCCGGATTGCCGAACCACTATAAACCTTGTGTCCTTTCCTGCTTTCTTACGTTTTAATTTTACTGTTTCTTCATTTTTATTCTCTACTTTATCTGGATCTAAGATCTATGTTGGAATATTGGGGATCTGTGTTTATACACTAGTGCTTTCACTACTTCTGGGGTTTGTGACCATTTTTGGTGCAAACACTTTGGTGCTTTCACTGAGAGGGCTATCATTCAGGGATTCTACATCTTGGATCTTGGATCTGAAAGCCCAAGGACTTAGATCTAGAAAGCAATGGCAAGGCAATCGATTAGAAAACAAAGGACTAAAAGGAGTCAGCATGAAGGGAGTTAGGAGGCTTCCTCGAGAGCGAATCAGGCGTTGATCTTCATCACCAGAGACGAGATAGAGACGATGCTCAAGAGACAAGAGGAGATGATGCAGAACCTACTTCGGCAAGTTGGATTGCAAAATCAAGTTAACGCAACTACAGGAGATGCTGGAGATAGGGATCGGGAGCACAGAGCAACCAGAGTTCAGAATGGAGCAGGACCATCCAATGCAGCACCAGAACTAGGGGGCACTCACCCAGACATGATCCAATCCCGGGCAGAGTACCAGGTGGAGCCGAGCAACACGGCGTTGATAGAGGAATGGATGCTCGTCCAGGAGTCCCTCGTGAACTCGGGGGGCAGATTGGAGGCAATGGACAAGGGCTGCAGCTTGGCGACATTGATAGATTGGCGGAGATGATTAGGCGAGCCATGAGAGGCGGATTGGTGAATAGGGACTTGGAGGATGTGAATAGGAGTCCCTTTGCTCCTATGATCAGGCAAGCTAGGAATCCACTGGATTTCAAACTACCAACGCTGGAGATGTATGTTGGAAGAACGAATCCTGCTGTTCACTTGACAAGGTATATGAAGCATATGGAGGTATTGGGGGCATCGAAGGAAGTCATGACTCAGTGCTTCCCTTTGTATTTGACAGATGTAGCAGCACTATGGTTCAGACAACTGGAAAGCGGTTCAATTGGCACTTGGATGAACTTGCTTGAGAAGTTTATGAGGCAATTTCGGGTTCACATCGTGAGACCCAAGAATGTGATGACTTTGACATCAATGAAGCAGTGGAAAGGTGAGTCGCTCAGGGATTTCTTGAACATATTCAATGCGGTAGTGGCTTTGGTGGATCGACCTGATCCGTCGATGGTTTTGATAGCCGCAGTCTCAGGTGTTGCGGATAATTCGGATTTCAAATCATCATTGGAATGGGATCCACCGATGGATCTTGGGGAGTTCTACCATGAAGCAGAAAGGTTTCTAAGGCAGGAAGATGCGCATGCTGAGAGAGAAGGGAGGGAGGCTGAAGCTTATGCGGTGAGAGGTGGAGGTCCATCCAGGGAGGACCAGAACAAAGATGATAAAGGAAAAAGGAAAATGAATGATGATGGTAACACTTCAAAAAGGCCACGGAGGAATTCAAAGTTTACTTCCTACATGGATTTGACTGAGACTCTAGAAAGGATTTACTTAGATACTCGAGGGCGCCTCCAGTATCGAAGGCCGGCAACAAGGGAACCTTCTGAATATGAGCAGGTATTGGGAAAGCATTGCCTGTTCCATGAGCTAGATGGGCATAACACAAACGACTGCAGGCATTTGAAGGATATCATTGAAGAGCATGTGAGGAATGGTCATTTGCAACAGTACATAAGGAAACGAGCTGTGGCAGTAGGATAGGAGAGGCCACCGCCCACCTCAAGCGAAGATGGCACTGGATCCAGGCAAGTCATCAGCTTGTTATCAACTGAATGGATTTATGGCTTTGAATAAGTAATAAACCCCAAAGTTATGCGGCTAAGTCACTTACACATGTACGGGATCGAGGACGGTCCCTAGGCATGCTCTGAGATGATGGTAAACCGTGATGTTCAGGTTTATGAAATCTTGTTTTCTTTTTATCTACTATGGACTCTGTCTTTCTAGGTACTGTGGCTATTTGTTTTCTTGGTTGTACGAACTTTCATTTTGTTGATTGAATTCTGTGATAATTGGATTTGGATTAATGTAATAGATAATATCGGTTACACGATTACGATCTCGACTGGAGAGACGGGGCAGTAATCGCAGGTTATGAGTCCCTTAGCCAGAGAGCGATGGAATGGACTCAAACAAGAATACAAAAAGTCCTCGACCGGAGAGTCGAGGCCAGAGAATATAAAAAGTCCTCGACCGGAGAGTCGAGGCCGGAGAATATCAAGTCCACAACCAGAGAGTCGAGGCCGGAGAATATCAAGTCCTTGACCGGAGAGTCGAGGCTGGAGAATATCAAGTCCTCGACCGGAGAGTCAAGGCCGGAGAAACATAATCACAGGTTAAGCCCTTGACCCGAGAGTCGAGGTCGGGATTGGATATAGACCCGGAGTGGTCTCGGATTCGGATATCGGCCTGGAAAGGTCAAGGATTTGGTTACTGGACTTTGAATCGGACATTGACTCGGAACAGTCATGGATTTGGATATGGCTATGGCACTTGGATAGGATGGTTTGGTAATAGATTGGATTATGAATAAGATGATATGGCTATAAAGGAATATGGACTTTGGATGTTGGATTTAGAGCTTTTCAAAACACGCCTTCTTACCACAAGGCATGTTTTGGGGGGCAAATGTTATCCCGCCTTTTGGTCAAAGCCTGGATATCAACAAATTGGCTGGAAAGGATGGATATCAGGTTTGGAAACAAGGCTACGATCGATATCATCAAAATTTGACCAAGCTCCAATCAAGACAGAATCGATTGGGAATGATGAACAAGGCCAGGAAAGGCTACGCTTTGAATTTCAGGTCAATCGGAGGCCGTACGCTCGAGTTATGGATGGATCAATGTTGAGGAGAAATGGTTAGCATCGATACGTTCGAATCGATACTATTCGTATCGATCGGCGTGGATTACCTCGAGATGATGGATGTCGTTCGAATCGATATTGTTCGTATCGATCAGCGTGGATTACTTCGAGTCGATGTATGTCGTTCGAATTGGTACTATTCACATCGATCAAGTGGTGTCAGAAAATGAATGTGAATATGGATAACACACATGGATTTGGACCGATAGTACTTCGTATCGATCCAAAGATGGACTCAGTATCGATGGTTTCGTATCGATCACTACGAGCTTGAATAAGGGAAATGCAATTGGGACTCAGTCACGATGCGTATCAATCACATTCCTGATCGATACGAAATGCAATGCTTCGAATCGATACGAATAAGGGAACAACCAATGGATACGAAGAAGAAAAGTTCTAATCGATACGAATTAAAGAGCAGTTAGTGGGTACGAAAAAGCCCACAGGCACATTGCGTGGATCAAAACATGGGACTCGGATGGATACGAAGGCTATGGCTATGGACATGGGGGCTGATGGATACGAGGTGAAAAAAGACATAATTATGGATACGAAATCCATGGATACGAACGCGACAACTGAATTAAGAGCTACACTTGCATCGATCATAACGGGATATCTACAACTCCAAATGCTATGAAATTTTAGAGGGGCTTCCTGATGCACTCGAGAACCTTCATGATTGATTTTGGCTCGATTGGACCACTCTTGGATCGATACGAATTGAACACGCATCGATCCCAAATCACTCTGGATCGGTCTGGTGGGCCCAATTTCGCAAGAGAAGAGGTATTCCAGGTTTTCGGGCAGATATTTTCGGATTTACGCCTATAAATAGGAGTAATATGGAAACTAAAGAGGGGATCTTCTTCTTCTCTCCTATGCGAAGCTCTGCCATTTTTGTTATCAACTTTCAAAGGGTTGTAACTGTAATTTCAGTATAAAAAAGGAATAAAAAGGATTGATTCAAAGTGGACGTAGGCCGGATTGCCGAACCACTATAAACCTTGTGTTCTTTCCTTCTTTCTTACATTTTAATTTTACCGTTTCTTCATTTTTATTCTCTACTTTATCTGGATCTGAGATCTATGTTGGAATATTGGGGATCTGTGTTTATACACTGGTGCTTTCACTACTTCTGGGGTTTGTGACCATATTTGGTGCAAACATATGCATGTATAAATAGCCCTCTTATGTACATTTAAATATCTTCTACTCTTTCACATTAGTTAGGAAATTAAAAGTGCAAGTTGTAAGCTCTATGTTTCATGAAATAAAAATGGCTTCCTAGCCTCTTTCTCTTCTCCTTTCTACTTGTGTTTATTTACTTTTATGTTCATTTTTACTTCTATGCTCTCTTATTTCCTTTGTTAGTAGATTAGATTTACATTCATGCAAGTAGTGTAGTTTTGTTTTATTTCTTTTATGCAAGTAGCTTAATAGTTAATCTCATTTTCCTCCTTTGTTTAGCTTTTATTTCTTTTGCTTTTAATGTTGAAGTTTACATGTGTTGATATGATAACACAAATGAGTAGCTAAACCCCTTCAATTTAGGGGTAATGAAGCTCTCTAACTTTATGTAATTTCAGCATTCTTATGATTTATGATCTCTTTGTTTGTGCTTCATGAAAGTAAATTTTGATATAAGTTTATACAAGTGGGTTTGATAGCTTATATTGCTTATGTAAATAAGCTATTCTTATTCAACATAAACACAATTTACATCATCATTTGCTAATTAATTTTTAACTTTGAAATGAAAGTAAAAACAAAATTTGATGATCTATCTTACTAATTACAATAGTAAATAGATCATACTTAAAATGGCTTTTGCTTTGGCTTCATTTTCATGAGAATTTATAAGTGATATAATTGTTGTATTATAGTTTGATGGTTTAAGTTATGTTAATTAATAACATAAATAAACCATACTTATGATAAATGCAACAATTATTTCACTTAATATCAAAGCTAGAGATCATAATTATTTGTTTGTTGATTTACAAAAATATGAGAGTGGATTTTCCTCTAAATTGTTCTCTTATCTCATAGTTTTTAAATCTCATTTTATGTGATAACCCTGATTTTTATGAGCAATTTCATGATTTAATTTAGTTTATATTTTTTTTAAAATTGCATTGGAAAAGATAGGAATAGGAAACTGATTTGCAGATACATGGTTTAAAACATGTACAAGTGCACAAGTTAGTGCACATACATGCACACAGTTTTCTGCATAATAAAAGCTAGGCAGAAATCAATATATAAATTAAAATAACTAATTTAGAAATACATATGCATGAAGATAGGATTTTGTCTTTGAATAAACCTGGCATAAAGAAAATAAAACTAGGTAGAAATAAACTAAAAATTATTTAAAGAAAGAAAATAAAGACTTAGGTAAAATAGGCATACATATACATGTGCACAAGCAAACATTTGTTGGAAGAAAACAAATATTGCATGGAAATGGCATGAACCCTTAGGCAAACACTTTATCCATTTCCAGTAATTTCTTTAATTTAGAAAATGAGAAGTCATGCATATGACATGACCGGGGAAAAAGGGATATGGCTTATTTCTGAAAATAAAGACAAGGACCACATACCCTCTTATTTTCTTGAATTAAATAAGAGGCAGACCATGTTTTGTATAGGGTAAAAATGACATTGGGTAATTTTGTTAAACCCTAGTAGCAGCCAGGGTTCTGTATAAGGAAGCTTAATGTAGTAAGGCTTTTCACAATTTTGCTCTTCACCATTTAAAGAAAAATGAAAATATCAACAAGAGAAAAGTAAGGAGCATTGGCCATTAGAATTAGAAGAAGGAAGAAGACTAAAAAGGATTCATAAAGCTTAGGAAGAAGAAGGATTAAGGTGAGTAACCTCACTGGAAACTTTGGCAATAAGACCTGAATATTGAGGCAGCCTGATTAAATTTATATTTCACTTTTGCAAGTTATATTCATTTTATGATTTAATAATTGGCTTGTCAATGGTCTGCTCAAGTGTAAAACCCTTTATAGTGACATATCTAGTATAAAAAGAGTTAGGATCTCATGTTTAAATGTGTTGTCTGTGTTGTGTTTAACTTTGAGATGAAGCAGATTTCTATGAGTTTTCTTTATGCATTTATTATTTAAAACCCAGGATTTATGTTGTAGATATATGGTGTGAAAATGAAAGAAAATGTGGGGCCGCAACATTGTGTTGTTGCTTATGTCTCACATCAACTAAAATAAAAATAAATGTAGAGGTGCAATGTTATACATGTGCTGAGCTTCTATGTTTTATGAACTCTCCAAATCAAAGCATATACTTGTGGTTTAGCCAGATCTTAAATCAACAAAAGGTCTGATTGAACCAGAGGTAAAAGGAGACAACCAGAAAATTATTTATGACCATATGTTTATAACTTGATCTATTGAAACCCATAGAAAAAAAAGAAAATAATATGCTTAGAAATCACCTCTGTTTGTATGATAAAATGATTGCTTATGAGAACATGACTTCCAATTTCTGGATGAACATAAGTTGGCTGGATGTATGCTTATTTCTCCGATTAAAGTATACTATGCAGAAGGGATTAGCATAGGAATGGGGAAGGGGAAAATAACACTTAGTAATTTAACTAAGGACTTTTGGATCTTAGGGCTACAGAATATGGCTTGGCAAGGGGAACATTGCAAGCTCACACATGGTATGCTTATACCCAGGGGCCTGAGTGTGCTGGGTTAATAGTGATATGTCCCAGGCAGTGTGTGGTTTAACAAGAGAAAGTAGGTAAAGACCATAACATACTTGATAGTGAACAATAGAAATAGGTTCATGAGAGGGCTTGGGTAAAATCCCTGATGGCCAGAAATCTGGTAGGAAAGACTTGATGATTAAATTGATGAAAATGTTGATTGGTTTATGATGTTTTTAGGGATGGATCATATGATTGTATCACTGAACTAAACCATTGAATTACATACAAATTGGTTGTGCACAAATGTATATACTCATGTGTCACAGAAACATGCACAAGAGTGGTATTGAGTTCCTTTATCCATTTTGAAATTATTTGTATATGAATAAGTGTCATATAAATCATGTTTTCAGTTAGATTACTCATACCAGACTTTAGTCTGACCCTTGTATGTTTTATGCACCATTGGGTGTCTCATATTTATATGGGGCAGTTAATGGTGATTTTGCAGGAAAGTAAGAATTCCTTTGATCAGGCTTTGGATGTTTAGCTGCTTAAGGAATTGGATGCTATATTTAAAGATTTTGCTGAAGTTAAATTAGATATTTATGTTGAACTATGTTAAGCTATTTTGTTTAAATTTGCTTGGAAAATTACTGTATTGTTAGAACCACTGTTTTGTAAGTGTTGAACCTATATGTATCAGTTGAAACTATGTGCTTTGTTTTGCAAGTGCTTTGCTAAGAAATGAAACTCTAAAACTTTAAAGAACAGTTAGTTTTAATGGTTGAGAATCTGAGATTGAAAGGATTTGTGGGTTGAATGTATATCCAAAGAATTGACATAAGAAAATCCTCGTTTAAGTAAAAGAAAATTTTGGCAAAAAAGTTTTGAATTGCCTTGAAAAGAAAACAAAAATAACATGTATTTTGTTTAAGAAACAGTTCAAACTGAATATGGCTAACATAACCATTTTCTTGAGCCTGGGTTAAGCCAGCACTAAATAGTTTTTAAACTAAACTTTCAGTTATGTTTTTACAACCCAAATATAGGGTAGACTCAGACCTTTTACTAACAAGAGGAGAAATAAATTAGGCACATGCAAGAGCATAGGCACACATGCACAGGAACATGCACACACACATGCACAAGCAAAGGCCCGGTTCATACAGTAATAAAATTATGGAAATTCATGCAAAATGATAAGTCTTGAGACATGAAACCAACAGTTATGCAATAACCCAAGTATACTTTGAAAATCTGGTTTTTAGATACACTATTGCTATGTAGAGAGTATTTCCTTTAAGTAATACCCAAACAGATTTCTACTTCCAAATTTCTGTACTCTGATTCAAGTAGAAAATGACTTATATATCTTCACATATGTAAGTTTAAGATGAAATGAGTAAACCAATATTTTTATATTGAAAAAAGGTCCTGGATAGAAGAAAATTGAAATGTATTATTTTCTTGATTAAATGGCCACTGTATATATACATATGGTATTAAAAAAAACTGTCCTAAAAGAAGGTGGGTCATTTCATTTGGTATCAGAGCTATGTTGTTTAATAACATAGAAAATTTTTGTATGAACTTGATTGCATTGGATGTATGGAAGTGTTGACTGCCTTGGATGCTTTGTTTTGTTAGTACTTATACTACTAATATCTATTATAACTGAATAGGGATAGATTGAAATAAATTAATCTATAGAGTATTAGGAAAAATGGACTAACCTAAGTGTCATATCCATAGAGCTATGGTAGGACCCAGACATCAGAATGTAGGAACAAGTGAACCACCCATGGTGAATGTGCAAGAATTCATGAGAGCCATAAGGGATGGAGTAGGCAATAGGCAGGAAAATCCACATGAGGAGCTTTCCAAACTACTCAAGACTTTTACCAACCTTGGAGGCAAAAGTTTTGATGGCACAGAAGGAGTTATGGGAGTTCAGAATTGGCTCAGAATTTTGGAAAGAATCTTTGCAGACATGCAAGTTGAAGACCAAAGGAAGAGGCAAATTGCATCCAGGCAATTGAGAGGAGCAGCTTTGGATTGGTGGGAGGTTATCATAGCTGGAAGATCTGAAGGAGAAGTGACATGGGATCAATTTAAGGCAATGTTGGAAGGTAGGTTTGTCCCTGCATCAGCTAAGGAGTCTTTGCTAGAGGAATTTATCAAATTAAGGCAAGGGACTATGAGTGTCACTGAGTACACTCAGAAGTTCGAATCATTGGCAAAGTATGGTGTAGTACTCATCACCACTGAGGAGGCTAAGAATGGCAGATATATTCAAGGGCTAAACCCTAGCCTTAGTAGAGCCATGCTACCATACAAGGATAGGACTTTTGATCAAGTTTTGGACTTGACTTTGAGCATTGAACAACATGATAAGGCCAGAGAGAATTTCAGGGCATTCAAGAATAGTCAAAACAAGAAAGGAAAGGGAAAATTTCACCCTTATGATAAGAGGAAAGTAGACACATCTTCCACCAAGAAACCAGAAGAAGCCAGTGCTGCTGAAATTAAGAAGAAGATTACTTGTTATAACTGTGGCCAATAGGGGCATATGAAGAACAGGTGAACAAATGTTAGGCCAACATCCTTCAAATGTCACCATTGTGGGAAGGAAGGTCACATAAAGAGAAATTGTCCAGATTTCAAGCAAGGAAAATTAGGGGCTTTGGAAGGAAAAGGCAGGGCAACTGAGGGATCAAATGTTGAGAAACATGGCCAAGTTGAAGGTACTTTGTTTATTCATTCAATACCTTTTTGCAGTAGTGTATGATACTGGAGCTACACACTCATTGATCTCCCATGATATTGCACAAAAATTAAAATTGAATTGTATGATTGTTGATAAGCCATTGTTTATTAGAAGCCCTATAGGTATCTCATGTGTTCTGGGTATGATGTGTATACAACTGGGGTTAGATATAGGGGGACATGTGTTTAACTCAGACCTATATGTGTTGCAATATCCGGGCATAGGGGTTATTCTAGGAGTTGATTGGTTGAGTAAATATAAGGCTATCATAAATATGGAGACATCCACCATATCATTGAAACATTTTGATGGGCAAAGGGTAGTTATTCTTTGTGAGGAAGACAAGAATAGAAATGTAGCCAACCTCTTTGCATTGTCTAGTGAAAAACCCATGCCTGCATTAGAAGAAATCCCCATAGTGAATCAATATATTGATGTGTTTGGTAAAGTGAGAGGAGTTCCAAACCACATACCAGTTGAGTTTTCAATTAGAATAATTCCAGGAGCTAGCCCAGTGGTTAAAAGACCAACCAGAACGGGGCCAAGGAGTTGATAGAATTGAAAAAGCAAATGGTTGAATTAGAAGAAAGAGGCTTTATTAGACCCAGTAGTTCATCATGGGGAGCACCAGTAGTCTTTGTTAAGAAACAAGATGGATCCCTTAGGTTGTGTATTGATTATAGGGAATTAAATAAAGTCACAATTAAAAATAAATATCCTTTACCAAGAATTGATGATCTATTTGATCAATTGAGTGGTGCAAAAATATTTTCTAGGCTTAATTTAGCTTCAGGCTTTCATCAGATGAAAGTAGAAGAGGAAAGCATTAAGTATACAGCCTTTAACACAAGATATGGACTTTATGAATTTTTAGTAATGCCATTTGGCTTGACAAATGCTCCTTCCTATTTTGTTGATTTGATGAATAGAATTTTTAGAGAATATTTGGATAAATTTGTATTGATATTTATTGATGACATACTAATTTATTCTAAGTCAATCAGAGAGCATGAAAATCATTTGCATATGGTATTTGAGAAATTGAGGCAGGAAGACTTGAAAGCAAAGTTTTCAAAATGCACTTTTTGGCAAAATGAAGTAAATTTTCTAGGCCACATTATATCAGAAAAAGGAATATCTGTGGATCCCAATAAGGTCATTGCAGTGCAAGCTTGGAAAAGGCCTACCAATGTCACTGAGGTCAGATCATTCATGGGAATGGCTGGTTACTATAGAAGGTTTATAAAAGATTTTGCAAAAATTTCAATCCCATTAACCAGATTGACTAGGAAAAATCAAGTGTTTACTTGGACTGAGGAGTGTGAGAAAGCCTTTGGAAAATTAAAGGAAGCACTAGCGCAAGCTCCAATCCTCAAAGTACCTGAAGGAAATGAAAACTTGGTGGTGTATACTGATGCAAGTGGACAAGGGCTTGGGGCAGTATTGATGCAACAACATCAAGTGATAGCCTATGCTTTTAGGCAATTGAAACCAAGTGAGGTAAGATATGCTACTCATGACCTTGAATTAGCTGCTATAGTGTATGCTCTTAAGCTATGGAGACACTACTTATTAGGGGCAAGGTTTGAAGTTTACACAGACCACAAGTCACTTAAATATTTATTTTCACAAAAAGAATTGAATATGAGGCAGCAAAGGTGGATTGAACTCCTAGCCTCATATGACTTTGAAATATTATATACCCCTGATAAAGCTAATAAAGTAGCAGATGCCCTAAGTAGACAACATGCTAAAGTAGCAAGATTAATGATAGAAGAGTTTAACACTTTATCATTATTAACTGATTTAGAGATAGAAAATGATAATGTAGAAAACATGAGCCTATGCAGTGAGCATGTAGAAATGGGGAAGTTAAGCTTTATCACTCTCGAATCAGAATTGAAAAACAAAGTTGCAAAGTTGCAAGACCAAGATCCATTTTTGTTTGAAAAGAAAACTCAGATGTTAAATGGTGAAGCAGTAGAAGGTTTTCAGTTGAATGATCAAGGCCATTTGAAGAAAGGAAAAATAATATGTGTTCCAGCAATTGATGAGTTGAAGCAAGAAATCTTGGATGCTTACCACAAAAGCAAATACACTATACACCCAGGAAGCACAAGGATGTATCACAACCTCAAGAGGGATTATTGGTGGAGTGGTATGAAGAGTGCAGTGGCAACCTATGTATCTAAATGTATGGTTTGCCAACAAGTAAAGGCTGAATATCAAAAACCCTCAGGGATGCTTCAACCTTTGCAAATACCACAGTGGAAATGAGAGGATATATCAATGGATTTCATTGATGGTTTGCCTAAAACCAGGAGGGGAAATGATAGCATTTGGGTAGTGGTTGATAGGTTCACCATGTCAGCCCATTTTATACCAGTAAAGTCTGACAGAAATGCATGTACACTAGCTCAGTTGTTTATCAAGGAATTGGTTAGACTACATGGCATACCAAAAACCATAGTAAGTGATAGAGACACCATCTTCACTTCAAAATTTTGGCAGAGTTTTCACAAGGCAATGGGGACTGATTTATGCTTAAGCACAGCATACCACCCTCAATCTGATGGTCAAACAGAAATTGTGAACAAATTGCTCGAAGACATGTTGAGAACTTGTGTCTTGGATTGGGGAGGGAGTTGGGAGGATCATATCTTTTTAGCTGAATTTGCATACAACAATAGCCATCACAGTAGCATAGGCATGGCACCCTTTGAAGCTCTTTATAGGAGACCATGTTTATCACCCTCAAGTTGGCTTGAATCTGGGGAAAAAGTGGTCTTAGGACCAGAGAGTGTGAAGGAAACTTCAGAGAAAATAGCTTTGATCAGAAAAAGAATTGCTTCTGCCAAGTATAGACAAAAGAAATATGCAGATCAGAGAAGGAAGGCAGTACAATATGGTGTTGGGGATTTTGTATTTATCAAAATATCACCCATGAAGAAGGTTCTAAGGTTTGGGAAACAAGGAAAGTTGATTCCTAGGTACATAGGACCATATAAAATTCTAGAGAGAATAGGAACTGTAGCCTATAAGCTGGAGTTGCCAGAAGAAATGAGAGCAATGCATGATGTTTTTCATGTGTCTCAACTAAGAAGATGGATTCATGATAAGGAGGCAATCCTGAAATCCCCTAAGGATGTACAGATTGACCCCAAGATGATCTATGAGAAGGAGCCAGTAGGCATAATAGCTAGAGAGATCAAGAAATTGAGAAACAAAGAAATTAAATTAGTGAAAGTGCAATGGAGTCTTGACCCAAATGATTGCACATGGGAAGTGGAGGATAAAATCAGAAATGATTATCCACAACTGTTTGATTGAATGAAAGGTAAAATTATATATATACTGATGAATGTTATACTGATGAATGTTTTGATTGAATATGCATTGTGAATTTTTTTTATGTGCATAGAGTTTAATCAAGTGATTGGCTTGAGAATGGTTTGAGATCAGAAAATTGATTTTCTGGAGTAATGATACTTAAGTTAAGAATAAGAGAATTGTGGGACACAATTCCTAAAAGGAGGGGTATATGTGATAACCCTGATTTTTGTGAGCAATTTCATGATTTAATTTAGTTTATATTTGTTTAAAAATTGCATTGGAAAAGATAGGAATAGGAAACTGATTTGCAGATACATGGTTTAAAACATGTACAAGTGTACAAGTTAGTGCACATATATGCACACAGTTTTCTACATAATAAAAGCTAGGCAGAAATCAATATATAAATTAAAATAACTAATTTAGAAATACATATGCATGAAGATAGGATTTTGTCTTTGAATAAACCTGGCACAAAGAAAATAAAAGCTAGGCAGAAATAAACTTAAAATTATTTAAAGAAAGAAAATAAAGACTTAGGCAAAATAGGCATAAATATACATGTGCACAAGCAAACATTTGTTGGAAGAAAATAAATATTGCATGGAAATGGCATGAACCCTTAGGCAAACACTTTATCCATTTCCAGTAATTTCTTTAATTTAGAAAATGAGAAGTCATGCATATGACATGACCGGGGAAAAAGGTATAAGGCTTATTTCTGAAAATAAAGACAAGGACCACATACCCTCTTATTTTCTTGAATCAAATAAGAGGCAGACCATGTTTTGTATAGGGTAAAAATGACATTGGGTAATTTTGTTAAACCCTAGTAGTAGCCAGGGTTCTGTATAAGGAAGCTTAGTGTAGTAAGGCTTTTCACAATTTTGCTCTTCACCATTTAAAGAAAAATGAAAATATCAACCAGAGAAAAGTAAGGAGCATTGTCCATTAGAATTAGAAGAAGGAAGAAGACTAAAAAGGATTCATAAAGCTTAGGAAGAAGAAGGATTAAGGTGAGTAACCTCACTGGAAACTTTGGCAATAAGACCTGAATATTGAGGCAGCCTGATTAAATTTATATTTCACTTTTGCAAGTTATATTCATTTTATGATTTGATAATTTGGCTTGTCAATGGTCTGCTCAAGTGTAAAACCCTTTATAGTGACATATCTAGTATAAAAAGAGTTATGGATCTCATGTTTAAATGTGTTGTCTGTGTTGTGTTTAACTTTGAGATGAAGCAGATTTCTATGAGTTTTCTTTATGCATTTATTATTTAAAACCCAGGATTTATGTTGTAGATATATGGTCTGAAAATGAAAGAAAATGTGGGGCTGCAACATTAAGTTGTTGCTTATGTCTCACATCAACTAAAATAAAAATAAATGTAGAGGTGCAATGTTATACATGTGCTGAGCTTCTATGTTTTATGAACTCTCCAAATCAAAGAATATTGTTTCCTGGGGATTTGACCAGGCAACTAGTACTCGGCAATCAGTGCTCGGCATCAAAGAGTGTTCGGCGAGGCACTTGGTATCCAGGAGTGTTCGGCGAAACAACTGACATCCATGAGCGCAGGAGTGTTCAGCGAAGCAACTGACATCCATGAGCGCTCGGCGAAAAAGTGTGCTCGGCATCCATTAGTGTTCGGCGTCAAGGCTGCTCGGCATAACAAGGTACTCGGCGTCAAGACTGCTCGGCATAACAAGGTACTCGGCGTCAAGACTGCTCGGCATAACAAGGTACTCGGCGTCAAGACTGCTCGACATAACAAGGTACTCGGCGTCAAGACTACTCGGCGTAAGGGCATTCGGCGTCAAGGAGGGCACTCGGCAACAACCTATGCTCGGCGTCAACTAGTGTTCGGCATCCCACGGTACTCGGCATTCAGAGGCACTCGGCGTCAGTGGAGCTCGGCGGTAGGATAACTCGGCAACGAGAGCGTTCGAACTACGTACATTGGTTGGTCAAGAGCTTCAAAGGGAGATACGCTCGGCTTCACTGCAATCACCTTACACTTCCCATACATCAGGAGCACCGTTCGGCATGAGAAGGACCGTTCGGCATGGGAAGGACCGTTTGGCACAGAAGCGTTCGGCGTACCTGGTTCGGCACGCTGGGCTCGAACGTTCGGCTAACAAGCCCGCTTGGGAAGTCCAGCCCATCTTTGCCTATAAATAGAGGGGCAGGGTCACAGTGAAATGGATCCTTTTTTGGAGAGAAGACACCGGGGAGACTCTGCCATTTTCAAGACTCATCTTCTCTACTCAACAACTTCACTTAAGCATTTGATTCACGAATTGTATTTGTAATCAACCATAAAGGGAATCAATAAAGTTGAACAAAGTGGACGTAGGCAATTACGCTGAACCACTATAAATTTGGTGTTCTTACTTTCTGCATTTAAATTAGCATTGTCTTCTCTGTTTAATTTGCTTTCATCACTTATATCTCTACACAATCTTTCTGAACGAGGTGAGTGACCAATTTTGGTGCTAACACTTTGGTGCTTTCACCGAGAATCGAATTCTCAGACCTCAAGGATCTGCTTTGAAGCTACTGGATTGAGCAAATCCCCCAAAGAAGATCCGACTTACTGATAGAACATCCGCTGATTCTACTCAGAGTTCATACCAATAACTCTACAATGGCAAGACCACGTACCAGGTCAGCTTCTCTTAATGCGGATGCCCGAGAGACTGCTAGCGTGCAACAAGCAGGACCTAGCAATCAACCAGCGATCCCGAGTGCAGGGATTGCCGCTCAAGAACAGACTCCAGTTGTCACCAGAGTGGAGTTCAACGACTTGATGATAGAACTTAGGGAAAGCAGGAGACAACTGGGAGAACAGATGCAAACTAATGCCAACCTGATGGCACAACTCACTCAACAGCAGCAACAGAATGCTGGGGGCAATCCAGCTGCTTATTCCTCTTCTGACAGCTCAACTTCTTCTGATGAGCCACCCAGGCGCAGACGCCGTAAGACTGAAGCTGCAAGGGTAGATGCTGCTGCTCGAACAGCAGGAGACCGCGACCAAGCCAGAACTGGAAACTTCCGAACCGGAGTACAGATGGAGGAGGGAGCTCCAGATCATCAAGATGTTAACAATGTTGAACCTCATGACGCACGATTGACAGATCGCCAGGAAAGGAGGCATCAGCATGGACAGGCGCGTAGAACTGACTCCAACCTCCCAGCTTCCATACAGACACCCGATCTGACAGCCATGATCAGGCAACTGATGAAAGAAAATCAGGGCTTATCAAATGACGATTGGGGAGTGTCAAGAAGTCATACTCCGTTCACGGATGTTGTGCTGCAAGCGGCCTACCCCAAGAAGTTCAGCATGCCAACCATTCCTGCATACGAAGGAAAGACTGACCCCAGACAACATGTAATGAGGTATGAATGGATGATGGATTCAGCCAGAGCAAATGATGCCACCAAGTGTAGGTGCTTTCCGATTACTCTATCTGGGATCGCTACTATGTGGTTCACCCGACTTCCTCCGCGATCCGTATCAAATTTCGAGGAGTTGGCAAAGAAGTTTATTGAGCAATTCAGGATACACACTACACGCCCGAAGGACGTGATGTCTCTGTCAAGTGTAATCCAAAATCCCGGAGAGTCGCTGAAGGAGTACTTACAAAGATTCCACGTTGCGGCAACTGAAGTCAGTAATCCCAACGACCATGCAATTCTAATGGCTGTAATGAGAGGTGTAGATCCGGATTCTGAATTCGGAGATTGGCTGGCAGGAAAACCTCCGACTACGCTAGAGCGTTTCTACTCCAAGGCACACCAGTTCATAAGAAGAGAGGAAGCTAGGTGGGTACGACGAGACAAGGCACCGGGACCTGCCCAAGAGTCAATTAAGAGCAACATTGCTGTGAAGCAATCTGGAGACAATTCAGGAAAGGTCCAAGTCAACGTCCAGAGTAAGCCTGTGCAGCCCAAAGAGTCCGGAGGAAGAAGTCAAGGAAAGAGGAAAGAAGCGGGAAAGTGGAAGTCGAGAATTCCAAGCTACAGCGAGTACACTCCGCTAAACGCCCCGCTTGAGAACATTTACCTATCCACATGCAATACTTTTCAATACAGAAAACCACGTCCGAAAGAATCAACTGAAGAACAGAAACGGACTGGGAAATATTGCCGCTTCCATGAAACCTATGGACACAACACGGAAGAATGCAGACACCTGCATGACGCTATCGAGAAATTGATCAGACAAAAGAAGTTGCAAGAATTTGTAAAGGATCCACAGGAAGGAGGACATGGAACGTCCGACCCAGGTCGTGCACCGGCTCCACGTCATCCAGAGGAACCTGCCCGGACTGTTGGAAGACTGGTTATAAATACAATTATCGGTGGACCTCATCCCGCAGATAAGAACTGGCAAGAGATGGAACGATATACGAGCTCCTTGAAGCACGCAGATTTTGAGTGCTGTTCGAACGTAGAGGACGGGGCCCCTGCTAAGCAGCAGCGCGTGATGACAGACGATATTGTGTTCAGAAACAAAGACGCTGATCAGGTAGAGGCTCCGACCATCGATCCCATGGTCATATCTGCAACAATCGGACCAGCATATGTAAAAAGAATTTTGATTGATTGTGGAAGTTCAGTCAACATCATCTTCAAGAAGGCCTATGATCAGATGAAGCTAGAGACAAAAGACTTGAAACCATCCAAAGCTCGTATCCACGGATTTAACGGCGCTGCGACTGATGCAGTAGGATATGTCGAGTTACCAGTTGAACTGGGACAAGGCGAGCGTCGGAGGGTACGAATTCTACCCTTTGTAGTTTTGGATGTGGACTCTCCATATAATGTTTTCTTGGGCCGGTCGGCCCTGGCTGAATTTAGGGCGGCACTAGCCCCGTGGTGCTTGACTTTGAAGTTTCCGACTGACAAAGGAGTAGGCATTGTTCACGGTGACCAAGCAGCTAGTCGTTCTTGTTATGTGGCCGAGCTCCGAGAAGCCCACCGGAGGGAGAAAGGAAAGGTTGCGGACAATCCCGTCCGCATCCTCAATACGAATAATTGACAAGTAGTGCCCGAGCCCTGGCTCGGGCATAGTTCTCGGATCTACGGAGATATAGATCCGAGAGACGACGATGAGAAACCCAGGGAAGAGAAGGCGGCACCGGCTGAATTAACAATTGACATTTCAGTTAGCCGTGACGACCCTTCGCGAATACTGAAGATCGGATCACAGTTAGGCCCCGCAATGACAGAAGACCTTAGCGACTTCCTCCGGGCAAACCTTGATGTTTTTGCCTGGACGCATTCTGATATGTGTGGGATTTCTCCCGCCATCACAAGTCATATGTTGAACGTAGACCTGAAATGCGTCCCAGTCAAGCAAAAAAGGAGAGGAATGGATCCAGAGAGATCCGCCGCTCTTGGAGAGGAGGTGGACAAACTCAAAGCAAATGGGTTCGTCCGCGACGCCCTCTACCCGGAGTGGGTCTCCAACCCCGTGCTAGTAAAGAAGGCAAATGGGAAATGGAGGACTTGCATAGATTATTCCGACTTGAACAAAGCATGCCCTAAGGACAGTTTCCCGTTGCCTAGGATCGATCAGTTGGTCGATTCCACAGCAGGACACGAATTATTGTCATTCATGGATGCGTACTCGGGATACAACCAAATCCCAATGCATATTCCGGACCAACAACACACCAGCTTCGTTACAAATGTCGGGCTGTATTGCTATGTAGTGATGCCCTTTGGATTAAAGAATGCTGGAGCAACTTACCAACGTCTGGTGAATCGAATGTTCAAGGACCAGCTGGGAAAAACCATGGAAGTCTATGTGGATGACATGCTCGTGAAGTCACGGCAGTCAAACGACCACATTCAAGACTTAGCTGAAATGTTTAACATACTCAGGTCCTATGGAATGAAGATCAACCCGCTGAAGTGTTCATTCGGCGTTGCATCAGGGAAGTTTTTAGGATTCATCGTCAACGCTAGGGGAATCGAAGCCAACCCAGAAAAGATCCAAGCCATTCGAGATGTACAAGCGCCCAGGACTATAAAGCAGGTACAGAGCTTGAACGGAAAAGTGGCTGCGCTGAGTCGATTTATATCCAAGGCAACTGACAAGTGCATCCCGTTCTTCGACATAATAAAGAAAGGAAAGAGTAATTTTGAATGGACGTCTAGCTGCGAGGAAGCTTTCCAGAACCTGGTAAGGCATCTGGAGAGCCCACCAATGCTATCTAAACCAGTTGACCATGAGATGCTGTACGTTTACTTGGCTATATCCCCTCATGCGATAAGCGCAACTTTGGTCCGTGAGGAGGATCGAGTCCAGAAGCCGGTATATTATGTTAGCAAGCGTTTAACGGGGGCAGAGAAGAATTACCCTAAAATTGAGAAATTGGCTTATTGCTTGGTGATTGCATCACGCAAGCTACGCCCGTACTTTCAAGCGCATTCAATCGGCGTTTATACCGATCAACCCCTGAGGCAGGTACTTCAACGACCGGAAACTTCTGGAAGATTGCTAAAATGGAACATCGAGTTGAGCCAATTCGATATCGCGTACTTACCACGGAGAGCTATCCGAGGGCAAGCGTTAGCAGACTTCATCGCTGAATTTACCATACCCATCAAACCGGACGATCACGACATCATTCCCCCCATTCGATGGAAATTATACACTGACGGTGCATCAAACGACCGTTGCTCCGGCGCGGGCGTAGTTCTTATAACTCCGGAAAACCGATCAATCTGTTATGCCCTGAAGCTCGATTTTCCGGCTACAAACAACGAAGCTGAATATGAAGCATTGATCGCTGGCTTGAAGCTTATCAAAGAACTCGGAATCAAATCAGTCGAAATCTTTTGTGACTCGCAGTTAGTGGTTTACCAAGTACGAGGAGACTACCAAGCAAAAGGACGAAAGCTTGCTCCGTACCTCGTTCAGGTCCAGGAACTACTATCAAATCTTGAGCGTTATGACATTTCACATATCCCGCGAGAACAAAACAAAGAAGCCGACTTGTTGGCTAAGTTCGCAAGTACCGACGATGTTCAACAAATGGGATTGTATCCCGTGGAAGTCTTGCATGCCCCGAGTGCGGACGAGATGAAAATCGATCTTGTGTTGGAAACAGAGATCGAGAAGGACTCGTGGATAACCCCATTCAAACTGTACCTGACAACCGGGGCTTTACCAGAAAGAAGAAGCGAAAGACGACAGGTCCTTCGAAAGGCTGCGCGGTACGTAATGCAGGATGGATCCATGTACCGGAAAGGATTCTCAGTCCCATTGTTACGGTGCATCGCTCATGATGAAACAAAGCGAGTCTTGAGGGAAGTCCACGAAGGGGAATGCGGCGACCATACTGGGGGGCAAACGCTAGCAAAGAAGATCCTCCGCTATGGGTATTACTGGCCCACCGTAAACCGGGATGCCGCGGACTATGCAAGAAAATGCGACAAGTGTCAAAGATATGCAAAAATCCCGAGGGCTCCGTCAACGGAACTCACACAAATGATCAGTCCTTGGCCATTCGCGATCTGGGGAATCGACATAATCGGCTCTTTGCCTCTATCCAAAGGTGGTGCGAAATACGCGATAGTTGCAGTCGACTATTTCACGAAATGGGCTGAGGCAGAACCTTTGGCCACTATCACCTCTAAGAAAGTCATTAACTTCGTTGTACGAAACATTATATGCCGCTTTGGCCTTCCACGCACCATCATTACAGACAACGGAACGCAATTCGAAAGTAGAGAGTTCAAAGAGTTCTGTTTAAAGTACGGCATCGAGAAAAAGTTCGCCGCCGTTGCACACCCAAAAGCCAATGGACAAGTCGAGGCCGTTAACAAGATAATCAAGTCCATACTAAAGAAGCGTCTGGAGAAGGTTGGAGGCAAATGGGTAGATGAACTTCCGACAGCATTATGGGCGTATAGAACTACCCACAAGTCCGCGACCGGCCACACTCCGTTCGCCTTGGCATACGGCTCTGAAGCCGTTATACCTGTGGAACTTGAAGTTCCATCGCACCGAGTGACGTACTACGATCCCAAGGCAAATCAAAACCTCTTGCTGGAGTCACTGGACTACATCGATGAAAAACGGGAAGAAGCTGAATTAAGGGCGGCGGCGCACAGACATCGAGTCAAGCGTTACTATGACGGCAGAGTCCGTCCAAGAATCTTTGATGTGGGAGATCTCGTTCTGAAACGAGTCTTCCCGGTACCATCACGCATGAATCCCAGCTGGGAAGGTCCATACGCCATAGAACGGAAGCTTGGAGAAGGAACATTCAAGCTAGCGACCGTTGATGGCGCGACACTCCCCCGAGCATGGAACAGTGAACATTTACGGCACTATTACATTTAGCATGTTTCCCTTTCTTGCTATAGGCACTTTTGTTTCCTGCATGTTTCCATTCAATAATGATTTAGTTTCCTTTTAAAGTTGTAATCGAGCAATTTAGTTGATTTTCATTAATAAAGGCTTGAAGCCACATTTTCTATGAAGTTTCTATATCTCTTAATTGGATGATAAATTACACTATTTTGCGCGACATACAGGCTCGTATAAACGATTCCAATCTCCGAATCCCCAGAGCACGGAACGGAGTACTCTAAGTCCCCAGAGCGCGGACTAGAGTATAAACGATTCCAATCTCCGAATCCCCAGAGCGCGGAACGGAGTACTCTAAGTCCCCAGAGCGCGGACTAGAGTATAAACGATTCCAATCTCCGAATCCCCAGAGCGCGGAACGGAGTACTCTAAGTCCCCAGAGCGCGGACTAGAGTATAAACGATTCCAATCTCCGAATCCCCAGAGCGCGGAACGGAGTACTCTAAGTCCCCAGAGCGCGGACTAGAGTATAAACGATTCCAATCTCCGAGTCCCCAGAGCGCGGAACGGAGTACTCTAAGTCCCCAGAGCGCGGACTAGAGTATAAACGATTCCAATCTCCGAATCCCCAGAGCGCGGAACGGAGTACTCTAAGTCCCCAGAGCGCGGACTAGAGTATAAACGATTCCAATCTCCGAATCCCCAGAGCACGGAACGGAGTACTCTAAGTCCCCAGAGCGCGGACTAGAGTATAAACGATTCCAATCTCCGAGTCCCCAGAGCGCGGAACGGAGTACTCTAAGTCCCCAGAGCGCGGACTAGAGTATAAACGATTCCAATCTCCGAATCCCCAGAGCGCGGAACGGAGTACTCTAAGTCCCCAGAGCGCGGACTAGAGTATAAACGATTCCAATCTCCAAATCCCCAGAGCGCGGAACGGAGTACTCTAAGTCCCCAGAGCGCGGACTAGAGTATAAACGATTCCAATCTCCGAATCCCCAGAGCGCGGAACGGAGTACTCTAAGTCCCCAGAGCGCGGACTAAAGTATAAACGATTCCAATCTCCGAATCCCCAGAGCGTGGAACGGAGTACTCTAAGTCTCCAGAGCGTGGACTAGAGTATAAACGATTTCAAGTCTCCAAGTCCCCAGAGTGCGGAGTCGAGTACTCTAAGTCCCCAGAGCGCGGACTAGAGTATGAACAGTCTCAAGTCTCCGAGTCCTTGGAGCACAGTGTCAGCAATCCAAATAAAGACAAAAGAATCATTCAAACAAGAAGAAACTAAAATTTTATTCGACAAGTCCAAAATGGGGATACAAGATCACTCCTACAAAATTCGGGCCTATACAAACTACAAGTTATGGAAGATGGAAACTGTTACAAACTTAAGCAAAAACTTGTTGAACAAGTGCATCGATCATTTCTTCGACTTCTTCTTCTTGTCTGCCTTTGGTGTTTCCGACGACTCCTCTCCCTCACGTTTCTTCTTGGACTTTTTGCTTGCTAGAGAGACGGAGTCAGGAGTAGGAGACGGAACATCTAGTGGTTTGGACCTGCCCGGGAGAATGATTTTCAAAGGTCTGTTCCGCGGGTCAGTAAGTTTCAGGACTTCAGATTCAACTTTGACTTTGACCTTTCTCTTCTCCTCGTCGGCAAGACGATCCTTCATGCTCATCTCTGAAGTATGTTCAGAGGCGCCAGTGATTTTAACTTCGTCGCTTCCTTCGGCAGGAGATGAAGTATCAAGTTTGTCATCATCAAGCGCCCCGATCACTTGAGCGTCTGGGCCGGGAGTTACCCCTGCGTGAGCAACGTCGCTTGTTTTCCCCGCTTCCTCCTTGGCGTCATCGCTCCTCGGAGTTAGCTCGGTGTCAGAACAACCTGTGAGAAAATATAAGAAGTGGGCATTAGAACGAATAACCACTGCTGAAAAATGACGGGATCTCTTCGACTTCTAGAGAAAGAAGAATCTCCTACCAGGATCAGGTTGACTGTCGGTGGCGCGCGGGGTTTCACCCTCCAGGATAGGTGACAGCACATGAACGCCGAGCCCGGGATCTTCGGGATCGTAACTGGCATGCTGCTCGAATGGATCAAGCGTCGACCGACCAGCCGATTGAGCAGCATAAGGAGCGGCGATGTGAGGAGTAGTAGCGCCGGCCTCTGACGGGCCAGCCTCGTCATTCTTCTCTTTCGAAGGGGAAGAGCCTTTGCCATAGAGAGCCAATGCTACGGATAAATCCGATGGCTCATTCCCCCTCAGGAACTCCTTCACCAGTGCATCCTCGTCGATTTCTTCGGAGCCTGACTCAACTTTCTTGATCTTTATCAGAGTTTCCCATGCCTCAGCCAGGGATTCATGGTAGCCGTCGCCCAAGAATGTTAGGTCGCGGTGCATAAGGACGCGGGCTCCGTACTCGGCGATCAACGGGTCAAACATACTTTTGACTTCTTCCCTGCCAGTCTCTGCGGCCGCCTCAAGGCGAGAATCAAGCTCCTCCTCAGCCATTCTTTTGCCCTCCTCACGGGCCTCATCCTTCATTTTCTCGACCCCGGCAAGTTCACCGTCGAGCTTTGCCTTCAGGAGCCGGGTAGCAACAATCTCATCACAATACCGCTGTGATTCTTCCTGAGCGGCTATTTTGTCTTCTTTCTCCTTGGAGAGTTGTTCTTTCAGCTCTTTGACTTGAGTAGCGAGCGCGTCCCTTTCTTTTTGGACAGAGTCTTTTTCTAGGGCAAGGGCGCCGCTGCGCTGAACTGCTTCGTCAAGCTCCTTTTTGTGAGCCA
Source organism: Allium fistulosum (assembly GCA_030737815.1). NCBI lineage: Eukaryota > Viridiplantae > Streptophyta > Magnoliopsida > Asparagales > Amaryllidaceae > Allium > Allium fistulosum. The sequence goes on along the minus strand of CM060906.1, from coordinate 518,702,452 downwards.
CCTCTAAGCGAGTAACTGCCTCGGCAGTATCTTTTGCACCTTGTTCAGCGGCTTCTAGCTTTAACTTATAAGAGGCGAGTTCTTCGTCTTGGAGTTTGATGATTTTCTTATCGCTGTCAACCTCCAGATTCAGACGGTCAATCTCGTGTTGACGCTCAACAGATACTTCTGAGATCTTCTCCACCAAGTGCACGAATGCGTCATGTTGAACATAGATGTCATTGTTGCAGGCAATGGCACTTTGCTTCACGTGCCCAGGAATGTGATGGATGGCCGGGAGGAATTTCAAACCGTCAAAACAAATTTTCGGAAACTTGGCCTTAAGGTCGACCATCTTTTCCGCAACAGTTGGGTCCACGGCAGGAGCAGAAGGAGGAGGCTTAGAGAATTCCGTTCTTTTACGCGGCTCTCGAACTTTCCTCGTACTCGATGAACTGGAATGTTGTTCTCGAGCAGCATCAGACTGATAACCCTTCTGCAAAGACTTCTCTTTATCCGGCTCAGTTTTAGGAGGAAGATCACGGGACTGGGAAGATTGATAGTGTGCTTTCTTGCGGTGAGACGACTCGCGCGGACGATTGTCCCTATCTTCATAATCACCTCGGTCCCGGCGTCTGCCTGAACCGGAATCCCGTCCAGAGTGATGAAATATTGAAGACCCCTGAAGGCGATCCAGTCCGTGGGAGCGGCCCATATCACCTGCAAAGAAGGAAGATAACAACGAATTAAGGAGAATTCACGAATTAAAAAGGCTTGAAGTATGTTATGGAATGCGCATGTGCGTGTGTGTCCTAAGTGTTCCCCCCGACGGACCCGTTCGTTTATCTTTGCTAATCGGAGTATTGTCTCTGTGAGCCGGGAGTTGAACTCCTACATTGCCTCTAGCGGGCGAGGAGAATTTGAGAGCTTCAGGATCATCGAACTCGTAATTAAGTATGTCTTCGGGAATAGAGAGGTTCGAGAGACCCCTCAGAGAACTCTCCAGATGCTGCGAAGAAGCCTCTTTCTCAGGAGGGATAGGCGTAGATTTTGAGGTGTCGCCAACTTTCTCTTTCTGAACCGTATATTTCAGCTTTTTCTTTCCCTTCGAAGGGTAGGATGACGTCTCAATATCCTGAACTTCGATTGCCGGATTCCAAGCAGGACCCACGTTCTCGCCCTGAGTTTCGGATGCATCATCCTCTCTACGCTCGCCTTCTTCGTGCGCGTCGGGAGCGCGACGCGACGACGGGCCGGCAAGTTTTTTCCCTTTACCAGATGGAGGTTTGGGAATTGTAACACCTTCTGGAAGGCTGACCCGACGATCAGGAGCTAGCAAGCCGAACCCCGACAGCGATTCATTTGAAATGATAGCTCGAATATCTCGATCCTCGGCCGGAAGAGCTCTAATCGCGTCGACAGCATCAGAATATCCTCGGCCTTCCGGACGCGGGTTAATACCTGAAAAGATGAAATGAAGAGTTAAGAAAAACATGACTCCCATTAAGTACGAGTAACGGTTCAGCAGAGAGACTTACTGCCTTCAACCCATCTCCTAGCAAAACCAGACGGGCATCGCACATAGAACCACTCCTGTTTGTAAAGGGCGAATTTGCTACAGGCCCCTGTCAAGATCTGGCACTTGTGATATGGCTCGAGGAATATGAAGGAAGGGCTATCTTTCCGTCTCTTGAACATATAAATGTATCGGATATCACCGGGGTTTGGAGGTCTGGAGAAGACAGCCATGAAGAGTAAATAAGTCCCATATAGGAACGCATGACCATTCGGGTGCAGCTGCGACGGAGCAATGTCTATATACTGCAGCACATCCCGGAGAAATAGGTTAAATGGAGGCACGCTGCCCATCCAGCACATGAACTTGTTGCAGGCCGTGTACCCGACTGGGGGCAGATGAGGGCGGTCGTGTCTCGAAGGAACTAACACGTCAGCAAAGGGAATCCCATGAATGGAACATATCCGTCGCAGAGCGGCCTCATTGATCTTCGAGGCTTGAGAATCGACCGGATTGTCCAGTAAGATGGTTGACTCCAGAGCATCGGGCGCCAAGTTATGAGCGGGAGAGATTGACGGGTTGGAAGCATCTGCGGCTCCTTGCTTTGCTGACGGCCCAGGCCTGTTAGATATGGTGGCAGAACTAGATTTTTCCGACATCCCGAATAAATAATGAACCTGGCTAAATGCTTGAGAGAGCTATACTTGAAAAACGTTGAACGTTAGAATTAGCAACACGATTTCCCCCCCCCATGTGGTGTGTGAACTAGTGCAAGCGATTGTGTGCAGGCAATAAGAATCTAAAGGTTCTAAGGATGTAATATTTAGCTTCGAATCATCGCCTTCGAAGACCGTCATCGCTGACCGTCTCAGAAAGCTCGCCTTGAGGGGATTATAGTCCCAGATTCAGAAGACATATGATTTCTAGAGTGGCCGGCTTAAAATGTAGTTAGACACCTATCATGTTCGGCATTTTTAATGTTGTTCGGCATTTGTATTGACCGGCTAAAGACATTATCCGGCCCAAGAATTGTCCGGCAGTTGCTTTGTTTGACTAAGGTAATGGTTCGACCTAGGGGTTGTTCGGCTGAAGTCAGTGTTCGGCATGTCAATATGCTGTTCGGCTAGAGTCATCGTTCGGCATGTCAATATGCTGTTCGGCTAGAGTCATTGTTCGGCATGTCAATATGCTGTTCGGCTAGAGTCATCGTTCGGCACGTCAAATATGCTGTTCGGCTAGAGTCATTGTTCGGCATGTCAATATGCTGTTCGGCTAGAGTCATCGTTCGGCACGTCAAATATGCTGTTCGGCTAGAGTCATTGTTCGGTATGTCAAGTATGTTGTTCGGCTAAAATCAGGGTTCGGCGTATCAATCGTATTGATCGGCTAATGTCATCGTTCGGCTAAAGGTTGTGCTCCGCCACGATTTCAATTCTACCCTACACTTTCTCCATCCACACCGAACGACAGAGACGGATCGCCCGGCAAAGACTACGCCGTTCGACACCCCATCTACCCTTCTATCGTTCGGCACGGAGGAGCTATTTAGACAACTCAAAACGAGCAAACCACGATGAACCTAAAATGGAAGTAGTGCGATTGTTAGAGGAAGGATACCTAATTCGACGATCGAAGTTGAAAATGTTATGAAGGCTTTATATCTGGTAGGATGGGAAGAGTTGAAAGTCTCTAAGGAATGGCTGAAGAGAAGGCGTAAAGGGAAGAGAGACGGTGAGGGCCTGGTTATATAGAGGAAGGTAGAAGTTGAAGTGGCTATACCCGGTAGAACCGGTCAACACCGAAGTGTTCGGCATCGTAGCAGGGTGACGTTCGGCACACGAGGTAAGTTCGGCTTCGAGCGTATCGTTCGGCGTCTGCATCTCGTTCGTCTTGCACCTCCTTCGCTAGCATTCTCGAGAAGGTACCACCGAGGTAGATCGTACCAGATTCAAAGCGCATCACGTTCGGCCACGCAATACACTTTGGGGGGCAAGTGTTTCCTGGGGATTTGACCAGGCAACTAGTACTCGGCAATCAGTGCTCGGCATCAAAGAGTGTTCGGCGAGGCACTTGGTATCCAGGAGTGTTCGGCGAAACAACTGACATCCATGAGCGCAGGAGTGTTCGGCGAAGCAATTGACATCCATGAGCGCTCGGCGAAAAAGTGTGCTCGGCATCCATTAGTGTTCGGCGTCAAGGCTGCTCGGCATAACAAGGTACTCGGCGTCAAGACTGCTCGGCATAACAAGGTACTCGGCGTCAAGACTGCTCGGCATAACAAGGTACTCGGCGTCAAGACTACTCGGCGTAAGGGCATTCGGCGTCAAGGAGGGCACTCGGCAACAACCTATGCTCGGCGTCAACTAGTGTTCGGCATCCCACGGTACTCGGCATTCAGAGGCACTCGGCGTCAGTGGAGCTCGGCGGTAGGATAACTCGGCAACGAGAGCGTTCGAACTACGTACATTGGTTGGTCAAGAGCTTCAAAGGGAGATACGCTCGGCTTCACTGCAATCACCTTACACTTCCCATACATCAGGAGCACCGTTCGGCATGAGAAGGACCGTTCGGCATGGGAAGGACCGTTCGGCACAGAAGCGTTCGGCGTACCTGGTTCGGCACGCAGCGCCTGGGCTCGAACGTTCGGCTAACAAGCCCGCTTGGGAAGTCCAGCCCATCTTTGCCTATAAATAGAGGGGCAGGGTCACAGTGAAATGGATCCTTTTTTGGAGAGAAGACACCGGGGAGACTCTGCCATTTTCAAGACTCATCTTCTCTACTCAACAACTTCACTTAAGCATTTGATTCACGAATTGTATTTGTAATCAACCATAAAGGGAATCAATAAAGTTGAACAAAGTGGACGTAGGCAATTACGCTGAACCACTATAAATTTGGTGTTCTTACTTTCTGCATTTAAATTAGCATTGTCTTCTCTGTTTAATTTGCTTTCATCACTTATATCTCTACACAATCTTTCTGAACGAGGTTAGTGACCAATTTTGGTGCTAACAAATATACTTGTGGTTTAGCCAGATCTTAAATCAAAAAAAGGTCTGATTGAACCAGAGGTAAAAGGAGACAACCAGAAAATTATTTATGACCATATGTTTATAACTTGATCTATTGAAACCCATAGAAGAAAAAAATATGCTTAGAAATCACCTCTGTTTGTATGATAAAATGATTGCTTATGAGAACATGACTTCCAATTTCTGGATGAACATATGTTGGCTGGATGTATGCTTATTTCTCTGATTAAAGTATACTATGCAGAAGGGATTAGCATAGGAATGGGGAAGGGGAAAATAACACTTAGTAATTTAACTAAGGACTTTTGGATCTTAGGGCTACAGAATATGGCTTGGCAAGGGGAACATTGCAAGCTCACACATGGTATGCTTATACCCAGGGGCCTGAGTGTGTTGGGTTAACAGTGATATGTCCCAGGCAGTGTGTGGTTTAACAAGAGAAAGTAGCTAATGGCCATAACATACTTGATAGTGAACAATAGAAATAGGTTCATGAGAGGGCTTGGGTAAAATCCCTGATGGCTAGAAATCTGGTAGGAAAGACTTGATGATTAAATTGATGAATATGTTGATTGGTTTATGATGTTTTTAGGGATGGATACTATGATTGTATCACTGAACTAAACCATTGAATTACATACAAATTGGCTGTGCACAAATGTATATGCTCATGTGTCACAGAAACATGCACATCAGTGGTATTGAGTTCCTTTATCCATTTTGAAATTATTTGTATATGAATAAGTGTCGTATAAATCATGTTTTCTGTTAGATTACTCATACCAGACTTTAGTCCGACCCTTGTGTGTTTTATGCACCATTTGGTGTCTCATATTCATATGGGGCAGTTCATGGTGATTTTGCAGGAAAGTAAGAATTCCTTTGATCAGGCTTTGGATGTTTAGCTGCTTAAGGAATTGGATGCTATATTTAAAGATTTTGCTGAAGTTAAATTAGATATTTATGTTGAACTATGTTAAGCTATTTTGTTTAAATTTGCTTGGAAAATTACTGTATTGTTAGAACCACTGTTTTGTAAGTGTTGAACCTATATGAATCAGTTGAAACTATGTGCTTTGTTTTGCAAGTGCTTTGCTAAGAAATGAAACTCTAAAACTTTAAAGAACAGTTAGTTTTAATGGTTGAGAATTTGAGATTGAAAGGATTTATGGGTTGAATGTATATCCAAAGAATTGACATAAGAAAATCCTCGTTTAAGTTAAAGAAAATTTTGGCAAAGGTTTTGAATTGCCTTGAAAAGAAAAGAAAAATAACATGTATTTTGTTTAAGAAACAGTTCAAACTGAATATGGCTAACATAACCATTTTCTTGATCCTGGGTTAAGCCAGCACTAAAGAGTTTTTAAACTAAACTTTCAGTTATGTTTTTACAACCCAAATATAGGGTAGACTCAGACCTTTTACTAACAAGAGGAGAAAGAAATTAGGCACATGCAAGAGCACAGGCACACATGTACAGGAACATGCACACACACATGCACAAGCAAAGGCCCAGTTCATACAGTAATAAAATTATGGAAATTCATGCAAAATGATTAGTTTTGAGACATGAAACCAACAGTTATGCAATAACCCAAGTATACTTTGAAAATCTGGTTTTTAGATACACTATTGTTATGTAGAGAGTATTTCCTTTAAGTAATACCCAAACAGATTTCTACTTCCAAATTTCTGTACTCTGATTCAAGTAGAAAATGACTTATATATCTTCACATATGTAAGTTTAAGATGAAATGAGTAAACCAATATTTTTATATTGACAAAAGGTCCTGGATAGAAGAAAATTGGAATGTAATATTTTCTTGATTAAATGGCCACTGTATATATACATATGGTATTAAAAAAAACTGTCCTAAAGAAGGTGGGTCATTTCATTTTAATTCTAGTTTTATGTTCATTTTGCTTGTGGTTAACAATTTCCTCTCACTTCGGTCTAATTTGATTGAATTGATTTTTAAAATCTAAAACAATTCCCTACGGATCGACCTGTACTCACCACATACTAACTTTTGTACGCCGTGCGCTTGCGGTAAAATTTTAATTTGAAATTTATCGACGGTTTTCTAATTCGATAGAAAATCCGCCGCTAAACACACGACTCGAACCAGTACTGGAAACAAGCCTTGAGAGAGTCTGCCGAAACCCAAAAGAAATTCGGGAAATGTTATATATTTCAAGATACACACGGCCATAACACCGGCAATTGCAGACACCTTCATGATGTGATCGAAAAGCCGATCCGGAAAGGAAAGTTTCAACAATTTATGCAACCCCAACAGAATGGCGGGCAGGAGATGTCCGACCCTTACCAGTAAAGACCTTTTGATTATCAATTAGACCACCTACGGTTGACTTCCACTTGAGAAGGGTTGGAGGGCGAAGTGCAATAGCGAGCATATAATGCTGCTTCACTTTTTAATAAGATTTATTTCACTTTCAATTATGTTGTGAACTACAACCAACTTGAACTAAACTAATTCCAAGCAATGCAAGAGAGCAATTACTTAGAGTTCGGTGCCAACTAACCTCTACGGACCATTATCGGACCATCAGCTACCATATGTCCCTGACTTGGGGGAAAGAACTCGAAATGGAAGTTGGGTGTGACTCGATCATCCACTTCCTACTCCGCATTTCAATTCTGATAGAACATCTATGCCTTACTCAGAGCCCGACAAGGTAAGAATCCAATACAAAGAGGACACGACTGACCGCCCACTCATCAACCTCTGCCCTTGACTTGAAGACCGGAGAAACCCTTGGAGTGGATGCAACCTGACCATCCACTCCCCCGCTCATACTTGAAGTTCGGCAAGATACTTATGCCTTTCTCGAAGCTCAGCAAAATCGAGGTCTAAATAAAGTGGACGTGAATCAACCGTCCACTCGCCAACTTTTGTCCTTGACACTGGGTGCATAATTCCTTCCCACAAATGAACATGACTTGACTATTCATTTGATAACTCCTAACCTTGACCTGACAGGTGGAGTATAAATAGAAAATGGGTGTGACTGACCACCCATCATAAAACTTTGGTCCCAGGAGCGTTGACGAGAGTATAAACATAAAATGATGGACGCGGTTCGACCGTCCATCGACCAACCTTGGCCCCTAGAGTGCGGACTGGAATATAAAGATCAGTGTGACTGACCACCCATCGAATACTCTAGTCCCCTGGTGTGGATGGGAGTATAAACAGCAAATGGTCTCCAAAGCGCGGATAAGAGTATAGGTAGAAAATGGACGTGGTTTGACCATTCATCCATTAACTCTCCCTTATAAACTGACCGACTGAGTATAAAACATAGCACAAAAGTGACTTGACCATCCGCTAGTCAGCTCCTTCCCTTGATTCGACGTGAAGAACTCCAAGTAAGAGTGAATGTGATACGACCGACCACACTTCCACTTCCACCCCTGGCATGGGGGGTAGAAGAAATGCTAAGGAAAATGTGGTTTGATCATTTTCTGGAATAACTCAAAGTCCCTAGAGTGTGGACTCGAGTATAAACACAAATTGGGTGCGATTCGACCCTCACCAACAAACTCTTATCCCCAGAGTGCTGATATGAGTATAAAAAATAAATGAGTGTGGTTCGACCACTCACTATTCCATAAACTCCAACTTGAACTGAGGAGTATAAACTCACTACGGATGAAATTTTATCATCAATGAACTAACTCCACTAACCCAAGACTGGAGGTAGAAGTACAAACTATTGTAAGATGGATACGATAGCTCACTATAGCTCCGACTTGGTTATTCTTTACGACTCAAGGCAATGACTACAAGGAGTCCTTAATACATAACCAATCGGAACAACTTCCGAAGTTACGGGTAATAGACTATATCGTACCATCAGATCGAGGATCAATATCGATCTGCACCAACCATAAACGGATTGACATGAACATCCATCGAATAACTCCGGTCACCAGAGCATAGATCGGAGAATAAACCATGAATGATTGTGACTTGACCGTTCGATCTCCATCACCCTCCTTAGATCCTTTAGAAGGAGTACAAATACAGATGAGAATTACCCGACCACTCATGAGCTAATTCTATCCCTTAGTCTGATAGGAGGACAAAAATTAAAGTCGACGTGACTTGACCATCTACAAACTGATCCTTGCCCTTTGTTCGATAGAGGAAGCATTAGTAATAGATTATATGTGACTTAATCATCCATTCTTTGGCCCTTTCCTAGAGTATGGCGACATCTGCATCAAAAGTGGACGTGATTGACCGTCCAGTACTCAGCTCATACCCGTAATCTGATGGGGCATTGAAGTCTTCCCTAGGAGGGAAAAGCTAGAATACAATTCTAAATAGGCGTGAATCATCCTTCCATTAATTAACTTGATCCCACGAATCGACGGGAAAGAGTAAAACAAAACAGATGTGACATACCCGTCCACATATCGACGTTTACCCCTTACTTGAGGGGACATGAGCAAGAATCAAGATGAATGTGTACCGACCATTCATCGATTAAATCTAAGTCTTCGGAGCTTTGGTGGGAGTATAAACACGACTATGACAAGACTTGACCTTCCATGTAGTATATTTATCAACCTGGACTAGGGGTGAAGTGTGATCATCCAAAAAATTGACTGCGATAGCACAATACTGTGACTCATACCTAGTGTTTGCAATGACTTGAGGCTATAACCGGAATGATGCTTAAAGATAGAAATCATCGAATCAATGCCCAAGCTCATGGGCAACTGACTATCATTCCAACCTGAATGACGAGCAATAGATCGTGAATACATTGAATGGAAAGTGCGTTATTCGAATACACAAGGAGATTAAAACTCAAAGCAAGAGCCAGCCCTACAACTTTGCGCAACACGAGGCTGAACCCTACTCGACATTTGGTTCGATGTGCTTCTAAGCCCGATCTTCAGCTATTGTAGATAATCACTTAAAGCATCTAGAACCCATCACTATCGGGCTCATTAGCTCATGACGAGATCTGAAAGTTTAACCGAAGCGACCGTCATGACATTTCGTCCTGACAGGCTTCCATGCCATTGACTATGCATTATAGAAATGCTCGAACATAGGGATCGACATCAAATCCAACTGTCGTTCTCTATGTCTACATACACCACCAAAGTGTTGAAGTTACAAGACTTTCCTTGGCAAAGGGCCGACAATGAGCCCATCGCCTATGCGACTTTGCAAACCCAATTCAGATGTCCCTCTTGCTAAGTACAGTTTAGTACGGTGTTGTATTCAAAGCACGTGTCAATCCGTACAAGTGCAAATATTCTAATATATTCAAGTATGAAGTGGTAAATATTTGATTTAAGGCTATATGCTAGTTCAAGTATGCAAGTCATATATGGCATATCCCATTGTTCGATTTCAAGTTCATATGGTCTAGTATGTTCATGTCAAACCAAAAACTGCTTTATGTCCCACTAATACATGGGATCGCAACCGATCCCACTGCTTGGGCAAATCCACCTAAGCATTCTTACCTCTCAACATAAGGCCAATATCAAGCAACAACACCACAATTGGTTCTATAAAGATATAGACTAGGGAGATGAAGAAGAGGAGCCCAACGAATCTAAGGTTGCACCCGCTGAGCTAACGGTCGATATTACGGTCAGCCACGACGACCCATCACGGATCCTGAAGATCGGATCATAACTTAGTGCAATGATGATGAAGGAATTAGCTGGCTTTCTCCAAGCGAATCTTTATATGTTCGCTTGGACCCATTCTGACATGTGTGTGATCTCACCGACTATCGCGAGCCATTCATTGAATATAAACCCGAGGCATGTCTCAGTGAAACAAAAGCGACGTGGTATGGATCCGGAGAGATCTGCTGCACTAAAAGAGGAGGTGGATAAACTTAAAATCAACGGGCTTATCTACGATGCCCTCTACCTTAATTTGGTATTCAATCCTATACTTCTGTAAAAAGAAAATGGAAAGTAATGAATACATGTTGATTATTTAGACCTGAACAAGGCAAACCCGAAGGATAACTTTCCAATTCCAAAGATTGGGCAATTGGTAAACTCAACCGCTGGACATGCTTTTATTCATGGACACGTATTATGGATACATCCAAATCCCAATGCACATCCCCAACTAGGAGCACATCAGATTCATTACTGATCTGGGATTATATTACTATGTTATTATTCCATTTGAACTTAAGAATGTACTACTTACGGGAGGCCGGTCGGCTGAATGTTCAAAGACCAGATCAGGCGATCAATGGAAGTATATGTGGATGATATGCTCACGAAGTCACGAAAATCAAACAATCACATTGATGACTTGATAGAGATATTTAGTGTTCTCCAAAGATGTGGAATGAAAATCAATCCCTTGAAATGCTCTTTCGGCAATGCGTCAGGAAAGTTCATGGGTTTCATGCTCAACTCTCGCAGAATTGAAGCCAATCCTAAGAAGGTTCAGCAATCAGAGAATCTAGGTACCGAAGACAATCAAGCAGGTACAGAGCCTAAATGGAAAGATCACCGCCCTAAGTCGATTCATCTCCAAGGCCACCGATAAGTGAATTCTCTTCTTTGACCTAATCAGAAGAGTGAAGAGAAAATTTGAATGGATGTAGGCCTGCTTTGACACGTTTCAATCTCTAGTAGATCACTTAGAGAGACCTCCCATTCTATTCAAGTCACTGGATCACGAAGACTTATCATCTACTTAGTGGTGTCGGTACATGACATAAGTGCCGCATTGTTGCACAAATAGAATCAAATCCAGAGGCCAATATATTATGTTACAGGCGATTGATAGGTGCTGAGAGAAAAAACCCAAAGATAGGAAAGCTCACATATTGCCTGTTGATTGCGTCGTGAGAGCTCTGCCTATACTTCCAGGCTCGCCCCATCAATGTCTACACTGACCAATCATTACGACATATGATATAGCGACCCGAGACATCTAGAAGGTTACTCAAATGGAATATCAAAATAAGCCAATTCGACATCACTTATCTCCCTCGGAGAGCCATCCAGGATCAGGCACTGGTGGACTTTATAGCATAATTCACTACATAGGACGATCTCCCGAAGAGCGGTGGAGCCCCTACCATTCAGTGGAATATATAATTGGATGGAGCATCCAATGATCATTGTTTTGGAGCCGGAGTCATGCTAGTAACACCAGAGGATCGATCAATTTACTAAGCTTGGAAGCTTGACTACCCTGCAACGAACAACAAAGTTGAGTATGAGGCTCAGATTGCTGGACTCAAACTTGCAAGAGAACTGAGAATAAAATCTGTTGAAATCTTTTGTGATTTGTAACGACCCATATTTTACATATCGGAGGATCATAAAGTAATTTTATTTAATTCATTTATGGTCATACGATTCTAACGTTTTGGGATATGGAATTTAGGGATGTTCTACACATTTATGATTTTTCCTGAATTTCTGTGTGACCAATTTACCCTTAGAGATCTTATTTCGGCTAAAACTTTTGGTAGAAGCCGAATTAGATGCTCTAACCTGTTTCATTGCTTTGGGATGGTGGTTTCTCATTCCATGAGTGGTCATATAGAAAATTTGGATAAGTGGTTAGGAAGTTATGGCAATTTCAAGTTTTAAAATCTATTGACCAAAATTAGAAAGGGAATTAATGGGCTGAATTAGCAAGTCCATTAGACTAATCAGGTTAGGCTATAAATATGAGATGAGAGAGACCATTTGAAAGTTTTCATCTCATTTGATATATACCCCAAAACCTAACTCCTCTCTAATTCTCCGTTCATCCCACTGGATTTCATCGCAAATCGTCTCTAGTTATAAATTAGTGGCTAGATCTTAACGAGGAGCTTGATTTCATCATTTGGATTGCATCATCATCCGATTTGTCACCGTTCGGATTAGATCTTCATCATATTTCATAGGTTAGGTAGATTTGGTGAGTGGTTATGATCTCTCGCTAGTCTATAATGGATTATATGTTGTAATTAGGTGATTATAGGTCAGAATTGTCAAATTAAGCTATAAGTTGATTAGACTTAGGTAATTTCAGATTTACAAACCTTAGATTAACCTAATTAAACATGTAATTGGGATTATATCATTGGTTAGAGTCATTTGTGTATATTTGGCTATGAAGTTCTATGTGCTAGATTAGATCTATGCTAGAATTGTGAAGGTAGATTGAATTGGATGATTTGTATGTTCATATTGGACGTAATTGGATGATTTGCTATGTTTTATTTGCTATTATGTTTGAATGGCTTGCTATCCTTGATTCGTTTACTAGGGTTGTGCATGTTTTAGGACATAGATTGGTGATCGGAGCATATCGAATGCAAAGTTCGTTGAAATCGCACAAAACTTGGTGGATAGGCTCGGAGCACGGTGGGATGGAGCCTTGAAAATTTCACGACAATTGGAGCAAAGTGTTTGGATCGGCACCAATTCGAATGAGTCGAGTCAATACTGATCCAAAATTCTCACTCCAATTGAAGTGAGATCCAAGAGGGAGCTAGAGTGTGGTTTCTATAGATGCTCTATGAAGTTGGATTGGATGATATGCCAAGTGTTGAAGATTGGATGGATCGCCTTCGTTGGATTGGGTATGGTGCATAGAAGAGAAGACCTTAAGGCTAAGAGGGATGGCTAAGGGTGTATGTTATCTAGAGTGAATGCACTAGAGGACGCAAGAGAAACAGTGCCAAAATTGGCTATGTATTTGTATCGGAATGAATCCAATTGGATCAGATCAGTACTGATCCAAATTATTGGCTCCAATGTTGATGCGATCCGGGGTGGAGACTCTGGGGTTGTAGTGGATTATGCTAGAAGTTATGGCTCACTGATTACTTCTAGGGTTTGGAAGCCATAGCATGATGAAGTTTCGACTCTTCGGTCGGGGGCTCGAATAAGGAGTAGGATCGAAGGAGTTGATAGACAGCTCGGGATGGAACGAGGATGTAATATAACTTATTGGGTTGAGTGGTAGGACTTGTGCCTGGATGGATTGGGGTTATGAAAGTTCTGAAGATTTGGGTGTGCCAAGGAATCGTTGATAACTCGGAGTGTTATGGTTGTGTTCAAGCAAGGGTACTATATGCGGAGGCATTCGAGGGATGGTAGAGCCAGTCGTGTATCCTGGACCGTTCCAAGAGGCTCTAGTGTCAGACGGTATGAAGGTACGGTAGGAGACAACCGTGCGGGGTTTCGAACATGAAAGTATGGAGGAACATAATCGAGAACTGGGATTTCCATTAGTCTTTGGCAAGCGAGGATGGGGTAATACGAGTAATAATATATTCAAGGCTTTAGAAGATGGTAGCTAGATTTTGGTTGATGGATACTATGGTTGCTATGTTTGATATTTCTCTTCGGTATGCTATCATATATAGGAATGCCGAAGAAGGAATAGGGAATATGTTCAATGGAGGAGGCTGCTTAGATTCTTCTACCTTGTTCTGTTACAGTATCGTATTGTCATTTATTTGGGTAGCATATTATATCTTATTATTATGTGCTAAATCTTTGCTTGCAGGGACTGGTAAGGTATGGGTTTTTGTACCTGTCTAGTATCATATTTTCAAGTATAGCTTGTGATAGTCATTTACCGCTCACACCAGACTATTATCTGATCCAAGGTTTTATGTTTCCTCTTACCGTCTTAGGTACTCTTAAATTAGTAGACTAGATGACAGGTTTGGAGTCGCAGTTTTTGTACGATGATGAGCTTGGAAAAGCTGTGGCGTATTACCCTATATTTGTAGTTCCGTTGTCAGTTTCTATGTACTCTGAGGGATGTAGTGAGGAAATGTTGTACTGAGATATTATGACATTTGTACCATAGCTCATGATTTAGTAGAGATGTTATTCTCATTCGTTATGGCTCACTATATTCTGTTGTATATTTTCTATATTATATTTATCCATGCGCCATGAGTTACGCAACAAGTTTTTTGCTTTAAATTTCAACCTTGATGATTGTTCCATATCAGCCTGGCATGGTTACAGCGCTCTTTTAAGTCTTTGCTGTGATGGTGGTATGGAGCGGCCGTAACATTTGGTCTTAGAGCTTTAGTTACGAGTTAACCAAAGCAAGTCGAGAGTATACGCTGAAGGAGGGAGCGTACATTTTAATGAAGATATTATGCTATATAGTAATATTATATAGTATAGTATGCACTTGAGCATCATTACAGCTTTTCTTGGAATGAGGATAATCATTATTATTACAGATAAGAATGAATCGGAACACAAGGAATGCTGTTAAGAATAACTCCACTTCAAGAGTGGAAGAGGGAGCAGGATCGGGAGCTGCTACACCCGATTTTCAAGCTGTTGGGCGTATCTTTCACAACCATTGAAGACCGAACCAAAACGAAGAAGGCACAACCAAACCAGAAGCATACTACCATCACCGGACCAGATCCACGCTCCCACCACCGGACCAGATCTCAGCTCCACTCACTACCAACCCATCTCCCAAGTGCTACCGGAGCAAGGTCTCAACTCCTACCATCTACCACCGGACCGAAGCACTACCGAACCAAAGTCCTGTCGAACCAACCCATCTCCCAAGTGCTACCGGACCAAGGTCTCAACTCCTACCATCTACCACCGGACCAAAGCACTACCGAACCAAAGTCCTGCCGAACCAACCCATCTCCCAAGTGCTACCGGACCAAGGTCTCAACTCCTACCATCTACCACCGGACCGAAGCACTACCGAACCAAGGCGTTGCCGAACCAACGTTGCCAGGCCAGATTGCATCAGCCCAGGCCCACCAGCAGCTATACACATCTAGAACCCCTGCTCCCAGCCTCACTCTATAAATAGAGGGGCAGGGGTACAACAATGGCAGACAAGTTTGAGAGCTCAAGGACGGATAGAACTTTCAAACAACTTTCATATACTTGTATCAAAGCTTTGTACTTGTAATCTGAATAGAAAAAGAGAATAAGATATAAAGTGGACGTAGGCATATTCTGGCCGAACCACTATAAATCTGTGTGTCTTTTACATTTTAGTCCCTGCTTTTTATATATTTGCATAACTCACCCAGATCACTAAAAACAACATAAAATCAACTAAATCATACGACTTGGAGGTGTTTGCCCATTTTTTGTGCAAACATTTTTGGTGCTTTCACTGAGAACTGAACTCAAGACTTCAGCTTCTCCCACTTAACTTTCTTCCTGACAGCATCGCTCATCGCTTGGAAGACATGCCTCCCAAGCAGAAGAAAGATGTTAACAAAGGAAAAAACATCGCAACCAGCAGTATTCCAGATCCAGTGGTCACAGATCAAGTAAATCGTCCCATTCCAACAGCAGTACCAAATAAAGGTCAGGCAAATCCGACAACCCCTGCCACGGAATAGCCGGTAGCAATTACTAGGGCAGATCTAGACAGGGTTGTGGCTGAAGTGACTAACCGCTTCACATCCCAGCAGGAAGCCTTGGTGGACCAACTCATGTCACGCTTAAGGGATGCTGAAGAGTCCAACCGCAACACTGAATCATGGGGTGAGTCCTAGTCTGGAGGATCTCAGAGGCAACAAAGATCTTCCTTCTTCGAAGAAGCTAACGACAGAAGCGGCCATGGTAGGAGCCGAGACCGAGCTCAGCCCGAAGTTGGACCTGAGGAAACGCTTGGAACCGAACCCAACGGGGAAGTACCGGGCGGAGGTCAACTATAGCTGAGCATGTCATGCTGCCTAACCACGGAAACACCAATGAAAGGGGCCGAGCTAGAGTCCAGCCCGAAGGTGGACCCGAGGAAGTGCTTAGAACAGAACCCAGCGGGGGAAGATCAAGGCAAGGGCCAACTGTAGCTGGCCCTAGCATGCTCCCAGAAGACCAAAGACAGCCACTGGAAAATATTAGGAATAATAGACGATACCACCCCTACAGGTCATCTGGACGGAATCAATCCCACAGAGAAGAACCGAACTCATTTTTTATCTGCTCCAAATTCTGATGAAAGGGTGGCACGCTTGTTCAGAGAGTGCGTCCAACGGGATCAAAGAGACCGAGGGATAGGCGCTAGGGTAACCAGCCCTTTCGCCCGTAATATTGAAATTGCCATCACCCCCCGAGAATGGAAAATGTCAACGATGGAACCATACAAGGGAACCTCTGACCCAGTTGTACACTTACAGAGATACACACAGCATATGCTCATGAGCGGGGCAACAGAGGGAGTACTGTGCAAATTCTTTCCGCTATTCTTAGCAGATCTAGCTACCTCCTGGTTCTGCCATCTACCCCAAGGATCCATCAGCTCATGGGAGATGTTGAAAGAAAAGTTTATCAGCCAGTTCCGCATTCATGTGGAACAACCCAAGGATGCTTATTCCTTATCCAGTATCAAACAGAAACCTGGAGAGAAGCTGCAGCAATATCTAACCCGATTCAATGCCGCAACGGCCGTAGTCCAAGATGCCGATGAGAAGCTTATCTTAATGGCCCTCTATAGTGGTGTGCATCCGGATACTAAATTTGCTAGAAGATTGACAAAAGAAAAACCAGCTACTTTACCCGATTTCTTCCATGAAGCCGGGAAGTATATGAGGCTTGAAGACGCTGCCACTGAGGGGCAGTCAGGGCAACAAAATAAGGCAGCTCATGACAACACGCCCGCTGTAGCAAAGGACGTTCGAAGAAATGATTCTAGAGACAATGCTGGGGGCAAGAAGGGAGAAAAGCGCTTATATCGGCCGGGACCGAGATTTGACGCTTACACCCCTTTGAATGAAACGATCGAAAACATCTTCCTTGCCACTCAAGACGAAGTTAAATACAAACGCCCCCCGCATAAGAAGGAATCAGATAACACAATTAAGTCTGGAAAATTCTGTCGCTTCCACGAATCCCTTGGGCATGATACCAATGAATGCCATCATCTTCGGGACTTGATTGAAGAACACATCAGAAGAAGGAGACTAGAGCGCTATGTGAAAGGTCAGAACAGGACTCCAGCTCCTGCCAATGAGAACCCAAGGTTACCCTCCCCAGAAATAGGCAGAGGAAATCGCAACACCAGCGGTTCCAGTCGAGAGAAGATAGTGGTCCATACCATCTCAAGAGGGCCACACGTCGCCGACGGGAGTTGGGCAGAGATGGAAAGATACGGAAAGTCACTTAGGAACGATGAAGAATGCATTAACTCTATTATAGAAGAACGCCACCCAAAGTGGATAGAGAATGATGACATCACATTCAGTAGGCGTGACCTGGAGGGAAGGCAGTACCCTCACGCGGATCCCATGGTTATCTCTGCCCGACTCGGTCCAGCTGAAGTTTTCCGAATTCTAGTAGACACTGGAAGCTCAGTGAATATCCTATTCAAGCATGCATTCGACAAAATGAAGCTGTCATTAAAGGATGTTCTCCCCTGCGATAAACCACTGCACGGTTTCACTGGAAATGCGAAGATGCCCCTCGGGCGACTGGACCTCTTTGTTGAAATTGGAAGTCATCCCCGCTCCGTTGTGCGGAAACAAACATTTGTGTTGATAGAAAACCACTCGGCCTACAACGCCTTCTTAAGAAGACCCGCCTTGTCTGACTTCCAAATTGTCCTGGCCCCATGGTGCCTGAAGATGAAATTTCCAACGAACGATGGAATATGGGAAGTAGAGGGAGACCAGGACACCGCTCGAGATTGCTATGTAACTGAACTTCGCAATAACCGCAGGAAGGATATAGGGAAGAGTGCAGAAACTGCCCTCTGCACGAAAAGTTTGGAAGCATAGCAGCTAAAGAAAGCCCCTCCTCTTCGATATACCAGTAACCCTTTCAATGAATTAGACCCCAGGGACAAAGAGGAGGAGGCCACCGCCGAGCCTGCAGAGGCTATGGAATTTGTATCTGTGGACAAACACGACTCGAGGAAACTATTGAAAGTCGGGTCCCAACTAAAAGCAGAATTAAAGGAACAACTCATTGATTTTCTCCGCCACAACTTGGATGTATTTGCATGGTCACACGCTGACATGACTGGAATCTCCCCAGACATAGCATGCCACGTACTAAACATCGATCCTACCAAGGCGCCAGTAAAACAGAAAAAGAGAAGTATGGGGGCAGAACGATCAGCAGCCCTCGATGAAGAAGTAAAAAACCTACTTGCCAATGACTTCATACGAGAAGCCACCTACCCAGAGTGGATCGCTAATCCGGTACTAGTAATAAAGGCTAATGGGAAGTGGCGAACGTGCATTGACTTCTCCAACTTAAATGACGCTTGCCCGAAGGATTGCTTCCCACTTCCCCGAATCGATCAGCTCGTGGACAACACGGCCGGGCACGAACTCTTATCTTTTATGGACGCATACTCAGGATATAACCATATTCCTACGCATGCTCCCGATTAAGACCACACTAGTTTCATCACTGACCGGGGATTGTACTGCTACAAAGTAATGCCTTTTGGACTTAAAAACGCAGGAGCCACCTATCAGCGCCTCATCAACAAAATGTTTGCATGGCTAATAGGACAAACTATGGAAGTTTATGTGGATGACATGCTGGTAAAGTCAAGAAAAGCTGACGATCACGTAAGCCACCTGGGCGAGATGTTTCAAGTACTTCGCCAATATGGAATGAAGCTGAATCCTCTAAAGTGCACCTTCGGAGTATCATCAGGAAAGTTCCTGGGATTCATCGTCCATGCTAGAGGAATTGAAGCAAACCCTGAACAAGTCCGAGCTTTGAAAGATATCAGGATACCTTCTACCCGAAAAGAAATGCAAAGCCTAAATGGGAAGGTGGCCGCCCTGAGCAGATTCATCTCTAAAGCAACTAACAAATGCATCCCCTTCTTCGAAGCTCTAAAGAAAGACAAAGGAAAGTTCGAATGGACTGACGAATGCTTAATAGCTTTCCTTAACTTAATCGAATACCTCCAGAGACCACCAGTACTCTCAACTCCGAACAAAGGCGAAGAGCTATACCTATACCTTGTTGTGTCATCTCATGCTCTAAGCGCCACCTTGGTGAGAGAAGACAAATGTACGCAACGGCCAGTATACTTTGTGAGCAAGAGGTTTACAGGGGCGGAAGCCAGATATCCTAAACTTGAGAAACTAGCGTATTGTTTACTAATCACGTCACGGAAACTACGTCACTATTTCCAATCTCATTCCATCAGAGTTCTGACCGATCAACCACTAAGGCAGGTACTCCATCGTCCCGACACTTCTGGGCGACTACTTAAATGGTGCATTGAACTAAGTCAATATGATATCACCTACCATCCTCGCACCTCCATCAAGGGATAAGCCATGGCCGACTTCATTGCCGAATTCACTACCAACGAAGGTAAGGAGCAATCAGAAATAGCAGAAGACATCAAGTGGAATCTCTTTGTGGATGGTGCGTCAAACGAACAAGGCTCGGGGGCAGGTGTGGTAATAATCACTCCCAGGGGAAATAAGCTACACTACGCTCTAAGGTTGGAATATGCTGCCACCAACAACGACGCAGAGTATGAAGCAGTGATAGCTGGACTAGAACTTGCCTTAGAAATCGGAGCCAATTCTTTGTGTCTTCATAGTGATTCTCAACTTATTGTAAATCAAATACTAGGAGAATTTCAGGCTCGAGAAGAACGACTCATAGCATATCTAAAGAAGACCAAGTTGCTCCTCGATCAATTGGATCATTATTTAATCAAACACATTCCTCGGGAAGAGAACCAAGAGGCTGACGAATTGGCGAAGCAAGCTAGCATGAGAGACGGCACTATTTCTGGAGCAGTGGCCATCTCAAAGCAACTGACCCCAAGTTTCGAGCAGGTGAATCTGATAGCTACAATCAAAGAGGAAACTTGGATGACTCCCATCCAAAAATACTTACAAGACGGCACACTGCCCGACAAGCGTAACGAAGTCAAGAAAATCTTGAGAAGAGCTTCCCGCTACACAATACAAGAAGGCACCCTTTATCGGCGTGGCTTCTCTAACACCTTACTAAGGTGTGTCGCTGAAAGGGAAACAAAGGAAATCTTATCCAGCATCCATCAAGGAAGCTGCGGAGATCACACTGGAGGGCAGGCTCTGGCAAAGAAAGTACTCCGATATAGATACTTCTGGCCCACCTTAAACAAAGACGCCTTAGTCGTCAAAAAATGTGACAGATGTCAGAAATTTGCTAAGATTCCGCGGCTACCCACGACTGAGATTACCCAAATGACCAGCCCTTTGCAGTATGGGGAATTGACCTGATTGGCGAACTGCCAATGGGTCGAGGCGGGGCCAAATATGCTATAGTGGCAGTCGACTATTTCACCAAATGGGTGGAAGCAGAACCCCTAAATAAAGTATCTTCAGCAAAAGTTATTAACTTCTTGATCAAAAATGTTCTATGTAGGTACGGGGTCCCACTTAAAATCATATCGGACAATGGACTTCAGTTTGACAGCGAGGAGTTCGCCAACTGGTGCCAAGAGCATGGAATTCACAAAAGCTTCTCGTCTGTAGCTTATCCCCAGGCAAACGGACAAGTCGAAGCTGTCAACAAAATTCTCAAAACTCTAATAAAAAAGAAACTTGAAAAGTCAAAGGGCGCGTGGGTGGATGAACTTCTTACGGCACTTTGGGCCTATCGCACATCTTTCAGAACATCAACGGGGCATACTCCTTTCTCTTTGGCATACGGATCAGAGGCTATGCTCCCAGTTGAAACTATAGTGCCTTCCTACCGTAGGATCCACTATAACCCAGAAGAGAACGAAGAACTCCTTCATATGTCTTTGGATCTAATTGAGGAAAGAAGAAATGATGCAGCCCTCAAAGCAGCAGCTCACAAGCAAAAAGTGGCAACGCAATACAACTCCAAAATCAAGCATCGTAACTTACAAAAAGGAGATCTTGTCCTCAAGCGAATCTTCCCGCGCCCCGGAGCGCTAGATCCAATCTGGGACGGACCATATGTAATTCATAAAGATCTCCACAACGGAGCTTATATTTTGTCAACAGTGGACGGAGAGGTGTTCCAAAGGGCATGGAACATCCAACACCTTCGTCGATACTTTTCTTAACTTGTACTGCCCATATGAAGTGAATTAACAAAGAGAATCAGTGGACGTAGGCATTTTTGTGCCGAACCACTTTAAAAAACTTGTCTCTTTTTAACTTATTCCTTTATATCTTGGCTGCTTGTTAACCTTATCCTTTTCTGTTAAACGAAATCCTATGTAATGGCATTTCCATTCAAGACACATCACGGCGCGACTTCACCTGGACAAGACCTAACAGGTACTATGCGAATCTATGCCCTCGCCAATGTGACACTTTTGCTCCGGCATACCTCTGCTGCAGGTTAACTCATTGTCCACGACGGCCCTTAAAGCCAACTGTAATGAGCCGATTATAAGCCACCGAGAAGGCCGACTATAGCCGAGGCAGCTCATTACGGCGTTCGGCTCGCCGGCAACCGTGAACCTACTTTAAGCTCCAATATAAGGTGTGGCCAGCCAGGGGTACTTCACGGTTGACGATCGTCACCCACGCTAGCCGGCCACGGTAAATCGAATAATACCCACGATTACGGGCCATAATGGCCCGGGTAGTTACTGTGCACGATCTAGGCTCCAATGTGTCTTAAGTACGGCTGTGGTAAAAAAGATAAACTCCCCGCAGAGGCGTAAGATGGGTGACGAATGTCTCCAAGACCCACAGCTAGGGAAAGTGACTACAAAACCCGTTTGCCTCGAACTTAAGCACATCGCAGGCCTTCCGTGATTGGAAGTTTTACTATTTCTTATATTTCTATCTTACTTAAAAACTTTCCTCCTATCCTCTATAACAATCCCTAAAGTACAGGACACAAGATAGGAGACGCTCACTAAGAACTCATAGTTGGATGATGAGTCAATCAACTGCATTCCATACTCAGTCATATAAGACATTCGAAGCAACCGTCTACAGCTAAATCATGAAGGGTGGTACTTTCTTCTTTTATATATAAATACGTAGCTATAACTTTTTTGCACATCACATTAAACATCGAAAGGTATGAAATTACATTTTAAGCAAGAACTTGACATCAAACACGATCGAATCACATGCATATGCACAGCTATACTTCTTATGCAACACATCAAAATGACGAAAGCATTCAAATACGACAGAATCAGCTTAAGTTAAAATAAAATTACATGCCAGGATTAAAGTCGTTTATTACAAGTAACATAATTACAGCCTAAAAGTTACGTTACTGCTCTGACACTAAGGTAGACAGCAATGTCAAGTAAACAAAAAGATATCCAGGTCAAGTTAAGGAGTCGGCTGCACCGGAGCTTCACCCTTGTCCTGCTGGCCCTCCGAAATCTCCTTAACCGCGGAGTGGGAACTTTCAGCATGTTGACCAGAGATATTTTTTGCTCCAGAGGTCTCGCTTGTTCGATCAAGGAAAGAGTTCATTAATAATAAGCAACCAAGTTACGGAAAGCTAAAAGGGAAGACTTACCAGCATCTGCTCCTTGATCATCATCCTCTAACTGCACACCTACCTCCTCAGCAGTAAGCAGCCGCATACCCTCCTTCACCGCCGCTTTCTCCTCCTTGGAGAATTGAGCCGTAACCACGTCCATTCTAAAGGCCACGCCACCCTCCTTATTTGCATCGGCCTTAGCCTCCTCCAATGCCCTGAGACAAATCCTGGCCAGGACTCGGGGGTAATCATCCATCCAAGATAAGTTGCCCTGTTTCCAAGTGCGAAAGTACATATCCTGAAGCATCTCATCCATTATCCCCTCATTCTCCTCGAACTCCCTTATTCGGTCCTCAGAAGCCAACAGCTTTGCAATGGCAGCATCCCTCTCCGATTGGTATCTCGAGTGGTTGGCCTGAAAGGATTTCCTCATCGCCTCCATCTCCTCCTTTAGCTTGGTTTGAGCAAGCTCTGCGGCCTCAAGTTTCTCGGATAACTCATGTACCCGCTCGAGATCCGCTTGCCGAACCTCATCCACCGTTGCAATAGACATATCAATCCGTTCATTACAGACGGCCTCCATTTTCTGTAACTCTGCCCTGCTGGCCTCTTCCATGGTCTTCTTTAATTGCCTAGAGGCGGCCTCATGTTGGGAGATCTGGATGGCCTGATCAGCGAGTTGTTTAGCCTGGTCGGAAACCATTAACCGCAGTCGAATGTTAGCACTGCCGATTTCTTCTCCGGCCCTGACCAGTCGAGCATGATGCCCCATCATCTTCCTGGTTTCCTCAGCAACCCGGTCAATGTTTGCCTTAGCTTCATCCCCCAAAGTTACAACCCGAGTGCTAAGCAAATCAAGGTCCAGGGACTTAGCTTCATCTAGTACTCTTACCATAGGGTTGCAAGGGAGAAGGTGCTCACCGGTAGCCTCATCAAAGGTAATATCATGAGAACCAGGATCCAGATCCGGATGACCCGCGAATGGGTTACGAGCCAAGCCGGGATGATCTATCAGGATAACGGTAGGATTTTCAGATGGGTGCGGAGAAGGTATAAACTCAGTATTCTCCTCCGTGGTATCCTGAAGAGGCTGAGTTGGGGGCTGAGGACCAGGTGAAGATTCAAACAAAGAGCGACTCCTCTTATTCCTTTGGATATCCTCTTCGATAACTCCAAGGAGAGGACGGTAGCCGACTACATCTCCAGGACGGTTAGCCGAAGGCTTGGGTTTTGTAGAAGCCTTGAGGAGTTTGTACTGTTCAAGACGGTGTCGAACGTCTGACGTCTTGACCACCTTACCCGCTCCTGTAATAAAAGCCAAGTGTTACAAGCATACATTGAGCTATAATTCAAGAAATACATCAAGTTAAGAAGAGTAAAAAGACGCATTTGTTATACAAACCCTGGGGAGGAGTAGGATATTGCAATAAGTCCTGAATCTCATTCCAGGACGGGAGCGGGCCGTAAAATGTTTCTAAATCCTTATCATAAATGGGTCAGCGGAAGTCAAAAATTCACCTTGATTCACAGGACTTGCCATAGCTGGAGCGCTCTTAGAAGATGAATCAGCACCGATCTCGGCCTTGTCAGCCTTCTTAGACTTCTCCACCAAAGTCGATCCTTCCTCCGACCCTTCAAAAGCAAGGCGGAAAGCATCATCTGTCCACTCCTGGATCACACCTGCCTGCTCAGAAGACAAAGCCCCAGTTCCACCACCGTTCTGTCCATCACCACCATCATCGCTATGACCATCACCATCACTTTCTCCACCGCTTCCAGTCTCCGCCTCACCTCCTTCACCCTCGCCTCTCTCCTCCTCCGCATCTTCCTCCTCTGAAACATCGGGACATGTGCTAGGGGAAGGTCCATCGGACTTCTTAAGTTTCTTTCCCCCAGCAATTGGACTCTTCGAGAAAGGTTTCCTTTTACTGCTCTTCGCCGTAGCCCCTCCTCTAGCTTTGGTGGCCCTCTCTTCAGCTGTGTCTCTGTGCTTGACCACAGACTGGCGTGGCAGAATCAGGTTGAGCCCCAGAAGAGTAGCGTTCCTGATCAAATAAGAAGCCGCCCTCTCCCTTTCCGGGATGGCTTCTATTTCCGCAACAATGTGAACCAGACGATCGTTCTCTACAACCGCAAAACCACATGTCGCTAGCAAGAAATAAAGCACGTAAGAAGAAGCATCGCAGTCAGAGCGGAAATGATAAATGAGTTTCAACCTACAGCCAGAGGTGAAGCGGCGGAAAGAAACGGAGTCATCCTTGACAAAAAATCATTCCTTCTTGAACATGCTGAACTTCGAGTATAAATCCAGGACTGGCTTGAAGGACACGGCCGACTCCAAGCTAATATACGGAGACCCCTTCTTGTAGCCTCTTAAGTTGTACAGATACCGGATTTCCCGGTTGGAAGGAGGACGCCCGTACCTCCTTTGGAATATAACGAATAGGCTCACCAAGATGGCATAGGAGTTGGGCTGAAGCTGGAAAGGAGCCACCTTCAAGTATGTGATGAAGCTGACTATCCAAGCATTGATGGGTGGGATGGCACCACACATGCAGTGATACCTACTATAAGCAAAATATCCTTCAGGGGGGTTATACGGCATCACTCCTTCCCCCGGCAACAACATATGCGCTTTGTCGATCCCAAAAGAGTGAGAAATAACATCAAGCTGCTCATCTTTGAGGGAGCTAGGAAAGCAATCAGGCAGTGAGTTCAGGAGCTCTTGAGGACCGTACCCGTCTACTAGCGATCTCGGGGTTGGTCCATGTCGTTCTGGTGCTGCCTGAGCTGGGGGCACTATGGAGGACTCTACTCGGTCCTTAGACTTCTTCTTGTCAGAACGAGTTTCTACTTTATGAGACATTATCTGCAGCACAAGAAAACATATCGTTAGGAAAAGGAATGTAGAAATATAAACAAACAAGTACCTACAGCCTGGAATCTCATTCATAATTCAAAACATAAAAGTTCATTCAGTAGTTCGAAGCCAAGGGTCCATTCGGCACTCATACTCCCCAAGTTTCATTCGGTAGTTCGAGGCCAAGGGTCCATTCGGCACTCATACTCCCCAAGTTTCGTTCGGTAGTTCGAGGCCAAGGGTCCATTCGGCACTCATACTCCCCAAGTTTCATTCGGTAGTTCGAGGCTAAAAACCCATTTGGCACTCATACTCCCCAAGTTCGATCGGTAGTGCAAGCATAAAGTTCATTCGAAAGTCTCACCTGGTCCGGCAGTCAGATCTGGTTCGGTGATATGGTTGATTCGGCAGATAGAAGTTTGGTTCGGCTATTTCAAATGATAAGGAATAACAAAGGCGTAAAGCCCATACTTATAGGCAAACGTGGGATGACCAGACCGATCGGTTCGGTGTTTGGGCCGAATGAGAGTATCCAAGCTGAAGTCTAAAACAAAGCGCGACATATGCAGACATATGCCCCACTTTGGGGGGCAAATGTTGGGCGTATCTTTCACAACCATGGAAGACCGAACCAAAACGAAGAAGGCACTACCAAACCAGAAGCATACTACCATCACCGGACCAGATCCACGCTCCCACCACCGGACCAGATCTCAGCTCCACTCACTACCAACCCATCTCCTAAGTGCTACCGGACCAAGGTCTCAACTCCTACCATCTACCATCGGACCGAAGCACTACCGAACCAAAGTCCTGCCGAACCAACCCATCTCCCAAGTGCTACCGGACCAAGGTCTCAACTCCTACCATCTACCACCAGACCGAAGCACTACCGAACTAAGGCGTTGCCGAACCAACGTTGCCAGACTAGATTGCATCAGCCCAGGCCCATTAGCAGCTATACACATCTAGAACCCCCACTCCCAGCCTCACTCTATAAATAGAGGGGCAGGGGTACAACAATGGCAGACAAGTTTGAGAGCTCAAGGACGGATAGAACTTTCAAACAACTTTCATATACTTGTATCAAAGCTTTGTACTTGTAATCTGAATAGAAAAGGAGAATAATATATAAAGTGGACGTAGGCATATTCTGGCCGAACCACTATAAATCTGTGTGTCTTTTACAGTTTAGTCCCTACTTTTTATATATTTGCATAACTCACCCAGATCACTAAAAACAACATAAAATCAACTAAATCATACGACTTGGAGGTGTTTGCCCATTTTTTGTGCAAACACAAGCCATGTTCAATGCAATGGTGGCTTCACTAGTAAGGAGTGCCCAAACTACTCCTGGTATGACTTTAGGTGCTGGTGCTCCTTTGTAAGTGCCTAGGATTGACTCGCCAGTCTTTGCAAGGATTATTTTATTTTTGGAGGGAAGCAATTCTTAGGAACAGAATCAGCTATTGAAGTGCAAGATTGGATAGATACTTGTGAATGCATTCTCATGGATATGGATGTGGAAGATTCTATGAAGAGGAAGCTTACTTCAAGACAGCTACAGGGCCGAGCAATGAATTGGTGGAATGCTGTTACCATTGCTACTCAAGAGGATCAGATTTCTCAGGATCAGTTTAAGGATGGATTTGAGGAGAAGTTCATTCCTGCGGCTCAGAAGTCTGTGCTATTCAAGAAATTTGCTGAGTTGAAGCAAGGGAAGATGTCTATTTCTGAGTATGTGGCGGAATTTGGTGCTTTGTCGAAGTGTGGGATGTCTTTTATTGATACATCTTTAAAGAAAACTGAGAAGTTTATTTCTGGATTGGAATACCACTTGGGAGAGAAGCTAGTGGACCACATTGAAATTTCTTTTGAGAAGTTGGTTGAGAAAGCACTTAGACATCAGAGTCTGTACCAAAAAAATAGGACTGCTTTGTTGTTGTTGCTAAGAAAGAGGAATTAAAACCACAGCAGGGTAGTGGAGGTAAGAAGAAATGGAATGGAGAGAGGAAGCAACAACAACAAGGAAAAGGGCCAGAAAAAGAGCAAGATTGAGATTATTTGTCATAAGTGTATGAAGAAAGGCCACTATATCAAGGAACGCAAGGCTATTAAGAAGTGCTTCAACTGTGATAAGCCTGGGCATTTTAAGAAGGATTGTCCAGAGCCGCCTAAGAATAAATAGATTATGAAGGCATATGCTTTGGATGCAGTCTTGACCTCATCTTGTGCTCTACTGCTAAGGATAAGGGGAAAATTGTTGTGGTGCAAGGTATGCTTTCCATCAAAGATGTTTTTGTTAGAATTCTTTTTGGTACTGGAGCTTCGCATTCTTTCACCTGTGGTGACTTAGCATCCAGACTAGGTTTGGAACCCGAGATAGTAGACCGACCTTTGACTGTGATGAACCCTGTTGGAGGATCTATTAGCCTTTGTATGATTTGTCATTGTTATCCCGCCTTTTGGCAAGGACGTGACACCAAGGAATTGACTAATAACCAATGATGGTCCGTCCTAGAGATCGATTATACACAGGCTCACTATGGATATCGATGAATTTTTTCCGAGTCCCGATCGAGCTAAAATTGATATGACACGACAAGCGAAGCTATGAGAGCCAACGTTCCAAATTCCAAGTCAATCCGAGTTCGTATGCTCAAGTTACGATCGATGCAAAATTGAATAAAAAGAGCCTCTGTTCGACTCGCTCCGCTTCGCATCCATCAGAGATCCTCTGTTCGACTCGCTCCGCTTCGCATCCATCAGAGAGCCACATTTCGACTCGATCACCCAATGTCCACTTCGTATCCACATAACATAGCATAACCATCGATGCGAACTATGCACCTTTCATCGATGCGAACAGAGCAGAATCATCAATACGAACAAACCACCTCCATCGATTCGAACAAGGCATGCTACAGATCGATGCGAAGGAGCAAGTTGTTGATCGATTCGAACTGGGCAACAAACTTTGATGCGAACAAGGCAAGGTCCAAGAATGACTCGGCCAACTCAGCAAAGAAAGTGGATCAACATGAGGAAGGCTCGCCACGTCACCTCCAGATTACGCGCGCCCATCGATTCGAAGTGATCGAGCCGAACATGACCGAGTCGAAATAAGGGAGTCGAACGAAACAGCCAACCGAAGATCATAATTCATATCAATCATATCTCCTAATCTACAAGTCCAAATGATATGAAATTTTCATAGAAGCTTACGTACATGCTAAAGAATGTCCATGCCAAATTTTGACTCCATTGGATGAAATCTTGTCGATCACGGATCGGGCCGAAACTTCACGGGCTTGGGCGCGCGGACCTGGTCACGTGCCAGAGAGGGTCTCCCGAGATCTGAGCAAAATACCAGCCTCCTACACCTATAACTAGAGCCCCAAGGCATACAGAAAAGGGGCTTCTTCTTCTTTGAATTCTCCAACGCCCAGACTCTGCCGGATCTAGATCTAAACTCCCTTGCTGCTGCCAATAACAAAATTCGCTGCTGCAAATCATTATTATCTGCTGTAATTCACTGAATTCACTTGTAATCTTCAAAGAAAGATCAATAAAGCTATCAATTTCTAAGTGGACGTTGGCGATACGCCGAACCACTCTAAATTCTTGTGTCTCCTTGCATTTAAATTAATTTCATATCTGAAATTTGGAGTTTTTGTTAGATAATCCTCTTTTTCCATTTAATTTCTTCACTTTATCTCTTCAAAAACTTTCGAAGAGTGTTGTGCCCAATTTTGGTACAAACACTTTGGTGCTTTCACTGAGAAAACCCAATTTTTCTCATGCTCTTTGGATCTCTTATCTATATCGGATTGCATAAATCCAAGAAGAAGATCCAGATCTAGAACTTTGAAGCCCTTCCATTCTTTTCAGATTTGCATCAGATCTAGGAAAGGACTTTCACCAATTCACCATGGTAAGTACACGGACTACTTCTACAGATGCTGATCAGGGAGGACGGGACATGCAGAATCCCGTGCAATTGCCTCCATCAAACCAAGATGCCGCCGGACCTTCAGATCCAACAGGCCCGGTTACCAGACAAGAGTTTCAGATGCTGCTCCAAGTATTGACCCAAAGTCGACAAGAGCTAACTGAACAACTGCGCGCCAACACAGAGTTGACCAACCAGTTAAATCGCCAAAGGCGCAGAAGATCCAGAAGAGACCAAGGTTCTTATTCTTCCACAGAGAGTTCAGCCTCATCTGACGGTCATCACCGATCCACGCGCCCACGGTTGGATGTAAGCAACACCCAGGCCACAAGGCACCAACCTGCTTCGAATCTTGGACAACCCAGAACTGGCCAGCCACTAGTCATCATACAAGACCTTCATCCTGAGGAGGTGCTGCTCCTTATCATGTCACAGGAAACATTGCTACTACCACCACTACCGAACAAGGGGTTGATGCTAGAAACCAAGCTGATCCTCAACGTAACCAACGAGAGCAGACTCCAGAGCCTTATGTCCCAGAAAATGTTGAACCAAGGAGGCGAGGCACGGACCGTCGACCACGTCTGGTCCAGACTCGCGCTGTGGAACCCGACCACACCTTGGCACAACATGCTCCAAGTATCCGAATACCAGATATACCAACGATGATTCGTCAAATGATCCGTGAAAGTCAGGGTCTCAGTAATGACGACTGGGGAATCTACCGGAGTCATACCCCTTTCACCGATGACATATTATATGCTGAACCAACTCGGCGCTTCAGGATGCCAACTTTGCCAGTCTACGAAGGGAGTTCTGATCCCAATCAACACATCCTGAAGTACGAATGGCTGATGAATGCTGCGAGAGCTGATGATGCAGTAAAATCCCGTAGTTTCCCCATTTCCCTGGGGGGCATTGCAACCATGTAGTTTACTCGTTTGCCACCACGATCCATCTCTAACTTTGACCAGATGGCCACCAAGTTTGTTGAACAATTCTGTATGCATGTGGCGAGGCCTAAAGACGTTAACACTCTGTCTAGTGTTACACAAGCGCTCGGAGAAACACTTAGACGTTACTTGGAGCGATTCCATGTTGCGTGTGCAGAAATAAGCAATCCCAATGATAACTCTATCCTAATGGCGTTGACTAAGGGGATTGATGCCGATTCTGAGTTCGGAAATTGGTTAGCTGGAAAACCACCTGCATCATTGGACTGTTTCTATTCCAAGGTAGCCCAATTCTTGAGAAGGGAGGATGCAAAATAGTCTAGGAAGCCGGATGACGCAGGGCCCAACATCGAGGGAATCCAGAGTAACATCGCTGTTAAACAGTCCGGAGAGAGTTCTGGAAAAGTTCAGTTGAATGTACAAAATAAACAGAATCAGCAGAGGGACAATGGAAATCAAAGCAAAAAACGCGATCAGAATCGTGGTCCACGACGTAGAGCTCCCATGTTTGAAAATTATACTCCATTGAATATGTCGCTGGAAAATGTGTATTTGCAAAATTGCAATACCATGCAATACAAGAAACCTGCTCCGAAGCCACCAACGGAAAGACAAATCCAAACAGGAAAATTTTGTAGATTCCACGAGAGTTATGGCCACAACACCAATGAGTGTCATCACTTACAATGCCTCATTGAAAAACTGATACGTGAACGGAAGTTGGATTAGTATGTGCGGGTGCCGCAGTCTGGTGGTGCGGGCCCATCAAATCAGAATCGTGCGCCGAATCAGGAAAGACAGGAGGGACCCACTCGTACAGGCGGGAGGTTGGTTATCAATACAATAAGTGGTGGTCCTCACCCAACAGATCGAAGCTGGAAGGAAATGGAGTCGTATGCCAGTTCTATCAGTCATGCAGACTTCGAGTGTTGTAGTAGTTTTGATGAAGGGGCTCCGGCCAAGCAACATAAGACAATGACATATGACATCGTATTCAGGAACAGAGACGCTAACAAATTCGAAGCCCCCACTATCGACCTGCTGGTCATCTCAGCTCAAGTAGGTCCTGCTTGGATGAAGAGGATCTTAGTTGACAGTGGAAGCTCTGTGAATATCATGTTAAAACGAGCTTATGATCAAATGAGAATAGAAGCAAAGGACTTGAAACCTTGTCAATCTCGAATCCATGGTTTCAACGGAAGTGCTACTATACCCACTAGAATGGTGAAACTGCCAGTGGAGTTGGGAGTTGGAGAACGCCGGAGAGTACGAATGTTACAGTTCGTTGTGTTGGACATAGACTCCCCTTATAATGCTTTCTTGGGCCGACCGGCACTCGCTGAATTCAGGGCAGCCATTGCCCCGTGGTGTTTGACTTTAAAATTTCCCACTGATCGTGGAGTGGGAATCAATCAAGGAGATCAGGCTGCTGCCAGAGCCTGTTATGTTGCTGAGCTACGGGAGGCGCAGCGAAAGGAGAAAGGAAAGGGCGTAGAGGAATCTCTCTGCGTCTGTTTTGCCGATAATTGACAATTAATGCCCGGGCCTATGCCCGGGCACCCCAGCCAATTCCAAAGGGATCTTGACCCAAGAGAAACTGAAGACGAAGAAGAACCTAAAGAAAGTCAAGCATCCCCCGCCGAACCGACGATTGATGTCCCAATTGACGATGACGATGATTCGAAAATGATAAAGATTGGGTGTCAGCTAAGCCAGCAAACTCAAGAGGAATTGGTTGAATTTCTACGGGCGAATCTTGATGTCTTCGCCTGGACGCATTCCGACATGTGTGGGATCTCACCGGACATCGCGAGCCACACTCTGAATATTGACCCGCGGCATGTCCCGGTCAAACAGAAAAGGCGTGGTATGGATCCAGAGAGATCTGCCGCCCTTAAAGAAGAAGTAGAAAAGCTTAAAGCGAACAGGTTCATTCGAGATGTGCTATATCCTGAATTCGTGTCGAATCCCGTACATGTCCGAAAGCCGAACGGAAAGTGGAGAACATGTGTCGACTATTCCGATCTGAATAAAGCATGTCCCAAAGATAGTTTCCCGCTTCCTAGAATTGATCAGCTAGTAGATTCGACAACTGGGCATGAACTCTTATCCTTCATGGACGCGTATTCTGGCTACAATCAGATACCGATGCATTTACCCGATCAAGAACATACCGTCTTCGTAACCAATCTGGGACTTTACTGTTACAAAGTTATGCCATTCGGACTCAAGAATGCCGGGGCTACTTACCAACGATTGGTCAATCGGATGTTTGCCAATCAAATCGGGAAAACAATGGAAGTATATGTAGACGACATGCTTGTAAAGTCACGACTCTCCACCGACCATGTTAAAGACCTGGAAACTATGTTCAACATACTTCAAGAATACAAAATGAAGCTAAATCCACTGAAATGTCACTTTGGAGTTGCATCCGGAAAATTCCTTGGGTTTATCGTCAACGCTCGAGGGATCGAAGCAAATCCTGAAAAAATCCGGGCTATCAGAAATCTCGAAACTCCAAAAACCATAAAGAAAGTCCAGAGTCTCAATGGGAAAGTAGCAGCATTGAGAAGGTTCATTTCAAAGTCCACTGACAAATGCATCCCCTTCTTCGATTTGATCCGAAAAGGGAAACGAAACTTTGAATGGACCACGGAGTGTGAGGGCGCTTTCCAAGCACTAGTTCAACATCTATCCACACCACATATCTTGTCAAAGCCTATTGATCATGAGAAGTTGTTCGTATATTTGGCGATATCAGAAAATGCTATCAGCGTGGCATTAATTCGAGAAGAAGACAAGATACAGAAGCCAGTATACTACGTCAGCAAGCGATTGACTGGGGCCGAAAGGAATTATCTGAAATTAGAGAATTTGGCTTATTGCCTTGTTATTGCATCAAGAAAACTCCGATCGTATTCCAGGCACATCCCATTATTGTTTACACCGACCAGCCGTTACGACAGGTCCTTTCGCGGCCTGAGACGTCTAGTAGGTTACTCAAGTGGAACGTCGAACTGAGCCAGTTTGATATTACTTACACTCCAAGACGGGCCATACAAGGACAAGTCCTAGCCGATTTCATAGCTGAATTTACCATTCCATAAGACTTGCCCGAAACCAGTGAATCCCCCGAATACGTCTGGAAGCTTTATACCGACGGTGCATCAAACGACCGGTGTTCAAGCGCTAGTGTTGTACTTGAAACTCCCGAAGGCCGATCCATATGTTATGCTTTGAAGTTCGATTTTCATGCGACTAATAATGAAGCTGAATATGAAGCCCTCTTAGTTGGCTTGAAAATTGCTAAAGATTTGAGAATTATCGCAGTAGAAATTTATTATGATTCACAATTAGTTGTGTGTCAAGTACGGGGAGAGTATCAAGCGAGAGATCGAAGGTTGGCTGCTTACTTAGCTCGAGTTCAGGAAGTACTAAATCAGTTTGATTATAATGCCATTTATTGTATACCTCGAGAACGCAACCAAAAAGCCGATTCATTGGCAAAGCTAGCCAGCACAGGTGAAGCTCAGCAAATGGGACTCGTTCCCGTAGAAGCGTTATCCTCCCCGAGCATTGACCGGGCAGAAATAGACCGGGTATGCAAAACCGTCCTCGAAAAGGATTCATGGATGACTCCACTCAGAAATTACATTGAGCGCGGAACCCTGCCGGAGCACAGGAGTGAAAAGAGACAAGTCCTTCGGAAGGCCTCACGATTTACCATCCAGGATGGAATCATATTCAAAAGAGGGTACTCAGTCCCTCTACTCCGGTGCATTGCTCACAATGAAATTAAACGAGTATTGCACGATGTGCACGAGGGAGAATGTGGCGATCACACCGGGGAGCAAGCACTTGCCAAGAAAATACTTCGATATGGATATTACTGGCCGACCGTCAATCGCGATGCGTTGGAATATGCAAAGAAATGTGATAGGTGCTAGAAATATTCCCGAATTCCTAGGGCTCCTCCTACCGAGATAACACAAATGGTCAGCCCATGGCCGTTTGCAATGTGGGGCATCGACATCATTGGTGCTCTACCTTTGGCAAAAGGTGGTGCGAAATACGCCATCGTCGCGGTTGATTACTTTACGAAGTGGGCCGAAGCCGAAGCTCTTGCTACCATTACAACGAAGAAAGTAATCAACTTTGTAGTTCGCAACATCATCTGTCGATTCGGTCTCCCACACACCATTATTACGGACAATGGAACCCAATTCGACAGTGCTGAATTTAAAGATTTCTGCAAACGGTTTCACATCCAAAAGAAATTCTCTACAGTTGCACACCCTCAGGCAAACGGACAGGTCAAAGCAGTGAATAACGTTATAAAATCCATTCTGAAAAAACGACTGGAAAAGGTCGGGGGCAAGTGGGTCGATGAACTTCCTATGGCTTTATGGGCTTACCGAACAACCCACAAGACCACAACCGGCCACACTCCATTCTCTCTCTCTTATGGTTCAGAAGCCGTTATTCCAGTTGAACTAGAAGTACCTTCTCATCGTGTGAC
Organism: Allium fistulosum; assembly: GCA_030737815.1. Classification (NCBI taxonomy): domain Eukaryota; kingdom Viridiplantae; phylum Streptophyta; class Magnoliopsida; order Asparagales; family Amaryllidaceae; genus Allium; species Allium fistulosum. Next base: position 518,667,190 of record CM060906.1, on the reverse strand, counting down.
ATACTATGATCCAAAGACAAATGCTATATTACTTGCTGAATCTCTCGATCTACTAGATGAGAAGCGTGAAGAGGCTGGTTTGAGGGCAGCCGCGCATCGAAGCCGAGTCGCCCGATTGTATAACGCTAAGGTCCGCCCACGAACCTTTGAACTAGGCGATCTCGTCCTAAAAAGAATTTATCTGGTTCCTTCGCATATGAAGCCGACATGGGAAGGACCGTATGTTATTGAACGAAGGCTCAGAGATGGCACATTCAAATTATCGACCGTTGACGGTCTTACTTTGCCAAGAGCCTAGAATAGCGAGAGTCTTCGCCGCTACTACACATGACAGGCTATATTTATCCATTTAGTTTATTTTCCATTTCGCAATTTGTTCCTACATTTCGAAATTAGAATTTGTAATAAGGCAATTGACTTTGCCATATTTTCTTATTTCAGCAATAAAATGCAATCTCTTCGAGCCAGAGCTGTGATTTACTTGAAATGCTTCATATGATCATCACTATGCACGGAGAGCTAAGTTTCACCATACGGTGGAATTTATTCAAATAGAGAGTGACTGTGATGCAATCGGTCACTCGCTAAGTGAAACCCGAGCTCGGGGACAAGCCATCACATCAAAGTCAAAAACGGATTGATACACGACAATCCCTCACTTAACTCCAGGTTCCCAGAGTGCGAACTGGAGTATTAAAAATACGTCTACGAAGCAGGTGGATCCGTCCGCCTAACGACTTCGTCCGTATCTGAACCAAGTTTGAGGAGGGTGGACCCGTCCATCTAACGACCTCACTTGTTAACTTAGGGTGGATGTGATCTGACCATCCATGATCCTAACACAACTCCGAATTCCCAAAGTGCGAAACGGAGTATAAAAATCAACTCCGAATTCCCAAAGTGCGAAACAGAGTATAAACAACAACTCCGAACTCCCAGAGTGTGAGTCGGAGTATAAGCATCAACTCTGAACTCCCATAGTGCGAGTCGGAGTATAAACATCTACTCTGAATTCCCAGAGTGCGAAACGGAGTATAAACAACAACTCCGAACTCCCAGAGTGCGATTCGGAGTATAAGCATCAACTCCGAACTCCCAGAGTGCGAGTCGGAGTATAAGAATCAACTCCGAATTCCCAGAGTGTGAAACGGAGTATAAACAACAACTCCGAACTCCCAGAGTGCGAGTCGGAGTATAAACACCAACTCCGGATTCCCATAGTGTGAAACGGAGTATAAACAGCAACTTCAAGTTCCCAGAGCGTGAATTGAAATACAAATATCAACTCTGAACTCCCAGAGTGCGAGTCGGAGTATAAATGTCGATTCCAAGTCCCCAGAGCGTGGACGTATGATTTAGACTTAAGCCGGCATGACCAACCGCCGATAAACAAATGAGAATCCCCAGAGTGCGGATATGATAATCGACAATCAAACAAGCATGGATGAATTACTCAATCTCCGCTTGTCTTAGACATCCGTTCGGTAGCACTAGACTCAACATGTTACATCGTCGACTGATGTTCTACAACTCACCCCCAAGATTGGGGGGCAGGACTTAAGCATCGACCATTGACTGAAGCGATGCGACGTAAAAAATTCAACTCGCTTCCAGGTCGCAAACCATGTCCACGATATCCGAAATTGGCGAACAAAAACAAACTTTATTCGGAAGCTGAAACTCCACAAGTGCACTTCAGATATTGAAACACTTAGGCAAATACACAATGACAGAAAAGAAGTCAAAAAAGAGAAGTTTCATTTCTATTGTTTGTAAAAGAAGTTCGTGTACAAGTTTGTTCCAAAAAATTCCTACTAGCAGGGGCCGAACCCGCATCTATACACGGCCAACAAAATGAAAGTCAAAAGTACACCGAGTGAGCATGTCTAATCTTTCTTCTTCCTCGGCTTCCTTTTTGGTGTGGACCCGCTAGAGCCGCCACTACCTTTTCTCTTTGAGCCTTTGCCTATCGGTGGACAGTCTCCAAGCGGGGGCATAATTTCAACATCCTCCTCCGAACTCGAATGAACGGGGATGCTTCCTGCCGGCGGAGTCGGAGGGATAGGATCAAATGTGGAAGATGGAATGGCCGCACTAGTGTCGGAAAATGTACCGCCAGGAGATATCATTCTAAGCGGAGCTGGACCAAGTGCCGTCGTCCGACATCCAAAACTGCCACCATGTGCTGCGGCATCCATTTCAACGGCGATTTGTGCCAAGATTTCCTCTTCAGTAACCGCTCGAGCCTCGCTAGGAGCGTCAGTAGTCGGCATCGAAGAGCTTGTGGTAGGAACACCTCCGCCCATGACGAATGGTAAGTCAGCTAAAGGATCGCCATGACGGCGAAAGAGTTCTTCCATCAACTGCTCATCAAATACAAGTGTGCTTCCCTGTGCATCGTCGGGTGGGGCAGTTGTAGTTACGGTGATCGCTTCGGTCACGATAGCCTCCTGCGTCTGGTATGATTCTTGAGTAGCAGGAGGCATGGCCGGTGCAACGTCAATCACTGGACAAAAATAAGAGAACTGTTAGAATTTAGTTCAGATAAAGATTCCGACTTGAGGAAGATATGTGGAATGTTCAGAATACCTTCCTCAGTTTGATTTGTAGGCGGCGGAACGACTTCATTAACTTGCGCTGCAGCCGGAGACATCTGCGGCTAATCCAGATTATAGGCAGGAATAGCTTGGGGATTGACCGCAGACGAGGATTCGGGCTGGGTTGAAGCTGGAACTTCAAGACTCGCCTCATGATGTTCAACCCCCGAACCCTCTCCTACTTCGAAGTGTTGGGCGCCGAGTCTTTCCTTTTCATGTAGAATTATTGACTCGTGAAGAATCTTCCTTTCATCTTCATTTAGAATGCAATTCTCGAGTTCAAATTCATCCACAGACTCTCCTAGATGCGCATCCCTCTCTTCCTCAACCAGTCGGCCCAAGCGTTGTAAAGATGCGCCGGATAATCATCGAGCCAGGCTAGACCCTTGTGCCTCAGCACGTTAGCGTTGTAAACAACGAGAAGGTCTTCGATGTCAGCCTCTAGCCTGGACTCGGTCGACTTAACTTTCTCCTCGACCTCAGTCTCCACCTTGTGGACTTTAGCCACAGCTGCATCCCGCTAACCCTAAGCAGAATAGTTTGTTCGCACACCTCCTGGGCCGCGTTGTTTGCATCATCCCTTTCCTTGGCCATGTCGGAAAATTTAGCCTTGAGCTCGTTAAGTTCTTTGACCGTCGCATCTCGCTCGGCGGTAATTGTAGTATTCCGATGGCCCATCTCCTCCACCAAGGCAACATGTGTCTGCCTCAACCTCTCCATGGCCACATTCGCTTTGTCAGCTTTTTTGGTGGCCGCAATTTCATATTTCCGAGAAGATTCGGCCTCAGCAGTGAGCACTTGAATGATCCGGTCCCTTTGAGCAAGTTCGGTCTCCATTTTCTCAAGCGCTTTGGCTCACTCAAAGGCCACCTTGGAAGCTTTCTCTGCAGCCTTTACCCACTCTCTATACTGGGTGTAGATGTCATGAACGTAATCATGCATCATGTTTTCCACTCCAGATGGGATTCTCTTTATGTGGGGTGGGAAGACGTAGCCATCGAAGCAAATATTCGGAAAATCCTTCCTCATCTGAGCCAATTTAAGGGCCCCTTCTCCTGTGGGCTCAGATGGGACCTGCTCTACAATTATGGAGGTCGTGGTTTCGACTCTCTAGAGGTGAGTCTCGGATCTAGAAGTATGAGAAGACGGCCTGTGACGAGGAGGCTCTGGCGGATGTGGGACAAGATCAGGGGGTGGAGACGGAAGTCTAAGAGGAGGAGAGCGTGATCTAGACCGATGTCTGTATTCTCTGTCCCTGTCACGCCCATACCTATCTTGGTTAGAGTACTTGCGATCACGGTCTCTATCCGAGTCTCTACTACGGGAGTCATAATAGGTAGAAGACTTTCGGGCCGAACGAAGATTCCCAAGCATTGAACTCCTCCTAGACATAGTACCTAAAAGTGATTTTGAATTATGTAGTGCAGTGAAGTGTATGCATGTGCATCCCCCCGACCAACCGGAAATGTCGGCCGCACTCGTAGCAAGCGACCCGCTCAGTTCAAGAGCATTATCAAGCTCCTCCATCCCGGTGTCGTGTTGAAACGACACAAAATCCGAAATCGGAATATCAGCAAGCCCTTCAAAAGGATTCTCTACTTGCGGGGGAGGAGCCTCCGAAATTCTAATCCCCGGGACGGGCAAGGACATGACCACGGATTCTAATCTCACGGATTTAGAACGCTTGTGAGCAACTGCCTTGCCTTTTCTCCTTCCTCTTGAATCCTGGACATCGGAAGAAGGCCCAGCTTGGAGCTCAATATCGGTGGGCGTTCTCTATGGATCAACTTCTTCGGCTATTACGACTCTGGGCGCTTTGCGCTTCACCCGTTTCTTCGAGACCACTCTAAGTGTCCCTTCCAGCCGTATGCTCTGCCTCCGTTCAATCAGCCCGACAGTCCTCAAGTTTATGTCGGTCAAAACCAAGTCAATATGCCTCTCTTCGCCCGGAACCGCTTGGAGAATCCGAACTAGCTCTCTGAAGTATGCACCGTCAGGTCGAGAGATTGCAGCTATAAAAGAAGAGAAATATGCCAGTTTTGAGATCGTTCATAATTATCTCGATAATTCAAGGGAGAGATTGCAACGCTTACGTTTATCCAACCACCGCCTAGCGAATCCAGGGGGGCACCGAACGTAGAACCATTCAGTCTTAAAGTAACTTAGCCTTCCCTAGGAGCCAATTACAATGTGGCAGTTCCTGACTGCTTCTAAGAAAGTGAAAGAAGGTCTGTCTCCACGACTCTTAACATTAAATAGATATCTAATCTCGATCGACTTTGCTGGTCGAAAGAGAATCTCCATAAACAAAATAAAGGTGCTATTCAACATGGCGTATCCGTTGGGGTGTAGCTGGGATGGAGCTATTCCAAGGAATGATAACATCTCCCTTATATATTGGTTGAAAGGAGGAAGTGTTCCCGCCGTACAGGCATGACGGTTAAAAGTAGTAAACCCCTCCGGGGGATCATGCGGCCTGTCATTTGGCCCAGGTAGTAGCACGTCATCAAGCAACAAGTCGTGCCTTAAGCAAATCCGTCCCAGCATATCTTCGGAGATATCGGACGACACATAATCTTGTGGACGATAAATGAACCGGGCACCTGGACGCTCGTCCGGAGCTGGTTCTATAACTTCGGCCTCAATGACCGGTATTTCGATGGTTGAAGGAATTGAACTTGGGAGTTCCTGCTGCTGAGAACTTGAAGGTTCCTTGACTAGCTAGCTTATGAAAAATCATTGTTAAACAGACAATAACGCTCGTGCATCCCCCAGTGTAAAGTGTGTGAGTGTGTTGTGCAGTGCGGTACTGTATATCACTTGAAAAGTTCTACTGAATTGGAGAAAACATGAAAATGACGAGACTTCGAAATTCAGTTGGAAGGACCGTCATCGCTGACCATCACAACCGTGCCATTGATCCAAGTTAAAGTTTGTTATCATTTTGTTAAATTATAGTACCATCGACGAGCTTCGCAAGATAGTCAGATGTGCCATTCTAAGTCAAGTCCAGTTATGCAAGTTCGAGGCTCGTCGGAGTTAGTTTCTCGAGTGTACAGGGAATTACGGGTTCCTTAACGTTCAATTCGTATCGATCGATAGAGCCATGTTCGCATCGATCATTCGTATTCATCTGCGTGCAAGTTCGACTCGGTCAAAAGGCTGGGGACTTCGAATCGATCCAGGAGGAGTGTTCGCATCCATCAATTGGGACGTCGTCGTATCGATCCTTTTCGACTCGATGATTTCGAATCGATCGAGGATCCTGGGTTTCGAATCCATCAGACGCAACCCCTTCGCATCGATCAACACGCTCGAGACAATCGCGTCGATCATCTCGACTCGATGCAACAGCATTGCCATCGATCGATACGAAGGCCTTTATCTCATCATCTCGAAGTTAGCTGGATCGACACGAAAGCGAGGACCAAACCATTTCCTTCACACTCCTTCTTCCCCGATCGATTCGAACTCCATTCTGTCCTTCCTCGACCTCGCACGTTATCTCCTTCCTCGAGCAATGTTTGGACGCAAATTCAAATGGAATGGCATGAGAATTTGGATCTCTTCGTGTTACGACTGGATTTGTTCAATTGATTACCTGATTTCGATAAATGGTTGAAGGAATTAAGGGTTTTGGTTCGATTCGAATTCGAGCAGTTTTCCTTTCTTAGAAGCGATACGAAAGCAAGGCACAACAGTAAAAAGTGAAAAGTGAAAAAATAGCTAAGTACAGAGTATTTATATGGGCTTAAAGGTGAATGGAATAAATGATTCGCCATCCAATGGATTCGACCGGTTACAAAGAGCCACCACGGGATCGATTCGAACAAGTTGTTCGACTCCATGGACTCGAGTCTACATCGATGCGAAGCCCTTCTTCGTATCGATCATCTTCTACTCCATCCCCAGAGCATTGATACGAACGAACAGTTCGAATCCATCAGATCCCAGCTCCCAGAAGCCAATGCCTATCGATACAAATGACCGCTTCGTATCCATCAAACCCCACATCCATCGATTTGAAATGCTCATTTCGTATCCATCAATGCAATGAATACCGATGCAAAAGCAATGTTTTAACCTTCTACACCGATCCAGGAGAGGATCGATATGAAGGAACAGTCAAAAACAACCATCGAGCGTTGTTACAACGAATTTCACGTCGATTCAGGAGGAGGATCGATACGGAATTCAATACAAGATAAACTGACAACGACTCGTGAACGTCAGCGAGAATCAGATTAACATATATGCATATATGTCGGACTAATATTCAATATTCCAGACTTACAGGAATTGAAAACTCATTTGATAACAATTACAACAACAAACGGCTAATCACTAGGGTATAGCAATCAGTCACAACAATACAGGGTATAGCAGTTGACAGTCAACAGTTTGCATTATCAAGAAAAACAGTCGAAGATTACAGCTTTCATCGAAAAGACGATAACTATTCAGAATGAAGATTGCAGCACTTCAAAGCACATCATGTTTCCACAAGATGTACTTTGGGGGGAAAATGTTATCCCGCCTTTTGGCAAGGCTATGACACCAAGGAATTGACTAATAACAAATGACGGTCCGTCCTAGAGATCGGTTATACACAGGCTCACTATGGATATCGACGAATTTTGTCCGAGTCCCGATCAAGCTAAAATTGATATGACACGACAAGAGAAGCTATGAGAGCCAACATTCCAAATTTCAAGTCAATCCGAGTTCGTATGCTCAAGTTACGATCGATGCAAAAATTGAATAAAAAAGAGCCTCTGTTCGACTCGCTCCGCTTCGCATCCATCAGAGAGCCTCTGTTCGACTCGCTCCGCTTCGCATCCATCAGAAAGCCTCTATTCGACTCGCTCCACTTCGCATCCATTAGAGAGCCTTTGTTCGACTCGCTCCGCTTCGCATCCATCAGAGAGCCACATTTCGACTCGATCACCCAATGTCCACTTCGTATCCACATAACAGAGCATAACCATCAATGCGAACTGTGCACCTTTCATCAATGCAAACAGAGCAGAATCATCGATACGAACAAACCACCTCCATCGATTCGAACAAGGCGTGCTACAGATTGATGTGAAGGAGCAAGTTGTTGATCGATTCGAACTGGGTAACAAACTTCGATGCGAACAAGGCGATGTCCAAGAATGACTCGGCCAACTCAGCAAAGAAAGTGGATCAACATGAGGAAGGCTCGCCACGTCACCTCCAGATTACGCGCGCCCATCGATTCGAAGTGATCGAGTCGAACAGGACCGAGTCGAAATAAGGGAGTCGAACGAAACAGCCAACCGAAGATCATAATTCGTATCGATCATTTCTCCTAACCTACAAGTCCAAATGATATGAAATTTTCATAGAAGCTTACTTACATGCTAAAGAATGTCCACGCCAAATTTCGACTCCATTGGATGAAATCTTGATCGATACGAAATCTGTTCGTATCGATCATGGATCGGGCCGAAACTTCACAGGCTTGGGCGCACGGGCCTGGTCACGTGCCAGAGAGGGTCTCCCAAGATCTGAGCGAAATACCAGCCTCCTACACCTATAAATAGAGCACCAGAGCATACAAAAAAGGGGCTTCTTCTTCTTTGAATTCTCCAACGCCCAGACTCTGCCGGATCCAGATCTAAACTCCCTTGCTGTTGCCAATAACGAAATTCACTACTGCAAATCATAATTATATGCTGTAATTCACTGAATTCACTTGTAATCTTCAAAGAAAGATCAATAGAGCTATCAATTTCATAGTGGACGTAGGCGATACGCCGAACCACTCTAAATTCTTGTGTCTCCTTGCATTTTAATTAATTTCATATCTGAAATTTGGAGTTTTTGTTAGATAATCCTCTTTTTCCATTTAATTTCTTCACTTTATCTCTTCAAAAACTTCCGAAGAGTGTTGTGCCCAATTTTGGTACAAACAGTCATAGTTTAGTGTTATCGAGTCATGGATGTTCTTTTGCTTGTGATTGCTTTGTTCTTAATTTTGCTGGGATCAGGATTATTTTGGGAATGGACTGGCTTAAGAGGTATGCAGTTGTTGTGGATTGCGAGAAGCTAGAGGTGGCAATTGGGAATGTGGAAGGGCAAACGATAGCGATATGCTACTTACCGGATGATGGGTTATTGTTTAGCTTTCTATATACGCTTGAGATTCCACAGGAAGGATTGTCATCTATGCCTATTGCTAGAGTTTACCCTGATGTCTTTGAAGAAGTTACAAGATTACCGCCGCATAGAGAGACCGAATTTTAGATCGACTTAGTGGATGGAGCCAGACCCATAATGATGCCTTTGAGATGTATGGCACCCAGAAAGCGGAAAGAGTTAGAGGTGCAAGTGGATGATCTACTAAAGAAAAGACTCATTCGGAGAAGCATATCCGAATGGGGCACACCCATTGTATTCACGACTAAGGCGGATGGTTCTTTGAGGTTATGCGTGGATTATTGTGAGCTGAACAAGGTTATGAAGAAAAATTAGTATCTGCTTCCATGGATTGATGATTTGTTTGATCAGCTTCACGGAGCAAAGGTGTTTGCTCAGATGGATTTGGCAATGGGATTTAACCCGTTGAGAGTGGCTAAAGAAAGTGTGCCTCTTACTGCATTTTGGACACAGTCGAGTTTCTACGAGTGGTTGGTGATGCCTTTTGGATTGACCAATGCTCCATCTACTTTGTAGATCTTATGAAAAGATTCTTTAAAGATTAGTTGAACAAGTTCGTGCTTGTGTTCATGGATGACATTCCTATTTACTCCAGAACTGAGGAAGAGTACGAGACGCACTTGAGGATTATGCTTGAGATTTTGAGAAAGCACAAGTTGAGAGCTAGGTTCTCTAGTGTCATTTCTGAAAGGAAGAAGTGAGATTCTTGGGTCATGTCGTGTCGGGACAAGGAATAGCATTCGCAAAGGTGGCAGCGATTCAAGATTCGAACCAGCCCAAGAATGGTACAGATGTGAGAAGTATCCAAGGATTGGCAGGATATTACAAGCGTTTCATAAAGGACTTCTTAAAGATTGCAGCACGGTTAACCAACTCGAACAAGAAGATCAGACTTTTACTTGGGATGCTAGATGTGAGCATGCATTTGTGGTTCTGAAGGAGAGATTGACGAGTGCACCTGTATTGGTTATTCCGAGTGGGAATGAAGAGATGAAAGTATACAAGGATACTTATATTACTGACCTTGGAGCTGTGTTGATGCAGAAAGGAAGAGTTGTCGCTTATGCTAGTCGACGGTTGAAACTGCGTGAAAGGAATTATCCAACCTATGACTTGGAGTTGGCTGTGATTGTTTTTGCTTTGAAGATGTGGAGGCACTATTTGTTGGGAGAAAGATTTGAGCTATTCATAGACCATAATTCCTTGAAGTATCTTTTCTCCTAAAAGGATGTTAATCTTCGACAGTAACGGTGGTTAGAGATTTTGGCCTCTTATAACTTTGATATTTCCTACACTCCAAGGAAAGGTAATGTAGTGGCGGATGCACTAAGTAGAAGACATGCTGGATTAGGAACTATGTTTTTTGAGTGGAAGCATATTAAATATATAGCTAGATTTGATTTCAGGCCACATTGTGAGCTTGAGCCTGAGATGTTGGCAAGTCTATCGACCGGACCTACTCTCATAGAAAGGATTGGTACGAGTCAGAATCAAAATGTTAAGCTAGTAGAGATCATGGCAAAGATTGAGATGGTAGTGGAGCCTGAAGATTTGAGGCAGTACGTGATTGACCGAGATGGTTGGCTTCATAAGGATAAGAGACTGGTTGTTCCGGATGTTGATGGATTACAGATGAAGTACTAAGGGAATGCCATCATTCCAGATTCATCCTGGTGGTAACAAGATGTATAGAGACATGAAGAGGACTTACTACCAGGAATGTATGAAGAAGTTATGCAGCGCGAGATAAACATGATGCAACGCGAGCTAAAATCGCGTACCTGAATCCCGAAGCCCTAGATCGCGAAGCCATAGGTCGCGGACGAACTCTTCCTAAATCGCTCTAGCTAAGTCTCGAACGACCTTCCTATGTCGCAAGCCCTAGGTCGCTCCAGGCTTACGTCGCGAATAATAAGTCGCTTCAGCTTGAGTCGCCTCTAGTAAGTCGCGAACGAAAGTTAGGTCGTGGAGCTTTGGATCGCGCCATTCCTTATGTCGCTCGGAATTGTTATGTCGCTCAGAATCATTATGCCGCTTCCACTTAACTCGCGAACGACCTTTCCTTAAGTCGCAGAGATGAAGCAACGATATTTCTTATGTCGCGAACGAGCTTCCAGAATTCCTTAAGTCGCGAATTCCTTTAAGTCGCTGTTTCCTTGTGTTGTTTTTTTTAAGTCGTTGTTTGTAATTTCTTAAGTCGCATGGTTGGTTAAGTCGTTTGTACTGTTGTGATGTATTTTTCTTAACTCGTGTAATGTTGTAACTTTCTTATGTCGCATTGCTGTTATGTTGTAAGCTTCTTATGTCGTATGATGTAAGTCGCATGATGTTGTAAGTCGTAGGCTGTATGTCGTTAGGTTACCAATGTTAAGTCGTGAGTCATGTGTTGAGTGTTGAACGGGTTATGTGTGTTGTAACCCTATAAATAGGGGAGTGTTGTGTCATTGTTAAAAGGTTGATTTTTGAATAAAAATTTGGTTTGTGCTTTGTGCCACCATTAAAATTGGTAGTTGAGTGTTATCTCCTATCTCCACCTTCGGCATTCGAGTGCGCTTGAATCAACGATTGTTGAAGCCAATTCACGGAATCAAGTGCGCTTGATCAACGTTCGAAGAATTGTAGATCTTCTCTCACGGCATCGTGCGCGATCAACGTGTCGAAGATTGCTAGAATCCGGTATCTTCGTGATCAATGGATTTGGGCCTTTTATCTTGGGTATCTTCAATGCATCAATTCATCATTGTATCATTTCATCGATTTATCATCGATTCACCGATTATTTCCGCTAATCGTGTGAGATCCTGGACGGATTCGATTTACATCGTCGAATTCGCTTCCTTGGCTGCATCAGTTTGGTATCAGAGCTAGATCGCAAGGAGTTCGCATCATTTGGAGAATTGGGTTTCTAGAATTTGAAGTTTGGAGATCGAATTTGCATTATTGAGAAGTTTAGTGTTCATCGTGAAGTTGCAACAAGTTGGGAGTTTCGATCCATATCATTTTGCATCAAAGTTCGGAAAGAGTTTGAATTTTTGAAGATTTGTTTGAAGTTCAATCATGCCACCGAGACGAGCTCAACGTCATTGCAATGTTGATGCTTTGTATGGAAGAGAAGATGCTGAACAAATGGAGCAACGAATTAGTGATAAATTCAATGAGAAGTTTGATGAGGGAATTGGTCGATTAGAGAGAATGATGCTTGAAATGAATCAAAGTAGAAGAAGGGTTTCACCTGAATCGAGCCATGGGGGAAATAGAGTTTCACCACATTCAGATCGGGAGAGAAGAGAAGATCATGATTGTAGAAATGTTGACGATCGTGATAGGAATGTTGATGATCGAAATCGGAGAGATGTGGATGATCGTGATCGGAGGAATGTAGATCGAAGGGATGTTGGTGGTAGAAATGGTGGTGGTAGAGATGTTGGTGGTCATGATCGACATCGATATGCATCAGATTTTGATGAGGAGTTTGATGGTGGTAGTGTTCATGGTCGAAATCGAAACCAAGGAAGAAATCATTCAGAGTATGATCACAAATGGGAGTCCGGAATGAAAATTGAAATTCCAGAGTTTAAGGGTGGTATGCAGGCTGAAGAATTTCTAGACTGGTTATCTAATGTTGAAGAGATCTTTGATTTCAAGGAGGTTTCAGAAGATCGTCGAGTGAAGTTGGTTGCTACTAGGTTGAGAGGAAGAGCTATGGCGTGGTGGCAGCAAACCAAACTTACACGAGAACGGATGGGGAAGTCGAAGATTGTTGCTTGGGAGAAAATGAAGAAGATGATGAAGGCTACATTCTTGCCTTACAATTAACAATTACTAATGTATCATAGGTTGCAGAATCTGAGGCAAGGGACGAAAACTGTTAATGATTATGCTGATGAGTTTTGTCAACTAATTGCTCGAAATGACATTATGGAGACGGAGGAACAATTGACTGCTAGGTTTGTTGGGGGGTTAAGGATCCAGATCTAGGATATGGTAAATATGTTTGACCCTAGATCTGTGGTTGAAGCGCACCAGAAGGCATTGGCTTGGGAGAAGCAGGGAAGACGAGGAGGTGGTGTGTTTCCAAGTTCCAATACTCAAAGCAAGGGTGCTAGTGGGAGTTCCAATATTTCTAAAGCTGTCAGTAAACCAGTTGTGAATGAAGTTGCGAAGGCAAAGGTCAACAACAGTTTCAAGTGTTATAATTGCCAGGAAGTGGGTCACAAGAGTAATGAATGCCCGAAACCGAAGAGGCGAGCTATGATTGCTGAAGTGGAAGGTGAGGATGTTGATGAAGGTTATTCTAGTCCAGTTGAGGAGGATGAACAAGATATCGCGTCGGGAGATGAAGGATGTAATCTAATGTTGAGGAGATCATGTTTGACACTGAAGCAAGAAGAGGAGGCTAGTTGGTTGAGGAGTAATATCTTTCAGTCGACATGCACTATACCGGGGAAGGTGTGTAAATTTGTGATTGACGCGGGAAGTTGTGACAATATCATTTATACCGAAGCTGTGAGAAAGTTGAAGTTGAAGACGGAGAAGCATCCAAATCCTTACAAGTTAGCGTGGTTAAGGAAAGGAGGAGAGGTGAAGGTGGACAGGCGAGTTCATGTTCCATTTTCTATTGGGAAGAAGTATAATGATGAGATCTGGTGTGATGTGGTGGAGATGGATGTTTGTCACTTGCTTTTGGGAAGACCATGGCAGTATGACCGAGCAGTGCAGCATGATGGTCGCACCAATAGCTACAGTTTTATGTTTGAGGGTACTAAGATCATTTTAGTTCCGAAGAAGAGACAGCAAGGAGAGAGCAAGTCAAAAGAGATTGAGGAGCTGAAGACTTTGTTGACTTTGAAGGAGTTTGTTGAAGAAGTAGAGGAGAGTCCAGAGGTGTTCTTGTTGATTGGGCGTGAAGATACTGAATCTGTTGAAGTTCCAGAGGAAGTAAAGCTAGTGTTGGAAGAATTCAGAGATGTGTTTCCTGAAGAGTTGCCAAAGGAGTTACCACCGTTGAGAGATATTCAACATCAGATTGATCTTGTGCCAGGGGCGGCATTACCTCATAGGCCACATTACAGGATGAGTCATAAGGAGCATAAGGAACTGAGAAGGCAGGTGGAGGAGTTGTTAGAACAAGGGCGTGTTCAGGAGAGCTTGAGTCCTTGTGCAGTGCCAGCCTTATTGGTACCGAAGAAGGATGGGACTTGGCGGATGTGTACGGACAGTTGGGCTCTAAACAAGATCACTGTTAGATATAGGTTTCCTATGCCGAGGTTCGATGATTTGATTGATCAGTTGAGTGGGGCTATTGTGTTCTCAAAGATTGACTTGAAGAGTGGATACCATCAGATTCGTATTAGACCAGGTGATGAGTGGAAGACTGCTTTTAAAACAAGGGAAGGTCTATACGAATGGCTGGTTATGCCATTTGGCTTGTCAAATGCTCATAGTACTTTTATGAGAGTGATGAACCAGATTTTTAGACCATTTATTGGGAAGTTCGTAGTAGTTTACTTTGACGATATTTTGATCTATAGTGGGAGTATGGAAGAGCATATCCAGCATTTGCGAGAAGTGCTGTTGATTCTACGACAGGAGCAATTCTATGCAGCAATGAAGAAGTGCGTGTTCATGACGCACAGTGTTTTGTTTCTAGGATATGTTCTGTCGAAGGAGGGTATTCAAGTGGATGAAAGCAAAGTGGAAGCTGTCAGGAGTTGGCCACAACCCAAGACAATTACTGAAGTGAGGAGTTTTCATGGGTTGGTATCTTTTTATCAAAGATTCATTCCACATTTTAGTAGTGTGATGGCACCTGTAACCGATTGCATGAAAGGAAAGAAGTTCGTGTGGACAGAGGAAGCAGAGTTAGCTTTTGAGAAGATCAAGACACTTTTGACGACAGCACCCATTCTGGTAATGCCGGATTTTCAGATATTGTTCGAGTTACACACTGATGCTTCGAAGGTTGGGATTGGTGGAGTATTGAGTCAGAATGGAAGACCAGTTGCTTATTTCAGTGAGAAGTTGTCTGGAGCCAAGTTGAGATATATCACTTATGACGTGGAGTTTTACGCAATTGTTCAAGCTGTGAAGCACTGGAGGCATTATCTGTTTCAGAAGGAGTTTGTTCTTTATACGGATCATGAGGCTTTGAAACATTTGCAAGGGCAGGACAAAATTTCAGCTAGACACGCTTCATGGGTCACGTATCTGCAGCAGTTTACTTTTGTTGTAAAGCACAAATCAGGGGTGACGAATCGTGTAGCTGATGCCTTGAGAAGGAGGAATCATTTGTTGACGACAGTGAAGGTTGAAGTGACAGGATTTGAACTATTGCCAGAGTTGTTTGAGGAAGATTCTTACTTTGCAAAGATTGTTGAGAAAGTCAAGGATGGGAGTACTGATGAGTTTGTGTTGGTAGATGAATTCTTATTCAAGGGGAATCGATTGTGCGTACCAAATTGCAGCTTGAGAATGAAAATTGTAAAAGAGTTGCATGAAGAAGGAAATGTTGGTCGGGATCGCACATTGCAGTTGATTTCTCAGTCTTATTATTGGCCCTCGATAAAGCGGGAAGTTGAAAAGTTTGTTCGAAGATGTCATGTTTGTCAAGTTTCGAAAGGGACAGCTACAAATGCGGGTTTGTATATGCCTTTACCGGTTCCTACAAAACCGTGGGTTGACGTAAGCATGGATTTTTTGTTGGGCTTGCCGAGGACTCAACGGGGAAAAGACTCTATATATGTTGTGGTGGACCGTTTCTCGAAGATGGTACATTTTGTTGCTTGTAAGAAGACGGCAGATGCAGTTCATGTGGCACAGTTGTTCTTTAGGGAGATCTATCGCTTGCATGGTTTACCAGAATCTATAGTTTCGGACAGGGATACCAGATTTCTGAGTCATTTTTGGCTGAGTTTGTGGAAGATGGTGGGAACAAAGCTGAATTTCTATAGTGCTTATCATCCACAGACGGATGGACAGACTGAAGTTGTGAACAGATCCCTGGGAAATTTGTTGCAGTGTCTTGTGAAGGATAATCTGAAGAGCTGGGATGTGAAGTTATGTCAAGCGGAGTTTGCTCATAATCATGCTATCAACCGTAGTACGGGTTTCAGTCCATTTCAGATTGTATATTCAAGCTTGCCAAAGGGGCAGTTGGATTTAACGATAGTGCCACAACCGAAGGGGACAGTTAAGCAGGCTGCTGATTTAGTTGATGGGTTGATAGAATGCCATAGAATCATTCAGGAACGATTGGAGAAGACAAATGAGAAATATAAGTAATCCGCAGATATTAAACAACGACATGTAGACTTCAAAGAAGGTGATTTTGTTTACGCAGTATTGACGAAAGATCGTTTTCCAGTTAGAACTTACAAAAAGTTGAAAGCTCGAAAGATTGGTCCAGTAGAAATCTTGAAGAAGATCAATGATAATGCGTATCAGTTAAGGTTGTCGGAAAATGTTCATACTTCTGATGTTTTCAATGTCAAACACTTAATTCCGTATTATGGGGAGAAGCTTGTCGAAGAAGAGGAGAGCGTGAATTCGAGGACGAATTCTTTTCAACCAGGGGAGGATGATGCAGCGCGAGATAAACATGATGCAGCGCGAGCTAAAATCGCGTACCTGAATCGTGAAGCCCTAGATCGCGAAGCCATAGGTCGTGGACGAACTCTCCCTAAATCGCTCCAGCTAAGTCTCGAACGACCTTCCTATGTCGCAAGCCCTAGGTCGCTCCAGGCTTACGTCGCGAACAGTAAGTCGCTTCAGCTTGAGTTGCCTCCGGTAAGTCGCGAACGAAAGTTAGGTCACGGAGCTTTGGATCGCGCCATTCCTTATGTCGCTCAGAATTGTTATGTCGCTCAGAATCATTATGTCGCTTCCACTTAACTCGCGAACGAGCTTTCCTTAAGTCGTAGAGATGAAGCAACGATATTTCTTATGTCGCGAACGAGCTTCCAGAATTCCTTAAGTCGCGAATTTCTTTAAGTCGCTGTTTCCTTGTGTTGTTTTTTTTTAAGTTGTTGTTTGTAATTTCTTAAGTCGCATGGTTGGTTAAGTCGTTTGTACTGTTGTGATGTATTTTTCTTAACTCGTGTGATGTTGTAACTTTCTTATGTCGCATTGTTGTTGTGTTGTAAGCTTCTTATGTCGTATGATGTAAGTCGTATAATGTTGTAAGTCGTAGGCTGTATGTCGTTAGGTTACCAATGTTAAGTCATGAGTCATGTGTTGAGTGTTGAACGGGTTATGTGTGTTGTAACCCTATAAATAGGGGAGTGTTGTGTCATTGTAAAAAGGTTGATTTTTGAATAAAAATTTGGTTTGTGCTTTGTGCCACCATTAAAATTGGTAGTTGAGTGTTATCTCCTATCTCCACCTTCGGCATTCGAGTGCGCTCGAATCAACGATTGTTGAAGCCAATTCACGGAATCAAGTGCGCTTGATCAACGTTCGAAGAATTGTAGATCTTCTCTCACGGCATCGTGCGCGATCAACGTGTCGAAGATTGCTAGAATCCGGTATCTTCGTGATCAACGGATTTGGGCCTTTTATCTTGGGTATCTTCAATCCATCAATTCATCATTGTATCATTTCATCGATTTAGCATCGATTCACCGATTATTTCCGCTAATCGTGTGAGATCTTGGACGGATTCGATTTACATCGTCGAATTCGCTTCCTTGGCTGCATCAAGAAGGATGTCGGAAATTGATCTCGAAGTGTATCAATTGCCAGTTAGTGAAGGCTGACCAGAAGAAGCCTAGTGGATTGCTACAACGACTAAATATTCCCGAATGGAAGTGGGAACAAATATCTATGCATTTTATAGATGGATTGCCACGAAGTAGAGTAGGATATGATAGTTTTTGGATAGTGGTAGATCGATTGACCAAGAGTGCAAGATTCATACTTGTCAAGTTTACCAGAACGACATCCAAGTTGGCAGAATTGTATGTTAAGTGGATTGTTCGATTCCATGTGTGCCAAAGAGTATTGTAAGCGATAGAGACCCATTATTTACCAGTGGATTTTGGAAGAGCTTACAAGAAATTTTAGGAACTGAGATGCACTTGAGCATAACATATCACCTATAGACGGATGCTCAAACTGAGAGAGTGAATCAGATTTTGGAAGATCTTCTACGAGCTTCTGTTATATATTTTTGAGGATCTTAGGAAGATCGTTTGCATTTAGTAGAGTTTGCATATAGCAACAATTATCAGTCAAGTATTAGCATGGCACCATATGAAGCATTGTATGGACGACCTTGTAATTCGCCTTTATGTTGGTGGGAAGGAGGTGAGAAACCGATACTTGGGCACGAAATGATTAGAAAGACGTTAGAGAAGAAAGAGATCATTCGACAACGAATGAGGACTTCTAAGACCGTCAAAAGAGCTATGCAGATAAGAGACGAAGATATTTGGAACTCTCAGTTGGAGACATGGTATCTGTTAATATTTCTCCATTGAAGAATGTTGTTCGGTTTGGTAGGAAGGGAAAGTTAGCACCCAGATTTGTTGGACCGTTTCCAATTATTGAGAGAATTGGGAAATTGGCTTATAGAGTGGACCTACCTCCGAAGATGGCGGGTGTGCACAATGTTTTTCATATCTCCTATCTACAGAAATTTGTGCATGACTTAGGTATGGTGGTAGCACCGGATCAGTTGGAAGAAATAGAGATTGAGCCAAAAATTTCAAGACCTCGTAAGCCACTTCGAATCATTGGGAATAAGACGAAACAGTTTAGGAGGAAGGTAGTTATGTTAGTTAAGGTGCAATAGAGTGAGGATGATAGCGATTATACATGGGAGACTGAAGAGAGTATGAGGACGACCTATCCAAAACTCTTCGAGTGGTAAGACCCATAGGTCGTATCTACTTGCACCATTGTATCTTATACTATTTGAATTTCGCATGTTAGGATATATTTTGTTTGCTATTGTTTGATTTGGCTGCTTAGTTGGATTGTTAGATGTTTGTTAGTGGCTGGTAGGCATGAGAGATAATCGTGGTTGCTTATGTTTGTTTAGGTATTTCGAAGGCGAAATTCAAAAAGGAAAGGGGGGAGAATGTAATAGCCCGTATTTTACATATCGGAGGATCGTAAAATAATTTTACTTAATTCATTTATGGTCTTATGATTGTAATATTTTAGGATATGGTTTTAGGGATGTTTTACACATCTATGATTTTTTCCAAATTTTTATGTGACCATTTTGCCTCTAGAGATCTTATTTCGGCTATAACTTTTGATAGAAGCCGAATTAGATGCTTTAACCTGTTTCGTAGCTTCGGGATGGTAGTTTCCCATTCCTAGAGTGGTCACATAGGAAAAATGGATAAGTGCTTAGGAAGTTATGGCAGTTTTAAGTTTTAAAATCTACTGATCAGAATTAGAAAGGGAATTAATGGGCTGAATTAGCAAGCCCATTCGTCTAATTAGGTTTGGCTATAAATATGAGGTGAGAGAGACCATTTGAAAATTTGCCTCCTATTTGATATCAGCCCCAAACCCTAACTCCTCTCTAATTCTCTATTCATCCCATTGGATTTCATCTCAAATCGTCTATAATTACAAATTAGAGGCTAGGTCTTCAACAAGGAGCTTGATTTCATCATTTGGATTGCATCTTCATCCAATTTGTCGCTATTTGGATTGGATCTTCATCATATTTCATAGATTTGGTAGATTTGGTGAGTAGTTATGATCTTTCACTAGTCTATGATGGATTATATGCTGTAATAAGGTAATTATAGGTTAGAATTGTCAAATTAAGCTATAAGTTGATTAGACTTAGGTAATTTCAGATTTTGAAACCCTAGATTAACCTAATTAAACATGTAATTGGGATTAGATCATTGGCTAGTGTCATTTGTGTACATTTGGCTATGAAATTCTATGCGTTAGATTAGATCTATGCTAGAATTATGATGGTAGATTGAATTGGATGATTTGTATGTTCATATTGGATGTAATTGGATGATTTGGTATGTTTGATTCGCTGTTATGTTTGAATTGCTTGCTATGCTTGAATCGTTTGCTAGTTTTGTGCATGTTTTAAGACTTAGATTGGTGTTCAGAGCATATCGGGAGAAAAGTTCATCGGAATCGCAAGTAACTTGGAGGATAGGCTCTAGAGCACGGTGGGATGGAGCCCTGATAATTTCATGACAATTGGAGCAAATTGTTTGGATCGACATCGATCCGAATGAGTCGGATCTGTACCGATCCAAAATTCTTACTCCAATTGAAGTGAAATCCAATTGGAGCTAGAGTATGGTTTCTACAGATGCTCTATGAAGTTGGATTGGAGGATAGGCCAAGTGTTGAAGATTAGATGAATCATCTTCGTTGGATCGGGTATGGTGAGTAGAAGAGAAGACTTGAAGGCTAAGAGGGTTGGCTAAGGGTGTATGGTATCTGGAGGGAATGCACTAGAGGATGCAAGAGAAAGGGAGCCAAAATTGGCTATGTGTTTGGATCGGTGCCGATCCAAATTATTGGGTCCAATGTTGATGCAATCTGGGTTATAGATTCTAGGTTTGTAGTGGATCATGGTGGAAGTTGTGGCTTGTTGATTGCTTCTACGATTTGGAAGTCATAACATGATGAACTTTTAGCTCTTCGGTCGGGGGCTTAGATAAAGAGTAGGATCGAAGGAGGTTATAGATAGCTCAGGATGGAATGAGGCTATGGTATAATGGATTGGGTTGAGCGGCAGGACTCATGCTTGAAAATGGATTGGAGTTGTGAATGCTTTGAAGATTTGGGAGTACCAAGGAATCGTTGATAACTCAGAGTGTTCTGATTGTTTTCAAACATGGGTACTATATGTGGGGGCACCCAAGAATTGGTAGCACCAATCTTGTATCCTAGACCGCTCTAAGAGGGTCTAGTGTCAGATGGTACGGAAGTACTGTAGGAAACAACCGTGTAGGGTTTCGAACCTGAAAGTATGGGGGAACACAATCAAGAACCGGGATTTCCATTAGTCTCTAGCAAGCGAGGATATGGCCATATGAGTTATCATATATTCAAGGCTTTAGAAGATGATAGCTGGATTTTGATTGATAGATGCTATGGTTGCTTTTTTATCTTGGGTAGGTTATCATCAATAGGAATGTTTGAGAAGGGATTGGGAATAGGATCAATGGAGGAGGCTGCTTAGATTCTTCTACCCTGGTCTATTGCAGTATTCTATTGTCATTTATTTGAGTAGCATATTATATCTTATTATTATGTGCTAATTCGTTGGTTGTAGAGACAGGTCAGGTATGGGGTTTGTACTTGTCTAGTACCATTTTCCAGTATAGCTTTTGATAGTCATTTACCACTCACATCAGACTGTTGTTTGACCTGAGGTTTTATGTTTCCTCTTATCATCTTGGGTACTCTTAAATGAGTAGACTAGATGACAGGTTTGGAGTGCAGTTGATGTACGAAGACGAGCTTAGAGAAGCAATGGTGTATTACTATATATTTGTAGTTTCCGTTGTCTGTTTCTATGTACTCGAAGGGATGTAGTGAGGAAACGTTGTAATGAGGTATTATGACATTCGTATCATCACTCATGATTTAGTGGAGATGTTATTCTCATTTGTTATAGCTCACTATATTATGTTTTATATTTTAATTATTATTTTTTATCGATGCAATGTGAGATATGAAACAGGTTTTCTGCTTTAAATTTCAACCTTGATGATCATTTCATATCAGCCTGGCATGGTTACAGTGTGCTTTTAGGTCAATGATGTGCGGGTGGTATAGGGCAGTCATCACACGATTCCCGGTTGGTGGTATACCAAGTCAGGGGAGATTACCAGGCTAAAAGACAACGACTCGCTCCATACCTTATCCAAGTCCAAGAGCTATTGACTGACTTTGAGTATTATGACATCATGCACATTCCCTGGGATCAAAACAAAGAGGGCGGCTCATTGGCAAAATTTATAGCACCAGGGATGCACAACAAATGGGCTTGGTTCTAGTTGACGTACTAGATGCTCCAAGCATAAACCAGATGGAAATCGATTGGGTATTAGGGATGGAGTCTGAGAAGGAGTCATGGATGACTCCAACTAAAAATTATTTGCTACGGGGAGTCCTTCCCAAACGGAGGAATGAGAGATGACAAATCCTTCGAAAAGCTTCACGATATATCATTTAGTAAGGAGTCATGTATAGAAAGGGTTTTTTCGTTCCCTTGCTCCGGTGTATCGCTCATGTTGAAATAAAATGAGTCCTAAAGGAAGTTCATTAAGGGGAATGTGGCAATCACACTGGGTGGTAAACCTTAACAAAGAAAATACTTCACTACGGCTATTACTGGCCAATTGTCAATCGAGATGCAGCTGATTATGCTATGTGATGCGCTAAGTGTCAAATGTTTGGAAAAATTTCAAGAGCCCCATCGATGAAAATTACTCAATGATCAGTCCATGACCATTTTCCACTTAGGGTATTGACATCATATGTTCCATGCTGATTTCTAATGGTGGTGCGAAGTACGCCATCGTAGCAGTTGATTACTTCACTAGATAGGCCGAAGCAGAACCTTTGGTCGCGATTACAATGAAAAAAGTAATCAACTTCATCGTCTAGAACATTATCTATCATTTTGGCCTTCCACGAACCATTGTAACTGATAATGGAACCCAATTAGCTAGTGCTGAATTCAAAGACTTCTACCGTCGGCATCATATTGAAAAGTGATTTGCGGTAGTTGCTCACCCTCAAACTAATGGGCAAGTTGAAGCTGTGAAAAAATCATAAAGTCCATTCTAAAGAAACGTTTGGAAAAGG
The DNA here is from genome assembly GCA_030737815.1 of Allium fistulosum. Lineage (NCBI taxonomy): Eukaryota > Viridiplantae > Streptophyta > Magnoliopsida > Asparagales > Amaryllidaceae > Allium > Allium fistulosum. The sequence goes on along the minus strand of CM060906.1, from coordinate 518,644,595 downwards.
CTAGAGGCAAATGGGTCAAAACTCCCACCAGCATTATTGGCATACAGAACAACCCACAAGTCTGTGACTGGCCATACTCCATTCGCCCTTGCTTACGGCTCTGAGATCTTCATCCCTGTAGAACTTGAAGTCCCTTCTCATCGAGTGACTTATTACAACCCCTATTTCATTATAAAAACATATAAATAAGGAATTGCAATCCAATTGCAATTAAACTATAAGGATTTGATGACACATGAGCATACAAACGCATCCGGGAGCCAAAGCTTACTAGCTTTGTAGGACCAGACACAGATAGGAAACGATGGAATATAATCCTGAATTTATACTATGAAAATCGACCAAGCGTCATGACGATCAAAGAGAGATACGACACTTTGGGAAAATAATTCAACTAAGGATAGCGACTATTTAGAAAACTGGATGGAATTCTTTCCAACGACTCTAACTTGCTTCAATTCAAAGCACGTCATGTTTGACACAAGATGTACTTTGGGAGGCAAGTGTTATCCGGTATTTTAGCCAAGCTATATCTAAACTGACTGGACAAGTTAGACTTGACCGTCATCAAAGCCAATAGCCTAGGGCGATGATTGTGAGGTCCAGAAATCAAGTGTAGGAAATAATATGGAGCGACAATCAACCGAGACCAAGAAATAAACTCTCCAGAATATTCTAAGTGTGGATTAGTACCTCCCCCAAGCAGGGGTTCGGTGCCTATCCCTTCCTTACGGGATCGGTACATATCCTTAATTTTTGTCCCAAACTAGATGAGATCGATATAGAGTGACAAGGAAGGCCCCACGAGGCTATATTTCAAGTTTTTTGGAATTTGTATGCTCAAGTTATGGGCAAATTACTTCACCTAAGAAAAGGATCGTATAAAAAGGATTGTATAAAAGTGATAGGATCGTATTCACCTCAACAATGCAACTTAACGGAAAATGATCGATATCTCAAAATCCAGAAGTCCAATACACTTGAAACTTTAGGAACACGAATTGGAGACCCTAGGGAATCCACCTTAGGGATTGCACCCTAATAAGCAAAAGAAAGAGGGACCGGCCCTCTTCCCTCTAGAGGGATCAGCCTAAATCAGACAACATCACATGTTGCAACAAAGATTGATCATTAACTCAAGTTCTACTAATCCAATTGGCATGAAACTTGGAGGCTAAGCATAATAGAAAATGAAGAAGCTCCCATAGGGATCGCAACCTCAAACTCCTCCAAAATACAGATTGGCTATGATCCCTATTTCTTGGGATTTGAGCCATGCGATCCCTCACGTGGGTTCCTATGGATTTGGAGAGCCTTCTGCCGAATTTCAGGGAGATATTTCGCCGTCTTCCTCTATAAATACAGGCTTGATTGTTCATTTTCGGGACTTTTATGCTACTTGTTTCTTTGTAACCTTTTGTAACTAAGGACTCTAATCTGATCCCTCTTGTACTCGGTTTACAGAGTGGTCAATAAAGCTATCTCTTCAAAGTGGACGAAGGCAAACAACGCCGAACCACTATAAACTACCATGTCTCTGTTATTTGCTTATTTCTTATTGCTTTATTGCTATATTCTCTTTTTTTACATTTAATATTAGTTATTTATTCCTCTATAAAAAATTTATTAGGTGTTTATGCCAATTTTTGGTGCAAACAACCATTGGATCCATAATGGCATAGTGAACCATCATGGTCGATTATGTTTGTCTGGACCTTTCAAAGGATAGATAAAAGGTTCATCCTCTAGTGGATGAAGCTCCAGATATCTTCAATCAAGCAAAATCTAGCTATTAGACAACACACAATGACTTAGACAATACTTAAATTCAGGAACAAGAAATTTGCAAAAACTTAAAAATGTTTTGGCCTAACCTTAAGTCTAAGCTAATCGTGTGGGCCATGCCCACTCTCAATTCATTTCCTAATCCTAGTCGTTATCCACGACCCTATGTATAATACTTCTACTGTAGTGGGAGTGGTAGTTAGTTTTATTAATGCTAGTGAATTTTGCAGGTTAATTAATATTCTACACAGATCGATCAATATTGATTTGACAACATTGGTCATTCGATGCCATGCTTAGTGAAGGTTCATCGGTGTACGAGTTAAGCTTAGATTAGCAAAGTAAAAGCAATATTGGGAAAGAAGAAGCAAAAGAAAAATCTACTCAACATTCGACAATGAATCAAAATTTGACATAACAACAAAATAAGAATGAAACATTAAGAATCAAAACATAGTCACATTGATAATGATCAAATAGTGCAATAGTCGAGTGAAGGCAAAGAAGATGAAAGCTTTTCCTTTTCTCCATCGTAAATGGTAGAAATTTACAATGTTCAATAAAGAACGAGGAGAAGTGGAAGAGGTGTATTTTTAGATGACGATGGACAATTTGTGCCATTAGATCAGCTAAGATGGAGACAATCCAAAACATCTAGGTTTCATCATTATTGTCAAATAAATAGTTACATCTCTGAACCGCTGCTGCAATGCCTCAGGTAACCAACCGTCGATGCTAGTAACATGAGGACATGTATGGATAACATTAAATAAGCAAGTGACAAGTCCGCTCCTGCTCGTAGATGTTAATTTAGGAGGAAAAATGTTGCTCGCTTTTCTTACAAGCATAGAATGGGTCGGCCCGTAGAGTTCTACCAGCTTCCATAAAATCAACACTTCGGCTCGCCATCCCATATCTTGTCCTGCACTATGACCCGTAAGTTCCTAGAAGGAGGTACTGTTGCTTGCCTACCTCTGACTTAAACAACTAGTTCTCTCATCAAAGCAGTCCACCCAACACCTTTGCACGCATAAACTAAGCAAAGCTCATGTGGTACTCAACTAGCGATGGAAAGATACAACGACCAGATTTGCAAATGACTCACAATAGCCAAGCAACCCAACCAATGACCCACTATCCCGAAAAGTCCAACTCTTGTCTTTCACCTCATCCGCCTACGCCCTCTGAAGCTCCATTGTCTTAACATGTCCATCTTTGGCCACAAGAACCCAACTACCATGTAAAGAGCAGTTGCAACTGATAGTTTATCTAAAAAGACTAGCATATAAGAAACTCACTGTTCACCCAACAAAACGGTATTGAGATAACCTATAACAACCCGCCACCTATAACACTCCATTAATGCATAAAATGATGCAGGCGTCACATACCTTGGAGATGACTGATTGTATTGAGGTAGAATATAAAGCATATCACAGAGCTACCTACAGTATTCTACACTTTCTAAAAACTCACAACAAAAGGAATAAAATATAATATTAATCAATAATACAATCACAGACAAACAAAACAATACATATCAAATAATCATTGACATTACTCTATACTCGTAACAAAAACAATACAACGTTTGCGAATAAATGAAATAAAATAGTAGATAGCAAATAAATAAATGCGCATCTCCATAATGCCATCATGCCTCCAAGTCACTACCAGTCCTCTCTACTGACCCGTCAGAGTACAACTAAAAAGAAGAAAATGATGGAGAGGACGTATGATGAGTGAAAAGCATCATATAAGTGTATAATACTAATAATCTAGTAAAACAATGCTTATTCTCAAAAACCATATATTAATATGTGTCACCTACACCCAACAAGTCTATAGTGACATCATATGCAAAGGTCTCACTAAAATCTATCATATGCTTAATTATATGCACATGATTGAGCCTAAATTCCCAACTCGCATGCTGAAATCATATGCGACTCGCTATTGAAGAATTATATGTCTCAGTCCACTATCGCCAAATTGTACACCAATGATTTAGCTCCTTCGAGTGTACTGTAACGTCAAATCATATATGACTCGCTACTGAAGAACCACATGTCCCAAATTGCTATTGCCAAATCATATGCACACAACTGAGCCCAAACTCTCAACTCGTATGCCAAAAATGAATGTAACTATCAAGGTTAAGCCCATGCAAGTCATTCGCCTAACGATCTGCGACATTATTGGGATCAACCCCAAAACTCGTTATCACCTAACGTTTTGAAGCTATTGGATCAAGTCCCAACACGTAAGCGCATAACCATATAACAAACTTAACAAAATAAGGCACTTTTCTAAACATCTCAGAACACAACAAATAACATACTAAAACATTCCTCATCTCACCATGATCCAAACGACGTGAACCGCGCACGAACCAGGATATGTATGCGTAGTTAAATGCATTTAAATACGAAGGGTAATTTGGTAATTATTTTATTTTATTTGTTTCCCACGTTTGCTACAGTAAACCTTAACACCCGATCGAAACCCTGGAGGTAATTTCCAACCGCGATAGCCACCGCCTCTAGCTACCAAAGCTTAGATCCGATGCAAGCAATCACTTCCCTACACCAAGCCAAGTAGTGCCCTACCGACCCCATCACCTCCGACGACCCTACGATGAACGTTACCGTCGCCACTTCTATCGTCGATTGTGGCAAAATTTGACCATCTTTGACCAATCCAACACCACCGTGACCACCAACTTGACCTCCTCTTCATATCCCTGGTTCTGGATCGTCGTATTATCAATATCATTTCAGAATTGGATAAAAACTAATGGTCTATGTTTATTGAAACTTCCATCATGTCTTCTGACCAATCCGGTACACTTAGTTAATGAACGAATACCACAAGTGGATTCGTGTCACCGAGAACTACAATTTTGATATATATATAATGCCTTGTTCGGAATACTTTTGTATTTTGCATGTTTAATTAGGTAGTGATTAGTTTCCAACTAATTACAATTAATTAAATTTTACCTTTTCAATCATCTAGCTATGTCATAGTACACCCTAATCATGCTTATTAAAAAACAACTTTCTAATTTCCATTACATCATTTATAATGTGATCTATGACTATAAGGGATGAATTACTATATCTTACCAGTATATAATCAAATAAGATGAATCTCACTCACCGATTAGCAGTGCATCCTCTTCGATCTGATGTGAATTCTCCTTCTTCTTGGTTATCCAAAAATTCCTCGCCTTCAAAACTCCATACTTCATAATAGCATTGATTTATTTACATAGCTCTGTCCATGGTGATCGAATACACACACACATACATACATATACACACATGTTTAATTTGGATTTGATTTTATGGATTTGTAATTAATTTTAGGCATAGGGTTTAATAAGTGGAGGCAAGATTTAATTAGCAAAAGAGATAGGGTTAAAGATTTATTTATGCGACAAAAATAATTATATCTAGAAACCTTGTAATCAATATGTTACGAAAATGCCACTGGGTTTTACTTCTTCTATTTCTAGTTCATTTAAACAAATTTTGCTAGATATATATTTTTTCTGACCATAAATGACATTCCGAATCGTTGGAAATACTTCCCATGGCCTAACTCCAGATCCTGTAGAAATTTACTATTTTGCCCTTTATGTTAAGTTAAGATTTTACCCTTTTTAGTTGATTATTTAATTTTGTAAAATTACGGGCTATTACATAACCACTCCTTGTCCATTGCTGCCATCCTGGAAAAGAACTATTGCCTAACAACTTCCTGATCTCATGCTGCCTTCCACTAACCCAAGCAAGCTTAAGTAAAAATTGCCAACCAGTGATCATCTCATCCATTCAGTCCAATAGGCGCCCAAACTAGCATAAAAATCAATCGGACGATCTAATCAACCGCTAAGAGCAATTCTTGGACCTTTGTTGTGTAATCTCAGTCGTCAAAATAAAATTCTAGCATCTATGAATACAGCCGTATGTGTAATTTTATAGGTGTTAAAAATTTCAAGCTCTCAAGTACATGTCATTGTCTCTTATAATTTAAGCAATTATAAGAGAAATAATATAACAATCGCACCTTAGGACACACCGTTTTAAGGCCTAAAACGCGTTTGAACTCACGTCATGCTAAGAAGTATGAGTCATTATGTTTTATAAGTTTACATGGTACAAAGATAATTATAAATTTAATACATTCTGCACCTTTAGATCTCACGGTGGAAGGAAATAAAATATAATACCAAAGGTAGTCCAAAACAGATAAGAGTCTCAACAAAACGTAGTCCGTAAAATAATATCTCCCAATGCCAAATACAAAGAGTGTGATAGTAATATAAAGTCTAATTGATAGAAGTAGTACAATATAAGGTATATGAGGAGTATTTGTAATGTAACTCTAACTGCCTGGTCTCCTCCTCCGTGCACTGGGTCCACACCAAATCACCCAGCGAACTGTCCTTTTGTAATGGGTATAGAAAGGGAAGAAGACAATGTAACTCTAACTGCCTGGTCTCCTCCTCCGTGCACTGGGTCCACACCAAATCACCTACCGAACTATCCTTCTGTAATGGGTATAAAAAGGGAAGAAGATGAGTGGGTTAGACAAAGTATTGTGAATGAATTGTATTACTAGTATGGTGTTCATAAGCAGTTAACTTCATTTATAGTCTACATGACCTAAGGTGCTTATTTTTTTTGCAGATTATATATATATATATATATATATATATATATTTGTAAATAATCTTCTACCAAGGTACTATAGCCTAATCCTAGATGTAACAGTCACCCTAAGTATACTTAACATGTAACAACGCTCTACGGAACGGGACTAATTTTGGATCCAATAAAAGTCCTTATCAAACCTTAAGCCCATTCCAGAGCTGGTTGTTGGTTGGTAAAATAAATAACATACAGAGCTATCAATTTGTACTTTTAGAATCTCACAGCAAAATGGATACAATATGATAATAACAAAATTAAGTATCCATTTCACATATGCCAAATCACAAAAATACATCCAAATATCCATAATAAATGTCTCAAAATAAATCACCAACATGTGTAAAATTCTAGGTACATCTGAATATATAAAAACATAGATAAATAACTAAACTACCACAAATCTTCATCGTCACTTTCAACTTCTTCATTAGCATTGTTTTCCCTGACCTACGGGTTGTAATAAGGAGGGAGTCGGAACAACAATGTCTAGTAACTGAAAATCTCAAGTCTTATTCAATAGTGTTAAGGCACTAACATTTAAATAAGTATTATGTCTTACGCATCCTACTGAGTATACCTCCAACTGTAAGCCAAAAGCTCTTCCTGTCCGGCTCCATATCATATCTCGAACTGTAGGCTAAAGTCCCTTTCCAGTCTAACATCGTAGCTATAACGCGAGTGCAACAAAACAATGGGGGTCTAACGACCCATCTTCATCAATCATGCCCTAATGATGCGAGAGGAAGCACCTGAGCCACTTAATACCTTTGTAATGGGAAATAGGAAAACTCTGATCATTTAATACCTATACCCTAAATAGATACCTATCACTTAATACCCAAACCCAAGACGTACCCCTCTTTTGTACTTCGTAGCTAAAATCGTAAGAAATCCCATAAGGCCACTTAATACTTCTTTGATGGGAAAGAGGCGGACCCTACAATAGCCACTTAACACATAAACCCCAAAGCGGACCCCCTTTAGAGGTTTCCCACTACCGCACCTAAAAGATAATCCTGACCATTTAATACATCTTGAGTAGGAAGGAGGCAGACCCTACAATAGCCATTTAATACCTCTAACCAGAAGCATGCCCCGTTATTGGGATATCTGTTCTATGACCCGTAACCCAACCTGTGACATCATCAGTCTGACTATTCGTAGGTGTAGGTAGCTAGATTAATTGATAAACTTACCTTATTGAACTGTGATTAACTCGGCATCATATACGGGCACTTATTAAAGGAGATGTCTCACATCAGTCGCAAAGTCACACTGTTGGTAGCCGATTAGCTGGGAAGACTTCTGTGTATTTTTGATTGACCTATACTTTAGTCATATTTCCACTCTCCGACATTACAATATATATACTATATATATGTATGTATGTATACAATATAACTCACCTGCATTTATACATTAAAGCCATGTAAGGGAACTCCTTATTTCACCTTTAATTATGGATTAATTTCCATAATTATTCCTAACTCCTTCCTATAGGGTTTAGTGATATATATTAACCTATTTATTTTGTACGATATGACTTATACATAAGTGTTTATACATTATTAATATATTAGTACTTAATGTAAATCTTAGGCTAACTAGTTTGTAACTAAATATTCTTAAACGTACCTAAAAATATTTCTATACTAAGTTTTCCTATATGAGTTGATAAAATGTTAAAAAATTTATATTCGTACAAGTCTCAGTCCCATACAATTGTTTACAAAATAGCTAATATCCTTAACTAAACAAAACAGACTTACATATTCAAAATGGAATCAAAATACCTATCTTATTTTACATTAACATAGTAGAATCAATGCCTCTGTTTCAAGGAAACGAAAAAATACAATTTAAGTCCTTTATATTCTATTCAACTTTTGCATATACAATTTTGATGTGAAGAAGGGATTCTGTAACAACCTGCATCTTAATAGGCCAAAATTTCAACAAAAATCAAAACCCAATTCATTAGGGTACAGATCGTTACTTTTGGTAACCTATAATAAACAAGAGCATACCAGAGATCGATTAAACTAAACACATAGCCGAAAAGAAAATATAATGGGATATAAATTCTAACTGAGGCCACTACCTCAAAATCAATGGTATTCCATGGACATCTAATCGCCTTGTCAGTATCGAGCATGAATAAGAAGACTTCTAAGTCAACCATTCCATCTTGCCCTAGTGACATGTTTTTCAAAATCTATCATGTGGGTTGTAATGAGAAAGGGGCCAGAACAATGTTATGGTGATTGAAAAATTGCATATTTATCCATAACACAAACTTATACCAATTGGTTTCCATTTAAATGTTATGTCTTATATTTATGGTTAGTCCGTTTAATTTCATATGCGCGTACGATATGTCTACCAAACCTTCTCCAAGGTATAATACTAACGTATGCCTATTTTGCATACACTACCCAAAAACTTCTAGAATAGGGAGGATGTAGACCCAACGACCATTTAATACCTCATTCCTTGAAGCGGGCTCATCGCATTGTCAACATTAGTCTATCGCTCCCAGCTACAGAGACCGATGACTTATATATACGGCTTTATAATATTAGTTGCCACACCTATCGCTAATGATGTCTTAGCCACGAGAGGTAGTACACAAGCCACTTAATACCATTTTAATAGAATTGGGTAGACTTTGACCATTTAATACCTTATTTAAGGTAGATCCCCATCATTTAATACTTATTCCAAGGCCGACTCTTCATTAGTACCTATCCAGTTAACATTGCACGGAAATCTCTTCGGCTACTTAATACTTCCAATTGAAGCAGACCTTTTCGAGATATCCTTTATCGTACCTAACCACTCACCTTGACCATTTAATACTTCATATAAGGGAAGAGGCAGGTCCTCAAAGAACCACTAATACCTTCAATCCCTAACGCAGGTCCTATATTTTAGGGCATATCCCTTTTTCCAATGGGTCCTATGGTTTGAGAAGTCTAAAATCACTAATAAGTGTACACAACTGCTGGTAGCCTCTGAGTGAAGGACAAACTTTTGTTGTGTAACTCTACTGACCTTGCATCCCAACCCACTAAGTCCAATTAGTTAAGCTTTATTATTGGGCAAATCCCACTAATCTATATTTGCATAGTTAAGGCTATAATCTCTACTATTAATAATGAAAATTCATTGAATAGATTTCAACCGCGTCTTTTCAAACTACCAAAAATACCCTTCGTTATGTTTGCCCTTCGTCTGAAATACAAAAATGAAAAGAAAGAAGTGAGTGTTAGCAAAGGGTCAAATCAAATAATGGTACATCACAAAAACAAGTGCACACGAAGGTCATGTAAAGTGCATTGGAGGGCATTCTGCCCCCGCTTATTTTTTTTCCTTTTTCAGTAATCATCACATTACTGCTCTGTCGACTGTCTCAACTTAACTACTATTTATTTTAGCAAATATTATTTTAGTATTATGGAAAAGTTGATATGACTGATACTGTAGCTATACACAATGCATATGACTATTAGTTTTAGACTAGAATTGAAAGATATTAGAGACTGGTTTATTTGTTCTACATATTTTGTACGTACAGAAGTTTTACTGTAAACGTGCTTGACTTGCCAAATGCAAGCATCGAGCATGCAATATCGGATGTATATTTTTTTTGTTTTTTGTTTCTGAAATGATATATTTTGGCCTAAAAACTAAATAATTATATGATGCGGTACTGTAATAGCATGACATAACGTTTCTTTGACATCTTAGTTTTCGATAAATGAATTAGTAGAGGACTCCATATCTTTATTTTTACTACTAATAAAAAGAATTCGATGATTAGCATTTCCACGGTGTCTTTTTGAAATTTCGAAGATACTCTTATACATCAACGGAATTTCATCATCGGTTTTCAACATCCACCACCATCCATTTTCAGCTACCTATTAATGGAATTTAACTACCAATTTGACACCGACACCACTAACAAAACAACTTGAAATAACAGCGGTGTGATTACAAAAACTTTGCGCTTACAACATACATCCGCTCTACCTACTAGATGCACATATGTGCGGTTTATACTAGTTTATTCTAATGATAATTGTACTGCCTTATAAGGTTGAATTGCTACCTAGCATGTTTTATTTATTATCTCCATAAATGTCCTTTTTGTTCATAATAAATGATTATTATCTTAACGGATATTTTCAAAGACATTTATTTACTTATTCCATCCTTGCTATTATTTCTTCCTTATCTTTTCCATGGTTAACCTATCAATTTCATTAATCAATCCTATTCCATACATTTATAACTTATTTAAATTATTGTAACTCCCAATTTATTACACAGTTATTTCCTATTCATTTTTAGGGCTACAATCATTCCATCTTTGTTTTCAATTCTACCATTCATTACACAATCTATTTTAACGTTCAATTTACATTTAATGCAAACATTAACGTATAATACACTGTATTAATTATAATTTTATTTTGAATATTTTTACACGGTTATATATGTTTATAAATTTATTATTATATTTCCAAGTATTAATCCTTTTACTAGAATATTTCATTCTATATTTTTATGTGATATAATTTTCCTTCCAAAAAGGTTTCCCATTATAACCTTCCATAAATTAACCTAAATTATGAAATTTGTTTAGTTTGAAATTACAAAGAATTATTTATTTTCTTATTTAATTGAAATAGACAATGTAAACTATGGAAAGAAATTCCATGCTTTACACATCTCTTTCTTCTGTTTATATATATTCCTTATCAAATCAAACATTACACTTTTTCTATGAAATTAAGATATTAGACAAATCATGGAGATCAAATGGACAATACTTCCAACAAATTAAAATAAAAAACTCACATTCTAAATAGAATCAGAGCAAATATGAATTACATTAATATTTTTACAACCCAATTGTGGATCTGGAACAAATTCTACATCTTTATCCATATTCAACCTTTAATAACTTGGGGACTGATTTCTAGATCTCGGTGTAAACAATATTCTTATTTATTTATAGAATATGTAGGCATATTTTATGCTCGCAATTCAAACCTATAACTCTTTAGTTCTTTATTTAGGTATAAAAATCAAATAAAATTCCAACGAAATAAATTTTAATGTTATAAGTAGATTACATAATTTTTCACTCACCTTTAAAATCTTTTCAATTCTTCAGATCTGAAGCCGATTTCTTGAATCAACTCCATTTCCTTTTTAATCCCAAGAAATATCTATAAAAGTGTATACATATACCATTAAAATTACAGATTTGGAACGAGATTTGGGAAAAGGAGGAATATATCTATAATATTGAAATTTACATTTTTATTTGCGCAACGCTGATCCGCTCCTTCTCTTCTTCAATTATTTTCAACTCTTCTCCAATTTGTATAAATACAAATTATTTTAAAATTAGGAAGAATAGTGGAAAAGAGGAAATGGTAGAGCTTCACTGCCTTATATCAGAAAATATGAGAACATAAATGAGGGTTACGCCTTTATTTATAGGCTTCCCATCAATCGTATCCATTAGATTTTAATTATTAAATCTAGGCCATTAGCCGAGGTTCAAATCTCTATAAAAATCCCTCAACCGGTCGACCATTAGTGGTCGACTATCCATATCATGGGGGTCAACTGGTGGGGTCCTGATTTAATTATTATTTACCACCATGTTTCTTTATTTAATTATTGTCGTTCAATTTTTTTAAACACTTCAAACTTCTTTGTTTAAACTCCGATTATGAAACTCTAAATATAAAAGTTGCTAAGAAAATCGCCATGAACGCATTGGTGTAAGTTTCATAGCCAAATTATGTCAATTACTCAAATTCCATTTTTGGAGCCCAATTAATAATTAAATTATTATCATAAATTTATGAGGTGTTACATTCTAACCACGGGGAATTTTATCGCTTCAATTTTTAAATATTTAATTTATTTTAAGTATTTAAATAATTGGTTTTTAAAGTTTAATAACGTGGACTTAAATATAATGAATATTTAAATAGTTGTATTATGCATGAAATATTAATTAAATGGATTTAATAGCCTTATTTAACTCATTTTAACTAATAAATAATAATAATGAACTCAATTTGTAAATTTATTTATAATAATTAGTAGTTTGAGTAAATAACTAGAAAATCAATTGTTGATGAAACGACTAGCTCTTTAGTGATGTATTTTTAAATGGATTATTGGTTTTTTCCATAATTTTTAATTTCGAAAATATTTAAATTATCATTTGACTTATTTTCGAAAAGTGATGGTATTTTTGAAATTTCATAGAGTAAAATAATCTATGTATGTTATTGTTGAGTTTTGGTCATGTCGCATTTTAGTGCACGATCGTATTTTTATTTCTATCGTTTGTGGTTTGCACGCGAATAAAATATTGTGTAGCGGAATAGTGCAAAACGTCTTTTAATAATTTTGTTTAAATTAAATCAAAATTCATATTTTTTTTAAATGACTTGATAGGATGGTTACTTTTGAGTGTAAAATTAGTTTTACTGGAGAATTTTGGCTAACTTGAAAGTGAAGTAAAGTATTGTTATAAAATCAAAAAGAAAATTCAACACAAACTTATTCTTCCATTTTCTTTCTTCCTTCTTTTCTTCTTACTTTACCAGTAAACCAAATAATAGCCTTATCTTTAAAAAAATTAAAAAAAAATGATTTACACTACTAAAAATTACAACTTGGATCCGTTGAGTTCCTATCGACGAGATCTACAATTCTATATGGGTTTTGTCACGTGCATTGAAGTCTGGTGATGATCGACAGTCAACCTAGGGTTCCACATTTTCGATGATTAAGGTGACATTAGGTGACTAGGAGGGTTCCATTGCATTTCTCTTGATGAAGAGCATCTCCAGGCCAAGTTTTGTGGGGTCCGGTTGTTGATTGCCGGTCGTGACTTGGTGATGGTCGAGGGAAGGGTTTGGGTCGCTTTTAATTGGAGACGGCCGTAGTTCATTTCTTGTGTACCATTGTACTCGTGGCGGCATAAGGAGATGATCGGTGGTGGTGGGAGGCACTCTAGAGGCTGATTGTAAGATGCGACATTTGGGTTTGGAGTGCATGGCTTCAGATTGTTTATTGAGGGAGGTGATCGAGTTTGTCAAGATTGAGGGGTGAGGTTCGATGCATTCGCAAGGAGAAACACAATAGTGAAGTCGAAACTTCGTTCCGCTGAGGGTTGGCCAAGTTGTGGCATGCATGCATAAGAGGATGGAAGAGGTGCACATGTATAGGCGAGAATGGAAATTTGGGGAAGAAGTGTTGGTAAATAACTTGAATTGGGGATTAAGTAGTTAGTTAGTTAATTAATTAATCCAAAATCTAATTAAACTAATATTTTGCTCATATGAGGTCGGATTCGGACGTGGTTAATTACGTTGTACTTGTGAAATTTTTATCTTCATATTGAAATTGGATTCTTCGAATTTGGAGCTAGTAGAATTTTAAGCTAAAATCAATAAAATTTGAACATTAAAGCATCAACTGGAATTTTGATGAGTTTACTCACCTCAAAATAAACTATATGATATCTATATTGCTACAGATTATTGTTAAATGCTTGGATGATAGTTAATGGTTTTACTGAAGTATAAATTAATAATAAATTATAGTGATTTAATTTAATTACATTTAACGTAGTTAAATTAATTGTACTTCGTTTGGGATATCTATTTAGCAGAATAAAACACTGTTCTACTATAATTAAACTAAATAGATTATTTTTGACTTCCATTGAGCATAATATATCACCATTCTGTGCTTGCAAAGTAAAAAGATAATTTTTGAAGTTAATTAATATATGGATTAATTAATAAATGATATGCTAGCAGATGGCAGAAATAACCATCATGTTGTAGAGGACAAAAAGAAGAAGTCAGAGTATTTTCATAGTTAATAAGTCGCTATGGGACACTTCAAAGTGCATAATATATAAGATTTACAGTGGACTTTTGTAGAGAGACCCAAAGAGGTTTCTCGCCGTTGTTAATTTACTGTTATATGCATTTTACTTATATTGCTTATATTGATGTTTATTTGAAATATTTATGAATTACAGTTTGATTTGTGTAAGTGTCGTTAGAGGGATTTTTGCTATACCGTCACTTTTGAAATATCAACACCTTAAACCCTTGTGTGTGTTGAACTTATGCTTGTATTTTTACAAAATAAATGTTTGGCCGTGTTTTTTGCACTTTGAAAGTTGTTTAAACTATATTTTCAAATATTTTGAGAATTTTGAAAATAAAGGTCAAGTATTGATTAAAATTTATAAAAGGAGTTATAAATTTGATTAATTACCTTTCGGGATAATTAATGTTACTACAATAAATCTCATCAAAGGAGTTCGAGGTGCCGCTAATTAGCAGTATTAATGCGACAACGTTAGTGTTAGTAATTGGTCGTTAGTCACTTCGCATGCTATGACCATTATCGAAGATATAGAGCCGTCAGTGTACTTGTGGGTTGTTTCGAAGAGGTAGAATGTCTCACCTCAACCACAATAAAGTGAACATAACGCTGCATATGATGAAACAAGCGAAGAGGTTAAATGTAACTCACCTTGCAAGATATTAGAAGGTGCCGAGACGTTCACAGCATGTTCCATTGAAGCGAAGCCATGCCTATCTTGCACCTTATAAGTACTTTGAAGACATTACACAAGTCTACACCAGCGGTGTCGATGACGAATGTCATCGATATCCATGAAGGACAGCGAAGTCGTTGATGCCGAAACAAATTTCGAAGTGCGACAAAAACCCTAAAGCACTACAATAAGCCCATCACCAACCATCACTAAGACCTTAAGGCTACTTCGCATACCATAACATTTTGGGGATAACACCTTATACCAGCACCAATTGATGGCAACCTCGAATACATCAAGTATGAGACAATGTCGCCTCTTACATGTAAAATCCAAATGTGAGGACCAAGGCCAACCTAACATAGTCGAAGACAAGTCGTGCCTAGATTAACCCCACTGAGAGCATATTAGCAAAGAGGCTGACACAACCAACACCATCGAAGTCATGCATACCAAAGTTAAAGTTATTGAAGATCTAACAACAAGGAAGGTAGCACTCCACATTGATGAAGCGGACCCTACCGAAGACAATAGAGGCAGAGTGGTGGTCTCCTACCTCTATAAATACGACCCTAGAGGTAACATTTGGGGGACCGAATTTTTCTCTTCTCTTGTTTCCTACATTATACACCATAAATCGATTTGGGAATTTTAGAGCATATTGTAATTCAAGAACATTTTACACATAGGATTTTGAATATCAAACAAGGACATAGCATAACATAGCATATGTGTAATCAATTTGAACTTGTGAATTGAACATACTTGTGACTTTGCATATCACATATCTGAATCATTGTGACTTTATGATTGGCATAGCGTAATTGACGTTGACCTAGTGATTTCAAACATAATCAAATCTTTTATATACTACTTCGAATTGCCCATATGACTTCGATTATGACCATTACATCATGAAATACTATGAAGGTTCTTATTGACTCGAGGACTTCGTCAAGCCTCAATAAGGCTTCTTTTTTAGCAACCCAATTTCCAAGCAATTTCGGGGTTAGCAAATTTATTTGCTAACATTTTGCACTAGAAGGAAGGCATGAACCTCTGACTTCGTTAAAATCTTAAGTGGAACCAATTCAACCTGCATTAATCTTTCCAAACCTGCATATTAGGGCATAAAGAACATTCCTATTTAGGCATGTACCAATCCAAAGATAACCAACCTTAATCCCTAACACCATGCTGCTTAATCTTGTTAAGAAGTCTAAGCAAGGGTCTTTTGAGCCTTGAGTAATTAGACCCACTTATCGAATCACTAATGATCCATGATTTCACAAAGAACAATTATAGGGATTGAAGGTCTTAGAAATCATAAATGAAAAGAAGCATGCGACCCCTTATGATCTGGATAATTAGAGCATAAAACCCTTTCATATGGGCCCTACTCCAATCTTTGCCTTGGGAAAAGATGCCCCAAGGAAGGATAATTTGTTCCTAAAGATAAGGAGAGCTATCCAATCTCAATCCAAGAGGACTATGTTCGAGAAAGAGATAACAAATGATTTTGATATTTTTGTTCAGAAATGGCATAGAGTCGTGAATCATTTGTTGGCCTCTAATGAAGTTCAATGGACATTGCAAAGAAAGTTGGCTATGGGGGATGAGATACCAAGCAGCAAAAGAACCAAACAATAGTCAAGAAGGTTAGCATTCAAATCTTGACTTCCAAAGGATTGCACTTTCACCACTTCTCTTGAAAACTTTTACTTCTTGACTAAGGATAAGTTTGATTATTGGCCTTTGCAAAAGAGAAGGCCCAAGTTCGAGAGAAATATTGGAAGCTTGTATTGATAATGTCACTATACAAATGGGCATGAAACCAATCAGTGCAGAAGCCTAGAAGTAATGATCACCAATTTTCTAGGCCAAGGCAAGCTCAATGACTTTGTAAAAAGATATTATACAAGTTCGGTAGTAAAACAATTTTTTTGAATAAGTAATTCTACATGGTTGAGAAGTAAAATTCTCCTAGCATAAAGGAAACCCTAAATCACTACCTAAGTTAGTGGTAAAGGGCTAAAGCCTTTGTCTCCAGCTTACACGCGCTTAGACAAAGCTCCTCTTATAGGGAGGACGGAGTAAGCCTTTGGTCCCGTCCGAAAGGGCCTGGCCAAAGCACCGACTAAGTCTTCGGTCTCGCCTACATGGCCTGGTTGGAGCATAAGCCCTTAACCTCATCATCAAAGGCCTGGTTAAGGCGCCTCCTAGAGGGAGGCTAGAGTAATCCTTTGGTCCCGTCCATAGGGGCCTGTCCAAAGTTTCTGTAGGCCTTCAACCCCTGGCTACGCGGTTTGGTTGGAGCGCCTCCTAGAGGGAGGACGAAGTAAGCCTTTAGTGTCGTTGTTAAAGGCCTTACTTAAGCACCAAACCAGCCTTCGGTGCTTGTCATCAAAAGGCCTCACTGAAGTTCCTCTTAGAAGGAAGTTGGGTAAGTCTTTGGTCTTGCTTAAGATAGCTAACCAAATGTATCGGACATCAGACCTAAACCATCGCCTAAGACGGTGATAAGGGATCCGAGTCTAAGTAGTGCTCTCAAACCTATCAAAATTTGAGCCAAAGAAGCGCTTTGGAATAAATCAAAATCAAAGCCAAGTAGAGCTCTTAAACCTATCAAAATTTGAGCCTAAGAAGCGCTTCCGGATCAATCGAAATCACGGCCAAGTAATGCTTTCAAGTCTAACGAAGTTTGAGCCAATTAGTACTCTCAATGATCATTCTTCCAGAGGAAGTTCTAACGAAATCTAATCCAAGTAGCGCTTCAAATTTATCTAACCCCCAAGAAGAAAAGTTCTTCAAGTATTCCATTGCCAGATATAAGTTTCTGATTTTCTACTATTACCAGATATAGATTTCCAGTCTTCTATTATCCTATATATGAATGTGTAGACATCTATTATTCCAGACGTGGGTTTTTGACCTTCTAGATAGGGATTTCTGATATTATATATATTGTTACTAGATCTAATATTATTTAAACGGGAATCTCCATTATTAAACATCTGCATTGAGTTATAAAAGGATCAATCAGTTGCATTCTCAATTTTACAAATAAGCAGAAAGTGAGTTCAAAAACTCAAAGTATGGAAAAGTGAAATACTAAGTATCATGCAGTTTCAAATCAGATTAAAAATTCAGTTCTTGTTTACATATCAGAGGTAATATTCATTTAATTACAAATTGTTTACAATTTGATATGCTATCTACACAAGTTGCAGTCACAAAAGAAAGATAAAAGAAAGAAAATCTAATCAAGGTCGGCTCCTGTTACAGCCCGAGAATCTGTGTCGATTTATCCAAACCCTTTGCAATTAAGGGATCAGTAATGTGACTAATGGATACGTCCATAAGTTCCTTGAGTTTCTTTTCCCTTTTGCTAATGGTATTTGCATCATCAATCATGTTGATCTGCTCTTTCAGGGTATGACAAAGAGTCATATTACCTCCTCGCAAAGTCTGAATCATACTCGTTAGCTTTTCGATTTCTTGATTAAGACCATAATTCTCATGTTCGACTTTTTGCACCTTAATTTCATATTCATTGATGCATTATGATATCTTTTCCTCCTACTTCTTGTTGAAATACTACATCATTTCAAATTTGACTTGATTACCCCACTTAGAGATCACTGTGTTATTCAAACATGGAGGAGGGTTTAGTAAAGTAGAAAACTCAAGATTAGTCGAGGATGTGGATCTTGTTCTTCATCTTGGAGTGGAAGTGGGAAAGATAGAATCACCCCCACTTATAATAAGCTCTAAAGATTGGCAAGATACTTGGCTTTTTGTTACCTCTAATTCGAGATCACTTATTTTCTGATGAAGCTTAGCTATCTCAATGTCAGCTTCGATGGAGAAGTTAGATCCATGAGTTGTGTCCTTTCTCTTTTTCAGCAACTGAAACTCGTTCTTTATTTCTTTAAGTTCTACCTCTACGAGAGAGGTCATTTCTTTATAAGAACTAAAAGCTGATTTTAATAGGAAATAGTTCCTATGCCACTCTCGTGCCTCGGAGTTATTTGAAAATCGTAAAGCCGAGTCTTCTCAAGATGATCGTTTCTTCTCTATATTTGCAAACAGTCGATCTTTAACTTCAATAGTTCGTGAGGTGTCTAAGGAATCAGATTTACATGCTAACTGGGCATCCTATTAAAAATAAAGAAAACAAAAATAAATACATGAAGGACAAACTTTTCCATTAATAATAAACAAAGTTCAGAAATAATAACAAGAGTCAAGGTTACATTGTAATTTTATTTCAATAACGTTTAATTAATGTTCAAAGTTTTGAAACCACGGCCTTAGCCTTTTTGAACAACCTAGCAGACAAAGTAAGTGTAGAATCAAAAAAAGCCTTGATCTCATCCAGAGTATAAATTAGAGGGAAACAATGATAATCCCATTCCCCGGCTGGAGGGCTATCACGACCACATATTAATTTTGTATGGAAGGATCAGATTTTGCTAAGTAATTTCTCATTCTCATCACCCAGAAAGTCAAAGCAGAAATAGGGAAATCGCATGTAAATTTCTTGTAAATCTTCGAGAAAGTATATTGCCAACTGTGATGATTTAAGAATTGAAGATTTCTCTTTAAAATCCTTCCTCAACATAACAAATTTTCTTAAGAGGTCCTTGGGGACCGGACTATACGGGAAGTCTTTTATCTGTGCAGCATAGAAAACTAAAACATTGAAATACATAAACCAAGTAACATATCATTATTGTACAATCATTCAGGTTCATACAAAATAGATTTCTTAAACATTTCAGAAATGAATCTATTCCTATTATATTTAAGTTTCTTGGGGGAAAGAAAGTGTAAGGAAAGAGGAATGGGAGACACTTGGGGAAGGTTCAAACATTCCTCGGGATAAGGATCAGTCTTATGTTCATCCAAGTATCTACGGTAAAGGCATCTTAGTAAACCTCCACCGTTATCACCTAAATATAAGAAGTCAACAATTAAACCCCTGCAACAAACCTTATATAGAAATTCTAACAAGGTGTCCCTATCATTAATTAACATCCAAAAAAGGGTCACCATTCTCTTTCAAGAGGATATCCCGGTGATGGCGAGCATTCTTCATCCGAGGAGCAACTTCTTTTTCCTTAAAGTACCTTAATCTCAATGTGCTCTCGGCCAGCTTCTTATACTTCTCAGATAACTTATTATAATCCTTCATTTGTTTGTCTAACTCTCTATTAAGACTATCTATGTTGGTTTGCTTCTTCTTGAGCATAACATTGTAATGGTATTTTGAATTTCTCTTTAAATAAAGTAGTTAATAAGTTAACTAAAGATTATTTGATAATCGAAAATATTTATGTAGTGAGATCCATACCTAAGAAAGCGGGAAAGTAGACGATGAGATTTTCTCTTTGTTTTTGGGCTTTATGCCTGAGAGAGCATTGTCTCCCTCGAGAGAACTTGCCCTAGAATGATCAGGAATTTCGGTAGCCCCCACACGTTGGAAAGATGGATCTAGATTAGCATCTCCTAATCCATCCTTATTAGCGATGGTCCAGGAATGCCATTTCCACTACCTCCACTAATGTTGTCATTATCCTCACCATCATTGTCATTTGGACCATCATTATAATCATCATCCCCATCACCATCTTTCTCCTCCTCATCTAAATCAGTCCCTTTATCAATTGGAGGATCATCAAAAGTCAATAACTTAGCGGCATCAACTTCCTCCTCTTCCTCAGGGACATAAGATCCCAGTGACATCTCTTTTAATTTTCTCATGAACTTGTTATTCCATTCTGAAGGAAGAGAGGGAAAGCTAAATTCCAAGCACCAAGCATTAGTAGCATAGGCGATGAAGAGTGCCTTCTCGTGGGATCTTTCAATGACAATGTCAGGTGACGTGCCAAGAAAATTGGAAGCATTTTGTTTTGCATCTCTAATCACTGCTGTTGATTTGTCTATAAGATCCTCCTTCCTTTTTAGCTTTTTATTGAGAGAAGTGTTCTCTGCCACAAGCCTAGCTTCTTTCATTCCAGCTTCCTTAAGAGCGAGTTCTAAAGCCATCACCCTATCAATTGAAGTTTGAAGTAGGGCTCGCTTCTTCAAGAGAGGCAGCTAGCTTGCCTTTCTCTGGCGCAACTTCATCTCTTTCGGTAGTCAAGTCATAACACGATTAGAGTTTTCCTCCTTTATCTTAGAAATTTCACTTGATAATTCTGAAGCCTCATATTGAAGTGAAAGCAGATGCCTGGCAACCTGGAATGGATAATCAAACTTGAATACATGAGATATTAAGAGTTTAAAGTGGCTAGACATAAGAGGTGCATACTAGTAATTGTTGACTAAGAAGAATGAATCTATGATCTCGGATGTAGAAAGAAGGTTGCAATGGTTGGAAAGAAGCAACGGAATGAGATTGATTTACCGAATGAAGAAGGTCATTAATTTTGTTGATAAAAGCTGACGATTAAGGCTTAGAAGGAAGAGGCCCTTCGATGTAAAAGAAAACCCAAGCTCTTCGCAAATAAGATTCAAGTTTTATAGGGAGCTTGGGATAGTAAAATGGTGGAGCAAGTCTTGAGAACCCTCTGCTTCACACACCTACAAGGTCTCAACTACGGCAACATTAAGATTTGTTTTGTCTCTGGCTATAGTGATTGGGACTTACATGTCCCCGGTCTTAGACTTCTTACTAGGAGCAGACGCAGCAATAGAACTATCAGCCATCTTTCTTTTGACAAGAGAAAACAAACTGGAAATTGCCTTTTAAGAGATCGAGATTTAGGAGCCTGAACTGTAGCAGAAGTGACATCTTTCTCCAATTTATCTTTGGATGTAACCATAGTAACTTCCTTCCCGACGAGGGCAACAACCAAAGTAGACGAACCTGAGTCAAAAGGATAAATTTATGAGATGAAGTTGTAATAAATTTTGAGTGATTACAATGATATCTTACTAGGTACCCCAAGATGTACAAGGGAATTGGATGAAAAAAGTTCGGGCTTGCACATTACCAACAAGTCCTTGCCTTTAGAGTTACGTTTTAGAGTTACGTTTTACCATCGATGGTTCTCCCAGGATTTTGTGACCATATGAAATGATAGAGTATTGATGAATCTTGGTGGGGATTAGCAGTCTGAGCCTGTTCCCTATTGTTTTCACTGCTTTGGTCAGTGACAGCACAAGTTCACGATCTTCCGATTTTAGCTTTTTGGGAGCAGGGTCTAGAAGAGAGATACCTGTTAATAAGGAATAAGAAACCAATATGGATAAGCAAGAAAGAGAAGCTTACCAGTAGTAGAAAAAGTCCCTCTAAGATCGGAGAAGCATTTTACAAAGAAAAATTGAGTCTCCCATACTTTTCCTTATCGAGAGTCTCAAAAATTAAGCCTTTTGGATGAGGATGGATCTGATATAATTGATGGTCTAGTTGATCACCAACTTTAGTAGGACCAGCTATACGATGAAGGATATCAGGGTTGAGAGAAGGGAGACAAGCTTCTCGAGCCAATACTTCTAAGCAAGTTAAATATGTGTAAGTATTTGGTACAAACTGGATCGGCCAATGTCCAGATGTTTCAAATACTTCAGAAGGAATTCAGGAAAAGAAAGATATCCGGTATGCCAGATGTGGATAGCAGAAAAGGTGAAATATCCCTCCGGAGGATTATAGATGCTGTTTGAGGATCCTGCTGGGATAGCTTTAACTCCAGTTATTTTGAATTGGCTAAGGATGGAGTTCTCCTTAGCCCGGGAGGTGACATATGATGGCTTGGAGACAATGTCTTCTTTCTTGATACCTGAGGGTGATGGTTTGGTCTCTTTAATGGCCCTCCTAGAAGACATCTTTTTGGATTGGCGGCCTTCCATATTTCTGCCAGGTGATATTACTCCAAACGTGAGAAAATATCACGATTTATAATTTTTTCAAGCATGATAATACTAGATTTAGAAGTTGTTATTTAGATATTCCACCATTTTCCAAAATGACTATAAGTATATTAATATGAGACAATGACACTCAAGTAACATTTGATAAAATATTTAAAGGGGCATGAACTTCACTTGTGATAAAGAACTTCATGAAAAAGCTAAGATGGGATTAGCATGAGATGTTGATGAGAATATGAGATAAATAGTTTGCAACCCATTATAAAATAATGGCGAGAGTAGTAATCTAATATAAAACTTAGTCTATATCAAAATTGATGGCAAATGAATCTTATAACTGCCCTTAATTCCAAAGAAAAATGATGTCGACAGTGTTAAAGTCATATAAAGCCTTACTTAGAATATTAAGAATAGTCATGGAAATATAAAAGCAAGGTAGTCGCTATTGTCAATAAGCTTATTAGAGCGGCTTTTAGATGGAGCAAACATCATCGATAAGGGTATTAGTAAGAGCGTTGACAAGGTGAGTTGAAAAACTTATTGCTAATAACCTCTAGATTTTTTTATTAGAGGCAACCTCACTTCGACTTAGTCAATGAAACGTGAATGACAGTGACGCCATCAATCTTGGTTAATCCAAGAGTATTAATATTTACTACAAACAAACATTGAACCAATTAGCATCACCTTTAATTGACTTAGGCATCCTAACGGCAATACAATAAATGACTTCGACTGTTTCGACGAGCTTTACCATAATTACTTGTAACGTAAAACTTTTAGAGGAATAATATATGGCTTTCATTAAATATGGAAACTTAGTAATCTCATGAATAGTAACAGTGACGATAAGGGTTAAGGCCAGAGCGGTGAGGTTCAAAGTCATGAATGTCTTCATGGTTAATTGAACTCCAAAACGATGACAAATTCTATACCAACGTTAATTAAAATTAAAGCTCGATTAAACAATTCGAACACAAACCAACAATTAGTAAGAATTAGCGATAATTTGGGTCAAGATGGTAGTAGTGGATTCAGGTCTGGTATGTAAACTGCTTCAAAGCAGAAACCACCAAATTCTAAATCAATACTTGAGTAACCAATCAATTTAAAGTCAATGAAGCAACATTATGAATCTAACGATCATCGAAGTTACTAAATGGAGATTAATAATGAAATCCGAGGATTGAAACCGAATGATTAAGCCCAATTCTCAAATTCCGATTAAAACCTAATTTCAAACACGAAGGACAAATAAACTAATTAAATGAAATTGTACCTTGGTTAGAACATTTACTTTTAAAGAACTTGAGTTCATAGCCTGTTTGCGTATTTCGAATTGTAGGAAAAAGGAGAGGAAGAAGTGGCCAATATATTTATAGAGAAGATGAGCCTACTGGAGCCATTGGATCAGTTTTAAACCAGTGAACAAGATGTATGCGGGAAGACCAAAAGGCGAGAAAATGAACGTCTCTGACATTATTGAATTGTAAAGTAAATGGTTTCTCTATACTAGGGGGAAAATATTACTATAATAAATATCATCGAAGGAGTTCAAGGTGCTGCTAATAAGCAGTATTAAGGTGATAACATCGGTGTTAGTAATTTCTCCTTGATCACTTCGCATGCCATGACCATTGTCGAAGATATAGAGCCATCAGTGTACTTGTGGGATGCTTTCAAAGAGGTAGCATGTCGCACCTCAACCACAATAGAGTGAACATAATAATGCGTATGATGAATCAAGCGAAGAAGTCAATTGTAACTCACCTTGCAAGATATTAGATGGTGCCGAGGTGATCATAGAAAGTTCCATTGAAGCAAAGCCATGCCAATATTGTATCTCGCTAGTACTTCGAAGACATTGCACAAGTCTACATCAACGGTGTCGATGACGCACCTCATCGATATCCATGAAGGACAGTAAAGTCGTTATTTCCGAAACCAATGTTGAAGTGCGACAAAGGCCCTAAAGCATTGCAATGAGCCTATCACCAGCCATCACGAAGACCTTAAGCCAACTTTGCATACAATGACAATTCGGGGATACTACCCTATACCAGCACCAACTGATGACAACATCGAAGACATCAAGTATGAGACAATGCCACCTCTTACATGTGAAATCCAGATGCGAAGACCGAGGCCAATCTGATATAGTCGAAGACAAGTCCTGCCGAGGTTAACCCCGCCAAAAGCATATTGGCAAAGAGGCTGACACAACCAACACTGTCGAAGTCATGCATATTGAAGTTAAACTTGTCGGAGACTTAACAACAAGGAAGGTAGCACTCCACATTGATGAAGTGGACCCTATCGAAGACAACAGAGGTGGAGTGGCGGCCGTCTATCTCTATAAATACGACCCTAGGGATACCATTTGAGGGACCGAATTTTTCTCCTCTCATTTCTTACATTGTAAACCCTAAATCGATTTGGAGATTTTGGAGCATATTGTAAGTCAAGAACATTGTACATATAGGATCTTGAATATCAAACAAGGAAATAGCATAGCATTTGTGTAATCAACTCGAACTTGTGAAATAAACATACTTGTGACTTTGTATATCGCATATCTGAACCGTTGTGACTTCGTGATTGGGATAGCGTAATTGACTTCGACCTAGTGATTTCGAACATAATCAAATCTTGCATATACTATTGGAACTTCCCATATGACTTTGACTATGACCATTACATCAAGAAATGCTATGAGGGTTCTTATTGACTCGAGGAGTTCGTCAAGCCTCAACCAGGCTTCTTTTTTAGCGACCCAATTTCCAAGCACTTTTGGGATTAGCAAATTTATTTGCTAATAATTAATATTGTTTTAAATTTATAAAAAGATTATAAATTTGATTTATTATCTTTCGGGATAATTAATGTTGCTTTAAATATATATAAAGATTATAAGTTGATTTATTGTCCTTTTTGAGATAATTAATGCGGTTTTAAAATTTATAAAAGAATTATATTGATTATCTTTCAAGGTGACTAAAATTTAAAAATAATAAAGGTATTTAAACTTATTTATTATCTTCCGAGATAATAAACGTTGTTTTAAATTTATAAATGATAGTTTACAAATATGGAAATCTTTAAAAAGGAATGTTTAAAAACCAAGCTAAGTGTAAATTGTTTTGGGGTTTATAGTAAACAATATTTCCAATGACATTCATTTTTTACCCTTCTTTTTAATACACTTAGAAATATAATTTGCATTTCAATAGAATATTTTTAAAGACTGCTTTTAAAGTGTTTTACAAGTGTTTGTGATGTAAAAAATCAAGCACAAGCGAGAATCAAATGTTTTAAAAGCTTGATTCATATATTAGTGGCAAGTGTATGCGATTTATCTCCTATATACAATCATTCGTTTATTTCTTATAGTTGATTTCTTAGCTATAGATTTTGATATCCTTCTTAGTGTTTTGTCGATTCAAGACGATTTGTTCGCTCGTTTGGAGCATTTAAAGTCTTGTTATTCTTAAAGTTAAGAATGTTGTCGTGGAAAGATAGATAGCAACACTGCCCTAGCATGTCTGGCTTCATTGTTTTCCCTGGGGTAGTTTTAGTTAGTTTTCGATAGTTGATCCATCGACTATCAATTTTGATATCCTTCTTTGTGTTTTGTCAATCTACAATGATTTGTTGCTCATTTTGAGTATTGGCGTCCAACACCATGGACAACTAAAACCAAAGTGCAAGTGGAAGGCTAGCCAGTTGGGTCGTACCAATTAGGGTATATTCATATTTATCTAGAGATTTGTTGGTAGCGTGAATGCGATGATGTGAAATATTCGGATGCTCGTGTGAAGCAGGGTCCTGCTTGGAAGTTCTTGAGAGCGATACGTGTTTCGCAAGGGCTTTCAAGTATATTTTATCTAGAGATATACTTTAGGTGTAGGGGGCACACCCTCCAAGTCATGTTAGATAAATTCATTCTCCTTGTTTTAATTCGAACCTTGGAGTTGATACTTTCTTAATTGCATCAAGAAGTGCATTGTGCTCTTTTCTATGTTTAATTATTTTGTCCATTCTTTAAGTCTTGATTTTGTATATTCTTCAAGTATGGGATTTCTCCTTACTTGTGTCCATCCTTTATGTTTGGTTTTTTTATGTTGTTTGTCCATTCTCATATGTATGAATGTTGTTCTTGTAAGGTAAAAGCCCATTCCATGTTTAGTAGTGTGGTTTCGAAGAATTGTTATATATTCACTATATTACTTGAGTTTTCTCACGCTGGTTTTCCAGACTGACCCGGTTGTTATTTTATTATAATGCTCGGGTCAGGCTGAGTATTGTCCAGGTTGGCATTGGTTTTATGGAGCTCTTGGAGAAAGACTGGATGTTTTCCTACCATGGTATTTTATTTTCCACTGTATTATATTTTATATCTATCAATATTTTTATGGTCAAAGATTTATAATTGTCCAGCTGATGATCTTTGGTTTTAATTCTAATATACCTTGTATCTCGGAGTGATAGTTTATACTATCTTTATTATATTATACGATGTCATTCCTGCATTTTTTATAGTGACAGCATGATAGGGGGCTCTTGCATTATGATCTATGTGATGCAGCTTTGTCTCTCACCCTTACACGTCCCTTTACGGGTTGGTTGAGAAGGTGAGAGGTTGGCCATAAAATCAGGAACGAAGTTACCATTTGTAGTCACCTCCAAAGAGGGATAACATTACATTTGGTATCAAAGCTGAAGGTTAAGAGAGAACCTCAACTTCGGTAGGGTAAACTCATTGGAGATAGGTAAGTGACCCTAGAATGAGTTGAGAGCGTTTTATATACGAGATAATATTTGTTATTTCTATAAAAATGTATTGAGTTGATTTAATCTACTGAGTTGTTTATGACGGTCGAGATGTGGGATGCCACGATTTCGATATGGATTTCTAAACTCTTGAACAAGATAAACAGATATGATATTGAATTTTTTTGAAAATTTGGTAAATGAAATATTTTACCTAGGTTTATATATGTTATATATTTAAAGGAATAATTTTCAAATTTTTATAGTTATATATGGTGTGCACGGTTGCTAGAAAGTGATAATATTTCTTTATTATCATTATTGTTTGATTTGCTATGGTTGGATAGTTTAGGAGCATTGACTATTGTTTGTTCATTACTAATAGATGCTCGACCGGTTTATGAGCATTCATCGATAATAATAAGTACATAAAAAAACTCTTGTGAATTAAGTTTCACAATCAGACTATAAGGTGTTCGTAGAAAATGTTAAGTTAAAATTCATCTTTAAATAAAATGTTTTGTTTAATCTAAATGGGAAGATAAGATATTTATAGGATAAATAATAGTGGAAAGTCTATTTCAATAAAACAGAAGTTATTATAATATGAGAAGATTTTATATAAAGCAATTTTATATAATTTGGTTTATAATATTGATTTATATGGAGTTTTCGAGAATTTTAAATCTCGGTATTGCGTGAAATAAATTTCAAAGGGATTTTGAGAAAAGTAATAGTAATATTACTAGGAAATATTTGTAAGCATAAATATTTCAAAGAGAAATTTTAATAAAAATACATTTTCTTTGGATAGTTTGAGGAAAATATCTCGATTAGTTTTATGGTAATCGGAATAATATTCCAAGTGACGATCGAATGTTTCTTAGGCGAACGTTGTAGTGCACTTAGTAAATTATTCTCTTCATCATTGCATGATCGAAATGAGTTCAAAATCCAAACGAACCCAAAGCGAATGTTAGTGGATAAATTGTTAAAGTTATTTTATATATAAAAATATATGTAATATGATTTCAAAAAGAATTTTGAAATAAAAACTGGGTATTTAGTTCCCAAGTTTCTTATAGGAATTTGATTTAAAATAAAAAGGTATTTTGATAAATAATTTGATAAGTGAAATTTGAAAACTCTTGGATAGAAAAAATATAATTTAACTCAAGTTTTTAAATGAGTTAAATTAGATATGAATGTTTTAACAAGCATTGTTTTATTAAAACCACAGTTTTCTCTAAACATCTAAGTCTCATAAAATAATTAGATGGTATTGGGCCGACTTATAAACATCTTTCCTTAGAATGCTCTAAGGTAAAAATGTCGAAGTATTCGACTCAGTTTTAAGACCCATATTTTGTTTGGGCCTCCATTTGAAAATTGAAAAATAAAAATAAACAATAAATAAATAAAATGAAAATGACATTTTGCATACACTCTTAGGATATAGAAGTGCATTATACAAGTAAATGAAAGTGGAGTCAGATTTTTTATTTGATGTCTTATAAAGAAATGTCTTTATAAAATGTTTGTAAACGTAAGTGAAAATTTATGAAGTAATTCATAAATAATTTTAGTATTGAATGAAATACTATAAATAAAAATGATAGTGATTTAGAAAGTGATTAGTGTAGTTAAGAAACCAATCGAATTAAGTATGTAAGTTATACGTAGATCAATTTATTTGCACGGTTCTTGATCTAGGATTCGAGTACATAACTTCGGGGTGATTCACACCAGTCCGGAAAAGGATTTCTCACTTGATTCTTGTCAGAAAACACTTGATCTGGATTGTTGATATGATACTGAGGTTTTCTATCATAGTATATGGCTATGTAAGGAGAACGGATATTTCTAATTAAGTAACCTGATTGGAGTCTGCACTAGGGAGGTTGAGTGAGTGATACTAGTTTGGAAGTAAGGTTTATGTACTCGAGTAAGTAGTTAGATCAGATATAGCATACGGATGATTTATGTATAACATACATGCTTAAGTATATTTGTATGCTTTATTTTGTGGCTTGGGAAACTTTAGGAAGTGACTTTCAATTTTGTTTAAGGAAGCTTAGATAATCTTCTAAGCAATAACCAAAGGCCGATGAATGTAATGGTACGCTCAAGAAATTATCCATATCCTTGAATAATTCAGAAAGTTTTGAACTTAAGAAAAATTCAAAATCTTGTTTGTTAGTCATTTAACAATTTAGATAATGTTAAGTGCTAGTTTATTCCTTTATGGAATTTGATTGGATTAATTGTGTGGTATTATAAACAAATGATTTTAAAGTTGTTATCTATTAGGACTTAAATCCTGGTGCTTTTAAAAGTGTTTTAGAAGAATTTGAGAAAGAAATAATAATATTATTATTTTGAAATGATGAAGTATTATTACTTCAGGATATTTGAAAAGAGTTTTTATGAAGTAGTTTTTCAAATATTTGGTTATGACTAAAGTTCGGAAATTGGGGGTTTTCCGATTAGAGGACTTGCTAGGTATATTTGTTTATTCGAGCTATTGCTTTAGGAGGAACCGAAATACCACTGGATGCTCCATATTTTTTTGATTTTAGAGTTATGCCATTCTTCGATAGGAGGAGCCCCCTCATTGTCATATGGATTTTGGTTTTGATTTATTTATCTTTGAAGGAATTTGAAAATGTACTTTGAATATAAAAATCTGGATATTTAGTTCCAAATTTATCTTTTGAAAAGATTTGATGCGCAGTATTTTATTACAGAGCACTCCCTGTACTTTTGTTGCATATGCTTTTTATATTATTTATATTGTTATTGCTTATGAGAGAAATAGCTTTGTATTGCTGTTTTTCAGCATAGTTCTCTTTCGGATTATGAGTAAAAGATAGGTACAGGGAAGCAAGAGATTGTTATTTGATTTCTTGCGTACCTCCATTTGCTTCAAGATAATGAGTTTCTTGTAGAAATAAAATTCAAATGCAAAAGAGGAATATAATAGATTTAGAGTTTGGTAATTGATTTGTTGATTTATATTGCAGATATGGAAGGCCACTCGGCTTTTGTTTCCTTTTGTTGATTTGGGCCAGTTATGTCGAGTTGTAGTTTTTTCGGATCTAGCCATGCAAAGGAGGTGCAGCCGAAATTTTCCATAACTTAAAGGACTTTAAAGGTTTAATAAATTATTTTAGTTAATAGTTTTTAAACTTTAGGGTTTGGAGACATTTTCTACTTTAGGAATTTCGGGGATGAAGTTCTTTTAGGGGGGAGAATGTAACATTCCAGAATTTTATCATTTCAATTTTGAAATATTTAATTTATTTTAAATATTTAAATAATTGGTTTTTAAAGTTTAATAACTTGAATTTGAATATAGTGATTGTTTAAATATCTGAATTGTGAATTAAATATTAATAAATGGATTAATAGTCTTATTTAACTCCTTCTAGTTAATAAATAATAATAGTGAACTCAATTTATAAATTTATTAAAAATAATAAGTAGTTCGAGTAGATAACAAGAAAATCAATTGTTAATGAAACAACTTGATTCTTAGTGTTGTATTTTAAAATTAATTTAATGGTTTTTCCATAATTTTTAATTTGAAAAATGTTTTCATTATTGTTTGACGTATTTTCATCAAATAATGGTATTTTTGAAATTTCACAGGGTAAAATAATATGTGTATTTTATTGTTGATTTGTGATCTTATCGCATGTTGGTGCATAATCGTATTTTTATTTTTTCCATTTGCGGTTCGCAACGTGAGCATAATATTGTGTAGCGGAATACCGCAAAACCTTCTTTTCAAAACATTTTTAAATTAAATCAAAATTCAATTTTTTTGAAAATGACTTGATAGGATGGTTGCTTTTGAGTGTAAAATTAGTTTTACTTGAGAATTTTGGCTAACTTGAAAGTGAAGTAAAGTATTGTTTATAAGATCAAAAAGAAATCTCAACACTTAAACTTATTTTTCCATTTTACCTCTTCCTCCTTTTCTTCTTACTTTACCAGTAAACCAAATATTGGCTTCATCTTTCAAAAATCAAAACCAATTGATTTACCCCACTAAAAATCACAACTTTGGATCTACTGAGTTCCTACCGACGAGATCTACAATACTATATGTGTTTCTCGTGTGCGTTGATGTTCGATGATGATCGACATATGGACAGTCGACCTAATGTTCCACATCTTCGATGATTAAGGTGATGTTAGGCGACTAGGAGGATTCCATTGCATTTCTCTTGACGAAGAGCATCTCCAAACCGAGTTTGGTGGGGTCCGATTGTTGATTAGAGGTCGCGACCTGGTGATGGTTGAGGGAAGGTTTTGGGTCGCTTTTGATTGGAAATGGCCCTAGTTAATTTCATGTGTACCATTATACTCGTGGCGGAGATGATCGATGGTGATGGGAGGCGCTCTAGAAGCTGATGGTAAGATGCAACATTTGGGTTTGGAGGTGAACGGCTTCAGGTCGATTATTGAGGGAGGTGATCGAGTGTGTCAAGATGGGGGGTTTCGATGCATTCATGAGGAGAAATGTATTGGTGAAGCTGGATCTTCATTCGGCCGAGTGTTGGCCGAGTTGTGGCGTGTGTGAATAAGAAGATAGAAGCGGTGCAGATGTACAGGTGAGTATGGAAATTTAGGAAAGAAGAAGTGTTGGTAATTAACTTGAATTGGTGATTAATTAGTTTGTTAATTAATTAATTAATCCGAAATCTGATTAAACCAATATCTTTCTCATATGATTTTAGATTCGGACGCGGTCGGTTGTGTTGTACTCATGAATTTTTCATCTTCGCATTGAAATTGGATTCATCAAATTTGGAGCTAGTACAATTCTAAGCTAAAATCAAACTATCAAATTGGAATGCGAGAGCATTCATTGGAATTTTGATGAGTTTACTCACCCCTAAATATACAATATGATACCCGTGTTGCTATAGATTATTGTTGAATGCTATGATGATATTTGATGGTTTTACTGAAGTATAAATTAATAGTAAATTATAGTGATTTAATTTAATTACGTTTAATGAAGTTAAATTAATTATACTTCGTTTGGGATATATATTTAGCAGAATAAAACACTGTTATGCTATAATTAAATTGAATAGATTATTTTGGACATCCATCGAGCAGAATAAATGACGGTTCCATGCTCTCAAAGTAAAAAGATTATTTTGAAGTTAACTAATATATGGATTAATTAATGAATGATATGATAGCTATTGATTGTTAATTATTGATAATAATATGGTTGTTATGATTGCTTGATCATTTGTTTGGATTTGAGTTTCCGATTGATAGCGAATGACATAAATAACCTTTGTGTTGTAGGCGACAAAAAGAAGAGTCGGAGTGTTTTCGTAGCGAATTGGTCGCTATGGGACACTTCGAAGTGCGTGTATATATATATATATATATATATATATATATATATGACACTTTACAAGGGACTTTTTTAGAGAGACCCGATGAGGTTTCTCGCCATTATTAAATTACTGTTATATGCATTTTACTTATATTGCTTATATTGATGCTTAGTCGAAATATTTGTGACCTATTGTTTGTTTGTCTAAGTGTCGTTATAGCGATTTTTGTTATACCGTCACTTATGAAATATCATTTCCATAAACCCTTGTGTGTTGAACTTGTGCTTGTGTATTTAAAAAAAATGTTTAGCCGTGTTTTTTGTACTTTGAAAGTTGTTTAAACTTTATTTTCAAATATTTTGATAATTTTGAAAATAAAGGTCAAGTATTGATTAAAATTTATAAAGGGAGTTATAAATTTGATTAATTATCTTTGGGATAATTAATGTTGTTTTAAATTTATAAAAGATTTTAAATCTGATTTACTATCTTTCGGGATAATTAATGTTGCTATAAATATATACAAAGATTATAATTTGATTTATTGTCCTTTTGGGGATAATTGATGAGGTTTTAACGTTAATAAAAGAATTATATTGATTATCTTTCAGGGTGATTTACATTGTTTAAAATTAATAAAATTACTTAAATTTATTTATTATCTTATGGCATAATAAATGTTGTTTTAAATTTAAAAATGATAGTTTATAAATATGGAAATATTTAAAAAGGAATGTCTAAAAACAAAGCTAAGTGTAAATTGTTTTGGGGTTTGTAGTAAACAATGTTTTCAATGGCATTCGTTTTTGACCCTTCTTTTTAATACACTTAGAAATATAATTTGTTGTTTAATAAAATACTTTTAAAGAGTGTTTTTAAAGTGTTTTATAAATATTTGTGATGTGAAAAAACAAGCACAAGTGAGAATTAAATGTTTTAAAAGCTTGATTCATTTATTGGTGGCAAGTGTATGCGATTTAATTCCCATATACATTATTCGTTTGGTTCCGACATTTGATTTCTTAACTATCGATTTCGATATTCTTCTTTGTGTTTCATCGATTCAAGACAATTCGTTTGCTCCTATTTAGCATTTAATCTCTTGCTATTCCTAAAGTTTTGAATGTTGTCATGGCAAGATAGATAGCAACACCGCCCTAGCTTTTCCGGCTTCATTGTTTTCCATGGGGTAGTTTTAATTTGTTTTCGATAGTTGATTCATCGATTATCGATTTTGATATCCTTCTTTGTGTTTCATCAATCTAAGATGATTTGTGTTTCATTTTGAGCATTGGCATCTAACACCATGTATAACTAAAACCAAAGAGCGCGTGGGGGCCAAGCCAGTTGGGTTGCACCCATTAGGGTATATTCACATTTATCTAGAGATATGTTGATAACATGCATGCGGTGATGTGAAATATTCGAATGCTCATGTGAAATGGGGTCCGGCTTGGAAGTTTCTGAGAGTGATGCATGTTTGGTATGGGCTCTGAAGTATATTTTATCTAGAGGTATACTTTCGGTGTAGGGGGCGCACCTTCTAGTCATGTTGGATAAATTCATTCTCCTTGTTTTAATTCGAACCTTGGAGTTGATTCTTTCTTAATTGCATCAAGAAGTGCCTTGTGCTCTTCTCTGTGTTTAATTATTTTTGTCCATTCTTTATGTCTAGATTTTGTACATTCTTCGGGTATGGGATTTGTCATTACTTGTGTCCATCCTTTATGTTTGGATTTGTTTTTGTTGTTTGTCTATTCTCGTATTTATGGATGTTGTTCTTGTGAGGCGGCGTGTTCTTACAGAATTATTATATGTTCACCGTATTACTTGAGTTTTCTCATGCTGGTTTTCCAAACTGACACGAGTGTTATTTTATTATAATGCTTGGGTCATGCCGAGTATATTCTAAGTTGGCATTGGTGTTATGGAGCTCTTGGAGAAGGATTAAATGTTCACCTACCATAGTATTTTATTTTCCATTGTATTATGTAGTATACCTATCAGCAGTTGTAAGGTCTTTTATAACTATCATGCTGATGAGGTTTGTTTTTATCTATGATGTACCTTGTATCTTGGAGTGGCAGTTTATACTATCGTTATTGTATTATATTATATTATTTTCGCTGTGAGATTCTGTTTCCCCTATTTGTTCTTTTTATTTTACCCTAACAATCTGCCTTTCCGGAGATTGGATGTTCGGCATTGGAATACCATGGATGTATTTGATGTTGTCTTTTGATGGTCGAAAAAGCAGGTCGTTACAACCCCCTTAAAAGATTTTCGTCCTCGAATTTACTCCAATGATGAAATCATGGAGTAATGCAGTAACCATGCTAAACTACCCAAACAATTAGTGTACAACAAATTTTTTCTACCAAACATGCACAAGCGTGTAGTGTATAACAACGTAGAAAACACGTATGCAAAATAATTCTAAATCGGGCCCTTCTATATGAATGTATTCTTTTAAAAACATTTTGGAAAATGTGATGCAAACGCATATATATATACTGGTAGTTCTATATTTATGCAGGCTTTCAAGATCTTTTTCACACAAAAATTCCATACTCCTATGTATAGAAGCATGGTTCAACAAGTTTTGCATCCAATTCCTACCATCCAAGAATCTAACGAGTCATATTTTTGTATCCTAGACCTTTACTCTTATGCTGGAAAAGGAATTTAGATAGAGAATTTTACATTCTTACCACTCTATTTGGTACCAATCATGTTGTAAATTAGAAATTTCCTCGTTGCCTCATATTTTCTCCCAATTTTTCTATGCACAATATGCATAAGGAGGCTTGTTTCAAGCAATGAAACATAATTGAATTCAAAAACAGTTCTCGTGCATCGTTGACAAGGTATGAAAATAAAAATACCAAGGCTAAAACAAATTTTCCCTTGTTCTCATCTGCGTTTAACCTAGCATCAACCTTAATGCACCACTAAAATCATATTTATTAACCTATTTATCTTTTCTATGCTTAGTATGTGGCATTAGGAAACCAAAAATTTTCCATAAAAATCTTTTCCACTTTCCAATCAAATTTGCACACTGTTTTCGTCTCCTTAAAAAACCTCTCTAACATAGTAAGGGAAAAGAATGTGACAACCAAACGATACGAATAATGCAATGCACACACCATAATAATTGGCCTAAAATGTAAATCGATGGCTAACAAAGCCCATCGGTACATGCCCAAGCAGTAAACATAAAATGCAAAAACAGAAGAAACCCTGGCACCATCATCCATAATCAGCTATATCTACTCCCCATCTTCTCAAAATAGCGGTTTCTGCTTCACTGTAATGTCGATTTTCTCTAGGTCTAAAAACTTGACATATCACATTGTTCTCCATTACCTTCACGTTGGAAAGTAATAGTGGTATATGGTAGACAGTGGAGACAAGTGCTACGAAATCTATACGGCATTGAATGTTATTATGGCGAAACAGTTGTTGAAATAGCCTAATTTCTTCCTGTAAGTCGCAAGTCATCAAACCAGAAATTTCAAGCTTTAACTTGATGAAAGGTAGTAAGTATTTGTTGTAGAAGCAAAAGAAGAAGAAATGGTCGTGCAATTCTTGTTCACCGCAACACAGTTAGCATCGATTATCAAGTTGTATACCCTAATTTGATAATTGATCCATTGTAGGTAGCATTTTATTTACAACCTTGTATTCACTCATTGACATTTTTTTTGCCCTTGAATTGTTCCGTACTAGTTGGTACCAATCGAAAGTAGAGATTTTTACATGAATTTCATCGAACACTAAAGATAAAACAAATCAATTAGCACCACCCACCTCTAGTAATTTATATTATTATCAACTGCAATATTAATTGATTGTATTTGTTACTTGACCTTTCTAGTTTTTGGCAATAAATCTGATATGAATTAATTATTTTTAATGATTTGACACATCGTATAATGTGTAGAATTAAATGTAGCCACTCATTGCCATCCCAGTAGAGCAACCAAAGATTTATGGTTGATCCAAGGATCAAACCATCATGAAGTTGTAGAACCATCAGCAATAACGCTATTAAATAAATTGCTTGTTGTATATCTACTTTATAATATATGTTTCATGGTAACAAAATAATTATTAATTGTAGTGCAACAGCCTTGTTTTCTATGCCGTATAAATAAATAAATTAAACATAAAATAATATTGTTAAACTTTATTTTTGATAATTTATATTTTATTAATAAATTTAAGTTAATAAAATTTTATTTAATTTAAGATATTTTAAAAGTGTAAATTAATTTGAATTGTACTGAAAATATTTATAAATATATATTAGGAATGTAAATTGTATTGTAATCGAGCTATTGGGGCCGACGCTTTGGTTTGCTCGACTTACTGAAGCATCGATTGAAGTGGTCAAGCATATGAGGTAGGTGCCTTAAAATTGAATGATGCACAATGCTTGTATATGGCAACGGGGTGGAAGCTTGCTTCAGGTGGTTGGGACGTTCAACATGGGAGCTGCGACCTGGGTTTGGTGAACGTGCATGTCAAGTGGAGGTGGCCGCTGGCGTCGATTATAGCTACAGTGATGGTGGTATTGACTTGGGTGATGGAGCATGCGCGATTTGAGGGCTGCGATATAAATTGCAGCTGATTATGGACAGTACATTCTGTTCGACGATTCGGTGAGTTTTTTAACTCACAACTGTATCTAAAATTCATTATCCACTAAATATATTCATATAATCCTGATATTGACTTATGTTGGCTTTATTGATATGTTTTTTTGGAATTTGATTGACGGTGAAGGTTGATTGGATTGCTTGGATGAATTGTTTGATATCGATATTCGATTAATCATGTATATTGGGCTTGTGTGTGTTGGATTATTAAAAATGCAAAAGAGATGTTGTCTAGTTGTATTTTGGTTATATGTTTATGCTCATTTCACGAATGATCGGAATTCAATTCGGGTCGAAAATTAAAATTTATATCAATGACTGTATGTTGTTTTTAGAGGATTTTACTCTGTGAATTCTTTTTAGATGATTTATTGACTTTCCCATTTCTAAATATTTTCGAAAGCTTCTGGAAATTATTTGTGGGATTTTAAAATTATTTAAAGTATATTTATAAATAAATATATGTTGTTGAGAAATAAAATGAGTTGTTGGAAATTTTTTTAGAAATAAAAGTTGTTTAAAAATAACAATGGAGATTTTCAAAAGTAATTAAGCATACAGAATTAGTTTAGTTTATGATTTTGTATAATTGGAAGGTTTTAATAATATTTTCGAAAAGGAATTTATTGTATATAGTGTATGTTTAAATAGATAGGATTTAAGAGATATTTTCGCAAAGGGATTTGTGAGTATAAGGGCCTATTTTGAAGATAAACTAATTTCGAAATATAGTTGAATGGTTTTAAGAGTATTATAATATAAAGCCCTTCATATATATTTTAGAGGTTTACAAAATTTATTTAAAAATTGTATTTACTTATAAAAATTATGAAATTGTTGTTTTGCATAATATTTAATTTCATACACTATTTTGGGGTTATAAAAGAAAGGAACAAGTTTTTAATGTTTTTGGTGAAGATTAAATTATTATTTAACATTAAGAAATTCTGTAATATATTTTTAATATTTATTTCTAATTTTTTTAGTTTTATAAGATTATTTGCTATAAATAATTCATTGCTAAATATTGATTTGTTTGTTGTTATGTTTATTTAGTTGAATAATTTATTTATTTCTATTTACTTTTCTGATCATTCTTCTCTTGTATATTGAATTAGATTACATGAATGATTTACCGTTAATGTTGAATTGTTTAGAGATTTAGAACGAAACGACGATGACATCCTTCTATGTGATTTTGTGATGATTTCTATTCTTTGTGACGAGGAATCTGAATAAAGGGGGTTATAATACCGTTTGAGATGAGCATTCGGTAATATTTCTACGGTTATTCTTTGGACTCATTATATAGAATACTGAAGGAGCAAGTGTTAATTGTTGAGCACTATATAAACGGACTAGTAACATGCAGCAGTATGGGACGCCATTATGTCATTTATTCGGTTATTTTGTGCTTGTGGATGACACTCATAAGAGGATTTATTATGTTTGATGTGGCCCGCTATGGTGCATCACATATTTAGCCGTGTGTCAGCATATGTATCTTGTTGTTTGTCGGCACGAGTATGTAACTATGTGTCAACTATTATATTATGTATACTTAGTATTTATCTATCCACTATCCGACTTTCTTTATATTGAGGTAGTTGAGCCAAATTGGCTAGTATCGTTCCTAGCGGCTTGATCGTGTCAGTCATGCCCCAGGTTAATAACACCATATACATGTGTCGGTAATCTATATAACAGTGTGTCAACAATATATACAGCCGTGTGTTGGCAATGTATCGCCCATGTGTGTCACCTAGGCCAGTTGTAGATTACCAATTAGGGGCATGTGTAGGGTTGTGACCAATGCATAATGTAGTCGTGCAGCTTGTTTATGACATGCGACCGATATGAGTCACAATATCTATCAAGGTAACCAAGATTATAGGAGCCATATTGGTGGAATACGTGTGTCATGTTCACCAATTACATGTTAGTCTCCTGGGGTAAGTTTGTTTGTCAGTCTCCCGCCTGGTTCTGGTGTGTGCGATATAGACATATACTGTTATATATGTGAGATAATGAGCTATGATTATACTTGTGGCTGTGTCCAGAGTATGATCAATCCTCGTAGGCGTGTGTTGCCGATTATCTTTCTCATTGGCGTGTGTTGCCAACTACTGTTCAGTGACATGTGTTGTATATTTATCTTTTATGTTGCCTATTTATCTTTCTTAGGCCTGCATTGCTAAAATTTCTTTATAGGCATGTGTCGTTATATCATTTACTGGCGTGTGTCGCTATTTCGATAATTTTATTTATAGATGATTATTAATATTGATATTGAGGATATTTTTTATTGAGATTGAGTGATATATTTGGACAAGCTACCAATTAGCCTAATTATAATTTGTGATATCTCTTTATCAATGATTTCTAGATTTAGATGATTTCTGGGTATGGATGATTCACATATTTCATGTAATTTCATGGTTTCTGATTTGATGAAATTTTATGTGGATGATGACACCATTATGGTGGGTTTTGTGGTGTCATATGATATAAGATATTTGGGCTTATATGAAAAACATTATAATATTTACACCTAGCATATACTATGTACTATATGTTTATTGACCTTTGATTTAGATATAGTCTGACCCCTTTGTTATTTATATAATATTCGGGTCTGTCTGAGACATTACACGTTATGGGACAATGAGACCATCTTGTATTTTCTCGGCATAGAGGAGACTAGATATTCAGTATTGTAGATTATCATTCTGTATAGTATAGTCTCTTTTGTGTATATCATTGTGATGTGTATTAGACATATTCTGTATATTATATATTGTATATTATCACTGTGATTGACTCTATGATCTTTGATGTTTACTATACATTATGTATTGTTCTATCTTGAAGGTGCACACATTTATTGCTTTGTGTTGATACTATGTACATTTGTTGGTGAGTTATCTTCGATGTTTAAATATGTACTGGTGTTAGCCAAGAGAATATTCATGTGTGTACACCATATACCCCCATTCTCCATATTATCTGATAGTATTACTTAGTAATACTCTTGGATATTATGGGTAGAGAGGTAGAATGTTTTAGATAGGCATAGTCCAAAAATTTCTATTTAATAAGTATTTATTCTTAATCCATGATGCCCGTAAAGATTGGTAGGTTAAGAGATTCTAACAAAGTATTAAAATTGAAGTATCTCTTAAATCTATTAATTGCCTCAACCTAATATCTCCTTCTCCTTTTGGTTTGCATAAAATATTCCAAGCTATCTTCTATGTCCTCCCACCTAAAAGAAATTAGCGCACATTGATTCAATTTTGTTAAGAACAGATAAGGGTATGTGATAAATAAGCAACCACTATTAGACAATTGGAATAATAACACTATGAATAAGTTATTCTCTTGCTGTGGTAGATAAAAAATTGCTATGCCAACTTTCAAGTTTTGAAGAAATTCTTTGTAAAAGTGGAGTACAATGAGAAGCATTAAAATATTCAAATGAGAGGGGGACCGCCAAATATTTAACCGGTAAGTTCTCTTCAGACATGGCTAAAATTTACAGTATGTCAGACTTATTAGGTACAGATCTGCTGAAGTAGACCTTTGATTTCATTTGATAATATGTAACCTTGTAGTCCAACTTAACTCTTCTAAGATGCTCCTAATTTCTAAAGCATTAGTTGGAATAGCCTCTAAGAAGAACATCAGATCATATGCATATAATAGATGGAACACAATTACAACATTTTTTTAATTGACTGTAGGCAGTTTTGTGTTATACTATCTTTCATCCTTAAGGATAGACATTCCATTGCGATGTAGAACTGGTAAGGTGGTAGGGAATCGCCCAGTCTTAGGCCATTGTTTTACTCAATAAAACCATTTATGGTACCATCAGCCAAAATTGAAAATACAGAGCTGATAATACTTTCATAAATTAGGTTGATGAGAGAATAAGGAAATCCCATAGCTGCTATTATATGATGTTAACCAAGTTTTCAACCAGGCAGAAATCATTAGGATTTAAAACGCCTATACAAAGACAGAATGACCTGAAACTTGGCAAAGACGTGCAAAAGAACAAAAGAAAGAGCTCAAAAATGTTTAGACCTAAAATTGGCTAAGTATTATATTCGGTCCGAATTAAGCCTCTTAATTCGGTACCGAATATAGATGCCGCATCATGGCATCTTCCCACTTTATTAGAGTGATCCCCTGGTCCTCCTATGCATATTCATGAAGTTTTATAGACTTTCAAAGAGCCTATCATCAAGAATGAAGATGTGGCGACCCAAATGAAAGGATAATCTAAGTCATGGAAGAACGATAATCAAAACCATCATCCATCTACAAATTACATGGAGAGAATCTAGATGAAGTATGAAACTCAACATGGAAGTGTTTGATTACCCAAACTCCAAAGATTAGATTCAGTACTGAATTAAGGGTCTTAATTCGGCACCGAATCTATCCTTTAACTCGAGTGGTCACCATTTTCCTTATGCTATCTTGGGTCACTTTGTGG
Organism: Allium fistulosum; assembly: GCA_030737815.1. Taxonomy (NCBI): domain Eukaryota; kingdom Viridiplantae; phylum Streptophyta; class Magnoliopsida; order Asparagales; family Amaryllidaceae; genus Allium; species Allium fistulosum. Next base: position 518,602,287 of record CM060906.1, on the reverse strand, counting down.
ACTTCTCTCGTAGCGGGCTTCTGGTCCAAGATGGCTGCTACCACTATAAATACAAACTATAGAGCAACCAAGAAAGGATCTGATTTCTGCCATTACTACGCTGAAGCCCTGTCACTTCTTCAACACTCTCTCTACTCGATGGTCGGCAAGGTAGTTCCTTTAGGCAATTCTAAGACTTAGAATCTTATAACACTTGTACTTGTGACTAAGCCTCTTTCAATCTCTTTGTAATCATACTCTATCAAGATCAAATCAATAAGCAAAGTTATAAAGTGGACGTAGGCTTGGTTAACAGCTGAACCACTATAAAAATCTCTGTCTCTCTTTTACTTTTCTGTTATTTGCTATTGTATTTTCTATGTTCTAATAGGGCTAGTGCTTTCACATCACACTCCAGGTTGTTGATCCATTTTTTGGGTTAACATTTTGGTGCTTTCATTGAGAAATAATGAACCCAGGCTTAGATCTAGCTCTCCAGTTTGGACATGATAGGTCTAGAAGTTAGATCCATAAACTCAACTTTGAAAAGAGTTTGAAGACTTGCCATTGAAGATAAAAGGCAGAAAGAAAGAGAACAACTTTCGGGAGATCTTCCAGGGCAACAGTTGGTAGTGATGGACCAAACCGCCAACATGTGGAAGTCAACAACACCACCAACTTACCAATGGGAATTAATACTAGAAATCAAGCACCATAATCTTCTGCTCATCATGAAGTTGTGATAAAAGGAAGGTTGATCAACTTAACCAAAAGATGTCTAATAGCAAAAAAGCTCTTATGGACAAAATAGACACTTTGCTAGCACTACAACTACCAACTGCCTCGAGGACTGGACCAAAAATTACATAGGCTATAGAACAGGAAAATTCCTCCGTCTCAAGAATGAATAGGAGGGATGGCAAGCAAAAGGAGATAGCTGGTGGAGCGACTAGAATTGTTATTGAAGGTAATGGAAGTACCCCTCCTGTTGAAGGACAACCTGCCGCAAACCCTAACCATCGAGTGAATGCTCCACAAGGGAATATTGCGATGCTTCTCTTCAATTCCGAGGATGACATGCAACTCGATGCTAAAGGACTGGAATTGAATGCTGACATAGGTAGGCAAAAGGCTGGAAAAGAAGTTTAAACTACCACTATAAAGCCAATCGTGCACCAACGGAACTCTACAGGAGTGGTTCTCCCAGAGAATGCAGAACCTAGACTTTAGTTGGCAAACCAAGGCCGCTTGCGAAGTCAAATATTTGGCGTAGCCCTAACAGTCGACCTATGGACTACTGAACTAGTGAGGCATTCATTGTGGACATGGTTAAACGCTTGATGGAAGAAAGTAAGGGTAGGAAGGACGATGATTGGGGTTCTGTAAGCCGGACTTCATTTACGGAAAACATTTTAAGGGAAGAATACACCTAGAAGTTTACAATGCCCACTATGCCATCTTACAACTGGATAATGGACCCCAAACAGCACTTGTACAAGTACAGTTGGCACACGGACGGAGCTAGGGCAATGGATGTAGTCTGTTACAGATGTTTCCCTATCCTCCTAGAAGGTGTTGCTTCTATATGGTTTACTAGACTCCCATTAAGATCCATTTATACATTTGATGAGTTGGCAAGGAAATTCGTGGAATAGATCAGGTTTCACACAACATAACCAAAAGATGTGATCTCTCTATCTGGCCATTTCCAAGAACCAAATAAGTACTTAAAAGCCTTTATGAACTAGTTTAAAACTGCGGTTACTGATGTGAGCAATCCTCGTGAAGATATGGTATTCATGGCTATAGTACGAGCTATCCATCTGGACACAGACTTTGGAAGATGGACTAAGATGAAACAAACAACCACCATAAAGAAGTTCAACCGGAAGGCTAGTCAGTATCTGAGACTAGAAGAGGCAAACACATTCGAAGGCAAGACTACCAGTGTGGAACCAGAGGAGATAGTTCAAGGCATGGTAGAAGTTAACCAGGATGGAAACAACTCTAGAGCTACGATAGGAAGTGCAGGGAAAGATAGAAATCAGAAAAGGAAAACCAGAACACTAGTAGGCATGATGGGAATGGAAAGCGAATCAAGAACCTGAGACCCGAGGAGTATACACCATTGAACGATAGCCTGGAGAACGTCTACCTTGCAACCTAGGGAATTGAGCAATACAATAAGACTTCTAGGAAGGAAGAATCTAAGCGATAGAGTCAATCAGGAAAGTTCTTCCACTTCCACAAGACTCACAGGCATAACATGAACGAATGTCGACAACTAAAAGATTTGATTAAGGAATTGATTAGGAACAACAGTCTCCAGCAGTACATATAGAAATCGTAAAACTCAGACAACTCGCTGGACCTCAAGTTCCAAGTACTCAAGGGAACCAACCTGGACCCAGTGGAGAAGGATCCAAATGGATGGAACAGAGACTAGTTATCGACACTACTTTTAGAGGACCTCACCCAACATAGAAAAGTTGAGGGGAGATGGAGCGAAACATGAGTTCACTAAAGCATGCTCCGAAAGAAACTTGTTTAGCGATTAAGGATAGTGCCCCAGCCAAGCAACAAAGGACACTCAATGATGATATAGTGTTTCGAAATTGAGACAGTGAAGGAGTAGAAGCGCCGACTCTCGACACGATGGTGTAACCGTCGAAATCAGGCCGGCAGATGTATGTTGAGTCCTGGTGGATAGTGTAAGTTCTATCAACATCTTGTTTCAACGTACATTTGATCAGATGAAGATTAGCATGAGGGATGTGTCTACTTATCGAATGAAAATCCAGGGCTTTACGAGAGGACCAAGACAGCCAGTTAGGATGATCGACTTGCCTATCGAGCTTGGGGATGGAGAACGAAGGGTAGTCCTTATCTAAACCTTCGTGATCATGGATGAAATGTCAGCTTACAATGCTTTCTTGGGTCGACCGCCCTTATTGATTTTACGATTGCTTTAGCTCTATGGTGTCGTACCATGAAATTCCCAACGAAGAATGGAGTTGAAGTTATAAAGAGAGATCAAATCATCGCAAGAGAATGTTACATCAATGAGTTATGCGAATCGAAACGAAAGGAAAAGGAAAAGAATATGGGGAATCCTCTTCACATTCATGAGCCGTCAACATAGCAATCATAGAACCACCCCTTGCTCGGCGACCATAGTCATTTCGACCAGGCTTTAGACCTTAGGAAGAAGAGTTCATGGGAGGAATGGATGGCACCGGGAGAGATTATGGTGTCAGTCTTTGTCTATATGGATGACCCAACTCGAGTCTTAAAAATAAGGTCACATCTTGGAATCAAGATGCAACAAGAACTGGTTAAATTTCTTCACGTCAACCTGGACGTGTTCACTTGGACGCATTCCGTTTGTGTAGGATATCATTGGAGATAGCATGTCATGTACCCAATATCGATCCTAAGTACACTCCATTAAGGTAGAGGAGATGCAGTCTGGGTCCGAATCGATCCGCCGCACTGAAGGAAGAGGTGGATAAGCCGTTGTCTAACGAATTCATCCGCGATGCCTATCTTGAATGGGTGTCGAATCCAGTTCCAGTTAAGAAGTCTAATGGGAAGTGGCAAACTTTTGTTGATTACTTAGACCTAAACAAAGCCTACCCAATGGACAGTTTCTCATTACCCAGGATTGACCAGCTTGTAGATAGAACTGCAGGCCACGAACTACTCCCATTCATGAATGCCTGCTCAGGATACAACCAGATTATGATGCACGAACCCGATCAAGAGAACACTAGCCTCATCACTGACCTTCGGTTATATTGCTACCGAGTAATGCAATTCGGCCGAAAGAATGTCGGGTGACTTATCAACGGTTGGTGAACACAATGTTCAAGTATCAGATTGGATGAAAAATGGAAGTCTACATGGATGACATGCTAGTAAAATCACGTGTATCAGGAAATCACTTGGACAACCTTTCGGAAATGTTTGAGATTCTTCGAAAGCATGGAATGAAGCTTAACCCGTTGCAGTGTTCTTTTGACGTAGCTTTTGGAAATTTCTAGGTTTCATCGTGAATTCTAGGGGAATTGAAGCTAATCCTGAGCAAATCACGCCCTGTGGAACGTCACATCCCCTACGACAAAAAAAGAATTGCAAATTCTAAAGGTCGAGTACCGAGTCAATTTATTCCAAAGCAATAGACAAGTGTATACCATTCTTCGACATATTAAAGAAGGGTAAGAAGAATTTCGAATCGAATCAGGCATGCTAGGCTGCCTTTGAGGAATTATTGCAACATATGGAGACCCTATTAGTTTTGTCCAAACCGATGGACAGGGAAGACCTATTCATTTATCTAGTCATGTCAACTCATGCACTGAGCGCAGTACTGGTAGGCAAAGAAGTTAAGTCCAATGACTGTTCACTTCATCAGTAAGTGATTCACTAGAGCCGAGAAGAACTATCCAAAGTTGGAAAAACTAGCCTATTGACTGTTGATCGCATCAAGAAAGTTACGCCTACACTTCCATGCTCACCCGATCAAAGTGTCGACGGATCAACCATTGAAGCAGGTATTGTACCGTCCGGAGACATCAAGATGACTTCTTATATAGAACATTAAGTTGAGTCAACACGTCGTCACTTATCACCCTAGAAGGGCAACTAACGGAGGGGCATTGGCATATTTTACCGCTGAGTTGACAATTCGAGATGGCAAAGAAGAAAACACTCCAGAAGTAGTGTTATAGTGGAAACTATTTGTCGATGGTGCATCAAATGATTTCTGCTCAAAAGCAGGGGTCATTCTCGAAACTCTCGAAGGACGGTCTGTTTATTATGCTCTAAGGTTGAAGTTCCCTACTACTAACAACGAGGAGGAGTACGAGGCATTAATAGCAGGATTGAAACTTGTGAAGGAATTAGGAATAAGGGATATGCACATCTACAACGACTCTCAGCTAGTTGTCTTTTAGGTGAAAGGGAAATATCAAGCAAAGGGGGCAAACCTTGCCCATTATCTATCGAAAGCATGGGAATTCCACACTATACCATACGTCTATTCTGAGAGAGCAGAATATGAAAGCAGATTACCTAGCTAAACTAGCCAGTTCCGGAGAAGCACAATCAATGGGGCTGGTTCCAATTGCGATGTTGACGGCTCCTAGCATAGATCAGATGGACATTAATTGGATTCTAGAAACTATGGAGGAAGAGGAATCATGGATGACACCAACCAAAGACTATCAGCTCAAAGGGACACTTCCCCAGGATCGGAATGAGCGGAAGAAGCTTCTTCGAAAGGCGCCACGATTCATACTACAGATGGAGTGCTCTATAGGAGGGGATTCTCCACCCTCTTATTAGATTTGTAACCAGCAACGAAGCCAAGAGGATCCTCTGGGAAGTCCACGAAGGCAACTGTGGAGACAACATGAGAGGGCAGACACTAGCAATAAAGGTCCTCCATTATAGATATTTTGGCCATCGGTCACATGAGATGCAGCAGACTATGCTAGACGTTGCGATCAGTGCCAGAGATTTTCCAAAATTATGAGAACCCTGTCCATAGAGATGATGCAAATGGTCAGCCCATGGCCGTTTGCAATCTAGGGAATCAATCTAATTGGCATATTACTAATAACTAAAGGGGGAGCCAAATATGCTATTGTCGTAGTTGATTACTTGGGCCGAAGAGGAACCGCTGGCCATCATCACTACTATGAAAGTAACTAACTTCGTTACTAAAAATATTATTTGTAGATTAGGAGTAACATAGAAAATCATCACGGACAATGGAACTCGGTTCGAGAGTGCTGAATTCAAAAACTTCTACGAGCATTTCCGCATCGAGAAGGGCTTCTCTACGGTGGCACACCCATAAGCAAATGAGCAAGTGGAGGCAGTGAACTAAATCATCAAACCCACCACAAGAAACGACTGAAAAAAGTTAAAGGAAATTGAGTTGATGAACTTTCGCTTGCATTATGGGCTTACGGAACGAATCATAAATCAGCGATCGGTAACTCACCTTTAGCCTTAGCATACAATTTGGAAGCAATGATTCAAGTGGAACTGGAAGTTCCCTCTCATCAGAGATGACACTTCAACTAAAGTGAAAATGAGCAGCTCCTGCTTGAATCACTTGATCAAACCAATGAGAAATGGAAAGAAGCCGAGCTAAGGACTGCTACTCATCAAAAGAGAGTGGCACGACACTTCAATGCTAAAGTTCGCAACTACACCTTCAATGTAGGAGATCTCGTCCTAAAATGAATCTACCCGGTAAAGGGGCACTTGGCCCAAACTGGTAAGGATCCTACGTTATCGGCCAAAAACTTAAAAATGGAACTTTTAAGCTCACAACGGTCGATGGAAACCAGATTCCACATGCTTGGAACAGCGAATCGCCGCGACATTATTTTATTTAGTATTTATCTATGTATTTCCTATTTTTGCAAATAAGCTACCCAGGGACACTGGGGCATTATAAATAGGCAGGTTTTGCCTTCCTCTTTATTTTATCAATAAAATCATTTTGGCTTCTTGAACCAATGTAACTGCGTTCTTGTAAGAAACTTGCTGAGTTTTCGGGGTCAGATCGACTCGAAAGCCTTCACTCGTTGCTTGGACCGATTGAACCACAGCAAGGTACGCTCCACTCACATGCTTCTTGAACTAATAGAACTGCATTCAAGTAAGCTACCCGTCGAGTAGACGAAAATAAATCGACTCAAACCGCTGGAACGACTATAAAATCGACCTTGCCTTTTGAGAATCGGTATTGCTCCGTTAGCACTGGGAAGGCCCAACCCCCGTGCGCATCTATAAGTCGCGCCTCACTTCTTGAACCAATGGAACCGCGTCCAAACAAGCATCCACATCTTTTGCCACTTGAACCAATGGAATAGCGTTCAAGCACACCCTGAATCATCGATATTACCCCGGTAGTACCATCCGTCCGTCAAAACCTCCTAAGTACCGATGTTGCTCCAGCAACATCGGGAAATCTATCAGTTGCGGGATTGGTAGAAACTAGTCCCTGCCTTCGAAAACTCAACACTGCCAAGATATCGGCAATGTTAATGAAAAATCTAAGGGTTTAAGCCGTCTACATGTGTCAAGAAATAGACGCTAATATGCAGATAGAACCTCAATACCGAACTTGGAAGAAATCAACTGTATCCAAAGTAAATAGTGCTCGGAATCGAGCATTCAGACTCATGTTCCGAGAAATAGGAGCTATGATACATCCTTGATTGGGGCAATCAGAGAGTAGCCTGGAGCTCCCGGTCCTCGCATCAAGCATTTGGAGTAACCAGCCCCATAGACTAGGGGCATACAACATACCAACACTTTGTCAGAAAAAAAGTCACTCCACGGTTCTGTTACACCAAACAAAAATTCTGGCAGCTACAACAGAGCTAAGTAAAATAGTAACACTAAATAACTGCAAGTTACACTATTTACACCATTTACAAGCATTGAATTGCGATAAATGAACACGTCATCTATCACACAGTATATCAGTGTATAATATAGAAATTGCGAGATGAGCAATCGTATTATGCATACATACAGTGGTATATAAATAGGCACAGTAGATAGAAGAGATTATAGTAGAAATACCAATATTTTTATTAAATATATAACTTTATGTACAAAACCAAACAACAGGGGTCGTTCCTGCACAATGTCGGGCCATTGGGACCCAAAAAAGCAAAAGTACAGACTCTGCTGATGCAACAGTAAAAGAAAAGAAAAGACGCTAAGTATAGACTCTATACCTATACAAAAGACTCAAAAAATCAAAAGATACATAAACAAAAGAACACCAAAACCCAGCTCCATTGATGCTCGAGCTCGTCACTTCTTTCCGCTTTAATCTCCTCCTTTGCTGCTCGTGCCTGGGCGGATCGGGATCTTCTTCTGTCGTGTTTACCGGTCTCTCCCACTGCAGAGGGATCAGACCCCTCAGATCCTCCAGCGATCACACTTTTCTCCTTGGGCACCTTTAGCGTGATAGTAGTGGGAGTACGTACTGTGCTTCCACTTCTCCTTCTTCACCTCCAGCCTTTCCTTTTTTCCTGCAATCTGTCCACCATTGTCTTTTTGCCAGTCAGTCCCGAATTGCTAGTAATTACCACCTCCTCATCGATGGATGCAGAGACGTCTTATTGACTCTACAGTACTTCAATCTTTTCATAATCTGGCCCAGTCTTGGATCCAGAATCTGGGATCGTTCCAGAAGCCACTGCGGAAACGGTGGTGGAATCAGTTAAAATAGCGGTGGCTCCTGAGCCCTACTTTTTCGGAGGAGAGGCTGAAGAGATGGCTGACCTACAAGTTCAAAAAGGAAGTGCACAATTTAGAAAAGGACTTCGGAGTAAATTAAATTGCCTGGTGCATCAGAGAGACAAGAGAAATACCTGAGTCGAGAGTATGGTCGTGAAGTTCAATCTCAAAAGCATCACCACCAGTCCCCATCTCTGAGGGTTGCACTTTAGCTAGAGTAGGATTAGCCCACTCAAGGCTTCAGATGTTGCATACACATGAGCAGCTTCAGAGGTTATAGCGGTGGACGCTGAGATGGTCTCCAATTGCTCTTGTGAAATTGGAACAAGTATTTGTTGCTGACCCAAAGAGATTGGACTAGCAGAAGCTCTAGCAGTGGTATCGGCGGCATCTTTCTCTCATTCTTCTCTAAGGATCTCTTTTCCGATGGCCAAGAAGTCAGTGTCATCAAGGCTAAGGTAGGCAACCTTTAGTTACTCCTTAGAGCGTGTATCCTTAGCCTCCTCAGATCTGACCAACACTTCCTCCTCGACCATGGCAAGAGGTTAAGGATAATTTGCATCAAGCCATCTCAGGCTGCCCTTGTTCATCACACAGCTTGTATATAGATGAAGTACACTAGCATCTATTTGATCGATCGCTTTATCATATTTTGATCGAAGCTCGGTTAGTTTGAACTTGGTGCTTGGGTGCTTAATCTCTTCCGCCAACTTGCCAGAAACGGTCTCTTGTTTTTCTTTCACCAACTACACATTTTCCACACGAAGTTGAGTGAGTTTCATAGCCTGCTTGGCGATCACAACAGCATGTCCGGCGATGGTCTAGTTTTTAGGTTTAACGGTTTTTTCCACTTTAGTTAGCTACTCTTTCAACTTTCCAGATTCAATATGAGCGTCCTTAAGGTGATTTTTTATCACAATCATCGCTCGGTCATGAGCATGGTTCCCTTGATCAGTAGACTGTCTGTAAAAGCCTTACTCTTCAAGGTTGCGTCCCTCTCAGCCTTCAACTTGGTTATCTCATCGTCACAATCTTTAATCATCGTGGCACGATCTTCCTTCTCAGCCTTGAATGAGAGGATCTCTTGATAGTTTATACAGTTTACATCTGATAGGGCTTTTACGAGATGCTGAAAGTCATACCCAGCTTTTATGTCCTCATGGACTATCTCCAAATTGCTGAGAGAAGCAGCCCGGTTAAGGGGTTTTACCTTCTTGTCGAACTTGACTCTCCTCAAGAACAGATTTGAAAAAGCAGCTTGAATCATGGGTGAACCTGGCGAGATTTCAAACTTTTCCCTTCACCTAGAAGAAGTGGGAGATACTGCAGCAACCATCTCCTGAGAGAGTGAAATTGCTTGGATCTCAGCAGTCTGGACATCGAAATAAGGAGGGGTAATCGATTTCGATGGCCCACGATGGTCATGAGTGTCTCTGTGGCGTTTGTGCACATCATCGGGGGCACTGCTCTCACCATCTCTTTTCTCTCTATATCCTCTCTTGCGTTCTCACCCCAAGTGGCAATCTTCATCCTCTTTCCTTATCCATCTCGCGAAGAAGGCGATAAGCTGGATCAGAAGTCTTAGCTTTTCAGGAGCTGGTATCTTGGCGTAATTGATGATATAATCCATGTCCCATGGCACCTGAAATGAATACAAGAATGAAGTTAATACTCGAACTTAGGAACTTAACGCAATGTAGAGATGTGTGCTTGTGATCCTAAAAGTGAAATTTATAGTACTGACGACCCCCTATATATTCTACCAACCATATCGGCAAGGTTTAAGGGTCGGAGTCCTTTCACCACTACTCCCAAATGCGACTGAGGAAATGTCGATTTCCAAGCTGATCTCAGCTATCATTTCGCTAATGGAGATATCCCCATGTTCATCTACATAAATGGTGACATCCCTCATGAAATAAGAAGTAGGCGTATCTCCCGCATGGGTCCCTGTAACAACCCATACCTTAATAGGCCTAAATTTCGACAGAAATTGAAACCCAAGTCCATCGAAGCATAGATCGTTGGATTTGGTAGTTGCAAATAAGCATGAGCATTATCAGAGATTGATATAAATCTAAACTCACAATGGAAACAATAATAGGATAAGAATATTGATTATGATTACGACCTTGGAATTAATGGTATTCCTTGGATAGCAGACTGTCATATCAGTGTCGAGCATAAGAGAAAAGAAGGCTTCTCTAACAACAAAGCACATCCAGCTCCAATGATCTATTCCTTTAAATCTATCCTGTGGGTTGTAATGATGAGGGGTCAGAAGAACGTTCTACTGATTGGAAAATCTATAAACTGTCCATAACATAATTTTATACCGATTGGTTTTCATCTAATAGTTATGTCTATTATGGTTAGCAATTCTAAACCAACCTTGCATTGCACACACGATTACTTACCTGCCCTTCCCAAGGTACAAATTACTGATGAAGCCTTATAAACCACCCAATACTTCCAAACTCATTTTCCACTTAATACTTCTAAATATGAAGCGGGCTTCTATAATCACCACATAATACTTTCAAAAGAGAAATAGGCAGACTCCACCATTTAAGACCTCAATCAAGGTAGACCTCATCATTTAATACCTATCCTAAGGTGGTTTCCTAACAATGTTGTCAATGGTCGGTGAGTCCTAGCTACAAAGACATCAAACCACTATTTAAGGCTTCTAACATTTAATGTCCAACTATTACCGCATCTATTGCCAATAAAATCGTATCCATGTAAGAGACAGTACTCAGGCCACTTAATACCTTTAAAAGGACTAGAAGGACTTCTAACCATTTAATACCTATATTTTAGGCAGGTCATACATCACTTATTAACTATCCCCAGGCGGACTCCTCATCAGTACTATCGTTATTACGGCCTTAATAATGTAAAAGACCATACCTATGCCACTTAATACCTCATTAATAAGGACTAGATAGACCCTGACCATTTTGAAGTTTTATAGATTTCTAGAAAGCCTATCATCAAGAATGAAGATGTGGCAGCCCAAATTAAAGGATAACCTAAGTCATGGAAGATCGATAATCAAAAATCATCAACCATCTACCAAATTACATGGAGATCATCCAGATGAAGTATGAAACTCAAGATGATAGAATTTGATCGCCCAAAGTCCAACGATTAGATTCGGTACCGAATTAAGGGTCTTAATTCGGCATCGAATCTATCCCTTAACTCGGGTAGTTACCATTTTCCTTATGTTATCTTGGGTCGCTTCAAGGACTTCTCTGGTAGCGGGCTTCTGGTCCAAGATAGCTACCACCACTATAAATACAAACCATAGAGCAACCAAGAAAGTTTCTGCTTTCTGCCATTACTACGTGGAAGCCCTGTCATTTCTTCAACTCTGTCTACTTGATGGTCAACAAGGCAGTTCCTTTATGCAAATCTAGGACTTTAAACTGTCTAACACTTGTAATTGTAACTAAGTCTCTTTCAATCTCGTTCTAATCATACTCTATCAAGATCAAATCAATAAGCAAAGTTATAAAGTGGATATAGGCTTAGTTAAAAGTCGAACCACTATAAATATCCATGTCTCTCATTTACTTTTCTCTTATTTGGTATTATATTTGCTTTGTTCTTACAAGGTTGGTGCTTTTACTTCACACTCAGGGTGTTAATGCATTTTTTGGATTAACATATGACATGTAAACCTTCTATTTATCATATCGTATGCCTTTTGCAAGTCAATTTAATACACATCCTTGGTTTGCTTGGTTTCCTGAAGCCACTAATTAGTTTATGAGCCAATAGAATATTCTCTCTAATGTTTCTTCCTGGTATAAATGCTGATTGATTATCTAAAATCAAATAAGGAATGAAAAATTTGATTCTACTGCATATAATCTTAGCTACTAATTTATAAATGGTACTAGCACATGTAATAGGCCTATTATCAGAAATAGATTGTGGATTACCTTTTTTGGAGATAAAGGCATGCTTTAATCCCTTAGTAAGTTTGGCATGTTGCACAATCTCTGTTGTAACCAAAAACAATTCTTCCTGCAACAGGTCATAGTGATGTTTAAAAAAATTGGCTGGGAAACCATTTGGGCCTGGACTTTTTGCTTCATGAATAGACCATAAGGCTGCCTTTATTTTTTTAGCAAGTATTGCTGTAAATAAGAACCTCTATCCTTCAGCATTTATAAGCATTCAATTTGAGGAAAGGAAACTGCTTAACCCCATTATAAAGAGATGAATAATAACTCAGAGATTCCTAAGTTATTATTTCATGATTATAAATATATTCAAGGGTGGGAGATAGTAATGCTTTAATTTTGTTCCTGTGTTGTCCCATAGGCATACAAGAAAAGAAGAACTTTGAGTTAGTATCTCCTTCTACTAACCAGAGAGTTTTACCCTTCTGCATCAATGCTTCTTTCTGAATTTTGACATGTTTCTTTAATTCAAAAACAATGTGCAGCAAATTTTCATACAAATTAGGATTCTCTATATCACTATCTATATGTAAGAAAGCATCTCTATAAACATCTAGTAGATTTTGCACTGCATCCGTTTTTTTAACTTCTTTATTCCATCTCTTGAGGTTTTGTTTGACTTGCCTGAGCTTAGCTATGAAATTATGTGTGTAGTCCCCCAAGTAGATGCTTTGAGCCCTTTTGTAACACCTTGTAAGTAGCCAGTGATATTACACCAATTATTAGCATATCTGAAAGGCACATTCTTGTGATGAGGTTTAGTTTCTTTAAAAGAGATTAGAATTGGTGTATGAACACTGAGAATAGTAGGCAGTGCAACAGATGATATTGCACGAAACACCAGCATGAAGTCTTTATTCACCAAAACTTTATCTATGTTGCTAGCCATGCCTCCTTTTCTCTAAGTAAATTTGCATCCCTGTAAATTATATTTAACAAGGCCACATCGTAAATTACAGTTTTTAAAACTAGTAAGATAAGAAAAAGGTATAGGTAATCCTTCCTTCTTATCCTATGGGTTCAAAGCATTACTAAAGTCCCCAAAGACAACCCATGGCATGTGAATAGAAGAAGCATTGAGAATAAGGCTAGTCCATAGTTTCTCCCTCTTTAAATACATATTGTTGGCATAAATAAAAGAATATGTATATTATAAGCCATCTAAGTTTGTTAGAACAGCAGTAATGTGTTGATAACTTTTGTTTGAGATGTGAACATTCCAGGTATTTTCATTAATGATGGCAATGATTCTACCCTTTCTACCTATGTCATTGTTATGTATGGAAGACTAGTGGAGTGGGGACTTAGACACAAATTTATGAATACCATATGCAATCAAAGATAACGAGACTTGAGGAATTTGAATACATATAGCATTTTACTATATGTATTCAAACCTCTAACATTCCAAGCACATGCATTCATTTAACAGTACTTGAGCCACTTGTGTGCTTTAGGAGGAGTTGGAGGAGTAGTTTGTTTTTTCTCAGCTTCTTCTTATATTTCACATTTGTCTCTGTCAATTGGGCAACATTTTTTAGACGGTTTTCAAAATTTCCCATTTCTTCGATACGGTGTGCAATTTCCTCCACAAACTGTTGTTGTTCTTCAAAAATTTCTTATGATTGGTCTAAATAGAAATGTACGGCTAAATTGTTCCCTACCTCGTCTTTATGTTGTGCAGGTGGCTGTGGGTCATAGCTAGTTGCAAGAGGTATTGATGACTCAAATTGAAGGTTATCATTGCTTTCAGATGTGCCAGCATCATCTGTTCAGAAACGAGAATTTGTTAGAAGGTGGAACTTCGGATACTTCTTTTCTTTATGTTTTGTATGTATTAGTTCTTCAGTAAATGTAGTTGCATCTATCGTACCTACTTATGTACGTGGAGAAGTGGGCTCTCGGTGAGATATTGCATTTCTTGAGGATTGTGTGTCCAGGGCGTTATTTGTAGAGGGAATTAGATAAAATGACAAAGTTTGAAAAAAAATTAGGCTGAAGGACACCAAGTTTCATTTTTAGGCTGAAGGACAAATGCTAGTTATAATTAGCATTATATTCAACTTTTACACTATACAAAATGCTAGTTATATCTAGCATTATATTTAGTTTTACACTATACAAAATGCTAATTATAATTAGCATTGTCCTTCATCCTAAAAAGCAAACTTGTTGTCTTTTAACCTAATTTTTTTCTAAGTTTGTCCTTGTGCCTATTTTCCTATTGTTTGTATTATATTACTTCGGTTGCCAACATTTTGTATAAGATAATCTACAGTTTTTCTCGCTTTTCCCATAAGCATTGTAGTGCTCACAAGGTCGAGGTATATATTCATAAGAAACTTATATATCAATTACTTCTCCATCATAATTCAGTCTTTTTATTGAAGTGGAATATGTAAATTTACGGTCTACCTCAACTAGAATTCTAGCATAGTGTAGGCATGCTTCTTTTTCTGTGTTGTTGTCCATCCAAATAGGTTTACCCAGAGTGCTTCCTATTCGACTTATGGCATCTTTATTCCATAATTCCAATTTTAGGTCTTGCAACTTTACTAAACAGGAATTATAGAGAATTACTCTCTGGTCAATTTCATACCAGGCTTCCACAACTTTATTATGATAATCCTAGAACTGAATGTGTAAGGACTATTTTTGACAATTCAAGTGCAATCTTTCGCCTTTTCAAACCTTATAATAATAAAACCATTGAGCTTACAGTAGATATTAGCCGCCCCATCCAATTTCCAAACGTTTTCCATGTATTTGGTGAACTAACCATATGGTTAATTGCCAATCACGCAGGCAACAATAGAGTTTTTCCACCATGCTTCTACTAATTCCTTATTAGATTCTGGAGTTTGAAAAATAGTGCGACCATTCTCCATGCACGGTTGAATCAGTTGAAGATCAGTATCTTGTGTAATGAAGTCATGATTAGCCATGCCTTTAACCGCATCCACCAAAGGTCAACTTCATGTTGATGAAGATGATGGGCGTAGAGGAGGCTCAATGGGTTTAGGGAGGCTTCTCTTAGTTAACCATTCCCTCTAAATTTGCCATGTCTACCATGTATTTTGTTTTATAATATATAAATGGATAATTTATACTTGATTATATAAATAAAATGTATGTATGTGTGTACAAATTATGTACCAAAATTGTATACATATATTTTAGTTAATTATTTTAAGAAATAAATTTTTTAATTAAACAACTAATTATATGTTTATATATATTTCGTATATAAATTAATTTTAAAAGAAAATTCTATTTAATTTCATGTTTTAATATATATATATATATATATACACACAAACACTCTCTCAGAATTAATTTTTCGTATTTAAAATAATTTTATCATTTAATTAATTTCGTATATATACGCATACATATACATACATGTATTATAAACACCTTAAACAAATTATTTAAAATTATAGTTTCTAAGTGTGTGTGTGTGTGTGTGTATACAATTATATTTTACATAATATTATTTTCATAATAATTCGAGTATACATATGTGTATAAAAGAATTTTCAAAACCAGTAAAATTCAATTAAAATTGTTTAATTGAATAATTAATTAAAAGTAAATTAATAGATTAAAATACTTATATCTAAGATATATGTGTGGTACTTTATAATGGTTATAGTATATATATTCAATATAATATGTTAAAATTGAATAATATAAAAACTAATTAAAGTGTTAATTAATTAAATTAAATAAATAAAATTTAGTTATTATAATATTATACATAAAACATTATATAAGTTAAATAAAGTATAAAACTTATATAATATAAAGGCATAAACTAAAGGTGGAACATTAAAGAAACCTTAAGTAGACATAGGGAATAAATACGTAAGTAATAGTATGTATACCATGATTTCTGATGTATCCGACACATGAACTACGAGAGTACTTCATAAAAAATACATTATTCCATAATTCGATATCACTCAATTAAATATATTGAAGATTATGAACCTTTAATATCAGTGTTGTCCACTACCATTTATATATTAATAAATTACTTGCATACTCTCTGGTTGTTAAGAAAACTCAAGCTAGAGATGTTATGTGCAGTACTATTAATATATTTACTATACGAGGTAAGATAACTATATGTATTTATGGAGCAAACTCATGATATATATACTGTACTTAAACTGCCATGAATTGGTATGCATGTGTCATTAATTTCTTTTGATTTGTTGAGCAAACTCAAGGTCGAAATGAAATTAGGACAAGGAACCATGGGTTATGAGTTGTATATGAGACAACCGATAAGGAGTTATACATTATTTGTAAGGCTATGACTTGTTTAGCAAACTCAAGGTCAAAATCCCAAGACAGACGAGTTCTAACACCCATTACTAGAGCCATAAGACTTTTATGTTTCATCTTAGAGTTTGGATAAACATAAAAGAATAGTGGGAGCCTCCTTAGAATAATGAAATGGTAACCTTTAACCTTTATAATATTGGAAGAGCTTCTGCTATATAAAGTCATAATAATCCACATCGATAAATATGTGATATTAATATAATTGATAAAATGTTTATCAATTAAAATTTACAAATGAAATGAATTAATATTGACAAAAGGAAATATAAAATATACTTATCAATAAATTTTTGCATATTGACCTATGCAAGGGCCAAATTATTCAACCACTAAGTACGTTCGTAACTTGGTCATTTATGAGTTTACTTACTTGAGACCGTGTATTGTCTTCAATGAGTTTCAAACTCTAAAAAGCAACACAAGATTAGGGATATTTGATCCATATACGATCGCATATAAATGTTATGTGGTGAATGGTCTCAATTCATAATGTACGAAACCTCGGTGAAATTAGTTCGTTGAAACAAACAAGTAAACTGTAGTATGAGATCATCTATTCAATATGATTGGTTACAATAATGATCTTATTGTGTCAAATGTAACACTGGACCAAGGGCTACAATATAAGATTTAAGAATTTAAGGATTGAAATGTTAGTTTTATCAGTTTATGTAGAGTGCAATTTATTTGATATTCTTAAAAGTTAAGCATAACCAAATGCATTTTTGTAAAGAGTTCTTTATGATATTATAGTAATGGTTTCCTTTGAATGGTTCGACCATTTAGAAAGGAAAGTGACTATACAAGAGTGTGTGTAACCTAAGGCATGGTTGGGATGAAAGGAGGAAGTGGTCACTTCTGCTTCATGAAAAGATATTGGAAACGGGAATTGTAAAATAATAATTGATGCTTAACACTGGAATGAAAAATAAGATTTCAATTCGAAGTGTGTTTTCATATAGAAAATTGTTTTCGATGAGATTTATTTCATTAAGTTTATGATATTTGATCTGAATTCTCAACTGTAAACCAGTCACATTAAATGAAATAAATAGCATATGTTAAGTGGTTGAATGGAGCATCGTATTTCATATGTGTAATAACTCGCAATTCCCGACACAACGACCTAAAGCTCAGTGAGGCTTTTTGTAACGACTCGTAATTTACGTATCAAAGGATCGTAAAATATTTTTATTTAATTCATATAAGGTCGTATGATTCTATAATTCTGGGTTAAGACTCTTAGGAAAATTTTACACACCTATGATTTTTCCCGAATTTATATCTGACCATTTTGACTCTGAAAACCTTGTTTAGGCTATAACTTTTGATAGAAGTCGAATTAGAGTCGCAAACCAGTTCCATTGCTTCAGGATGATGGTTTCCATTTCATAGAGTGGTCATAATAGAAAAATGGACTTACGGTTAGAAAGTCATGCCTTTTTTAAGTATTTAAATCTACTAGCCAGAATTAGTGTGTAATTAATTAAGCCCATTAGTGAGTCCATTAGTCTCATTAGAGAAGACTATAAATAGAGGGCCGGAGAGTCAAATTAAAACTTTTCCCTCTCATTCTAAGTTAGGTCTAAACCCTAATTAGCCCTAAATCCATCCTAATTTCATCCAAAATCACCCAAATTGCTCTCTAAATAAAACTAGATTGCAGTTTATTGATTAGATCCTTAATTAGAAGCTATAGATCATCAAATTGCTTGATTTGGAGTGCTTTTCTTTGCTGTTCGAATTAGATCTACACATAAATGGATTGGATTTGATAATTAGTGAGTGGTTTGTGCCTTCTCA
This sequence comes from Allium fistulosum, assembly GCA_030737815.1. NCBI lineage: Eukaryota > Viridiplantae > Streptophyta > Magnoliopsida > Asparagales > Amaryllidaceae > Allium > Allium fistulosum. The sequence goes on along the minus strand of CM060906.1, from coordinate 518,583,901 downwards.
CTATGCTATACAAGTTTATATGGTAGAATTATAGTATTTTACATGTTTTAAATCCATTTTTTGCCATAAATTTTTTTTCTAACTTTAATGACATGTTAATCCATGCATATGATATATGTTGAATAGAAATCACCTTTATTTATGTTCGTATATTCATGCTATATGTAAACCGATGTTAGAAATTTCCATGTTTATTTTATTTTGATGGATTACAAGTTTGATTGGATGAAATTGCTTGTTATTCTACGTTTGGATGATATGATTTGATGTATTTTGCTAGTGTTATGATTGCATAGAAAGTTAGGTCGAAGAATTGAGCAAATCAGAGGCAAAGTTGGTCGGAATTGGACGAAATTTGGCAGATAAGCTCAGGAGAATAGCAAGAGGCTGCATGATAACTTGCAAGTTTGTAGGAGTTAGTCATAACTTGGCATAGAGTTATGGTTCTAACTCGTGTTCAATTCTCAACTTCATGGATGGAAAGGGTTTGTCAAATGGAGGTTGCTTATAGCTTTATGTAGGAAATTTAGCTAAGAGTTGCATGTGATGATGAGTTATCTCCAAAACTTGAAGAAGAAGCTTTGGATTGGGGCTGATTTATCAAGGAGGGATGAGTCAAGGTCCAAGGCATTGGAAGGAGAGTACTAGACACATGGAAGAGGAATTAGCCATTAGTTGGGTAAGTGCATAACTCGGCACTGAGTTATACCTATAACTCGGTACCAACGTACCATGGTGCATGATATGGGGTTGGAACTTTTAGGGACTGTTGTTGAGGTTCTGTAGATCGTGCTGGAGGTCATCAGGTTGGATGATGATATAACAACACGACGAAAAGCTATGGTCTTTGGATGTTAGCTCGTGTTGGGAGTAGGTTCCGAAGATGGTGGCTCGTAAGGGAGAGAGCAATATGATCAGGGAATGTGGAAGGGTTCCTCGTGAATAATGGAAACTGGATTGAGCAAGAAGGGCTCGGTTTCCAAATGGAGCAAAGGTGGGCTTGGGTATATATGCTAAGAAATCGTTTATGCTCGAAAAATTTTCAGTTGTACTCGAAGCAGGGGTATTGTAAGTAGGGATGCCAATAGGTTAATTGAGGGACTTGTATACCTTGGACCTATAGCTTTGGGTCTAGTGTCCAGCTTTGGGCTGCGAGATACGAGAGTACAACAGATAATCGAGATTTCCATTAGTTCTCGGTTTAGGGGCTATATGAGTTATCGTATATTCAGGGCACAAGGAGTGATAGTTAGGATTGTTGATGGATGCTATGGATGCTTTGGTTGTTTTCTTTAGTAGTGTTTGTACCAAAATTAGGCACAACACTCTTTGGAAGTTTTTGAAGAGATAAAGTGAAGAAATTAAATGGAAAAGGAGGATTATCTAACAAAACTCCAAAAACAGATATGAAAGTAATTAAAATGCATAGAGACACAAGAATTTAGAGTGGTTCGGCGTATCGCCCACGTCCACTATGAAGTTGATTGCTTTATTGATCTTTCTTTGATGATTACAATTGATTCCAGCAGGTTACAGCAAATAACAATGGTTTTCAGCAGTGAAATTCATTGGTAGCAGCAGCAATGGAGTATAGAACTGGATCCGGCAGAGTCTAGGCGTTGGAGAATTCAAAGAAGAAGAAGATCCCTTTTCTGTATTCCCTGGGGCTCTATTTATAGGTGTAGGAGGCGGATATCCCGCTCAGATCTCGGGAGACTCCCTTTGGCACGTGACCAGGCCCGCGCGCCCAAGCCCACGAAGTTTCGTTCCGATCCGTGATCGATACGAACGGATTTCGTATCGATCAAGATTGTGTCCGATGGAGTCGAAATTTGGCGTGGACATTCTTTAGCATGCATGTAGGCTTCTGTGAAAATTTCATATCATTTGGACTTGTAGATTAGGAGATATGATCGATACGAATTAGGATCTTCGGTTGGCTGTTTCGTTCGACTCCCTTATTTCGATTCGGTCCTGTTCGACTCGATCACTTCGAATTGATGGGCGCGCGTAATCTGGATGTGACATGGTGAGCCTTCCTTGCATCGATCCAGTTTCCTCATCGAGTTGGCCGAGTCATCGTTGATCTTTTCCTTGTTCGCATCGAAGTCCGTTGCCAACTTCAAATCGATCAGCAGTAGTCCCCTTCGTATCGAGGCACTTGTCTTGTTCGAATCGATGGGAGGTGGCCTATTTCATATCGATAAGAGTGACCTACCTAGATGGATTCGAACAGCGGCTCTGAGATGGAGTCGAACTAGATGGATTCGAATAGAGGCTCTGAGATGGATTCGAACTAGATGGATTCGAAATAGCGGCCAGGCGATGGACTTGAACTCGTTCGAGTCGAACAGTGGTTTTGTGATGGAGTCGAACTAGATGGATTCGAAATAGCGGCCAGGCGATGTACTCAAACTCGATCGAGTCGAATAGCGGCCAGCCAATCGAGTCGAAGTAGTGAATGGCGATCGATTCGAATAGTGGCTGGTTTTCATCAATCTTGCATCGATCGTAACTTGAGCATACGAACTCGGATTGACTTGAAATTTGGAATGCTGGCTCCTATAGCCTCGTTTGTCGTGTCATATCAATTTTGGTACGATCCGGGCTCAGACAAAATTCGTCGATATCCACAGTGAACCTGCGTATAACCGATCTCTAAGACGAACAGTCATTGGTTTCTAGTCAAGTTCTTGGTGTCACGGCCTTGCCAAAAGGCGGGATAACATTTGCCCCCTAAAGTACGTCTTGTGTGAACATGACGTGCTTTGAAATGCTACATCCTTCATTCTGAAAAAGTTCTATCTGATTCGTTGAGTAGTTGTTATCTTTTCGTCAAAAGATGTAACCTTCGATTGATTTCCAGTTAATAAATGTTGATTTGTTGACTGCCAATGATTATGTAGTGCATTGTTGTAAATGAGTGTCGAGTGCTAGCGATTTGTTGTTCACTGTTGTAATTGTCACCAGGTGAGCGTTCAATTCCTGTAAATTTTGAAAATTGAATATTAGTTCGTCATACGTGTACGTATGTTAACCTGACTCCCGTCAACGTTTGCACGTTCATGGGTCGTTGTCAAGTTTTTTTTATCGAGTTTCGTAACGATCCTCTCCTGGATTGATGTGAAATTCGAGTTGTAACAACGTTCGATGGTTGTTTTAAGTCCTTCCTTTGTATCGATCCTCTCCTGGATCGATCTGAGATGTTGGAATGTATGTTTCGTATTGATGGATACATAATAGTGGGTCTCGGATCGATGGCTGCAAAAGTAATGCTTTATATCGATGGAGTCGAACGATCGAGACATAATCATGCAGTGATGCTTCACGGAGGATATGCCATTTCTCATTCCTTTATTCAATAAGAATCCCCGATTGTGGATAACCTTATAGAAGTCATCCATGACTCTTTTTCTAGATATGTCTCCAAGATCTAGTTGATCTTCATATGTCAATGCCTGGAATAATAAGCATTTTAACTGAGACAAAGTCTATGTCTCGTGCATCCCCAGAACTGGCTAGCTTGGCGAGTGATTCGGCCTTTCGTTTTGTTCTCTGAGATTTGTGTAGTGGTGCAATAGTCGAAGTTGGCTAGTAGCTTTTGGACCCGGTTGAGATAAGGAGCAAGACATTGCCCCCTAGTCAGATAATCTTCCCTGATTTGGCGTACTACTAACCAGTAATCACATAAGACATGTAAAGCTTCCACTCCTAGTTTTCTTGCAAGTTTGAGCGCCAAGGCTTCATACTCAGCTTCGTTATTTGTTGCAGGGAAGTTGAGTTTCAGGGCGTAGCAGATCGTTCGTTCCTCAGGAGTCATTAACGCAACTTCGATGTTAGAAAGCCGATTATTGGAAGTTCCATCGGTGTACGTTCTCCATCGGTTGGACGGTTCTCCGCTATTCTTTGGATAATCGTCCGATGTAGTGAATTCAGATATGAAGTATGCTAATGTTTGACCTTGGAGAGCTTTCCGAGGGAGATAAGTGATATCAAATTGTCTTAGCTTGATACTCCATTTGAGTAACTTTTCAGACTTCTAAGGTTTCTATTGGACCTATCGTAACGGTTGGTCGATATGGATGTTAACGGGGTGAGCTTGTCAATGGCCAGCCTTCATCATATACTGGTCTTTGGATTCGTTTCTCTTCACATAGCATTGCGACGCTTATGGCGTGTGTTGACACGGCCTAATTGATGTATAAATCTTCGCGATCCAAAGGTTTGGGTAAAATGGGAGATCTCTTTAAGCGACCTATCAGAGCTGCTTGGTTGTCCTCGGTACATGGGTGTCTCTAATTGTCGGAATTTTCTAGAAATTAGTCTTGATTCGATGATAATTGATGATGAAAACAAAGAATCTTTTTGATGTAATGGTGAAAGAGCATTTCAAAGGATCGATTTTGATCCTGCATTTTCTGGAGAGCGCTGAATACCTTTGTCAAGTCATCGATATGGTCATTTGATAGCCGTGATCTCACGAGCATATTAACCACATCTACTTTCATCGACCGGTCGATATGATTTTTGAATGGTCTGTTAATCGTCCTATGGTAAGTAGCATAAGCGTTCTCAAGTTTGAATCCAGGGATTTCAGCATAGCACTATAGGCCCAGTCAATAATGAAACAGTTGTATTCCTGGTCTAGGACATGCTTCAATATCCGATTGTATCTGGAGTTTGCATCCACGGATGACAGTAATTCATGTCTGATGGTCTGGTCCATCAGTTGGTTGATCATTGGAAGTGGAAAGCTGTGCTTTGTCATACCTCATGCAAATCTGAGCAGTTGACGTATGTCCTCCACTCCCTGTTTGTTTTTATTATAAGTAAAGGATTGGATACTCATTTTGGTTGGAGGGCATCATGGATAAACCCACTGGTTTTGAGCAGATTCGCCTCCTCTTTAAGTGCAACAGATCTCTTCGGATCCATGTCGCATCGTTTTTGTTCACCGAGACATGCCTCAGGTCGACATTTAATGTAGGGTTCTTCATGGCTGGAGAGAGACCATATATATATATATATATATGAGATCGAGTCCAAGCGAACACATCGAGATTCACCTAAAGTAAAACAGTTGACTCTTTCTTCATCATTGCGCAGAGTTGTGATCTGATCTACAATACTCGTGACAGGTTGTAGGCGCTTCATGTGTTTATTTGCAATGGTAAATGATTAGGCTTATAAGGACGTTGAATCAAAGGATTTGTAGAACTTAGCCTTGTACTGCATGCTGCTACATAGCTGGCTCCAGCTTTGAGATTGAATTTACTTGTGTTTCTGAATGATGCGCTTTTCATGCAATGTACCTGCGATCCATTGCTCATCGAAAGGGTCAGAATGATGATCGGTTGCCCATAAGTCCGGACGTCGATCTAATGATTCTATCTCTAGGCATCCTTTCGGTCGTAACCTAGAGTTATTATGAATATCAGGCATGGGTCATAGGTTCAAGTTGTCATAGTCAACTCTCGGATAATTACTCTTTTGCCCCCAGTCTCAGGTTGGCGGATGCATTACGCGGACGGTCTAGTCTCATCCTAGCTGTGTCTATACTGTAGTTCAAGCTTTAAGAACCAGAGTTGACTGATGAATGGTTGAATCATATTAATCTTATCTTCTTGTTCGCGCCCCCAAGTCTGGGGAATATCTCGATAAGTGGCAGGGTAGATAATGTCCGCTTCAATTTCGCATTCTATCCTGTTGAACTATGGGATCGAGTTAACCGATGGAAGGCTGAGTTGTGCCTCATCCTGCATTCTGTCCTAGTTCTTTCCTCTAGGCAGAATACTTTGTTGCCTCGCCGACATTCAAACATGAGCTAAGTTCTGGACGGTCAATGACATTCACTTCGTTGCTTATGTCGCCATACTTTGGGCAAAAACTGCAGAGTGAATTGTCCAGTCAGATCCAATGCAGGATTGATGCTTCCCTTGTCGAATCCAGGGTAAGAATCAGTGTGCAGATGTTTAGGTTGCCCTTGTTTTGAATTGCTCTTTTAGTCGGACCATTGTAAGAGTCAATGAATGAATGGTCGCGTTGCATTCATTTGGAGTTGGGTGATCAACCATGTCTATTTCGATTTACGTTCTCCTGTCAGATTTAGGGATAAAGTTAGCTCGAATGCGGTCATGTCATGCTCATCTGGTCTCATGCTCTTCCTGATTGATCAAAGGAAGGTAACGGAGGACGAATGGTCAAGTCACACCCATTTGTGGTCTATTCTTCTATCCATGCTCTATTGGTCAAAGGTATTCGATGGAGTTCGGGTCACATCGACTTGTAGATGAAGAGGACCGACATAGACCGTCAATTCAACGACATGATGTAGAATGCACAGACCTCATTTCTTGTCGATCCAATGGTATGATATGAAAGGTGTAGATCGATATTGCCCGTCGATCCAGCGGTACGATATAATTGGTTGCCCAGAACTTTGGGCATCATTCTGATTGGTTAGCATTACGGTCTCCTTGTAGTCATCGCCTTAAGTTGTAAAGGACACTAAGATAGAGATGTAGCGAGTCACCTTTCTCTTCTTTCGGTGATTTGTACTTCTGCCCCTAGTCTTGGGCTAGCAGAGTTAGTCCGTGGATGGTCAAATTGCATCTGTAGTGAGTTTATACTCCTCATGTCAAGTTCAGGTCAGAGTTGGTGAATGAATGGTCGAATCACATTCATTCGTTTGTCTAGTCCAAACCATGCTTTGAGGACTGGAGTTGGTTGATGGGCTGTTAGTCACACCCATTTGGTGTTTATACTCTAGCCTGCGCTCTCGGGACCGAAGTAAGTTGATGGGTGGTCATTCGCACCCAGTTGGTGTTTATACTCCAGTCCACACTCTGGGAACTTAGAGTTAGTTAATGTTTATACTCCAGTTCGCACCCTGAGAATCTTGAGTTAGTTGATGTTTATACTCCAGTTCGCACTTTGGGAATCTGGACTTAGTTAATGGGTGGTCAGTCACACCCATTGGTGTTTATACTCCAGTCCGCGCTCTGGGGACATAGAGTTATTTAATGTTTATACTCTAGTTCGCACTCTGGGAATCTGGAGTTAGTTGATGTTTATACTCCAGTTCGCACTCTGGGAATCTGGAGTTAGGTGATGTTTATACTCCAGTTCGCACTCTGGGAATCTGGAGTTGGCTGATGTATATACTCCAGTTTGCACTCTGGGAATCTGGAGTTAGTTGATGGGTGGTCAGTCACACACATTTTAGTGTTTATACTCCAGTCCGCGCTCTGGGGACTTAGAGTTATTTAATGTTTATACTCCAGTTCGTACTCTGGGAATCTGGAGTTAGCCAATAGATGGTCAGTCACATCTTTTTAGGCTTTAGGATTTCGTTCACACTCTAGGAACAAGAAGTTGATCGGGTACGTGGATGGTTGTATCATATCCACCCTGAGTAGGCAAGCGAAGTCATTAGATGGACGGATCCATCCTCCTCTAGCTTTTAAATATGGAAGGCGAGGTCGTTAGATGGACTGATCCATCCTCCTCGGGTTTAGGTTGAACACGGGCGAAGTCGTTAGATGGACGGATCCATCCTCCTCGAGCCCATGTTCATAAGTTTATACTCCAGCTCACACTCTGGGAGCCGGAGTTAGTTAGAGGATTGTTGTGTATCAATCCCTTATTGCCGCAGTGTGATGGCTTGTCCCTGAGCTCGGGGTTTCACTTAGCGAGTGATCGGTGGGATCCCGATTAACTTCCGCTTACATGCTCCTCAACGAAGGATGAGATTTAGTTTATGGACGGTTGGATCACGTCCATGTTCGTTTGGATTCCACTTTTGCTAAGCCTAAGGAGTAAGATTAGTGTTCTGGCAAGCTTTGTGCTCGAGCACAGGAAAGGATGGTCGAACTACATCCACTTTGAGTTGTGTATTTTCCCTTAAGTCGGGTGCAAGAATTGGAGAGCAGACAGTCGAGTCACGTCCAATTTATACTTTGCATTCTTTCGATCGAGCTAAGGAAGAGAGTTGAAATGACAACTCATGATGGTTAGTGAGTAGACAGTCAGTCGTTGTTGACTTTAAATTGAGGGTTGAACCCTAATGAAGTTGGTTTAAGGCATGATTGTTTTGCCGAATTACAGAAGCAAACTGGAGAGTGAACGGTCAAATCATATCCACTTTAAACATGTGTTCTCAAATAATCCCAAGTGTCTAATGTAGGAATGGATGCATGGAAGGTGACGTCATGTCCACCCTTGGTGTTATTTCGATTTTATCGGGCATCAGAAGAAGCATAAGTATTTTGGCGAGCTTCAAGTACGAAATGGAGAGTGCATTATTGGGACATATAACTCCAAGTCTTTCTTACATATCCTAATTAAATTGCATAAGCGGATGAGTGGATGGTCGGTTGCATCCACCTTGTACTAGAGTCCTAACCTTGTCGGTCTCTTCCGCTTTGATGCCTTGCCCCCAGTCAGGGGCATATAGTAGCCGATGAGTGGTTGAATCATGCTCATCATGATGATACCTCAATGATTTGATCATAGTCCGCGGAGGTTGTTTTGCACCCAATCTTAAGTACTCAGTTACTCATTGATAAGTGAGGCAGCGTCGTATGCTCGCTATTGCACTTCAGTCCAGCCCTTCTTAGTTGGAAGTCTAACGCAAATGGTTCAATTTGATCAAAGTCCTTGATCGATAGGGGTTGGATGTTCCCGGTCCTTCGTTTTATGGGGCTTGCACATATTGTCGGAGCTATCCTTCCCGGAGAAGCCTTATGGCGTTGGCGTTCACGGTAGCCATCTAGAGAAGAGGAGTTTTCCGATCTAGAGTATGGAATATGTCCCCTCCTTATCTTTCTATGTTGATCCTTCATCTGATTCATCAACTCAATATTGGCCTAGACACGTTGGTGTATTCGTCGGCGGCTATCCACCAATTCTCTTATCAAAGTCTGGAAACAAGCTCTGGTGATGAATTCATTTATGGGTATTGGCAGCAACTGGCTATGGGCTTTGGATAAATTCGTTGGCTGCCAGCTTCTTCATTCACTTCAACAATATGAGAAGTAGAACTGGTATGTCTAACCATGATTGACGGTCTTCTCTGAGGAATGAGGGAAGACATTTGCGTTTGATGGCATTCATCACCCTTGGAGAAATCCATGCGCCATTCCCACTTCATAAGGTAGTGTCGGGGGTTGTATTTCCATAGTACACTGACATAACTAACATGTTGAACTTTCACTGGAAGTGCTGCATGTAGGATGGTTTCAACGAATAGGTCTCGACTGGGAAAGATTCTCCAATCGTCATTATGATCAGGTCCATTTTATTGCCAAGGGGTCTTGTAACACTGGTGAATGATGTATGCACGATTGCCCATGTTCGAGTGGTTGGTAACGCCGATTGGACGACGAGTTGGTTAAAATGGGCTAATAGATTGGTGTTTATCCCAAACTTTCATCCAGATAGGAGACCTATATAGGGTATTAAGGAAGTGCTCTTGAGGTTGTATGCCATGCTTTTAGTCATGTGGACGTGGAATGATTAAGATGCGGGCATTTGAAGATGGTTCAGCGGTGACCAGCTATGCTTTGAGTTGGCAGAGTAGACAGTGTAGGGGAGTCGTCATATTAGCCATCGTACCATAGCTGTCAATTCAGGAGTTTAAAAGCTGGTCAATTGGAGGAAGTTGCATTCCACCTTAAAAGCATGATATATTAATCAACTCCAGTTCTTGGCATATTAGCTAGGTTCTCCAGCCTCTGGGAGTACGGTTGAGTAGTATTTCTTTACCCATCCCTTGATTGCAACTCAACATTTGTTGTTGTGATCTCTTATGTCTTGTTCGGTCATGGAAAAATTAGAAGCGTGGATGGAATGTTCCTTCATTAAATTGGTTATTAAATTTATGATGGACTTACGGTTAGAAAGTCATGCCTGTTTTAAGTATTTAGATCTGCTGGCCAGAATTAGTGTGTAATTAATTAAGCCCATTAGTGAGTCCATTAGTCTCATTAGAGAAGACTATAAATAGAGGGCCGGAGAGTCAAATTAAAACTTTTCCCTCTTATTCTAAGTTAGCTCTAAACCCTAATTAGCCCTAGATCCATCCTAATTTCATCCAAAATCACCCAAATTGCTCTCTAAATAAAACTAGATTGCAGTTTATAGATTAGATCCTTAATTAGAAGCTATAGATCATCAAATTGCTTGATTTGGAGTGCTTTTCTTTGCTATTTGAATTAGATCTACACATAAATAGATTGGATTTGATAATTAGTGAGTGGTTTGTGCCTTCTCGCTATGCTATATAAGTTTATATGGTAGAATTATAGTATTTTACATGTTTTAAATCCATTTTTTGCCATAATTTTTTTTCTAACTTTAATGACATGTTAATCCATGCATATGATATATGTTGAATAGAAATCACCTTTATTTATGTTCATATATTCATGTTATATGTAAACCGATGTTAGAAATTTCCATGTTTATTTTATTTTGATGCATGGCTTACAAGTTTGATTGGATGAAATTGCTTGTTATTCTACGTTTGGATGATATGATTTGATGTTTTTTGCTAGTGTTGTGATTGCATAGAAAGGTAGGTCGGAGAATTGAGCAAATCGGAGGCAAAGTTGGTCGGAATTGGACGAAATTTGGCAGATAAGCTCAGGAGAATAGCAAGAGGCTGCATGATAACTTGCAAGTTTGTAGGAGTTAAAGTCATAACTAGGCATAGAGTTATGGTGCTAACTCGTGTGCAATTCTCAACTTCGTAGATGGAAAGGGTTTGTCAAATGGAGGTTGCTTATAGTTTTATGTAGGAAATTTAGCTAAGAGTTGCATGTGATGATGAGTTATCTCCAAAACTTGAAGAAGAAGGTTTGGATTGGGGCTGAGTTATCAAGGAGGGATGAGTCAAGGTCCAAGGCACTGGAAGGAGAGTACTAGAGACATGGAAGAGGAATTGGCCATTAGTTGGCTAAGTGCATAACTCGGCACTGAGTTATACCTACAACTCGGTACTAACGTACCATGGTGCATGATATGGGGTTGGAACTTCTAGGGACTGTTGTTGAGGTTCTGTAGATCGTGTTGGAGGTCATCAGGTTGGATGATGATATAACAACACGACAAAAAGCTATGGACTTTGGATGTTAGCTCGTGTTGGGAGTAGGTTCCGAAGATGGTGGCTCGTAAGGGAGAGAGCAATATGATCAGGGAATGTGGAAGGGTTCCTCGTGTATAATGGAAACTGGATTGAGCAAGAAAGGCTCGGTTTCCAAATGGAGCAAAGGTGGGCTCGGGTATATATGCTAAGAAATCGTTGATGCTCGAAGAATTTTCAGTTGTACTCAAAGCAGGGGTATTGTAAGTGGGGACGCCAATAGGTTAATTGAGGGACTTGTATACCTTGGAACTATAGCTTTGGGTCTAGTGTCCAGCTTTGGGCTGCGAGATACGAGAGTACAACAGATAATCGAGATTTCCTTTAGTTCCCGGTTTAGGGGCTATATGAGTTATTGTATATTCAGGGCACAAGGAGTGATAGTTAGGATTGTTGATGGATGCTATGGATGCTTTGGTTGTTTCCTTTAGTAGTGTTTGTACCAAAATTGGGCACAACACTCTTCAGAAGTTTTTGAAGAGATAAAGTGAAGAAATTAAATGGAAAAAGAGGATTATCTAACAAAAACTCCAAAAAACAGATATGAAAGTAATTAAAATGCATAGAGACACAAGAATTTAGAGTGGTTCGGCGTATCGCCTACGTCCACTATGAAGTTGATTGCTTTACTGATCTTTCTTTGATGATTACAATTGATTCCAGCACGTTACAGCAAATAACAATGGTTTTCAGCAGTGAAATTCATTGGTAGCAGCAGCAATGGAGTTTAGAACTGGATCCGGCAGAGTCTGGGCGTTGGAGAATTCAAAGAAGAAGAAGATCCCTTTTCTGTATGCCCTGGGGCTCTATTTATAGGTGTAGGAGGTGGATATCCCGCTCAGATCTCAGGAGACTCCCTCTAGCACGTGACTAGGCCCGCACGCCCAAGCCCACGAAGTTTCGGTCCGATCTGTGATCGATACGAACGGATTTCGTATCGATCAAGATTGTGTCCGATGGAGTCCAAATTTGGCATGCACGTAGGCTTCTGTGAAAATTTCATATCATTTGGACTTGTAGATTAGGAGATATGATCGATACGAATTAGGATCTTCGGTTGGCTGTTTCGTTCGACTCCCCTATTTCGACTCGGTCATGTTCGACTTGATCACTTCGAATCTATGGGCGCGCATAATCTGGAGGTGACGTAGCGAGCCTTCCTTGCATCGATCCAGTTTCCTCGCCGAGTTGGCCGAGTCATCGTTGATCTTTGCCTTGTTCGCATCGAAGTTCGTTGCCAACTTCGAATCGATCAGCAGCAGTCCCCTTCGTATCGAGGCACTTGTCTTGTTCAAATCGATGGGAGGTGGCCTATTTCGCATCGATAAGAATGACCTACCTAGATGGATTTGAACAGTGGCTCTGAGATGGAGTCGAACTAGATGGATTCGAATAGAGGCTCTGAGATGGATTCGAACTAGATAGATTCGAAATAGCGGCCAGGCAATGGACTTGAACTCGATCGAGTCAAACAGTGGTTCTGTGATGGAGTCGAACTAGATGGATTCGAAATAGCGGCCAAGCGATGGACTCGAACTCGATCGAGTCGAATAGCGGCCAGTCGATCGAGTCGAATAGCGGCCGGCGATCGATTCGAATAGTGGCTGGTTTCATCAATCTTGCATCGATCGTAACTTGAGCATACGAACTCGGATTGACTTGAAATTTGGAACGCTGGCTCCCATAGCCTCGCTTGTCGTATCATATCAATTTTGGCTCGATCCGGGCTCGGGCAAAATTCGTCGATATCCACAGTGAACCTGCGTATAACCGATCTCTAAGACGAACAGTCATTGGTTTCTAGTCAAATTCTTGGTGTCACGGCCTTGCCAAAAGGCGGGATAACAAGTAGGCTATCACTCATAGGTATCACGGGAAGTTGTTATTGGAGATATAAATAACTGGAAGATTGATATCCTTTATTTGTTTTGTGGTATATCTTTATGATATTGTAGAGCAACATATTATAGTATTATATGCTAACTCGTCGGTAGCAGGGACAGGTCAGGTATGGTTTGTTCCTTACCACATTTACCTATATATTATATTGAGACTCTTTTACCGTTCACATCAGATTGTTTTCTGACCTAAGGTTTTATGCTTTGCTTCTTGTTATCTTAATTACCCTTAAATGAGTATACTAGATAGCAGGTCTGAGTGATGCAGTAAATGTTCAAAGGATGAGATGGATGGAGCTATCTCGTATTATATACTTATATGGATTCTACGCTTATTCTGTTGTGCAGCACTGGGGAGCCTTAGCAGTGGCTGCTTATACTTGTATTTGAGATAGTTATTGAGTTTGGTTCCGTTGTATAAACCCTATGACATTTGATATATAAGTGTGTGGATATGTACTCTAATGATTTGTTCACATAGTTATTAGTCTCATCTATTATATATGTGATGTTATATCTTATTCATGCACTGTCAGATATGATAGGTTATATGATATATTGGTTTATTTCAATCCTGTTAATCGTCCTACATTAGTCGAGCACAGATAGCGCAATATTTGTATACTATCGATGTCGGTGGTATAGGGCGGTCCTCACACTATTGGCCTTGAACGTGCCCAAAAATACGAGTTGTTGGGATTTTAAACATTATTGAGCATAATTCTAACGGTAAGTTTAAAGACATTCTACACTTTTAGATCTCATGGCGAAAGCAATATTAATATAAGTACATAAAATAGACACTTAAGAAAAACAGTCTTCAAAATACTTGTTTTACATATACACTGTTTTCAAAGTACAATATAAGCTTTATAGACATTTAATACAACCAGTGAGTATAAGAGGAACAATAGATAATATGATAACTCCAACGTGAAGCTAATTTCTCGACGTATTATGCCCAAACAACTGCTAACCTGTCAAATTTGGTTGGGAAAATGGAAAGGAGGGAGTGGGCCAGACAAAAGTTTGGTGAATGAGTACAAGTTTAATAAGTGATGGTTAAGGGTAATTAACTTTAAACTACTCTAAGTGATGTAGGTTGTGTAATAAGTGTCCGAGAATTCCTATGGTTCATTACCTAAGGATTCTTGTCTAATACATACCTACACTACTACTTGTGTAGGCTACTACAAGGGTTGAATTACGGATCGAGCCTCACACTAAAGATCGACTAATGTCCTTTGCATTATACAAAACTACTATCATTACCATGCTCGAAAGGAGGACACCGAAATGCAAACTAGTACTACAAACCAATAATGCGACTCATTGTGTGCACCAACTGTCCACCTCTCGATTGTAGTGCTAAATGTCTGTTGCTGTGCCTCTTATCATCCAGCGCCGGTATCCACCTGTTCCACATCACGCCAGAACTGTGCATACAAGAACTCACATTAGGTTCGGGCCCACTCACCAGGTATCTCCGTATGTGGTGTGCCCACCATGATGGAATACCCTCTGATCTACGATATACATCGCCTTAGCCAACCCTCGTTCTCATTTGGTCACTTAACTGTTACCCAAACCACAATAACCTATTGTCCTTTGTTATGAGATTTACGACCATACATTCTCTTGATAGAGGATTTACGGCCCTACCATCTTTAGTATGTTTACTTAGCTCAGAAATAGGCTCAAACAATCAATTTCCCATTTATTAAAAAATTCTGAACTTATATTAATTTTTATTATAAACGTTGGCCTCGGGCCAAGGTTCAATTCATGCATTTTTCATTCGAACGGTCGACCCAGACAAATCCCAGGATGATCGCTACTGGTTGACCCAGACAATCCATGGTCAACCATTCACATATAAATTTTTACGGTCGTTGATTTTTATTTAATTTACATTAATCGCAACAATTAATGATTTCAGTTAACCTTAATTTCTAGTTAATTAATTTTACAATTACCGTCATTTCTAAGGTTTGTGATTTAAGGGTATAAGTTTGACATGAAACTGGTGGTTGATTTAACTAATTTAATTTTCAATTACTGTATATTGATTTCTAGGATTTATGGATTAAATTAGTGTTAAGATAACTTCAATTTTAAGTTAACAAGTTCAATTCTATGGTTCTAGCATATCAAATTAGGGTTTTAACATCCTAGATCAATTATAATAGTAAGTTTAACTACGCTAATCAAATTATTAAATTTGTGCCCACTCACCTCTAGCCTAAGCTCTAGTACTTGGAAATTTGACCTCCAATCATAACTCCTTCCCTAGATTGCCTTAGTCCTCCTTTGATTGCTTCTATTGCCTCTTAGATTAATTGGGGTTTGAATTTGATTTTTGGATTTTAAGAAAATTAGGGTTTTATGGGGAAAATTTGACAGAGTTTAGTTATTATAAGATTCCGTTAGAAAATTAGGGTTTCATTAATTACAAATTTTCGGAGTTAAAGTTAGGTTTAGGGTCATTAGATTAGCTTAAGGAAAAATCTGGTCCAACCATCCAATGGTTCAAATGCAAGCAATTGATCTCGTCCCTTCATCATCCCCTCTCTAGATCATAAATCACTTAATTTTCCACATGTCAGGTCAACCTACGAAGGGTCGACCTACGAAGGCCATCGGTCAACCTATGAAGGCCATGGGTTGACCTTTCAAAATCTTGGGTCGACCAACATATGTTAAATTTCTAATTTTTTAATTATTTATTTTTCAATTTTTCGAACGTCTATAACTTCTCCGTACTAACTCCGATTTTAAAGTGTTATATATGATAATAATCCAAAAAAGGGCTACGAAAGCAATGACACAAGTTTTGTAGCAAAATTCGGATATCCATGGAAACTTTCTTTTTAGCCCTTGTTTTAATTAAATTTACTTTTCTTATTTAATTTCCATTTAAATTTTTATCGATTTCTCTGTTAAATTTCCGCGGTGTTAAATTCTCTCCCTTAAAAGGATTTCGTCCCCAAAATCTTAAAGGATTGAAAAATGTATCTTATACACACAGCAACCAATGACAATAACAATCTACTCATCCATCATCCATGACAATCATTGTCCTTAGAAGTTTTCTAATGCAATATGTACATATATGTGCAACGTGAAATGCATATGAACCTACGCTAATGCAAAAGAGTAGGTGGTCTACTGATCCAGTCGATCTCCTGTCATGCAAATGCTTATGTCATGTATCCAAATGTATGCGACATCTTAATTAAACTTGCAACTCTACATGATGCGCAACCACATCATCTATATGCAACATCCATATATATAATACTCAATCAGATAAACACAATGAAGCGTCCATATATATATATATCATATCTAACTAGCTAGAAAATAACTAAGAGATAATGTGAATATTTGTATAATACCTAGAGGATATACTGTCATAACGTGTTTAACAAGTAACCCAAACAATACATCCAAATACATCATCCATAACTTGTCATATTGACATGCTTACAGCCATTCCTACCATCCAATGGTCTCAACCTAAGGTAGAACCTATTTACAAAACAATCTCCTCTAACTAAAATGGAAATATGCCAGCAAGAGTTTGGGATAGGTAGCCCGGATATTCTCCTCAAGCTCTCATGTACTCTTAACATGATTGTCTCCCTACTAGACTCTAACCTTGGTAACTATATCGCATAGACACTTCTGCAAGTACCTAACGACGACTTCTATATAATTTAGTCATGTTCTGTCTTGCCTTGGGGATTTTCTACTTGGCTGCTTTCCAATTGTGGACTCAGCTCCTCGGACTACAACATATGTTTCCTATCAGTACTTGTTTTCCTGCCTACTTTGTGGAGTCCTTATCCCTCTTCCAAACAAACCTACCATATTTTTCAACTACACTTCCCATCATTTACCACTAGCATAACCTTTAGTCCGAATATATGTGCATAGGTAATTCTATGCAATCCTTGCTACTAACTCAAATGGCATCGGCGTGCAATACGCTAAATAATCTTGAGCATATGTATGTTTCCCCAAAACTATAGCTCTATGAAATACTCAAGGCAAAACATACAGCCTTAACTCACCTAGTGGTATACCTAATCACTTTAACTTTTAGATACCAAGTGGGACAACTCGAATATCAACGGTGTCTCCTTCTATGGTACTTCCTATTTAGCTTTTTAATACACCTCCATTTTCCTTATGGCTATCCAAACTGGTGATTTCCAAATTGTTAAAAATAGCATAACTTCTTTTGCAATTCAATTTAGCTTAAGTCATCACATTTTACTTTTGGACTGTTTCTAAATCTTTCAAAAATTATGGTATCTATGTATCATGTTTATGGTCTACATAGATCTATCCTAGGTTCAATCAGTGAAAGTTTGGTCTATCTTCCCATTCAACCTTAAAATAAAAGTCATAAAATTAATTATAACTTAGAATCACCTTAGCATTGGTAAAATCACCTAAGTCGTATGCTGTTCACGTGCGACTTATATGCACACACTTGTATTCTATGCTAATCTTCCATGAATTTCCTTAAGTAAATAGCCTTCTTCCAATCCGAGGGATGATTGAGCGGAATCCTTTTTATCCTTCCTTAAAATCTTATCAAAAATTTGTGATCTAGTTTTCCATGAAAATCGCCTTCACATTTTTGATGCGTGTAAGGACAATTTCTTCCTCTTGACGGAAACACACATTCTTGAATAAACCATCCATTACAAAATCTTGGCTACTACTTTATCTAAGATACCTTTTGAAATTTTGAACTTCCAAAAAAATTATCTTCTTCTTCTATTCCATTTATTTTATGCATTTCATGATTGAGACAACTTAATGCGGAATGGCGTCTTGCCGTTTTAATTCAATGGGCAAGATGACCATTACTTTGGTTTATACCTAGGGATTTTCGCACTTTAATGCATTGGAACTACATTTTTCCCAAAAGGAATGTGAATGCTAGAACTTTCCATAAATTATCTAAAAGGGAATTGGTGTTATGTTTTGAAATACAAAGAATTATCTCTTCTGTTCATTTTTGAAATAGACGGTACAAAATACCGTAGCTCCCTATTTTATGCATCTATTTCATTTGGGTGTATTCCTTGTTATTTCAAACGATACACTTCTATACTAGAACTGGATAAATTGTAGAAATTTAGATTTTCACATACATCATTCCAATGAATTAAAATACCGCTTAAACCTCACACTATTTTATAATAGCTTCAAATTTTGTGTTTACATATCCACATCAATTACCAGATATATCGTTGCAATAAAAATTTCACATCCTTACTTACCTAAGTCATTTAAGTCTACAAATCTTGAACTTATCTTAAAATTTCCTTGATGAAATTTCTCATTAATTTAGGGACTATCTTCTCTTTATTTTCCCTATTCAAATATGTGCAACATTTAACCCTACAATTCCAAGATTGACATCAGGCATCCATGAAACACAACTATATAAATCCAATAACATGTATAAAGTAGATACCTACTCATTCTTGTCCACCTGGTCTGCCCATAGCCTATAGGGACAAAACGATACCTAGAATGCCCATAGCCTACAGATATCATATATCTCTATATGGTACCAACTAATATCTTGCTGCTATAGTGCCAAGCCTATACTTATTGTTCCATTAAAGATTGCTTAATCAAGGAAATACCTATTTGTTGCTTAACACTCTTAATATGGATTGAAGTAGACCCTACTTTTCCTTTAACACTTCAACCCGAAATTTTTTTTGCATCTACATTATTCTCGATGTAATAAAGCATCTTAGCCTTATATTTCCTTACTTGGAAATATATTCACCCAAATCATACTTTTCAATCATCCTTGCGCAAGGATCCTACAATTCCAACCATACTTGGGTCGAAAGATACATGGTGGTGTTTACTTCCCACTACGTACTATGGGAAGTTCCTAGTACTTTGTCCATCCAATCCAACCGTTGCTTGAAAAGGTTGCTATGTTCCCTTGTTACCTTATATCTCCGTCATAACTATTTCAAATGCTTCCAAACTCCATGGTCAGTTACATCCTAGTGGGCTATTTAATCATATTTATCTAATTTCAATCTATTTCTTTTTCGTCTAAGTTTTAGTGATAGTCAAAATATTTTGACTTTTAACTTTTCAAGTCAAAACCTTTGATTTTTACCATTACTACAAAACTAGTAAGTTTTTAAAACTTTAAAAACTTCCATTTATTTTTAACAAACATTTCCTTACTTTTTATTAGGGTTATAACATTTCCTTTAATTAAATTATAAAAAATGATTAACTTAACTTATTAAAATGTGCATCAAAATGCGCCTTTCTAAAATCTTCTTTTGTAAATAAGAAATTATTACAAAATCGTGTTTTAAAGGTAACGTAGTATCTTTAGCTTATATTACAACTGCTACTATTATTTTAGGGTATAATTTTCGAATACATTACTATTACTTATTTACCAAAAGGAATTCAAAAGTTAGGCCATGCATAGTGTAACGACCCGTAAATTTTAGTCGTTTTATTTATTTAATTAATTGAATTTTTTTAAAATTATAAACGATAAAATTTTGAAATATAAATTTAATATTTGAAATGCGTCTAATTAAACATAGCAACTGGTAAATTTTCATCCGAAAATATGAAAGTTTATTTTCGTGTGTAATTTTATTTCAATTTAATCAGTTAGAATTAATGAAAATAAAATGTTTTCGAAACCTAAATATTTTTACATAGAAAAATTCTAAAGCATCTTCTGAGCAAGACGTCATTTTAGTTTTTCCAAATTCGGACTTCCTTAGCTCCGTCGATCTTAATTTTCTGTGTTTTCGCTGCGTTTTTCGCTAGTAGAAAATTCGAATTTTTATAATTCAATCGGACTACTATTATCTGCATACCGTTTAGATCGTCTCGTTGTGTTGATTTCCGTAGTATATTCATTTGCAGGTTTTGGGGCTCGATACGCTGTGGAATCTGCGAAACGGTAACCGTATCGGTATCCGTTTTAAAACTTTTGGGGTTTTCTTTCCCTTCCAATTGCCACCGTATTTAAGCTTATAGCCGTTTATTTTTAATTTTTTCCTAGAGATTGAAACTGACATCGGGTAAGGGAAAAGAAAAATTAATTCAATCCAGCCTATTCATCTTCAACGGTTGCTTTTATGTCTCTGGTCCCAATATTATTAATTGGTTCGCACCACTTTTTTCCTCTTTCCCTTTTATTGTCTGAGAGAAAGCTTTTCATCCTCTTCCCATTTGCAATCCGCCACCCAAAACCCAAGCCACCTTCCACCATCTCTTCCACGGCCTGGCAAACCGAGGCAGTGCCCACCTCAAACGCCTCCACCCTCATTTTTCCACGCCCCTACCCCTACCCGACCTTCGACCACCAATTGCCGAGCACCCCGGCATCGGAACTCGCGCGCGCGCAGCTGCGTTTCACCATCACCGTGCCGCCGTGCCCCCTCCGTCTACACAGCAGCTCTTTCCGCAGATAAGCACCTCCGACCCTACCGTGATCCACTATTAGCCTCAATCTCCTCTCCTCTTCACCATCTTTATTCCTTACGCCTACCAGCTAGCCCGACCTCAGCTTTCAACCGAGCTCCGCCCTCACACTCTCCACGCCACGCCTCGCCTAACACCTCCGCCAGCTCGCCGACTACCCCACCACCATGCGAGTCAGTCTCCACCCATGCTATGGCAGCTGCCCCTTGATTCGCGGTTTGCCCCCTTATTCCTCCTATTTCGTTTTCCTCTTTTATATGTATATAGTTTATATGAAAATTGTCTGATATGTATCACGTTGTATAAGTTTATAACTATATAGTCTGTAGTAGGTGTAAGTGATAATAGTTCTACATGAGTTGTTGTTTATTCGTGGTTTAAGTAAATCATATATATTTGTGCTAGTCGGGTCTATTTTATTTCTAGTACCTGTGTACTTGTTCAATTATATATAAGCTATATAGCTGCGGGTTTTACATATGAGTATATATTAGCTTTATATAAATGTTATTCAAAAGAAGTGAGTTGTGTGTGCAGCTATAGATTTGCTGTTTTACGTATCATATATATTTGTCTATATTTACAATATTATATATATGGGTGAACCTATATAAGCATCTGCATATAGGTTACTTTATTTTTATACATATTAAGTTGATACTGTGTGTCAGTGCATTTAGATTTTAAAATTAGTTTTATATTTTATTTGTAGTATCATAATATATAATGTTGTATATGGATATTTGCAAAGCATATATACGTCTTTTATATATCTTACTACAGGTAATGTTATATATATTAGTTTATGAAGTTTCTGACAAGGCATATATAACCTAGGGAGAAGATGAGTCTATATATATGTATATAATGTATCAGTTTTAAACTTTTGATGGTTGGATTGATTTTATAAGTTATATAGATATAAATGTTAAACTGTTAAGTTTTGACGTTATCATTATATATATATGTCTGAACTCAATATTTGAGTTTTGTTTAAACAAGGACTTCGAAATACATATATATTTAAGTTATAAAATGTGTTTGAGTTTCAAATATGACTTTAGATGTATATAGCTATATATATATGTTCACTTATACCATTAATCTTCGTCAATTCAGTTTGATTTGATTTCGGCAATTCCAAAATTTCAGCTTCGTTCGTCAATTCCTGTCCAATCTTGCCTTGCTTTGAGATTTCATGCCTGAATCCGTAACTCATTCATTGCCTATTCTCTCTAACCTCGAAAGGTGAGCAATCACTCACGATTAATGTTCTTTTATTTATTAAATCTGATTTCAATTGAAACGACAATTGAAATATGCTACTGTAGTTATTTACACTGTTATTTATGCTATTAACTGTACCAGTTCACCTGTGACATCTGACACCATTATTTGTTAATTATACGATGATAATCCCGTTTGGCTGATAAGTGATTGATTGTTTGTTGTTTATATTGGATGTTAAATTGTAATGTATAAAGTGATAAATTGTATGCAATTGAATTTGACGAAGGATAGTTAAAAATTTGAATCGACATATGTGTTGAATTTGATTTGTTAAATTTGTATAATATGACCCCTTGAATGTTTAATTATTTGACACGTAGAAAAATAGTTAATTACCCTTGAACCATTTGAATTTATGTTGTATTAATTGATGAAGTATGAAATTGAATAATTGATGTCAAGTGTAGAATTACATAGAATAATTAGTATAATAATCTTTAATCTACATGAAATGATAGTGTAGATTCTAGAAATAATTATATTAATTCGCACAAACAACAATGTGAATTAATACGGTTATTTCGGGATTATTTGAATTGATTATTGGATTGTTGTTGATTGTTGTTATTGCTTGTTTATTTACTTTGACACCATCCCAGTTATCACACTGCAAGTTCCCTTTATTATGCTTTGATTTTTGAATTGAAATGGAATCGGGTTGAAATGATAAATACCCAAAATAAAAACTTTGACTTAGGATAGAGAATTAAATAAAACCCGATTGGTCAATAATTTGATTTAAAAATAAAATAAAGATTTTATTTGAATAAATAATATGGTTTTGAAACGAAGTTGGAATTTGAATTTTAATGAAAGGGAAGGTTAATATTTAATAATCTGAATCAAAATATTAACATAGTAGTTGATGAAAGAACGTTGTTTTAAAATTTGGAATTATTAATAATTAAGTTTGGAATTATTTAATAATTAAGTTTGAAATTATTTTATAATTAAATAAGATTGAATTATTTAATAATTAAATAAGATTGAATTATTTAATAATTAAATAAATTGAATTCTTTAATAAGTGGAATTGAACTTCTGGAATAAGTGAAATTTAGTTTCTTTATTAATTGTGTTTTGAAATGTGTAACTGAGTAAATAAATAAGTGAAATTGAATTTTCTTTAACAAGAAATAGAATGTGATTTATTGAAATTAATGTAAGACTTGTAATTGAAAGAATTGATTTGATGAATTTAATTTAATTCAAATTTATAAGTTTTGATACAACGAAGTTGACTTAAGTAATTGGTTTAGTGAATTGAAAATTAAATAGAAATTGTTTGAATGATAAATTTACTTAAAGAATATTGAATGAAATCGATAAATGAAGTTAAATTGATTTGAATGTTAAATTAAATAAATTTAAATGATTTCGGAATGAAACTTATATACGAACTTGAATCAATATTTGAATGGTTTTAAATAAAAATTGAAATTGTATTATAAGATTTTGAAATGGTAGTTTGGATGTTTTGAAATGTAAATTTTTGGAAATTGGTTTTGAAAGACAAATGAAATGTTGGTTTACAAATTCTAATTGAGATTGAAATTGATTTGGTTTTGAAATAAATAAACGACCAATCGGTATAATAATCACGAAAGTTATTAAAGAGACCGGAATCGGTTAAGGACATACTCACTGTCTAAACTGAAAACCACTTTAATAACTATACGCGGAGTGTGATCCAGAATGAAGTGGTTGGAATGATGTACGTGATGACTGAAGAAAGAGAACGAAAATGGATAGCCTTGACACTTGTGTCAAATTGGAAATGACTAAAACAGGAGCCGTGCCGGGCCAAATGGGGTTAGCTGCCTCGAGCGAACACACTTCTTCGAAAACTACTCATTACTAGTTGTCGATTGGTGCACCCTTGAAATTTTGGGAGTGTTGTTTCGCGGTGTTGCGATCGCTGCGACGATGCGTTCTCACCAGTCCGGATAAGGCAAACGGTAGTTTCACTACCTTGGGTATTGCCTCATGTGCCTTGTCATACTTGTATCCCTATATACGCGACCACTGCGATTTGTTTTGTGTTATACCTATGGAGTACTCCCTGATATCCCACTAGTTTACGGTGGAGTTTACAGTGCTGTATAGTCTATAACGCTTATATAAAATGTGTTAAGGGGGATAATGGTAACGCCTTAACACTATTTTGATACTTTATATTACTGATATGCATTATCTATTTACCGTACACTACTACATAGTAGATAGTTTAACGGATCCTTAAAGGATGGTTATTCCAAACATCCTTTGAGTTACTTGTATTTCAATTGCTATTTCACTTGAGTTGGATTTATTGATATAAGAATGTTAATCCTGCCTCGAGTGTTTTGTGTTTTGCTTTACGCTCGGGTCAGACTGAGTGTACCAGTATTCGAGACTCACCTTTGGAGTTGGAGCTTCGCTTGGAGATCCAGCTATCTATCCAGCTTTCAGATATCCAGTTGATTCCAGTGATTGTATTCTGATTCTTGTATTTGACTATTGTATTCGAGACTTCTGCTGTACTTTATTTAACTCTGATATGTATATAGTAGCTTCATGAACTACTATCTTTTGTTTCCGCTGCAATTATTACTCTGTGTCTATGATCTTTGATTATTTATTTACTGTATATGCTCAGTTTTGCCAAATATAAATAACAATTCGGTATTTTGAATCATTCAAGTTCGACATGTGCGGATGCGAATGGTCCAAAATAGCGGGTCGTTACAGTTGGTATCATAGCTTTGGTAGCTCTAGGCAAAACTCAGCATATAGGGTAAATATATTTACAGAATCACTTTCATTCAAGTTTGAATCTCTTCCTTTTGACTCGATTCCTTTGAATTTTGGAACGTTCCCTACGGTCCCAAAATCCATTCGTGTCCCTCACTATTCGTCTTCTTTTAATTCTGGAGTATCCCATAACTCCACTTCGAATGATCTTTATAATGAGTTGGCGGTCTTGCCAATCTCAAATTAATTTATAAAGGGGCGAAACCCCTTTACAATAGACATCGATTTACCGGAGATTTCTGTATCCTTGGTTTACGATGCTATCTATCTCTTGCTATACCTGAATTCTAGTTCTTGAGATCGAATGTAGATTTGCCTCGAAATTCTACATCGATCTTATTATTGAAGTCACGGTCGATCCGGTTAAGGTTGCCCGCAATTTGATAAGCTTATCCATCTCCCGATTCTGTTAATTCAATTATCCTATTCTCTGTTTCGAACTTATTATCGAATCAAAATTCTCTTTGATTTGATTTCCATAAAATTTGAATCTCTATCCTTGCTTTGAAATCCATTCTTGTATCGTCAAGAGAGGAAGTGTATTTGTAAATTTATATTAAAAATGTTTTTATATATTGTGTTGTTTGAGTTGTTGATGTGATTTGGGTTTCTGATCGATTCGTCTGATCAGCGCTATCGATAGGATTTCCAAAACACTTGAACAGAACAAACTGACACAATGTTGTTTTCAAATTTGGTAAACAAAATAGTTTTGGATGATTATATTATATATAAATATAAGTTTTCTGAAATTAAATTGTTAATGAATTTGTTGTCAAAAATGATAATATTTAATTTTCATTTATTGTTTTGTAAACCATTGACTATCGCATAATATAAATAAATAAATTTATAAAATTTGGTTATAATTTGATTTGAAATTTGAAATGAATTTAAATCAAGAATGTGAGAATTTAATTTCCGGTGTTTTCAAACTTTGGGTTTAAATTTTAAAATGCATATTATAAAAAGTAATTTCGAATAGAAATCAATTCCAAAGAATTTTAAATGATATAATCAGTGCTCTTCTCTTTTGTCGCTGGAAAATAATTTCGGTGATGGCGGCCGCATCATCGACATTCATTTTCGAGTTTCGAAGTGGAGAGACCATCAGTAGCTTGCTACACTTTTGTTTGAAATGAATTTGATTTGAAATTTCTAAAGTATGACATGATTTAAAATATATATACAAGTATTTGATTTAGATTTGACTTGGATATATTGTATGTATATAATTATCTCTAAATTGTTTGAAGCTAATCGGAAATTTAATTCTTAAAATTTTGGTAAAAGAATATTTCAATTATAAATGAAACCAAAATTTTGAATTAATATTTAAACTTGGAAGAATTGAATTAGAAATTTACTTGTATAATACTCAATTGCTTTCAATATAACTTACCTAAATTGCTCAAAAAGTTAACTATGTAATTGGATAGTATACAATATAAATTGTCTTTAGAAATAAAATTTGAGTGCGTATAAAAATGTTATACACTTAAAGTTTAATTATAAAATGGTTAATAGAATACTAGGTTAGTTGAATAATAGATGGATTAATAAAATAAATTGTTGTTTGAAATAAATTTTGTAACAAACAATGATAAATTGAAAATAAACCAAGTTAATGAAATTCCTTGAGTTTAAAGTCAATTGTTGAATATAAATTAGTTTAAATTGAAATTTATATGGTTTAAATTAATTTATATGATTTAAAATATATGTAATAAGATATATTAAGTGGAATAAACTTAATAATACTTTGGAATAAAAGAATTAAATTCGTTGAATAAAATATGGGTACCATTAATGATTATACAAATTGATGATCTAGAAATTGTTAATTTAGGATGACTAGATAATAAGATAATGAATTTAGAAATAGATAGATTGATTTAACTTAAGTAAACTCAAAAGGATTTAACCAAATTATTAAATATTAATTAATTTAAATTGAAATCTATATGGTTTAAATTAATTGTTTTACTTGTATTCCAGTCTATTTTCTTTCTGGTTGTTTCTATTCTCCTACCTCTTTCCTTTTTGGGGACGAAAAGTTTTGAGTGGGGGAGAGTGTAACGACCCGTAAATTTTAGTCGTTTTATTTATTTAATTAATTGAATTTTTGTAAAATTATAAACGATAAAATTTTGAAATATAAATTTAATATTTGAAATGCGTCTAATTAAACATAGCAACTGGTAAATTTTCATCTGAAAATATGAAAGTTTATTTTCGTGTGTAATTTTATTTCAATTTAATCAGTTAGAATTGATGAAAATAAAATGTTTTCGAAACCTAAATATTTTTACATAGAAAAATTCTAAACCATCTTCTGAGAAAGACGTCATTTTAGTTTTTCCAAATTCGGACTTCCTTAGCTCCGTCGATCTTAATTTTCTGTGTTTTTGCTGCATTTTTAGCTAGTAGAAAATTCGAATTTTTATAATTCAATCGGACTACTAATATCTGCATACCGTTTAGATCGTCTCGTTGTGTTGATCTCCGCAGTATATTCATTTGCGTGTTTTGGGGCTCGATACGCTGTGCAATCTGCGAAACGGTAACCGTATCGGTATCCGTTTTAAAACTTTTGGGGTTTTCTTTTCCTTCCAATTGCCATCGTATTTAAGCTTATAGCCATTTATTTTTAATTTTTTTCTAGAGATTGAAACTGACATTGGGTAAGGGAAAAGAAAAATTAATTCAATCCAGCCTATTCATCTTCAACGGTTGCTATTATGTCTCTGGTCCCAATATTATTAATTGGTACGCACCACTTTTTTCCTCTTTCCCTTTTATTGTCTGAGAGAAAGCTTTTCATCCTCTTCCCATCTGCAATCCGCCACCCAAAACCCGAGCCACCTTCCACCATCTCTTCCACGGCCTGGCAGACTGAGGCAGTGCCCACCTCAAACGCCTCCACCCTCATTTTTCCATGCCCCTACCCCTACCCGACCTTCGACCACCAACTGCCGAGCACCCCGGCATCGGAACTCGCTCGCGCGCAGCTGCGTTTCACCATCACCGTGCCGCCGTGCCCCCTCCGTCTACACAGCAGCTCTTTCCGCGGATAAGCACCTCCGACCCTACCGTAATCCACTATTAGCCTCAATCTCCTCTCCTCTTCACCATCTTTATTCCTTCCGCCTACCAGCTAGCCCGACCTCAGCTTTCAACCGAGCTCCGCCCGCACACTCTCCACGCCACGCCTCGCCTAACACCTCCACCAGCTCGCCGACTACCCCACCACCATGCGATTCAGTCTCCACCCATGCTACGGCAACCGCCCCTTGATTCGCGGTTTGCCCCCTTGTTCCTCCTATTTTGTTTTCCCCTTTTATATGTATATAGTTTATATGAAAATTGTCTGATATGTATCACGTTGTATAAGTTTATAACTATATAGTCTGTAGTAGGTGTAAGTGATAATAGTTCTACATGAGTTGTTGTTTATTCGTGGTTTAAGTAAATCATATATATTTGTGCTAGTCGGGTCTATTTTATTTCTAGTACCTATGTACTTGTTCAATTATATATAAGCTATATAGTTGCGAGTTTTACATATGAGTATATATTAGCTTTATATAACTGTTATTCAAAAGAAGTGAGTTGTGTGTACAGCTATAGATTTGCTGTCTTACGTATCATATATATTTGTCTATATTTATAATATTATATATATGGGTGAACCTATATAAGCATCTGCATATAGGTTACTTTATTTTTATACATATTAAGTTGATACTGTGTGTCAGTGCATTTAGATTTTAAAATTAGTTTTATATTTTATTTGTAGTATCATAATATATAATGTTGTATATGGATATTTGCAAAGCATATATACGTCTTTTGTATATCTTACTACAGGTCACGTTATATATATTAGTTTATGAAGTTTCTGACAAGGCATATATAACCTGGGGAGAAGACGAGTCTATATATATATATGTATATAATGTATCAGTTTTAAACTTTTGATGGTTGGATTGATTTTATAAGTTATATAGATATAAATGTTAAACTGTTAAGTTTTGACGTTATCATTATATATATATGTCTGAACTCAATATTTGAGTTTTGTTTAAACAAGGATTTCGATATACATATATATTTAAGTTATAAAATGTGTTTGAGTTTCAAATATGACTTTAGATGTATATAGCTATATATATATATATGTGCACTTATACCATTAATCTTCGTCAATTCAGTTTGATTTGATTTCGGCAATTCCAAGCTTTCAGCTTCGTTCGTTAATTCCTGTCCAATCTTTCTTTGCTTTGAGATTTCATGCCTGAATCCGTAACTCATTCATTGCCTATTCTCTCTAACCTCGAAAGGTGAGCAATCACTCACGATTAATGTTCTTTTATTTATTAAATCCGATTTCAATTGAAATGACAATTGAAATATGCTACTGTAGTTATTTACACTGTTATTTATGCTATTAACTGTACCAGTTCACATGTGACATCTGACACCATTATTTGTTAATTATACGATGATAATCCCATTTGGCTGATAAGTGATTGATTGTTTGTTGTTTATATTGGATGTTAAATTGTAATGTATAAAGTGATAAATTGTATGCAATTGAATATGACGAAGGATAGTTAAAAATTTGAATCGACATATGTGTTGAATTTGATTTGTTAAATTTGTATAATATGACCCCTTGAATGTTTAATTATTTGACACGTAGAAAAATAGTTAATTACCCTTGAACCATTTGAATTTATGTTGTATTAATTGATGAAGTATGAAATTGAATAATTGATGTCAAGTGTAGAATTACATAGAATAATTAGTATAATAATCTTTAATCTACATGAAATGATAGTGTAGATTCTAGAAATAATTATATTAATTCACACAAACAACAATGTGAATTAATACGGTTATTTCGGGATTATTTGAATTGATTATTGGATTGTTGTTGATTGTTGTTATTGCTTGTTTATTTACTTTGACACCATCCCAGTTATCACACTGCAAGTTCCCTTTATTATGCTTTGATTTTTGAATTGAAATGGAATCGGGTTGAAATGATAAATACCCAAAATAAAAACTTTGACTTAGGATAGAGAATTAAATAAAACCCGATTGGTCAATAATTTGATTTAAAAATAAAATAAAGATTTTATTTGAATAAATAATATGGTTTTGAAACGAAGTTGGAATTTGAATTTTAATGAAAGGGAAAGTTAATATTTAATAATCTAAATCAAAATATTAACATAGTAGTTGATGAAAGAACGTTGTTTTAAAATTTGGAATTATTAATAATTAAGTTTGGAATTATTTAATAATTAAGTTTGAAATTATTTTATAATTAAATAAGATTGAATTATTTAATAATTAAATAAGATTGAATTATTTAATAATTAAATAAATTGAATTCTTTAATAAGTGGAATTGAACTTCTTGAATAAGTGAAATATAGTTTCTTTATTAATTGTGTTTTGAAATGTGTAACTGAGTAAATAAATAAGTGAAATTGAATTTACTTTAACAAGAAATAGAATGTGATTTATTGAAATTAATGTAAGACTTGTAATTGAAAGAATTGATTTGATGAATTTAATTTAATTCAAATTTGTAAGTTTTGATACAATGAAGTTGACTTAAGTAATTGATTTAGTGAATTGAAAATTAAATAGAAATTGTTTGAATGATAAATTTACTTAAAGAATATTGAATGAAATCGATAAATGAAGTTAAATTGATTTGAATGTTAAATTAAATAAATTTAAATGATTTCGGAATGAAACTTATATACGAACTTGAATCAATATTTGAATGGTTTTAAATAAAAATTGAAATTGTATTATAAGATTTTGAAATGGTAGTTTGGATGTTTTGAAATGTAAATTTTTGGAAATTGGTTTTGAAAGACAAATGAAATGTTGGTTTACAAATTCTAATTGAGATTGAAATTGATTTGGTTTTGATATAAATAAACGACCAATCGGTATAATAATCACGAAAGTTATTAAAGAGACCGGAATCGGTTAAGGACATACTCACTGTCTAAACTGAAAACCACTTTAATAACTATACGCGGAGTGTGATCCAGAATGAAGTGGTTGGAATGATGTACGTGATGACTGAAGAAAGAGAACGAAAATGGATAGCCTTGACACTTGTGTCAAATTGGAAATGACTAAAACAGGAGCCGTGCCGGGCCAAATGGGGTTAGCTGCCTCGAGCGAACACACTTCTTCGAAAACTACTCATTACTTGTTGTCGATTGGTGCACCCTCGAAATTTTGGGAGTGTTGTTTCGCGGTGTTGCGATCGCTGCGATGATGCGTTCTCACCAGTCCGGATCAGGCAAACGGTAGTTTCACTACCTTGGGTATTGCCTCATGTGCCTTGTCATACTTGTATCCCTATATACGCGACCACTACGATTTGTTTTGTGTTATACCTATGGAGTACTCCCTGATATCCCACTAGTTTACGGTGGAGTTTACAGTGCTGTATAGTCTATAACGCTTATATAAAATGTGTTAAGGGGGATAATGGTAACGCCTTAACACTATTTTGATACTTTATATTACTGATAGGCATTATCTATTTACCGTACACTACTACATAGTAGATAGTTTAACGGATCCTTAAAGGATGGTTATTCCAAACATCCTTTGAGTTACTTGTATTTCAATTGCTATTTCACTTGAGTTGGATTTATTGATATAAGAATGTTAATCCTGACTCGAGTGTTTTGTGTTTTGCTTTACGCTCGGGTCAGACTGAGTGTACCAGTATTCGAGACTCACCTTTGGAGTTGGAGCTTCGCTTGGAGATCCAGCTATCTATCCAGCTTTCAGATATCCAGTTGATTCCAGTGATTGTATTCTGATTCTTGTATTTGACTATTGTATTCGAGACTTCTGCTGTACTTTATTTAACTCTGATATGTATATAGTAGCTTCATGAACTACTATCTTTTGTTTCCGCTGCAATTATTACTCTGTGTCTATGATCTTTGATTATTTATTTACTGTATATGCTCAGTTTTGCCAAATATAAATAACAATTCGGTATTTTGAATCATTCAAGTTCGACATGTGCGGATGCGAATGGTCCAAAATAGCGGGTCGTTACACATACTCCTCAAATTTTTTTTTAAAAGTTCTACTGTTAAAAGCAAAGTGCACATTGAGATAAGTAAAACAATATGCCCAAAAACAAACCAAAAGTTTTAAAACAATTATTTAAAATAATTTTCACCGAATTCTTTAATTTTTTCTTTTTAAACAAATCCCATAAGGTTTATCTGACTATTTCATATCATAAACCAATTTTTTTCTATTAAAAAAACAAATATCTGTCGTTTCTAACTTTTAGAAAACATTTTCATTGGTTTATCACTACATTGGAGTAGATAATAGCAACCTAATTACCTAATCCCACTTATACCAAAAAATTCATTAAATGTATGAAGTTTTGTCTTCCGTTTCAAAGATGGTTATTCAAGTTTACCTTCTAATACAGTGTCCAACATGAATATGGAAATAATCTAGCCATACCCTTTAGTAAATATGAGTCCTTACAACTACTACCAATAGGGTTTCTGTTTTGATTGCGGATATTTCCCTTAAGTTCATAAAGCCCTTTTTCATATTTTTATTTTTTATCTTCATCTTATACTCATTATATGGGTATCGTAGTGCTAATTTTCTTCATTCCTCCTTAAATCCATAATTTACTTATCATTACTTATTGGTATAAGAAACCTCTACTAGCATTTCTTTGCAGGGTAAACCAAAATAAATATGAAAGGTTCATTTTCCATCTCTATTGTTATAACCTTAACGTTTATTATAACCCATAATTGTTTGCTTATAATGAATAAGCCAACAATTACCTTATAGGTCTAAATGTATAGTGTGCTGTGTATTATTATACATGTCTGAAAATCATAATTAACTCTCCTATTTAGACTTGGTCATCCTATCTCCTAAAACTTGTACTCATTCTCACTATTTGTGTTTAGGAATTATTTTCAACTTTCTCGCAGATGGTGCAAGCATGAATAAAAAGTAATTTTAGACACATAGATAAAATCTTTGGAAATCTCTTTGAAAACTTTCATCTATATATATATATATATGTATGTATGTATGTATGTATGTATGTATATATATGTATGTATATGTATATGTATATATTACATTTTTTGAAAACCTATTTTTGAAAACTTTTCCAAAAACATTTTTGGAAACCACTTTTTTCAAAAACTTTTCTAGGTTATTCTCTCAATACATGCCTAAATCCTAGGGATTCCTTAAACTAAGCTCTAATACCAAACATAACAACTCGCACTTCCCGACACACCAATCTAAAGCTCGTTGTGGCTTTTGGCCTCGTGTTGTGCTGAAAAATAAAAGTTGCTAGGATTTTAAACATTATAGAGCATAATTATAAGGGTAAGTTCTAAGACATTCTACACTTTCTGATCTCACAATGGAAGGAATTAAAATATAAGTACGTAAAATAGACATCTTAGAAAAATATTCTCCAAAATACTTGTTTTACATATACATTGTTTCCAAAGTACAATATATGCTTTACAGACATTTAATACAATAAGTGACTACAAGAGGAACAATGAATAATATGAGAACTCAAACGCAAAGCTCCTTTCTCCATGTACTATGCCCAATCAACTACTAACTTGTCATCTTGCAGTGGAGAAAAATGGAAAGGAGAGAGTGGGTCAGACAAAAGTAAGGTGAACGAGTACAAATTTAATAGTGATGATTGAGGGTAATTAACTTTAAAACTACTCTAAGTGATGTAGGGTGTGTAACAAGTGTTTGCGAATTCCTAAAGTCCATTATCTAAGGGTTCATGTCTAACAGATATCTACACTACTACATGTGCAGGCTACTACAAGGATCAAATTTCGCACTAACGATCAGCTATTGTACTTTGCATTATCCAAAACTACCTATCATTACTACGCTCGAGAGGAGAACCCCAAAATGCAAACTCATACTGCAAACCAATAATGCGTATAAGAACATCCATTAGGATCGGGCTCACTCACTTTGTATCTCCATAAGTGTTGCGTGCCACCATGATGGAATACCTCCTGAGTGTTTGCAAAATACATCGCCCTAGCAAACTCTCGTTCTTATTTGGGTACTCAACTATTACCCAATAACCTATTGTCCTTTGATAAAGGATTTACGGCCCTACATTTTTCCTAATAGAGGATTTTCGAACCTACAATCTCTAGTATTGACTTAGCTCAAAAAGTAGGCTCAAACAATCAATTTTCTATTTATAAAACTTATTCTCGAAATTATATAAATTTTTATTATAATTCTAGACCTCGGGCCAAGGTTCAATTCATGCATTTTTCATTTGAACGGTGGACCATGATAAACCCCAGGTCGACCCCGACAAACTCTGGTCGATCATTCACATATAAATTTTTTTGGTTATTTCGTTTTTAACTTTCAATTGATTTTATTTAATTTCCATTAATCACGGCAATTAATGAGTCTAGTTAACCCTAATTTCTATTTATTAATTTTCCAATTACCTTCAATTCTAGGATTTTTTATTTAGGGTTATAAGTTTGACATCAAACAATGTTTAATTTAACTAATTAAATTTTCAATTACTGTAAATTGATTTCTATGGTTTTAGGGATAAAATTAGTGTTTAGAGAACTTCAATTTTAAGTTAACAAGTTCAATTATAGGGTTTTAGCAAATCAAATTACGGTTCTAACATCCTAGATCACCTACAATAGTTTAAATTTAATTATAGTAATCAAATTACCAAATTGTGCCCACTCACCTCTAGCCTAAGCTCTTGCACTTGGTAATTTTGCCTTCAACCAATAGCTCCTTCACTAGATTGCCTTAGTCCTCCTAGGATTGCTTTCTTTGGCCTCTTAGATTAATCAGAGTTTGATTTTGATTTTTGGGTTTTAATAAAACTAGTGTCTTGAGGAGAAAATTGACAGAGTTTAGTTTGTAAGCTTTCATTAGAGAACTAGGGTTTCATTAGTTACAAATTTATAAAGTTAGATTTATGTTTAGGGCCAATAGAATAACATGGAGGAAAATATGGTCCAATCATCCAATTCTTCAGATGTAAGCAACTATCTTCACTACTACAAAACATGTCATTTGCGACGGTTGTTTAACGCCAGTTGCAATTGTTCAACAACCGTAGCAAATGTAGACGTCGCGACATGCAAAAATCTGTTGCGACGGTTTTTAAACCATCGCAAAAAATTACTTTTTGCTACGGTTATTTATGGCAACCGTCGCAACAAACCTATTTTATGCGACAGTTTTTCATAACAACCATCGTAATAAATTGTCATTTTGACTTCGAAAGGGTGACATTTCACTACGGTTGGATTAAACAACCATCGCAAATTTCCTATTTTCTGCAACTGTTCTTCGTAACAACCATCGCAATAAACTGTCATTTTGGCTTCGAAAGGATGACCTTTTGCTACGATTAGGTTATAACCATCGCAAATTGCCTATTTTTTGCTATGGCATTTTATAATAAACGTCGCAATAGACTGGCATTTGGCTTCAAATATTAAATATAGATTCGCATATTGGATTACATTAAAAATATAACTTTCTATTTCTATACATAAATTACTAAAACATAGAATATAAATTACTAAAACATAACTAATAGTTGAAAAGGTAGCAGCTAAATAAATGTACAACATCTCCTTTGTACATTGAAGTTATATGTACAAATTTACTTATAAAATATTGTTACGAATCTGCGAAAATAAAACTTGCGTATCGCTCAATGTAGCAATTTAAATTATACCCCTAAATCCTGCAGTATTTCCTTTGTACAACATTCAACATTCCTCCTGCACACCCGACATGAGCTGCCAGGTGACTAGCTTTTACATGTTATCTGCTTCCTTTCCCCAATAGCACATCTGGCCTACCTGTAGATTCATTCTTAAATGTTCAATAGTATTAAGTTCCACTGCATTTTGGATCTGTACACAAACTCTATATAACTACATAACCTAAATATTGTTGTGCTTACAGAAAAGTATATTATTTAGTCGTATATCTCATACAAAGTAACATAATCAATTTTCATAGGTCAGAACTGTTAAAATAATTGAAGAAAACCAAAATAACATAAAGAAAGGAGAGAGAATAAGAAACGAATAACCATTGAAAATTGTATCATTATTTACGAATGAATTGATTAATAAACATAATACACAATTCTTGTTTATAGACTTAAAGAACAAAGAACAATAAAGACTAATATACCATTCAAATATAATATAAAATCAAAATAGTAGGAAAAAATTCTTTATCATCTCTCTCAAACCCGATGTAATAGATATGAGCGTCGAGAATTATCAGTCAGAAATCCAACAAAGAAGAATCATGAAACCAAAAATCGTGAATGTTGCCTAAACCATTAAAAGATGCAAAGCCAAATCTTGAATATTGCTAGAGACTAACACCAAATAACAGCTCCAATACCTCCAATCTGATCAATAAGAAAATATCAAGTGACAACTATTTAAACGACAATAAGAATCGAGTGGTATCAAACAATCGATTTTGAAATAACTGAACAATGACAACAATCCGATATACAGGTCCCCAACGTCAATACAGTTCACCTGACAGTAACAGTGGCCTGGCCCCAACGTCAATACAGCGGCATATGTTGCAGCTGTCCGTAGTAGCACATGGCTGTTGCTAAACAGTACCCAACAAAGACTGCTGCTCGGCAATACACCGCATTCAAATATTTGAACCCCTACACTATGATTTCAGTGGTGCAACGCCTATAGTACCGCCCTACATGAAGTGATCCAATAATGGCCATAAAAATATTTGGTGACATGACTAGGTCAAGAGGGGCTCTACGAGACTCTTTTAGTGCTTACATTATGCTTCATCAAAAATAGTTCAGGACAGGAAGAAAATATTCAAGTACATCACACCTGATTTTAATAACAAAGGAGCACATAAGGAAGAACATATTACAATGCAAAATCAGAAAATATGAATGTTTTCTATATCAATAACCTATTATTTGTTTTATCATTGGTTGTTAATTTTTTATTTTTCATTTAACAAATGCAAAAATCTAGCTAAATAACTTCTAACTATTGCAAAAAAGGCAAAAACATTGAATCATTTTGAGGTTCTGATACTTGAGTTTTGATATCAAAATAATAAGGGAACTTTTATACAAAAAGGTTATTGAATAAAGTAAGAAATGCAAAACCAACGCTTGTAAACAGCATGTCATCAGCTACAATATAGGAAAAAAACATGTATGGATGTAACTGTGTATATAGCTGGAACATGCGTTAATAGCTGTGTATATAGCTGGAACATGTATAAAATTATGGTGGACATATAACATTGTGTATATAGCTGTAACTATGTATATAGCTGGAACATGTATAGACTAATGGTGGACATATAACACTTATATAGCTGGAACATGTGTTAATATCGGTGCATACTTTCCCCTAGTTTACAAAGAAAGGCAATTAGATGTGGCCAAGACTTCACAGAACATCAGAATCATAGTATATGATATAATGTTACAAATAATAGACTCTGCACCTAAATTCTCTGTGATAACTATACTATATAAAAAAATTGAGATATTTAGATCATAAACCACCCCTGAACTCAAATTAAAATAGGGGGAATTTTGTGTACTGAATTAAAACAAATTGAATATGGGGGATAGCTATGATAATCGTATTTTTTCCTGTGTAAGTGTACATAGAAACTAGTGTAAGATTTAACAAACAACATAATTCATCATAATCAACTTCTCTTAAAACTTTATTTTGACAAGGTAGCACGTGCACATATCTTTGCACACGATATGAAATATTATTTATTGCTAAAGAAGGTTTCATGTATTACAGACTAAGACATACTATTACCTCAACAAATAAATCATACATGTACATACCAAAATTCAAGTTGGGGATTTGGTATGAATCACAAAAGCTCAACCTTTTCCATAAGCTTTATCCTAGAAGCCTATAAAATATCAATAGCTGGAATGTAAACCTCAGGATCCATATACTAGTGAGTTTCGGTTTGGGAGGTATTCTAAAGAAAAAGCAGGTAAGTCTGGAATACAAAAACTCACTGCTGAATTATATAGTTCTTTCCTGTGTATATGTACGATATCGCCATGAGACTTGTATGTGGCCGAGTTCCTCCCTGCTCGAATAGCTCCAGCTGGATTCCAACTGAATTTGTATGTAAGTGGGTTGTTTGCAGCAGTAGGAAATGGAAGGCCGCCACAGTAGGAAACAAAAGATTTTACTTTCCCTTTTCTTGCATGAGCTTCATTTATCATCTTCATTTACATCATGTGATCTATGCTAGGATCCAAACCCATTTCACATAGAATCGTGATACCAGCATCTTTTGCCTTTTCATTTAAAGTTGACTTTGAGTCATCGACGTAGCTTGTATTGACTAGGTGCTTTCGCCTTTTGTTTCTTTTTTTAGTTCAACTTACAATTCAGATAGAGACCAAAGACAGTTAACAGTTAGTAAATTATACAACAAAACTAAACAAATAGAAACATAGAGCTGGACACAAAATATAAAGATATGGATGAACTAAGAATGATGTGTGTCATTATCTCATTGAAACTTGACATCTCTTGTAAATCAAGTGTGTCATTATCTCATTGAAGCTCTTGAACTAATTTTATGGCTGCTTTTAAATTCCAATATATTTCAAGTTCTTAGAATGTTTCCTTTATATAAACCAATTAATTCTTGCTAAATCTGTACGAGTATGTTATTTAAACTTCCTTTTAATTAAAATATCTTACAATAGCATGCATAAGGGTTGGTACATGGTGTTTGTATCCCTTACCCTAATTCGCCACGTTTCACAAATCATACATCTCTATTATTCATCCATCTTCCTTTGTGTATAGTTTATATGCATTCTTCTAACTGGATACACAAGTATATTCCTTACGCCCACTTATGAACATATTCACTGTGAGACAGAGATATTAAAGTTAATCTTTTTAAGGTTATGTAGTGTGTTTAATGAAATAAGATGTAATGACCTCCTAATAAACAGGGTCAAGAGCATCTAGTTCGAATGTACATCACATACCTATACAGTACCCATTTTAACCCTCCCTCCCGACTATATATAGGTCCTTATATTTTATACATGGTTTTATACATGATAAGATATCTTGAATATTTACCAGACATTCTTAGCGATGCACATAAATGGAATAAGAAAATTAGGTTACCTGTCCATGTAAATTTTGCAGGTGGCAAATGAAGTAGGGCCAAATCCAATGATCTGAAACCACCCAGCTCCAAAAAACCCATCTTCCATGTCCATATTCTTAAAATTTAATACAAAAGGAATACTTTCACTTAGAGGAGAGGTAAGGACTATGCTACACATAGCAAAATTGATTTTCCCCCAAATTAAGAACAAGTGCACTCACCTTCAGATCCAAGAATAGGAGAAGTGTGGTAGTGCGAACTCCAAACTATCACAGCAAGTATTGGATCAGCAGCTTCATCGCAATTTCAGGCAAGCTCTGATGACGTAGATCCAAGGCGCCACTTTCGAATCCAATCAGCAACACCACTCACATACCCTGGAGCAGCGAACTTTAGTGACTCAGAGTACTCAAATCCGACAGCGCAAGTGGTTCTAGATTGAGGCGAGATCAAACGCGTACCTCTAGCCTACGATGACTTCATATCCAAGGATCACTAGAAAAATCAGGTGGCAACGTGTTTTCTAAGTGGTGACGGCACGTTTACCTACGGCGGTTGTGTCGAAGTTTTAGTTTTGAGGCTGAGATTTACTTTGGGAATAAATCGATTTGGTTTTGAAGTAATTAAGAGATGAGGTGGAAGTCACGTAAATGATTTGAAGGGGGTGTTATTTTATGCGTATGTATTTGCAACATGCATTTGCTATTGTTATTCATATATCCGTCGCAAATAACCCTATTTACATATATATTTGCTACGGTGGTAGACGACAACCGTCGTAAATTGTTTTTTTTTATTTTCTAATACTTTTCATAGACCAATTGCTACGGTTGTTAATAAGAACCGATGCAAATGATACTATTTGCTACGGTTTTTGCTTAAACCGACGCAAATAAGACGACGCAACAGACAGATTGTGTACTAGTGCTTGTCCCTTCACCATCGCCTCGCCAGATCGCAAACTGCTCAATTTTCCCCATGTTAGGTCGACTTACGAAGGCTACGGGTCGACCTATGAAGGCCATCGGTCGACCTATGAAGGCCACGGGTTGACCTGCCAAAATCCTGGGTCGACCTACCTATTTTAAATTACTAATGTTCAATTATTTCTTTTCCAAATTTTCAAACGTTCGTAGTTTGTCCGTACTAACTACGATAAAAAAGTGTTATATATGAAAATCATCCATAAAATCACCATGAAAGCAATGGTGCAAGTTTCGTTGCCAAATTTGAACATATATGAAAAATTTATTTTTAGCCCTTATTTTAATTAAATTTACTTATTAAGTTTCCGTTTAAATTTTTAATAAATTCTCTGTTTAATTTCCATAAATTTCCATGGTGTTACAATATGCTATCATAGTAATGGCGGAAATAGTGGAAGCATGCCTTAAGGCACTTATTTGTCATATCAAGTTATGATATCATTTCGTAAAACATACAGATTATTATTTATGAAATGATAACTGTTTGTCGGTGCTGATTGAAAAATAAACATAGTTTTGTTTGAATATGAATATTCGGTGCAAAATAAAATTATAATAGTGGTATTTATGATGCATTAGAAAACACAAAATTCTTTGAAATTATTTGTGATTATTTTGGAATTATAGACTAAAGCCATAGTTTTGAGAAATAATTCTTTGATTATATAATTGTGAATCATATGGTACCGACGAATTATATTTCGGATGATTAAGGTCAAAGCACCCATTCGGTGGAAACGTCATAAGATTTGATGAACTCTTCATATTAATACATATAGTTGTGTGCAATTGTAAGTCTATTGTTATAAAACGGTTCCACGTACTTCATTATATTCACTAATGAGCTACCATAGACATGAATATATGTCTTGGTACACATGTAGTATGTCTATGATAAATTCATAGAATAAAAAACAAAATAAAATAACATGAAATAAAAAATATAAAATGATTCAATTTGATCAAATAGGTAAGTACATTGGAAATAGTTTAGAACGTACCTGTAAAGATGAATAAAGATTCAATCTCAAAATTACTCCTCCTTATGATATATAATGATAAATCGATAAGGGTTGATCAAACTTTATTAAACAAAGTATGATTAATTATGAGTGAAGTTGAGTTAACTTCTTTCTTTAAGGTCATGTATTTAAGAGTAGTACACAAGGTTAAAATTAGTTTCATCTAAATACTAGTTTACAAAATCAAACAAGATAAGGATTTATAAGAAACCTCAACATATCATAGGTCAAGGAGTTGGTAGGTTGTGCGAGTAGAAAGATACACGTTGTACATAAGGGATCTTGTGTGGATCACCCCAAAAGGAGTTTTGGAACTACCGTCATTCACTACAAGAAAAATCATTTATAGTTGAAAAAATCGGTGGTGTTTTATTGTAAATGCAACAAAAAATAGATTACCAAATAATATAAACGTGGCAAAAAATAATTCACGTTTCCCGCTTCTAAAAAAAAGAGTCCGCGCGAACTAAATAAACGTAACCTATCATTTTACTCTCGTACTTAACAAAATTCTCGTCCCTAATTTGCTTTCTTCTTCAGAAATTTTTTTTCCCCTTTTAATCGTGTTAAATTTTCATCGCACTCAAGTATCATCTTCAACTCCGTCGTTTCCCCCTTACTCAACATCGAGTCGCGGCAGCCAGCAGATCTAGGTATATTTAGGTATGAATCTTTTAAATCGATTAGGTATATTTAGGTATGAATCTTTTAAATCGACTTTGTGATTCTATTTGGATTTTATATGAATTTGAATGCATCTTATTTTTGTATTTTTTCCTAAACTATTACTGAAATGGTTGATTTAACCCTAATTGCAATGATCTGTTGGGATATCTGCTTTGATTTCTTTGAGTATATGAATGTTCTGTTGAAGTGGTTCAGTGAATCAATGGTTGCTTGCTGAGAGGAGGTTGAGGTTGCGTGTTTCGAGAATTTGGTGGGTTCAAGTAGCATTGATGGAGGTCGCGGGTTTGTTTGTGATTGGGTATTGGCTGGCTCGATGGTTGAGAGTGGTAAATGTTGGAGCATAAATAGTCTTTTGTGGAGTGGCAGGCACTGGAAATATGTCAGTTGTGTGGATGTGAGGTAGTGAAGAGGAGGCGGTGAAGTTGACTGTTGGTTTGGTAAGAGGAAACTATTGGTTTGTACATTCTGAGGCTTTGAATTTATATGCAGTAATTCTATAATTTGCTAGACTTAGGCTTTGAATTCATGCATGGATTAATTATAAATACATGTAAATCTGAGGTTAAATGCAAAATATAAGTGTAAAATTTATATTTTTGGAAAAGTATTCTTTGCCTTTGTCTACTAAACCACCATGGTTATATGCAGTAGTGCTACAAGTATTTGTACTTCAACGTCTAGTTATTTTTTTGATTACAACAGATAACCAATTTATACGTCAAAGATTGGAAACTTATTTGCCTTCAAATGTCGATAATGGAAAAAGGCTGGGTTTTTTTAAACAGGTGATAAAGCCATGATTAACTTAATATGTATTTTGAGAATTAGAACATATAATCTAATACTAAAGCTCACTTTTTTTTTTACTTTTTTCATAGAACTAGTATAGAATACCGACAAGGAGCAATGAATTTCGTGCATGCTGCAAAGAGGAATGTAAGAAGTGTAGAAAATTTTTTATGCCCTTGCAAGGATTGTCGGAATCTTAGTCGTCATGAAGACCAAATCATCGTTGAACATTTAATTATAAAAGGAATAGATCCTAAATACATTGACGGTGTATGGTTTAACCATGGTGAAGAGATAAATGTAGAGAATAAAACAAATACGTTTGATGTATATGAACTATTCAAGATGATTCACTATGAAGATGAAGATTTTTTGAATCAAGAGTTTTTTGATGATGATAAAGACGATGTTGATTCTCGAAGAAAAGAGGATGAGTTAGTCAAGAACTTGGAAGATGCAGAAACTCCATTATATCCTGGTTGCACAGATCACACAAAATTATCTGCCATCACCGTCTTGTATAATCTTAAATGCGAGACTGGCTTGTCCGATAGTGGTTTTGATAAGCTTTTAGCTGTGCAAAATCTATTTCTGCCGAAGGATAACGTGCTTCCCAAAACCTTATATGAAGTCAAGAAATTTCTTAAAGCATTCGACATGGGTTTTGAAAAGATACATGCTTGTGAGAATGATTGTTGCCTTTTCAGAAAAGAATACAAAAATTTAGAAAGTTGTCCAAAATGTGGTTCCTCGAGATGGAAGAAAAATCAAGATACTGAAGAGGTTATACAAGGTGTTCCAGTTAAAGTATTGAGATATTTCCCAATCATTCCGAGGTTTAGACGAATGTATAGATCTCAAAAGATGGCTGAAGAATTAAGATGGCATTTTAATAATAAAAGTAACGATGGAAAAATGCGTCATCCCGTGGATTCTATGACATGGAAAATGGTGGATGAAAAGTATAAATCTTTTTCATCTGATCCACGCAATCTTAGGCTTGGTCTTGCTACAGATGGATTCAATCCATTTTCCATGTTGAGTTCGAAATATAGTTGCTGGCCGGTAATGCTTGTGACATACAATCTCTCGCCTATGTTGTGTATGAAGAAAGAAAATATTATGTTAACTTTACTTATTCCAGGCCCGAAGCAACCCAGGAATGATATTGATGTATATTTGGCGCCTTTGGTGGAAGACTTGCATCACTTGTGGTCTAATGGAGTTACTGCTTATGATGCATTTAGTAAAACTTTATTTAAACTGAATGCAATTTTGTTATGGACGATTAATGATTTTTCGGCTTATGGAAATCTTGCTGGATGTCGTGTGAAAGGGCAAAAAGCTTGCCCATTATATGGTGTCAATACCCATTCTCGTTGGTTGAAACATAGTCGAAAGTTCGCCTACATGGGTCATAGAAGATTTCTACCTCCTTCAGATTCACGGAGGAAACAAAAGGCATTGTTTGATAATACCATAGAGACAGATGGTGCTCCTAGAATGCTTTCTGGGAGAAACATCTATACATTATTGAAGGATTATCCAAATGATTTTGGAAAAGGAATACAGGAGAAAAGTAAGAAGAGAAAGCATGTCTATGATAAAGAAGATGAATATGATGATACTAACAGTTCTACAGAAGTAGAGCTATCAAGGTGGAAAAACCGATCAATTTTCTTTGATTTGCCTTATTGGGAGGTTAGTGGTTAATTTATTTATTTTTCATTGTTTTAATACAAGAAAAACCCAATAATGCATTATTGTTTTGGTTTTCATAGTCAAGAAAAACTTTATTGGGTAGGGGTTGCACTTTAACCAAGCTAGCTTTGGCCCAGTCCAAAGATAAACAAGTGTCTCAGTGTCGAGAGGAAATAGCAGAATTGAAGGGAATGATACACTCTGATGGACCAGAAGGTAAATTTTTGGAAATTAATTTATATTCGTGCTTCGCTGCAGGGTAAAGAAAGTTCAAGAAGGAACTCACCTGATTCGGTAAAAATAATATTTATATTACTCAATAAATGAAATTTATATTTTAATTTTTTAATCCAGTAATTGATTTAATTTTCGGTTGATTAATTGTAGAGCGACGACGAAGTATGTTTGCTGTTGAATTAGGATGGAACCTCTGGAGTTGTTGCCCATGGGAGGCTGTTGTCCATGGACCCAGATGACGTTGTCAATGGCATTCGTCTTGGACCAAATGCTGGGAGCATTGTTATAGATTCAGTGGATAAAGCAGATACTTATTTATGGAGGCCTACACCTGAAA
Organism: Allium fistulosum; assembly: GCA_030737815.1. Lineage (NCBI taxonomy): Eukaryota > Viridiplantae > Streptophyta > Magnoliopsida > Asparagales > Amaryllidaceae > Allium > Allium fistulosum. The sequence continues at coordinate 518,539,221 of CM060906.1, read as the reverse complement.
TGGCAGTCTTAGCAAACGCTAAGAATAAGGTAGTTGCTTGGCCATCAGTTTGCATCAAGGTCCCGCTGCGAACACGGTTGAACTGTAGTGCAGCCAGTACGGTAATTTTTTTCACGTTAAGTATATTAGTGTAATATGCTGCAAGCTTATTGATGTCTAAAATGCAGCGAGCACACCCCCCATCTGAATAAAAAATTAACACATATTCGTTGTTTTTGTATAGCATACTAAAGTCTTGAATTTCACTTCTCATTTTTAGAGTACCAGCATCATCGAAGACACTTGCAAGATTTACGGTTGGACTGAGGGTGAAGGTGTAGTTGCCGAAGGAAGAATCCACGCCATTGATCCAAAATATATTGTTAATGGTATTCCACTCGGTCCATCTGCTGTTGTGATTTGGGTGGACAAAGTAGTAAATAAAGATGCTTATTTGTGGCAACCTACATCTGATATGTCGTGCATTGGAGATGCAGTTGGTAGGAAAGTAACATGGGCAAGATCAAAAGTAGAAGCTGATCAAGAAAAACAAGATGAGAGTCGTGATGATACTGAAAATGTTGTGAATTCTCCCATGAAATCCGCACATATGGTCATGAATAAATCGCAAAATGTAAGTATTAATTTTCAAATTTGAAGAAGTTAACTGTGTATGAAAGTTTATTTAATGTGCATGTATACATTGTGCATAATAATCTCTTTTCTTTCAGCCGATTGCAACCATGCAAAAGGATGCCAAATGCCAGTTGATCGATTTGGGTGGAGCAGACGTAGTGGCTGAAGGAAGTATTGCATCAACTGATCCGATAACCATGGTCCATTGTCGTCCATTGGGACGTAATGCTGTAAAAGTTTGGATTGAACTGGTGATAGTTCCAGATGCAGAGATATGGAGACCAACATCGGGTCTGACGTGCATGGATGATTGCTTTGGCGTTCCCATAGCTTGGCCAATGGAAAAAATCATTATTAAGTCAAAATGAAAGGTATATAATTTTTTTATATATATACATTAGGAATGCTAGCAGCTAAAGTGCAGATAGATTTTTGGTAAAATGATAAAAGTACATAAGTAGGGGTGTTATATTCGAATTGTGATTGAATGATTGTGATTGGTGGTTCAAGTTCAGGGGAGGGAAAATAATTGATGGTGAGGAGTTATGTATGGATTGTGGTGGAATGTTAGTGATGCAATTTGTAGGAGATGCAATATGGGATTGATGAGAGTTTGGGTGAGCGTGTTTGTGTGGTTGGATGTTTTCAGGTGGATTTTGTTTCAGGCAAGCTGGTCGTTTGTGGAGGTGGATTTTGTTTCAGGAAGGAGTGTATTAGAAGGTGGGGCGGTGCAGGTGCTTTGTTTGGTGATGAAGTTCAGGCTAAGGCAGTACGGTGATAGTGTAGGAAGAAGTGGCAAGGTAGTTGAGTGTTGTGGCAATGCAGAGAAGTGGTCGATTGTCGTCCATATGTTTTGTTTCAGTACATTGCTTATTTAAGCAGTTTTAAGTTCAGGTTTTGTTTTCTCACTCTTTTGTTCTGTTCTTTGTTGACAGGTAGTTCTGGTTTTGAAGACATCAGCAATGACATGTAGTTCAGGTTTTTATGGTGGTTCAGGTTTTGCTCGGTACTTTGGTTATTTCAGACGTTTATTTCAGATGTATATGTACGGTTATGACACTTATGGTAGTTTGGTTGTGTATGTGTACGGGTAGCTTTTTGTCGACACCTATGTATGTGGATGTATGAATGTCTATGTATCTTGTGGATCTTCAATGCGTATACGTATTTTGTAGTTGTTTAATATATTATGTTCAAAAGTGTATGTGCTTGCGTATTCTGTTATTGTATAATTGGATGCTAGATCAGGGGTAAATCTGGAGTAGCAGGTGGAGGGAAACAAACGCTACTGGATATTATTTATTTTGGTAGCGTTAAAATGTCGCTACAAAAGAGTGATTAAAAACTCAAGTACACTTATGCTGGCGTTTATTAAGCACTACAAAAAATGTATATAATGCCATGAAAAGGTAACGTGGAGGAGAAAACCCTTTCGGTGGCGTTAAACAGGCGCTACAAAAAATTTAGATAACGCCATAAAAAAGTATCATGGAGGAGAAAACCTTTTCGGTGGCGGTAAATAGGCGCTACAAAAAAGGAATTCTATGGCGTTATAAAAACGCTATCAAAAAAAAAATTTGGTGGCGTTTAAAAAAGTGCAACTAATACTCGAGGATTTTTAGTGGCATGTTTTCTCGTAACGATTATCGGAACGCCACTAAAAATACGTAGTGGCGGTTTTTGGGCGCTACAAAAAATCAGTTTTCTTGTAGTGATTGGATGACTAACTTATGTTTTGAACATAAACATTGTAAACTAAAACCAAATCAATTTTATTAGGCAACTCATAAAATGTTTATGAATATCCATTCCGTTGCACTGAAAACAATTGTTGTTTCAAGAAATACCAACTTCATACCAAATGAATTTCTTTAAGAAATTTCTGGTAATAAAGTGAATTTGGATACGATCCAAAGATAAAACTGATTACATGGGATAAAATAAAACTAACCTAAACTAAGCGAACACAACGCATTAGAGTGTATAATAAGTATTCTCGTACATTAAAGAGAGAATATGGGTTTCTTATCAATCGAGAATAGATAATCCTTAGTTGTCAATTAAACCATAAGAGTATTGACTCTATGATATGGTATGATGTGCAAATCTGAAAAGAATTCTAAGTACATTAGCAAACTATGATTTTATTCATTGTACCCAAAGGGATATGATCCATTAGCCACAAATGTGTCTTCAAGAGAAAGACTAATGCAGTTGAAATAGTGCGAGCCACATTAATAAGATTAACATCATAAATTTCAATTTTTGAAATTAGCATAATAGATTAGTTGTTCAACATGCTCAAGTTGATCCAGATTTTCTAACAAAATTATTGCTTGGTATGACTTTGTATTTTCATAGATATTTGTCGAAATGAAAAATTCTAAATAATGATTTAGAACAAACTATTTCCATATAACAACCAAAAGTGTTTTAAAGTCAGTAGGAGCGATATTGAGTTTGTAGGTCGTTCGGATATGATCCAACAAATGATACGAAAGTATCATTCTATGAGCATAAATTGTATATGTGTTTTAGTAGAAATAACAAATAGTTTGATTTTCATCCAAAATGTAGAGGAAGCGTGTGTCCATAAAAAAGAACCATTAAAAGGTAAATAGATATTTCTATACTATAAGTAAACAACATGCTACTAATTATCAACGATGTACTTATATAAAATTAGTAATAGTTTGATTTTTTAATCCTCTATATTGGATTTGTAAATTATACCTTTTATATTTAGAATAAGGAATTTTGAAAATGTCTCAAACGATATGCAAAGACACATTATTAAAATGTTTAATGTGGAACATATAAGATGGATTTCTTATGTATGGACAATAGAAATTATCATACATGTTGTAATGTCTACAATATCGTATTTAGCTATTGATACATGAAGCAAATATCAAATCCTAATTAATATCACTAAATGATAGTTTAGAATGTTATCGAGTATTTACGAAATACTATGTGACACCCCAGAAATTTTAATAACAAACTAAAATATTAATAAGGGTAAAAATATAATTTTACATAAAAGAACAAAATATTAAATTTTTACAAATGAAGGAATAGGTAAGCTGGCTTTTCCATTGTGTCATGTAAATTTTTCTAGCCTAAATTGATATATAAATTGTTAGAAATGGATAAAATAGGTGTAAAACGCGAAATGTGCATCACGGTAAACAATCCGTATTTTTTCCATACGTTGAAATTAAGTTTAAGGACTAATTACAAGAATAAATTAAAATTTGACTATTAAGTAATTAATTGAATATATTTGAGTTTCTATAAAAGGAGAGAACAATTGTGTAATTGTACATTAGCTGTAATGAAGTAAGAAGTCGCACGACGTAAAGACATTAATTACCTTGTTAATGGTGGAATTTATTACTATAATTAATGAAAATATATGTTGCTTATGTTAGAAAAGAGATGCTATAATATATCTTAGAATAAACGAATGCATGTAATGTTATAGAAGTGAAGATAACAAAATATGAAAGTAAAGCGTTATTTAAAGGGAAGGTAAAATATGTTATCTACTTATCAGTAAAGAATAAAAGGGTGAATCCAATTTGAACTTTGAAACATAAATTTAAATCAATACAAATCGATTGTGCAATTAATTAGTAGATAATAAGTTTTATAATAAATAATTACAGATACACACACAAATATATATTATATGTGTATGTATGTATGTATGTATATGTATATATATGCACCAACTTAAAACCGCTTCACGAGTAAAGCATCAATTACCATGGTAATGAAATTTATTACTGAATATGTATGTTATCTCTTTCTTTGTAAATAATAGGAGGAAATTTGATTTCCTAATTTTGAAAAGATAAATACTAGTTAATTGCTGAAAAAATAAAGTTCTTAATTGTTATCCAAAAAGATTTTAAAATCATCACAAACCTCCCTTTTTTCTTTTCTATTTCAATTTCTCGATTATAAGGAAAATTTTGTTTTTCCTTGCCCCTAAATGAAATATTAAATGAAATAATGATAAACTGGAACTGAAGGCCCCTTTCTCGCGTTCGTTCTCTATTTGCATTGCTAAAACAAAACAACAAAACAATATGGGAATCAGATTTTTAAATTAAGGAAAGATATTGAAAAATGGATTTTTCAATATATTATATATATATTATGTATCGGAAAAGAATATATTATATTATCGGATAAAGCATATTTTCTAACTACTATGAACAAGAAGAGATAGAAACAATGGGAGATAGTGTTGCTATAATAATATAGAAAACATAAAGATATCAAACACAAGGGATGTCGAATTTAAAGGCAAAAAGGAAGTCAAGACTGCAGAATCTAAAGAAATAGCATCGAGCTCATAGACATAGAAGTAGCTTCAAAGAGTGAAGGTAGCAGACTCCTACAATGGCAGAAGGGATGTCGAAATATTATAATCAAGTATAGGGATACCGAACATTAATATTAAAGGAAGAAACTGAGCTTCAATAACATCTGTAAAGGTTAACAAGAGTCTAAAGCAAATGGAAAAGCCAATACTTTGCAATAAATTGAGATGTTGAGCATTTAAATAAGACATGAAGGGGTATCAAACCTCTATAGGATAGTGAACATCAAGGGAAGGATAAGCATTATCAGGTAATGTGTGATGTCAAACCTCAAAAATAAAGAAAGACGGTCTATTAAGGAAACATTGTGTGTATCTATAACCTAAGAGATGATGTATCTACAACCAAAGAGATAACGTGTATCTACAACCTAAGAGATGGATAGATGTATATGTAACCTAAGAGATGACGTGTATCTACAACCTAAGAGATGGCTTGTATCAACAATTTGAAGAATATCATGCAATCGAATGTGAGAAGTAATTTCGAGCCATAACAATGGAGGAACATGTCGAATACATAACTTTAGGAGAGTATCGAACTTCTAGATAACGATAGGGATGACGAACGACTAGCAATACATAGATATTGAATCTCTAGATTCCAAAGGGTATCGAATCTCTATAGCCCAGGAGATATCGAATTTCTACAATATAATGATGAAAAACATGAAACCAAGGAAGATTGTGGTACTACTTAAAGATGCCAAATATCTAAACAAAGAAGAGGATATCGAGCTTTTGGTTCAATAGAGGATGTCAAGCCTTTACAAAACTATGTGCTGTAAAGCAACTCCAACTAGGAAATGGATGTGGAGCGGCAAAAGGGTGTCGGATATCACTAGCCATATGAACTGCTGACTATGATGCAGGTTGACAAACCTCACCTGCTATAAAAGGTTTCCAAAATTCTACAATGTTAACTATTGTAAAGCTATGATACCTCATCGAATCTGTATCGAAAGGAAAGGTACCAAATACCAACAAAAGCAAAAAACAAAGATTTTCAATCGATGGTAAGGATGTCGAATGACAGCGATACAAGCAGATGGTATTTAGAAAATTAAGTGGACAAGTGTCAACTATGTCGCATGCCTTAACCCCTATAAGTAGACCTCCAAGGGCGCTAAGGAAGGGGCGAATCATTTTCTTTCTCTCCTTCTCAAAATCAAAGAATTATAAACCCTAAATTGATTTGGGGCAAATCAAGAACCGACTGTAACTTTTGAAACTTATGAACAATGACTTGAATAAATGACTTTGCATGGCCTATTTACCTTGATTGTGCTAATTTGACTATTATTGAACACGGACGAGCATATGGCTAATTTTTGGATTCGGACTTGACTTTGGGCCCTTATCTTGCACAAGGCTACTTAAGCTCTTGTCTAAATTAGTGTTTAGTTTGCATAATGACTATTTTTCCTTTTTAACATATGAAGAATAGATTGTGGCTTATGTGAATTGCCCACCTTGACCATTAATGAATGATTAATGGATTATTGCATATTCACACAACTTGCCTATTTCACACTTGGATATGTGACATGAACTTTTGAACACTACCATTTCAAATGTTTAGAGGTATCATGGGTCCATTTCAAATAACATCATCTTGTATTAAGTCTTGCATGATTAAACCAATCTTTGGTTTAACGAAACCCTAGTGACCTATCGAAGAAATGTCACTCTAAATGGCATCGTGGGTGTTAGACCAATTTTTGGGTTAACATTTTGGTGCTAAAAGGAGGGCATGAACCTCCATCCTGTTATTTCCTTGCTTAGAAACTATTTATGTAAAGTTTTGTTGCAGCAAAATGATAAGGGCTAAGAGGATCAATGTTCCAAACGAAGAGATTCTACAACGAACAAACTTGGAGGAAAATATCACTCCAAACTTCAGTTCAGAAAATGTGGAACCTAAAGACAACCTTCAACACCAATGAAACTAATAAACAACGAAGCTAAGATTCAAGGTCTAACTCAACAACTTGCAATGATGTAGGAACTCCTTGAAAAAGTTTTTTCCAAAAGTCTTCTAAAAAGCCTACGGAAGAAGGAGAGGAGGTAGAATCTCTAAGGAGGAATCTAGACACCTCATTACTCAATAACAAAGATAAGGGTAAAAGCATTATGTGTCCGCAAAGAAAGAAAGAAACTCAAAATGAAGGAACGAAAATGTATTCCTCAAACTCGCAAGACCATGAAATTAAAACAAATTATCAAGGGAAAGGCCAAGGAAGGAGAATAAGAAGATTTTCCGGGTAGTCAGGCAGCTCAACTTCAGGCAAAAAATACAAGCCCTCCTGAAGGGATTATCGTAACGACAAAGCATACTTAAAAGACATAGCCAATAAAATAGTGAAATACATGCTTGATCATAAAGAGAAAAGGACCCTTGACCATAGAGTAAATAATAATCCTCGTGAGGCTCCATTCACAGAAGATATAATATCTGTTAGAATTCCAACGCATATAAAAATCCCATCATTGAAGTATAACGGAACCGCTGACCACGATGACCATATATTGGCTTTTGAAAGCCAAATAGATTTGCACAATGCCTTTGGAGCGGTACATTGTAGACTTTTTCCTATGACTTTTCAAGGAATAGCTGCCAAATGGTACAGACGCTACAGAGAGAAAACCTTTTACTCTTGAAAGCATATTTCTTATGAGTCTTCAGCATAATTCTGCATATGCAAAGATCCGACTATTGATTCTGGTGTGTTGGAAGATGTCAAACAAAGACCAGGAAAATTGCACGATAAGTATTTGAGGAGGTTCAAAATTGAGGCATTAAAAGTGAAAAACATGATTGACAGAGAAAAACAAATTGAAGAGCGCTTAGGTTAATCATATAGACCCCTTTCTGGAAGGAATCTACATTCATGGATGAAGGGATCTATAAGATTTTGATTTTCAGACATATAAGTTTATCCGTATGGATGAAGTATACTATGCTAAGAAGAAATCCCAGTCAAAGAAGGAAGGAAGAAAATCTAGCTATGATCACCCCAACAAAAAGCCGAGATGGGATGAAAGTAAAAGTGGGAGATGGGAGGAGAACCATAAATATAACTATGTGGCTTTAAATAAACCCATTTCCTATATTTTCACTATGGCTAAAGCCGAAAAAGAATTTCCTACTTCCTACAAAGCAAGGAACAATCCAAAACCGAAGAAGGGGAAAATTACTGTGCTTACCATAAGGCGAATGGGCATAAACTAACGAGTGTCATGTTCTAGCGGAATAATCCAGAACATGATTAGGTTTGGATCCTTGAAGGAATTTTCCAAAGAGAATCAAAAGACTACCAATCCTAAAGGGAAAACCAGACGCCCCCAAGCAACACTGCAAATTTCATAAAAAAAACTCCCATCCAGACTTTATTCCTCTAATCAACCGCATAGATGTCATCCATGGAGGTGTCCATGAAACTAGCAAAGGAGCCAAGGGCAGGTAGATAAGGGAGGCAGGAGATAGAGTCTTTTCTATTCAGAAGGAGCCACCACTAAAAAATCACAAATATTGGCTCTAAATGCCTAACTTAACAATAAACCTACAAGAATTGAGAGGGGTGCGTCACCTGCATAATGATCCACCAATGATAACTTTACAAATTGGATTCTGTAGTAACAAATGTTTTAGTGGGTATTGGAAGTGGTGAACGTCATCTTCAAGTGCGCTTTCGATCAAATGGGTATTCCAAAGGATAAGTTAGAGCCAAGCTTTGAACTAATCTTTAGGTTCAACAATATAGGGTCAACTCTAATAGGACAGATCAAATTCTTGGTGTAGATGGAAATTCCTCCATGTCATAGAACTTTTGAAACTTTGATTGTCATAACGGACCAACCCTCCTACTGTAATGCCTTCTTTAGGAGAGATCGACCCTAAATTGAAGTGGATACATGCATGTTACTAAAACATCTGATGGTGAAATTTCTAACTAAAAGTGGATGGGGACGATAAGAGGATAGCAATTTAGCTCTCAAGAATTGTATTGCTACATTCAATTTACGCAAAAAAAATAGTACTTCTTGTTATGATTCGGAGAAAGGCGCATCAATTAAAAATGAAATCAGAAAGCTCTTGGATGATGGTCCTCCAAGCCAACCATCCAAGGAAAATGAGAAGACAATGGTAACTAAGAGAGCTAAGAATGTGTTAAAAAGATTTAACTTTTCCGAGAGGAAAAGAAACGAAAGAGGCAAACCCGATAGATGAGGAAATAGATGGTGAAGAAATTGTCGCTTAATTAGATTGTAGAAATGAGAAAGAAAGAATAAAGCCAACCGAAGACCTAAAAGAGGTAAGCCCGGATTTGCTTGATCTAACAAAAACAGTGAAGATAGGAAAGGAGTTAAGCGACAAGCTCGGGGGGAGGGAGGGCTTATTCAATTTCTTCAATCTAGCAAGGATGTATTTGCTTGGACCCACTCTGACATGGTTGAAATAGTGTAACATCCCGTATCTAGTGGCCCAAATCTAAGTGCTACAGATGCTGAAGTCATCTATAGTATTAACTTCCAGCGACTAAAGACGGCTATGTTAATGGTATCTATAACATCAAAAGCACTTGAATATGAAACAAATCACAGATTTCAAAACATAATTTTCCATTACATTTCAAAACAGGTGTTCCATATTCAGATTACATAATTCCCAAATGCTACCTAGGCAATGATAAAATATACTTATTACAAAATACGCCAAGAGCGGCATATGAAGATGCCCCCTTGGATGATCTGAGTCATATAGTCATAATTGACTTATACGTACACGTCAAAAATAAACAACAAAGTAAAGAACTGCAACTCCTAAATAGCTATCTGTTAGGCTCCTGCTAGCCTCCGGTAGCTTTATTCGTCATCCTACTAAAACCTGAAAGAACCTCAACCCTCAGCCTACTCAAATCAATTTTGAGCACCCAAGAGTTTACGGGGAAAGCATAAACTTCGAGCCAGACATAAAGTCTGGTGTGTATAATACTATACATCAAGGTTATTAATGTTAAGTGAGACCACGCCGCTTAGCGAAATAGGTTTCCCCTCACTAACATTCTTTTAAAACATATCTTTTGCAAACCTTTATCCTGCAACCAAAACTGGTTAAGACTGTAAGGCATTATTATGTAAACATACATATCAGGTAACAAATGGACTATCTGTCTGAACACTATAGTTTTGTGTGGCTTATTATTAACCTTTGGCTGACTCGGGCCTACTAGACAAAGTATCAAAATTTATCTAACATCTGTTAGACACACCTCTTCTGGATGGTCTGTCCTTAATTATCTGTAAATACTTCTCTTCTGGACGATCTGTCCCTAACTTAACATCTCCCAGGGTCACCTGATCCTAATGGTTTTGCGGGCTCACTAATAACCTATCTGTATACAAACATACACATTCCCTTTTGTGTGTAATCATACTTTTAGTCTTACCTGTGACAAAGCCCTACACACTAGAAATTTGGACTAAATAAGCTGGGGCCAGTAGCTAATGTATAGGGCGCGACCCTATACCAGTCTCATCTGGTATTCGAATATCTGAGTCATTTCACTTTGGGATAACTTCCCTTAAATTTTCCTTGAAAAACTCTTAGAAATTGATTTAAATCTTTAAATCATACTTACACAAGTAAAATACATATTCTCTATGCTTTACTCAAAATCACCTTGCCATGTTATATATATTTTACTCAACCCTTTGTTGATGAAAAAATTTACCCCTTTTCGAAACCATTAAGCCTTGTCTTTCAAAAACAATTGAAAATCATTTCCTTTCTTTTCTCCGAAAGCTTCAAAATAATAGACATCCCTCTTTAAAACCTTTAAACCTTGCCTTTCTAAAACATTGGAATACCCCTTCCTTTCTTTTCACCGAAAGCTTTGAAAACAAAGGAAAACCTTCCCTTCGACCCCTTCGAAACCCTGGGGAACCACCCCTTCAAAATCATTCATTAAAACTCTTTCGAAAGCATTAAAACACTAAACCTTTCGAAAGCCTTTGGGGTTCAATTTTTAAAACATATGGAAACTTTTCGAAACCATTCAAAGTTTGCTTCTTCGAAACCTTTAAAAACCATCTCGGTCGAAACCTTTTGAATTATGCCTTCAAGTAGAGCAAAAGGATAAGAAGCCCATTGAAGTCGAAAGCACTTCTTTCGAAACCATTAAAACTATCTCTTTCGAAACCATTTGGGTTATACTTCAATAATAGATAAAGGGTCTTTAAAATATTTAAGTCGAAAGCTTCTGTTTCGAAACCATTTCCTAAGTAAAGGAAGTGATGGTATCGAAACCATCCATTCGAAAGTATTGGAGAAGTGGCTGATTTTTAAAAACTAAGTATACCTTCCGAAACCATTGGCTTCGAAAGGTAGAAAGGCGACGGTTAGGGGTTTCGGTTTAGTCGAAAGCAAACATTTAAAACTAAAGTGCAACCCATTCAAAACCATTCCTTTTAAATCCATTGACATAATCGAAAGCTAACCGAGTCAAAAGCCATTTAGTTGAAAGCATGCAGGCGCACTTTATTTTAAAAAAAAGTGATGCTTTGACCCCTTCGGAATCTATGGTTTCGACCTCATACCTTTCGCCTTCTATCCAATTCTCTACGTACCAATTTCTTGACACCTAGCGCATTGGTTTTGATGGTGATAAAGGTGGAGTGACTTGGTTGAAGGCCAAGCGAGGCGGAAGTAGGCGTCGAAAGCAATAAAACAGTTTAAAAAGACTGAAATAAACAGTTCTTTTCACCTAACCTTCTTTATGTGTAAAATTTTGATTGGTTGCCTCTTTTCTTTACCACTAAAAAGTGCTGCACATTTCAAAGCCAATTAATTAATTTAAATCATTTGCAAAACACCCCTTCTCCTTAATTAAATATATAAAACATTTAAGTCCCATACCTTAAACAATTTTATATATTCATCAAAACAATTAGGAAAATTCTATAAAAATTCCAGAAAATCCTTTTCATTATGTTTTATAATATATATAAATTTCGGACCAAAATAATTATTTATTTTGTCGTAAATAATTTATAACCCAATAAATCATTTTCTTCACTAGAAAATTAATTTAAAATCCACCATAATTTAGAAAATTATGAAAATAGAAACCCAGCTCTAAAATATCATTCTCGATCTACATTAAAATTTGCAAGGCATTTGGATGTCATTTAATAGGGTTTTCATATCAAACATATCAAAAAAAACTAATATGAACATGTATAAACCATCAACAAGTATATATAAACTTCCAATCATCCAAAACATGGTATTATCATGCAAAATCATTTCGGTTTACCCTTAAATCTGAAAACTATATGAGAAATTGGATGTAGTAATCATTCACCTTAGCTTTGTGATTAAAGATATGAGATTTGATGTTGAACAAGTTGATTTACTTCTTCTTCTTGAAATCCTAGCTTTATCTTCTCTTGAGATTGAAAATGGTAGCCAGCCTTAGAATATTTTTTCTTGAGAAAAATGAAATCAACGTGTGTTTGAATTCCTAAGGATTTAGGGTATAAGTTCTATCATTTTCCTATTTTTCCCTCCTTTATTTCCTAACACTTTTATTTATGTTACCTTATTTTGATTTACATTCAACATGGCACAGCTACCCTTGGTTAAACCAAATCCCAATCTATTAATCATCTTACATTATTTTAATTTATTTAGCTAATTAAATATTTTAAATAATGTTACTAAAAATATGGGGTGTTACAAATTGGTCCAACAATCATGAGTCATGCTTTGAATATAGATCTGAGTATTACTCCTATTCGACAAAAGGAAAGGTAGTTCGATAAGGTTCGAGCTAATGAGTTGAAAGAGGAAGTCAAAAGACTACTTGAAAATGGATTCATTAGAGAAGTTTTCTACCCAAAATGGTTGACCAATCCCATGCTAGTCAAAAAGCCTAATGGAAAATGTAGAACGTTTGTTGACTACACTGACTTGAATAAGGCATGCCCTAAAGATTATTACCCATTTCCATGAATAGATCAACTACTAGATTCCATAAGTGGACACAAACTGTTATCCTTTATGGACGCGTATTCAGGGTACAACCAAATCCCATGTTCAAACTAGATGAAGAACACACAAGTTTTACAACAGACTAGGGAATTAACTGCTACAAAGTGATGCATTTCGGACTTAAGAATGTTGGGGCTACATATCAGAAACTAGTAAACATAATGTTTAAGGAACAAATTGGACGAAACATGGAAGTATATTTAGATGATATGTTATTAAAATCAAAAAAAGATAGTAATCACCCAAAGGACCTTGAAGAAATGTTTGAAGTGCTAAGAAGATACAAAAAGAGATTAAATCCACAAAAGTGCTCCTTTGGAATACAATCTGGGAAGTTCTTAGGATATATTGTTAGTGCTAGAGGAATAAAAGTCAATCCTGACCAAATTAAAGCGATTAGAGATATGGTAGAACCAAAGACAAGCAAAGATGTGATGAGCTCAAACAGGAGTGTGGTAGCTTTAAATAGATTCATCTCTACAACCACTTATAAGTGTATACCATTCTTTGATGTAATCAAGAAGAAGAAAAACATTGAATAGAGGGAGGATTACCAAAAAGCCTTTAAAGAGCTGAAAGATCATCTTGAGAAGCCTCTAATCCTATCTAGCCCAGTAGAAGAAGAAAATCTTTATCTCTGCATGGTAGTTTTCGAGCATGCGTAAGCTTCATTTTAATAAAGAAAGAGAATGAAATCTAACTTCCAGCATATTATATTAGCAAAAGGCTCAAGGATGCAGAAATTAGATATCATGTCATATAAAAGTTGGCATACTATTTGATGCTCATCGCTCGAAAGCTAAGGGCATATTTCCAAGCACATCTAATTAAAGTCCTAACCAACTTTCTCCTTAAACAAGTCTTCAGTAAACCCGAGGCGTCAGGAAGATTAGTGAAGTAAGGAATAGAGCTTAACCAATATGATATTGAGTTTCAACCTCGAGTGGCAATTAAAGGACAAGCTCTGGCCGACTTCGTAAATGAATGCATAAGATTCATCAAAGAATAGTCAGAAAAGAAAAGGGATTTTTAGCCCAAATAAATTTGTTTATTAATGGAGCTTCAAATGAATAAGGTGCTGGGGCAGGATACTTGATCATTACCCCTGACGGACACAGGTTGCATTATGCAATGAAATTAGGATTTCTCGCTACCAATAATGTGGCAGAATATGAATCAATGGTAGCCGGACTCACCTTAGCCTTATAACTAAAAGTTCTAAGGATTGAAATCTTCAGCAACTCCCAACTAATGGCAAATCCATTAAACCAAAAGTATCAAATGAAAGATGCCAAATTAGTTCTTTACATAAAAAAGGTGCTAAAGATGTTGATCCAATTTGAAGATTTCTTGATACATCAAGTACCAAGAGGGAAAAATTCCCAAGCTAATTCTTTGGCCAAGTTGGATAGTTCGCAAGGAGCACCGAAAACTCAAATTGTGCCAGTTGGCATCCACCTAAGTCCTATTATAGAAGTAAGGGTCTCCAAACCCAAAAATGAGTCTATGTTATTTACTAGATCCCAAGCTCTTAAACAAGCCGATAAAGAAAATGAATCAAGAAATGACAATGAAAAAAACCAATAAAGAACCATTCATGTAAAAATTAATAGTCAATACGAAAATATCTAGATGACACCCATTGTTGAGTACCTAGTGGAAGAAAAACTACCAATGGATAAAAGAGAGGCTAAAAAGGTAAGGCGTCAAGCCCCAACTTTTACTATGATGAACGGAATGCTTAATAAAAAAAGATATTCACTCACTTACCTTAGGTGTGTTAGTCCGGAAAATGGCTTAAGATTGTTAAGAGAAGCAGATTCTGTGAAGGTCATTCTAATGTAATAAAATTAGCCAAAAAGATCACGAAATAAGGTTTCTACTGGCCCCAAATGAGCAATGATGCAGTGAATCTTGTAAAGAAATGTGAGAACTGTTAGAAATTTTCTACAATCCCACATGTGCCCCCAAGTGAATTAACCGCAATTTCAAGTCCATGGCTCGTTGATGTATGGGGAATCGATTTAATTGGACCATTGCCTATATCTAAAGGTGGAACTAAGTTTGTAGTAGTAGCCATTGATTATTTCACTAAATGGGTAGTAGCAAAACCATTACTGAAATAACATCAAGAAAAGTGTTAAAATTTGTGATTAAAAACATAGTCACACAGTTTGGAATGCCATATAAGATAATATCTGATAATGGAACTCAATTTGAAAGTGAAAAATTTACTAGATTTTGCAACAATAATGGAATAATTAAAAGCT
This sequence comes from Allium fistulosum, assembly GCA_030737815.1. Taxonomy (NCBI): domain Eukaryota; kingdom Viridiplantae; phylum Streptophyta; class Magnoliopsida; order Asparagales; family Amaryllidaceae; genus Allium; species Allium fistulosum. The sequence continues at coordinate 518,523,887 of CM060906.1, read as the reverse complement.
TTTCATCCATAGCTCATCCTAAGGCTAATGGAGCCGTTGAAGCTGCCAAAAATATTATTAAAACTATCCTTAAGAAATGACTGGACAAAGCGAAAGGGAATTGGGTAGAAGAACTACTGCTAGTGCTTTGGGACACACTCTATTTTCATTAATGTATGGATGTGAGGCAATGCTTCCAATCGAAGTTGAAGTTTCATCTCATCGAAGAATTGCATATGCATTTGATCCTAATCAAGAATTGAGGAAAGAATCCTTAGATTTAATCAACAAATCAAGGGATGAAGCAGCCATGCGAGCAATTGAATGTCAACGAAGGATATCAAGGTATTATAACTCCAAAGTTAAAGGAAGGTCATTTCAAAAGGGATATTAGGTTCTTCGAAAAGTCATGGCGAGTGCCAAAAATCTAGTGGACGGACCACTCGGACCAAATTGGAAAGGGTCCCTTGTTATTCTTGAAGTAATTCCACCAGGAACTTATCAATTATACCGACATGATGGCAACGTAATAGCGATAACTTGGAATACTTAGCATCTAAGGCCTTATTTTCCAACAATAAATGAATAAAGGAACAGACAAGTATGTCTACGGGGTCGATAATCAAATGAAAGGAGGAACCTAAAAGGAAAAGCCTAAATCATTACTAATAAGGTAATAAATGGAGAAATAAAAGCCTTTGATCCCACCACAAGGGCCTGGTCAAAGCACCTCCTAGAGAGAGGTCAGAGTAAGCTTTTGGTCCCACCTATGATGGCCTAGCCAAAGCACTACAAACCTTCGGTCCCGCCTACGTGGCCAGGTCGGAGCGCCTCTATAACAATCCGCACTCCAGTGGATCCAGATTTTCGTTAACCTAAAAACCAATCACCTTAAGAATATATTTCTACGTACTGCATTTTGTGGAGTGAATTTCTATACTAAAAGTTTTGGTTCAAATTCATTTTCCTTGAACAAGTGAAATGCTTGTTAATATTCATGTTGTGCAACAATATCATTTTATCACCTTCTACAACAATAACACTTTGTGTTTAAGTGAATATTTTGTAAGGTGGCAAATTTTGGAGTTTGTACGATTGTAGCATGCAATTGTTTCTTTAATGCATAATGCGAAGCATGAATCGACAATTTTATTACTGAATTGAGTGGGTTTGAATCATGAATGACTCCAAAATTGTAATTTTATAGCTCTAAGTTTTGTATCATCGAGTATTTTTTGCAGGTTGGATATGAATTACCAAAAGAGTACGAAGCTTTGAAACTTTCTTTCAACATTGGATTGAAGTTGTAAGCTTTCCCAACTTTTGCTTATATATTATCTGGTCCCTGCCATGGTTTCATGTGTTCAATTTTCTGAGTGTTCCTTATGTATCTCTTTATGTATTAAATTTTATGCAAGAGGACTGAAAATTTGGGTTATAGGAGGAATGAAAGTTTGATTTGTAATTGATGCTCCATGTTAATGTCTATGGTAGTTTGAATTTTGTGCCAAAATTTGGTTCTATGGTATATGATTTGTTAGTTTTGTTAAAATTCTAACTCATTTGTATTAGTTTCCTACTTGCCCTTTCAAATGTTATTTGATGCTTCTATTAAGTAGTTTGCAGTTTAAAAAGTTTCAATGTTATATTTATGCACTTTCAATTCTTTGTATGGTATTCCATGATATGATTGTGCAATATCAGTGTTATTATGTAGTTATTTAATTTAGTTTTTACCATGTATTATGTACTATTGTATATACAGCAATATTTTTCTCATTTATTTCATAGACTATCGGATGTTTTCTTAAGTGGGTTAAACGAGTCGACCTTGATATGAAATGGGTTGGGTCATATTTCTCTTTTAACAAATATATTAAATAGGTTGGGTCACAAAATGAGTTGGATCAATTTTGATCCAACCTATTATGACCCGACCTGATCCATATGACGGGTCTACTTATTATAATGGTAACCGTTACCGGTACGAGAAATCGATTACCGTACCAATACTATTGGTAACTAAAAAATGACTATTGATATTTCAATCTTACCGTAGGTGAAATGATCATTGGTATACCAATGAACTAGTAAACCGTTGACTGGTAAAGGTAAATTTACCAGTACATAAAACATTAAATTTTTATTGCATTGAAATTTTTATAATGCTAAAAAGGTAAAATATTTTGTTTTCGATTCTAACACCATAAATATTAATATTAATATTTTGACCTACTTTATTTAACACAATTTTTTTTTAGTTCGATAAAAATTATTTGCATCAGTATGAAATAAATGCTTTGCTAGTCTTAAGTTGTGTACCTAATAAAACTAAAAAAAGAATAAATAATACTACAAACATCTTACAAACTGATATACTTTTGCTAGTCTTAAGTTTTGTACCTAATAAAACTAAAAAAAGACATATAATTATAAATAATACTAAAAACATCTTACAAACTGATATACTTTTAAAAGTGTCTATAGTTTGGTTTAGTTCAAATAAAGAAAAAAAATAGTATTTACCATTACTACTAGTTTTGATATTTCTTTACCTTTAAACTTATAATCATAACGGTAAGTTTACCGTTATCATACCGATAACATTGGTATATGGGTATAGCTCAACATTAATTACCAATTGTTTGTTATTGGTATGGTACTGCTAAATCTACCATTTCTGTAACAGTCCTATCTAGACGAGCAAAAGCAAAGACCATCTCTATTTCACTAGTTTTTCAGCCCGTTTGAGAGAATATGTATTATCCTCGAATTAGATTACGAACTATAAATGACTTACCAAGCTGGATATCAAGGTAACTAAGCCGAGTCATATTTAACTCATATTGTTGCCTTAATGAATTTGGACTGTGTTGAGTAAATCCAACATTGTAAGTTACTATGCCAAGTGAAGCTGATATAATGATTTATATCTTAACTAATACATGATACAAATTTTGTTGATAAAATAAGGAACCAAATCCAAATAATAATAGATTCATACTGAAAGGTTATATCAATCAGCAGAGTTGACAAGCAGTAAGATAATGTTTAAAATATGTGAAATGCATATTCAATCTAAATCCCTATAATAAAAGCTATTTTTTTCTTTAAATCACAAGATTGATATCTTCTCAATAAAATCAATGTTCGGTGGCTTTGATACAATTTTTTAGGATATAATACTCTTTACATCGAATTAAATATTAAACCCTAGATCCGAATAGATAAGTCATATTGATTTAAGTGAGAAAAAACTAGAGGAAACTAAATAAATTAGCAAAAGCTACATAATAATCATATTTGACAATTAAAATAGAAAAAGAAACGGTTTGGTCTTTCAAATTTACATGAACCATATATATGATATTAAATCCATAAAAAAAAGTAGGACTGTTATAGTAGTGATAAATTTTCTATTATTATACCGTTACCAGTCAATCGGTTACCAATTTTGAATGAAATCGGTATACTAGATTAATCGGTATGCTAACGGTAAATTTACAATTTTCTACGGTAAATCATCGGTAATATTTCTTCAATACCAGCGGTAACGGTAATTTTACTAGTCAATTTATAACACATATATATTCATGTGATATGTCTTATTACAGACATTTAGAACCAAACAAATGATTAAACTTAGTTTAGTAATCAAGTGAAATAATGTTAAATACACTTTTTTTTCTCATTTATATCTTTTATTAAGTAACAATATAAATTGTATAATGAAGAAGTGTTATAATGTAAAAACATGTCAAGTAATTAATTTTTTAGACAAACGGTAATTTACCATTACCGGGGTAACAGTTACTAGATTATCGGTATACCAGTTTTCGTTATACCAGTCTATCGGTAACGGTAACAGTAAGCAATTTAAGCTTACCAGTAAAAATGGTACGGTAACGGTATTTGCGAAATGGTAACGGTAACCATTACCATAACAGCCTAAATAAAAGAGGAGAATAAATAGGGTTTTATAATTTGGGGACTATAACCCCATTATAAACTCATATTTATAATGTTGTATTTTACCATTCAACAAATTAGAATATCCAACCACCTACATATTAATACCATGACAATTATCGTTAAGTTTTTTAACTATAATTTAAAATTTGATCATTTTAATTAGGTTTTAGCCCGAAATAGCTGAAAATATTTTATTTTGCATATGTAGCCGATGAAATAGTTCGACATGTCCTCAGTGTCATCAAATTAATGCATAAGCGTAGGATTCCCAACAACAATTTGTAACAATTACCTTGTTTTGCGGGGTTATAGTTTATTTGATGATAGGGCTTTATACAACAAGCCCTTATTTTACTTAGAATGAACAAAACACCCATATGTAATAATTTATGCAGATTAGGTCTCTCTACATGCATTATTTCATATGTGGTTGTTATTCTCACACACTTATTTAAAATCCACACCCTATTAATTATTAATCTTTAAAATGCAATATTATTTAAAAAAACATCGGATTAACAAACTGTTTTCATCGTTAGATCACAAATTTTATTATCTTTCTAATGATAGATATTATGGATATGTAAAAATCAAAATTTTGGAACTTGTTTTTGTTCAAATTCGTATTTTCAAAAATTGCGAATACAATTTTTTTTTATTATATCACTTGATAAAATTATAAAATTCGATGCAGTTAAAACATCATCTTACTAATGCAATTATAGTTGCATGCATTAGTTTTTAATTGCATTTTGGTGATGCAGTTATAACTGCATTTTAGTGGTGAAGTTTTTAACTGCATTTTACAAATGCAATTAAAAACTACAACATGATGTTGTAGTTTTTAACTGTATTTCTAAATTGCAGCTAAAAACGGAAACATAATGGTGCGGTTTTTAACTGCATTAGTTGTATTTTTTTGCATTACTCAAATACAATTAAAAAGTACATTTTAGTAGTACAGTTTTTAACTGTATTTTAGAAATGTAGTGAAAAACTGCACCAATTAAATGTAGATTTCAACTGTATTACAAAAATGCAGTAAAAACTACATTTTATTGGTGTATTAAAATACAGTTTTTAACTGCAATTTTGAAATGCAGTTAAGAACTACACTAATAAAAATGCAGTTTATAACCACATTACTAAAATGTAATCTTTAACCGCATTACTAAATTGCAGTTAAAATTGATATGTAAAATTATGTTTTTTATATCATTCATTTTAATCGATATCACTGAAGAGTTTATCAAATTTATGATTTAACGGTGAAAACGATTTTTAAATCCGATAAATATATAAAATATTCACATTTTAAAGATTGAAAATAAATATTCGTTTTGCTAATACATGTCAGATGTGAAGTTAAATGCGTAGGGACCTAATTTATATAATCAATGACTAAAGGATCCGTTTTACAATTCAATTATGAATTCTATCTGTTCCTAACTGCTAACTGATATTTTCTCGCATGCTCTCCCTCGTACATTATCCTTTATTATATATGTATATATATATATATAAAGTACCCCTATTGAAAATACCAATATGCTGACACAGTGACACCGAAGGTATAATCCTACCGATATGCTTTCGTTGGCACATGATTCACTGATTGTCATTGAGACACAGAAGTCATGCTCGGTGGTTAAAATATTTAATAATAATTATGCTCTTTTGCTAGGTAGTTCATGAATTTTAATGTAACATACATAATTACCACGAGGTTGCCGTAGCACGGCCAACATAGGTCAGAGGTTAGAGCTTTGCAATCTGGAACTGAATTGAAGAGGACCGTCGAAATGTATGGTGTCATGTTCGTGTGTGAAATCATTGTCAAATATTTGCATTCATGGATATGGATGGATCCATAATTAATAAACTCAAACATAAATGGAAAATTTTGATCAAATATAAATTCAATTTAGTAATACTGCTAATATAAATAGATGAAACAATAAAAGAAATGATAAAAATCGTACTTGGACAACAAATACTCACGTATGTACGAACATGAATTGTTTGTTTGATAAGGTAGTAAATATCAATTATTCTACATATTAAAATATACATAACGGCTCAGTCAGTGTTTTGATAAAAGCCGGACGGCTAATTTTTAAATGCAGATATTATCATATTCATTTTTCTAAATTTCAAATACTTTTATCACTTTTCGATACGAATGAAAATGTATTTTAATTTTTTTGAATATTCACTGACAGTCCTTGTACTTGGACTCTACGATTGAAAATTGACACATGCTCTAATTTTATAAGCATATAAGCTTGGTTCTATGATATTTTTCGGTGTATATAAAATCAAAAAAATCATCACTGCATTTTTATTGCAGAATTTGGTGTGACTGTCGTGTTTTAGCCAATTATATGTCTATTATACAATGAACTTCGTTTTTATAATGTCATAAGCAGAGGTCGTGTCACGCAAAAATTTATGTAACAGAGGCCTTCTTCTCGGTTCATAATAAAAGCACCATTTGCTATTCTGGCCATATTTACATCTTTTTGGTCCTTCAAGAAAATACTTGATAAGGTTTTCCTTGTAACGTATATGAACTAGAATACTTTTCTACATATATCTTTATTGTATGATGCTCTTAAATTGTCCTTTTAACCTCACAATATTTGTAAAGTACAAAATTAAATTTGAAATAACTTTGAAAATGGCCCTTCAACTATTTCTTAATTAACTATAAATGTAATATTATAAAGTTGGATTTTTATATCGTCCAACTGTTTCTTAGTTTCTCCTCTAAATCACCCAAATTTGTTCTCCACATATTCGGTTGGCTGTATCCCAGTTCATCTTAAGTTGGAGAGAATGAAGGATTATTCACATGTTAAAGTGTATAGATTATGACATGTGCATGGTAGTAAGAGATTTGAGACAATTACCTCTTTGCAACAAACTGATATTTAAAATAAAAAAATAAATCTTATTTTCCCTCTTATAAAATTCAAAGGTCTTAAGACAGAATAGTTAGAGATAAAGTTTGTAACAAATGTTGTAAATTGTATTTGATTCAAAGAAAACAGAGTAATGTTATTGTATAACATTTGTGCCTTTATATAGGCAAATAACATAACAAATGGGCTGCGGGTTGGCCCATAGTAAACAACCCGCATTTAATATAATAACTCTTTACAAAAGATATCTCTAGAGTATACGTTCACTTATTCACCCCCCTCAAACCCAAATTAGGTTTAGAGTTGCGAGCGATTCTTCGGATCCGCTGCCAACTCGAAAAGGCTTTGAGGAAAATAAGTGAGATCAGAGATTCCAGATGACTTCAATCAGTTATCTTCAGGATTAAGACATGTTGCTCTCTGTTGAAGGATTCAGCGAGCTCGTTTTTGAAGTTGAGTTATGTTGCCGGTCATTGTAGACTTCAATTGTTGGTGGAGGAATGTAGATCTGAGTCTTTGACCTCAGATTGCTATCAGCTTCGTCCACGTTGATCTCATGCCTGAAGCGAGTAAAGCTCTGTCTTGACAGGGGTTTGGTTAGTATGTCGGCCTTCTGGTAAGTGGAAGGTACGTAGTTAACTTTTAATTCTCCTTTGATAACTTTCTCTCGTACGAAGTATAGATCCAGTTCTATATGTTTCATACGAGAATGTAGAACTGGATTGACTGTAAGTGATATAGCACTTTGATTATCGCACCATATAGTAGCTCTGCTGTTAAATCTGATATGTAATTCACTTAGAAGGGATTTTATCCACATAATTTCGGCAGTAGTACTTGCTATGCTTCGGTATTCGGCTTCAGTGTTGGATCTTGAAACTGTTTGCTGTTTTTTTGCACACCATGATATAAGATTGTTGCCTAAGAACACACAGTAGCCAGTGGTTGATTTTCTATCATCATAATCTGTTGCCCAGTCTGAATCATAATAACCAGTGATGTGTAGTGATGAACATGATTGTAGAATTAGCCCTTGGTTAATAGATCCTTTGAGATATCTCAAAATCCTTTTTACAGCTTTCCAATGCTCATCTAGTGGTCTTTGCATGAATTGGCTGACTTTATTAACACTATAGGCAATGTCCGGTCTAGTTATAGTAGCATATTGTAATGCCCCCACGATACTCCTATATTGCTTTTCATTCAATATTGGATCACCTTTATTTTTTTAGAGATGTAGATTACTTGTCATTGGAGTGGGAAGTGGGTTAGCCTTGTCCATCTTGGCTTTAACCAAAATGTCATTGATGTATTTTTTCTGGTTAAGATGAATTTCAGAATCTGATACTCTTTTAACCTCAATGCCTAGGAAATAATGTAACTCTCCCAGATCTTTAATGGAGAATTCTTCCTTTAAGCATTGTGTGATGTTATCAATCTCAGATTTGCTATTTCCTGTAATGATAAAGTCATCCACATAAATTAGTATATATGTGATAGTATGATTAAAAAACTTAATGAACAATGAGTTATCAGATTTTGTTTGATGATAGTTATGTCTGCATAATGTGGTCTTCAGTTTCTCAAACCAAACTCTAGGGGCTTGTTTGAGTCCATAAAGTGCTTTGTTAAGTTTGCACACAAGTTGTTCACTGTCACTCTCTGTGAATCCATATGGTTGCTCCATGTATACTTCTTCCTGCAATTCACCATTAAGGAAAGCATTAATAACATCTAATTGTTGAATGGCCCAATTCTTATGCAAAGCAATAGTTAGAATTATTCCGATTGATGTTGGTTTCACAACAGGGGAGAATGTTTCATTAAAATCAAACCCATTTTGTTGTGAGAATCCCTTTGCCACCAATCTTGCTTTATGCCTAAGAATTGTGCCATCAGAATTTTTCTTTAACTTGTATGTCCACTTGCATCCTATAGTATTTTTATTTATAGGCCGTGGTACAAGATCCCAAGTGTTGTTTTTGATTAATGCATCATATTCCTCTCTTATAGCAGCTCTCCAGTTATCATCAGTAACTGCTTGTTGATATGTGCTAGGCTCACTTATATCTGATTCAATACTAAACACTTTTGGTTTGAATATACCGCTTTTTGCCCTAGTTATCATGTGGTGACCAGTGTTTTCAGGCATAGTAGAGTGATTTTCTTCAGTATTAGTGGTCCTTTGCTGAGCCTCAGTGAGTTGCTAATCATTCAATACTTGACATGGATCACCTAAGTTGTTGCTGTCAGATTCAGTGACTCTTGATGATGCTTCATTCTGTCCATGACTTGGTTCACTTGTGAGCAAAGTGTGTTGTGGGCTGATGTCTCTTCTGGTATGATTATCTTCATTATGAACAGGTATGATTATCTCTGGTGATGAGATTACAGGAGGTACAGAACTTTTTGCATTGTAAATTTTTTGAGATGTCTTGATATTTGCATTGCTAAAAGGGAATTCGTGCTCATTAAATATCACATGTCTAGATATATAAACCCTGCCATTACTATCAAGACACTTGTAGCCTTTTTGGTTTGTAGGGTAACCCAAAAAAGTGCAAGGTGTAGATCTGTAGTCAAGTTTATGTGAGTTATATGGTCTTAGATAGGGAAAACACTGACATCCAAATTTTTTTAAAGTTTGATAGTTTGGTCTAATTTTGGTTAGCACCTCCATGGGACTCTTGTATTTCAGTACTTTTGTGGGCAGTCTATTGATTAAATAGACTGCAGTTGAGAAGGCATCTGGCCAGAATTTAAGTGGCAGAGATGCTTGTGCTAACAAAGTTAGACCAGTCTCAACAATGTGTCGATGTTTTCTCTCAATAAGACCATTTTGCTCAGATGTGTAAGGACAAGTGATTCTGTGTGTTATTCCTTTATTTTGAAAATACCCTTTTAATGGCAAGAATTCCTTACCTCCATCTGTCTGCACAACTTTTACCTGGTTATTTGTTTGCCTTTCAACACTTGTGATGAATTGTATCACTGCATTGTTAGTCTCAGACTTTGATTTTAAAAAGTAGATCCATACATGTCTAGAATAAGCACCAATAAAAGAAATATAATATTTATAACCGTAATCAGTACTAATTGAAGCAGGCCCCCAGAGGTCTGCAGCAACTAGTTCGAGTGCATTATTATACACAGTTTCTGAATCTGGAAATGCAAGTTTATGACTTTTGCCAAGTTGACAATATGTACATACATAAGAATTGGGAATTTTCTCAACAAGAATATTATCGCATTCATTCAAAACATGTTTAACAACATTTATGCTGGGATGTCCCAGTCTGCAGTGCCATACGTCAAATTTGTCACTGAGTTTTTCAACATTTCTTGTTTCAATTACATGACATGATTTACTTTTGCAGTCAGGTTTTCTTGGGCTTATAATATCAAACTTGTATAAGCCATTGCATTCTCTACCCTGCAAAAGAACTTCATTAGTTAGATTATCCTTCACAACACAGTGTTTTGAATGAAATTCAAAATAGACATTATTGTCTTTGGCAAATTGTGAAACACTCATCAAGTTTTTCTTAATTAATGGTACTCTTAGTAGATTTCTGAGATAGAGTTGCCTAGTACCATTAATACTTGCATTTCCAGTATGAGATATATGTATAGACTTACCATCACCCATGTATAGTGAATGTTTACCTTTGTATTCCCTGTTGCCAAGATTTAGTTGACTTAGGTTGTTGGTCACGTGGTTAGTTGCACCAGAGTCTGGAAACCAGCTGTCATCTTGAATGTCTTCAACTTTTGCTATGCTGTTGTTTGAGCTTTCTGACTTAGTTTCTTGCTGCATGTTTACCAAATTAGCACTGGGGTCTTGAGATCTTGCATTGTTGTTGTTTTGTTGCCCAGGAGTAAAGTTAGCATTAAATCTAAAGTAGCACTTGTTTGCTGTGTGACCATACTTCTCGCATAATTGACATCTTGGTTTGTTGTTGTTGTTATAATTTGGTCTACCACTCCTTCCTCTGCCTCTGTTAGACTGGCTACCCCTGTTATTAGTGGGTTGATTCCTATTTTTACTGGTAGATGCATAGTTGATATTACACTCCACAGTTGTTGGTTTCTTTAACTCTAATCTGCCTTCATGAGCAATCAGCATTGACTGAACAGAATGAAGTGAAGGTAGTTTTTCATTAGATGATATGATGGCTACTACAGCTTCATATTCCTCATCCAAACCACTTAGGATACACAATATCTATTCTGTGTCTGCTACTTTATGTCCAGCACATGCCAGTTGGTCACATCTTGTTTTTTCCTTTGACAGATAATCTCTCATACTGGCACTGTCTTTCCTTAAGTTCTGCAATTGTCTTTTATATTGCATTATTCTTGCTGCAGATTAAGAGCTGAAAGTCTGTTCTATTGTGTGCCAAATCTCATGTGTTGTTTTACACCCAACCAACTATGGCATGAGATTTGCACCAACTGAAGACAGTAGCCAAGAACTGATCAGGCTGTCTTGTCTTTCATGAATGATATAGTCTTTGTTACTGACTAATTTTCTTCATTATCTGTAGTGAATTTTGGTGGGGTGATTGAAGTGCCATACACGAATTCTTGCAAGCCATAGCCTCTTATGGCTGTTTCGATCTGGAATTTCCATAGTAGAAAATTGGATTCATCCAATTGGATGGTGATGATCTGACTCTGAGGCTTGATGATGGATCTGATCAAATCTTGAGTGTCATTAGACTGACTTTGAGTAGTTCTTGAAACTGAACTTGGAGACATTGCAACATTGCTGTTTTCATCCGCCATCGCAAGAAAATCTTTAAAGTGTACGAAATCAAGATGATGAGGTCAAAGACGAATCAAGAAATGCAATCTGGAGCAGTGAGATGCAACCAGGATCAGGTGGATGATGAACAATCTCTGACACCTATCCTTTGGTAAGGCACAGTGGGTAAGGTAATGGAATTCTTGAATTTCTGATGAAATGAGTGCATCCGATGAGGGATCAGTGATGAGATTTCTCTGAGATCCTTTTTCTTGGCACGGCACTTGAATCAAATGATGAACAAACACTCTCAAGTGATGATATCTCTCTGATGAGAGTGATCTGCTGTTAAGCAGTTTTGATTTCGCCCTGATACCAAGATAAAGTTTGTAAAAAATGTTGTAAATTGTATTTGATTCAAAGAAAACAGAGTAATGTTATTGTATAACATTTGTGCCTTTATATAGGCAAATAACATAACAAATGGGATGCGGGTTGGCCCATAGTAAACAACCCACATTTAATATAATAACTCTTTACAAAAGATATCTCTAGAGTATATGTTCACTTATTGTTAGGGACCTGAGAAGGCGATATGTAAGAGTAGAAGAGAACAAAAGAGTCTATGATAAAAAAACTGGTGCGCGGGGCCATTAATTTAGACCAAGCTTCAATTCGAGGTGACTTGAATGCCGTACATGCATGCTTCATGTACTGTATTCATATACAGTAGTTTTCTTTTATATGATTTAATATATTTTGGTTTATGAGGAGCACTGTTAAGTAAAATGTATGAAAGGTAGCATCGGATTAAAGGATCGCTGCAGCGGTATGATGGTTAGGGAATGATCCTATAACTCCTAAAAGCATTCCCCGGTGGGAAGCGTCGAATCGAGTGGGTCGAACGAAAACCCACCCCAACGAGAAAAAGAAGAAACACAGATGTGATTCTCCTTAACCGGCTAAATTATAGCTGACTAAGGGTGACCATGCGGATTGCAATCCACAGTAGTTGGATTGCAATCCACGAGAGCTGTGGATTGCAATCCACTTCGTAAAGGCGACTAATTGTACACTAGGTAGCCGGCTATAAATTAGCCGGTTACCCCATCTTTTTTCCCAAACCAACATTCTCCTTCTGCTTCCTCCTCTCCATTATTTCCAACAACCGAGAGCTCAGCAATTATTTTTTTTAAAAAGGTTAAAAATATGAGAAGATGGTTGAGGAGAATCCGAGGAAGTGGCAGTCGCAGTAGTGGAAATGTTCCGCCGGCCGTAGAAAACGCCCATGTTGAAGAAAACGCAGACGTACCGACGACGGGTACTGGAGGTCGACAAAATACGGTGGCGAGTCAAAGATGTGTGGGTAGATACAGCAAATACGGTTCTGCATCCCCACATCGACCGAAATTTGGGACCCGACAAGGATTTGATCAATTTCCGTATAGTCCCGGACGACGAAGTACACGACAGCACGTGTGTCGAAAATTCTGTAAGTTATCTAGCTTCAAATTATGTTTTTAGTTAAAATTGTAGAATAAAAATTGAATATGCGACCTGGTTTAAATTAGACTCGTCGTGAGCGCATTGGTTGCCCTTGGTTTAGTGTAATCCGCCTATATAGAATGATCCAATCTTATGATGTCGGCGACATTATTCATGCTTTTCTTCGAGATATATGATTTGGAGATTTCTTGAGTACGTATTTACATAATTACTCTATATTTATTTAATGCTTTTTAGCGTTTTCAATAATCGTAAATTGCTTTAATAGGTATTAATAATCTTTTAAATTCGGTTTTCAGTTATGTGGTGCTTTAGCCGCATGTTGGTGGTAGACCACTCATACATTCCACTTTAGTTTTGGAGAATTTGGTTTTACCCTTTAGACTTTACTATGCTTACCGGTTTAGGCATAGGAAGGGGGGAGGCCTTACCATATGACAATGAGTACCAGCAGTTTCACCGTTTATCTAGTGTACTTCCACATCTTGACTTACAAGATGGATTGTCATCCGGACTGTAGATTAGATGGTCTTACATTAGACAAGCAATCTATGAATTGATACATGGTCGTAGCACATACAACCATTTGGAGATTGCTCGACTGTTTATTCTGTACATGATGGAAAACTTATTCTTTACAAATGCATCGAACATGTTGCTAACTGAATATGTTGCAGCTGTAGCAGAGTTTTCATTTGATAGTCCAATCGTATATGATTGGGGAACTCCGACATTAGCGTATTTGTATCGCTCTTTGGATCATCAGTGCGTCGTTAGGGGTAGATCCACGTTCATTAAAGGTTTTTGGGAGATTTTAAAGTACTGGTACTATGAGTACTTTCGCAACATGACTTACCCGACGTTGGACTCCACATTGCCCATTTTCTTCCCCCGAGTTAGAGCACGGGCCCGAGATAACCACAGAATGGTGCCAGGAGGGGAGGCACGTCATATATTTGTTGTGGCACGAAATCAGACCGAGTTACGGACCACACGAGAGAGTGTTGTTTGGCAACCTTATAATGGTTCGCCTTTTATGACCGACCCTTGTTAGTCCCTGAGGAGTTGGTTTTGATGACAACAACCTTACTTAGAATTAGATTATAAAATATATAATACTAACATTATTGTGTAGAAATATATAGATATGTTTGCAGGTACTAAAGAATGAAGAACTGTACAGTATAAAGATTCAAGATCAAAGATTGAAGATATCAAGATTCAAGACTCATGAGTATCAAGAATTTCAAGAGTTCAAGTTTCCAAGATAAGTTATATAGTTAGGAATATTGTTAAAACTCATAGAAAGGCACTGACATCTTAAAATCTATTTTATTCGTGGAATGGAATCCACTTCGTGCTCGTTAAAGGGATGGAACCCTAAGTAGGATGGAACCTATGAAAAATCTAGTGGAACATCTTTTTGTATCCACTTACTTTTATTTCAAAATGACTTTCAAAATATATAGCTTGTTTTCCAAAATGATTTTAAATATTCCTGTTTAAAAACCAAAATCATCTGTCCTGGTTTTTCAATATATTTTAGCCTCAAACATATCCTTAGTTTTAAATATCCTTAATTTTAAATATCTTTGATTTTAAATTATTATCCTAAGTTTTTAAACTATAATTCTGATATTAATATATTTAGCTGTTTTATATATTTATACTTAAGATTTAAATATAAAAGTATAGAAAATTATTATATATATTTTAATATTGTTCTCTATAGTTATTTATGTATTATAACTATATATAAGTATATTTTAAAATATAAGTATAATATAATATAGAAATTATTTTCAAAGAAAAACAAATCACCAAAAAATACAAAGGCATGTCGACATGGTCACATGTACCCCTGTGGACATGGTGACAATTAAATTGTTTTTTAAAGAAGTGTCTATTCGCCACATCCCTTCACCAATGGACATGGCTATTGATCTACTATAAATAAAAGGTGTTTTCAACGAATTTTAATCACTTTTTTCTCTGATTTAACTTCTCTTCTTCTTCTCCACTTTCTTATTTACAAATTACACCATTACTCTGCCGAAATCAATATCGAATCTAACTAGATAATTTCTGGTTTTGATTCTCTCCACTAACTCTACAAGATCCAAGTGCTAATCTGAGTCATAGACTTTTTGTAATCAATTGAGCGAGAGAAGGTGTGATTGTAGCCCTGGAAATCAATTGGGTGAACTTGTTGCCCGGTAAATCAAGTATCTCTACCCAGAGGATTGTGATTCTGGAGGGTGTACCTCATAGCCTTGAAACCGAGGGTTGTACTTGTTGAATTGCTTTTGAAAGGAAATACGTACTTAGTTGTGCGAGACTGGATGTAGGGTAACTCCGAACCAGTATAAAATCCGGTGTGTTCTTTCCTTTACTGCTTTTACTTTATATTTGCATCTGTGTTTGATTCTGTGTTCATATCTGTGTCTGATTAGTGTATACATTGTTAACAAATTAAGATAAACTCAAAAAGATTAACAAATTTCTTAAAACACTATTCATTCCCCCCTCTAGTGTTAATTCTAGCCTTAAGATCCTTAATCCGCATTCTAACAATTGGTATCAGAGCTTTGTTTTCAAAAGTTTCATAATCTGAATTTTGAAAAGTTTTAAAATGGCTATTTTTGAAAAATCTGTTAAAACTAGTTTAGAATTGTTTAAATCATCATTGTTCCATGAGTCTGCATATTAATGTTATTCAAATTCTAGTTGTCTACCCAAATTTTATAATGTGCATGAAAGATGCTTTATGGGTATTAAGGAATCAATCCACAATGGACAATCTGTGCAGATCAAAAGGAATAAGTGGATACTTGATAGTGGATGCTCTAGACACATGACTGGTAATCCGGATATGCTAAATAATATTATATACAAAGACGGAGGACTGGTTAACTTTGGAGACAACTCGAAAGGATACGTGATTGGCATCGGCAATGTCGGTAACTCTAAAACTACTATTATTACTAATGTTTTGCTAGTTAAGGATCTAAAACATAATCTACTAAGTATTAGTCAACTCTGTGATAAAGGATATAAGATTAAATTTGAAAAAGATAAATGTCATATTGAAGATAATAACTCAACCATAATATTTGAGGGAATTAGGAAAAAGAATATTTATATTCTTAGTATGAAAGTTTCAAATGATAACCTATGTCTTTTGGCAAATACAATTGACCCTTGGATTTGGCATAAGAGATTTGGACATTTGAATTTCAAACTCTTATCTAGACCGTCAAAACATGATCTAGTAAGAGGCCTCCCTAAAATGAATTTTAAAATAGATAGTTTATGTGATGCATGTCAATTAGGAAATCTTAGAAAAAGTTCCTTTAAATTAAAAGATATGATTTCAACTTCAAAACCCCTTGAGTTACTTCATCTTGATTTATTTGGTCCACCTCAAATTCAGTCAATAAATCATAGTAAATATGTTTTTGTAATTGTAGATGATTATTCTAGATTTACATGGACAATATTTTTGAAACATAAAAGTGATACTTTTGAATGTTTTAAGAACTTTACAAAAAGGATTCAAAATCAATTATCTTTAAAAATTATAACTATTCGTAGTGATCACGGTGGTGAATTTGAAAATGAAAAGTTTGAGGAATTCTGCAATAAAA
This sequence comes from Allium fistulosum, assembly GCA_030737815.1. Lineage (NCBI taxonomy): Eukaryota > Viridiplantae > Streptophyta > Magnoliopsida > Asparagales > Amaryllidaceae > Allium > Allium fistulosum. Next base: position 518,507,112 of record CM060906.1, on the reverse strand, counting down.
AGGGAATAACTCACAATTTCTCATTTCCAAGAACTCCACAACAAAACGGAGTAGTTGAACGTAAAAATAGAACGATACAAGAGTGTGCGAGAACTATGCTTTCAGATAGTAATTTACCAAAACACTTTTGGGCAGAAGCTGTTGCTACCGCCTGTTATATTTTGAATAGAATTTTAATTAGACCTTTAACTGATAAGACACCTTATGAACTTCTTCATGGAAAGAAACCTAAGGTATCATACTTCAGAATTTTTGAAAGTAAATGCTTTATTTTAAATACAAAATATAATTTGGATAAATTTGATCCTAAATCCGACAAAGGAATCTTTATCGGATATTCTAATAGAAGTAAAGCTTATAGAGTTTTTAATTTAAGATCTAACACCATCGAAGAAACAATGCATGTTTCGTTTGTTGAAAATTTAAAAGATTTTGAAATTACAAATGATGAAGAAGATTTAATTACTCAAAATCAGGAATCAACCGAAATTAATAACGAAATTAATCATCCTAATAAAAGGATTAAACTTTTAAAAGATCATCCTATTGAAAATATAATAGGAGATATGCAATCTATTGTTACAACTAGAAATCAACTAAGTAAAATGAGTAATGTAGCATTTATATCATCTATTGAACCCAAAAATCCTAAAGAAGCATCAACTGATGATTCATGGAATTTGGCTATGCAAGAAGAATTAAATCAATTCACTAGAAATGAAGTTTGGGAACTTGGTCCTAGACCTGAAGATAAAACTATAATTGGAACTAAATGGGTCTATAAAAATAAAATGAATGAACAAGGTGAGGTCGTTAGAAATAAAGCACGATTAGTCGCCTAAGGTTATTGTCAAGAAGAAGGTATAGATTATGACGAAACCTTTGCTCCTGTAGCAAGATTAGAAGCCATTAGGATTCTACTTGCTTTCGCAAATCATAATAATTTCAAATTATTTCAAATGGATGTTAAAATTGCATTTTTAAATGGATTTGTAAAAGAAGAAGTTTATGTTGAACAACCACCACTTTTTGAAGATGAAAAATTACCAAACCATGTGTACAAACTTAAGGAAGTTTTATATGGTCTAAAACAAGCTCCTAGAGCCTGGTATGATAGACTAAGATCTTATTTATTACAATCAAAATTTGAAATTGGTAAAATAGATAATACTCTTTTTATTAAAAGAAATAAAAATGATATTCAACTAGTTCAAGTATACGTAGATGATATCATTTTTGGTTCAACTAACTTCGAAATGAATAAAGAATCTTCTGAAATAATGACAAAAGAGTTTGAGATGAGTCATATGAGTGAATTAAACTTCTTTCTAGGATTGCAAATAAAACAGTTAGATAATGGTATTTTTATTAGTTAAGAAAAATATGCTAAAGAACTAGTTAATAAATTTGGTTTGACTACTGCGAGTGGAAAACCTACTCCCATGGCAACCAATGAATATCTAAGTAAAGAAGATCTCTCGAAAGATGTAGATCAAAAGTTGTATAGAGGAATGATCGGATCATTGCTCTATATCACTGCTAGTAGACCTGATATCATGCATAGTGTATGTCTTTGTGCAAGATATCAATCTCATCCTAAAGAAACTTACTTAAAAGCTGTAAAACGTATCATAAGATATATTAAACACACCTCTGATTATGGCTTATTTTATCCTAAAAATGATTCATTTGATTTAATATCATACTGTGATGCTGACTATGCTGGATGTAAATCAGACCGAAAAAGCACAAGTGGAACTTGTCACTTTTTGGAACATTCTCTGGTTTCCTGGTTTAGTAAAAAGAAAAATACAGTTTCTCTATCAACAACTGAAGCAGAGTATATTTCTACTGCTTTGGATTATTCTCAAGTAATATATATGCAACAAACCTTAAGAGATTTTGGATTAAATATCTCAAAATCGCCAATTTATTGTGATAATACTAGTGCAATAAATTTATCTAAAAATCCTACTCATCATGCTCGAACTAAACATATTGATATTCGACATCATTTTCTTAGAGATAATATAACTAAAGAAGTAATTACTCTCGAATATATAAACTCTGAGAATCAAACTGCTGATATCTTAACAAAACCATTAAATGAATCTATATTTACTAAATTAAGAAGAGAATTAGGTATTTGTTCAATAACTGAAATATAAAACATAAATATTTAACAAGTATAATTAAATAAATTAAAAATAAATTAGAAGCCAAAATTAAAATACCCCTGTCGACAACCCCATATCCCACCATGTCGACATATAACGATATTTTTTGAAAACTAAAATTCCCACCAAAATTTGAAAAGTTGGTTATATATTCTTCCATATTTCGACTTTCTCTTCATTCTCTCTCATTTTTTTCTGGTTTAACTTCTGAAACAAAGAAAATAATGGCTTCTCCATCAAATTCAAACATAAACTCGACTTTCTCATTTCACTCTCCTACTCTCGGCCCTCTTCAACGCTCCATTCACGCTCGTGTGATAAAATTAGAGGATACTACAAAGGATATTCTGCAAATGGTGACTGAGATTCAAGTCAAATAAATTTGGATGAGTAAAGAACCGGAGAAGCAAGGTCGAATCCTTGGAAATTTGCAGAAGTTCCTAATGGATAACCAAGCGAACCCGATCTTGATCGAAGAAGAGTCTTCTAGTGACCATACACAAGAGGACAGCGAAGAAGAGCCAATGGAAGAGTAAGAAGCACCCTTGGAAGAAGAGGACGCACCTGTTCATGAAGTGCAAGTTGAAGACGACAACACCGTAGTTTGCGTTGGTGAAGTATGTTTTGATAAGGATGGAAACCTTGTCGAACAGCGTGGAAACTTCTGTCTCCACTATCCTAATTGTTCGATTCATAGGTCTCCTATTGTCAAGAATACTCCTTAGTGTTCTTTCTTTCATTCTTTCGTTTGTATCGTTGTATATATAGTTGTTTATATTAAAAACACATGTATATTTGTTTACATAGTTTACACACATGTAAATATAACATTATATAATAAATTGTGTTCTCTTATTCGTATATTCTCGTATCTTTTGAATATATAGTTTATTAGTTAAGAAAAGTAGTTATTAAGAGTTTAGTTTAAAGTTAAGTATTTATTATGTATGATAACACTATCATTATAATCACAAGTAATGTAGTCTTAGTTTCAGGGGGGTTATATAGAATTATATAGTATTATAATTATGGAGTTATATGGTTTTTGTTGGTGACAAAGGGGGAGAAGTATAAAATAGGATAGTTAGGCATAGATTAAGGGGGAGTTATTAGAAGTATTAGGATAGAAGTGATATTTTATAAACACAGGTTGTCATCATCTAAAAGGGAGAGATTGTTAGTCCCTGAGGAGTTGGTTTTGATGACAACAACCTTACTTAGAATTAGATTATAAAATATATAATACTAACATTATTGTGTAGATATATATAGATATGTTTGCAGGTACTAAAGAATGAAGAACTGTACAGTATAAAGATTCAAGATCAAAGATTGAAGATATCAAGATTCAAGACTCATGAGTATCAAGAATTTCAAGAGTTCAAGTTTCCAAGATAAGTTATATAGTTAGGAATATTGTTAAAACTCATAGAAAGGCACTGACATCTTAAAATCTATTTTATTCGTGGAATGGAATCCACTTCGTGCTCGTTAAAGGGATGGAACCCTAAGTAGGATGGAACCTACGAAAAATCCAGTGGAACATCTTTTTGTATCCACTTACTTTTATTTCAAAATGACTTTCAAAATATATAGCTTGTTTTTCAAAATGATTTTAAATATTCCTGTTTAAAACCAAAATCGTCTGTCCTGGTTTTTCAATATATTTTAGCCTAAAAAATATCCTTAGTTTTAAATATCCTTAATTTTAAATATCTCTGATTTTAAATTATTATCCTAAGTTTTTAAACTACAATTCTGATATTAATATATTTAGCTGTTTTATATATTTATACTTAAGATTTAAATATAAAAGTATAGAAAATTATTATATATATTTTAATATTGTTCTCTATAGTTATTTATGTATTATAACTATATATAAGTATATTTTAAAATATAAGTATAATATAATATAGAAATTATTTTCAAAGAAAAACAAATCACCAAAAAATACAAGGGCATGTCGACATGGTCACATGTACCCCTGTCGACATGGTGACAGTTAAATTGTTTTTTAAAGAAGTGTATATTCGCCACATCCCTTCACCAATGGACATGGCTATTGATCTACTATAAATAAAGGGTGTTTTCAACGAATTTTAATCACTTTTTTCTCTGATTTAACTTCTCTTCTTCTTCTCCACTTTCTTATTTACAAATTACACCATTACTCTGCCGAAATCAATATCGAATCTAACTAGATAATTTCTGGTTTTGATTCTCTCCACTATCTCTACAAGATCCAAGTGCTAATCTGAGTTATAGACTTTTTGTAATCAATTGAGCGAGGGAAGGTGTGATTGTAGCCCTGGAAATCAATTGGGTGAACTTGTTGCCCGGTAAATCAAGTATCTCTACCCAGAGGATTGTGATTCTGGAGGGTGTACCTCGTAGCCTTGAAACCGAGGGTTGTAATTGTTGAATTGCTTTTGAAAGGAAATCCGTACTTAGTTGTGCGGGACTGGATGTAGGGTAACTCCGAACCAGTATAAAATCCGGTGTGTTCTTTCCTTTACTGCTTTTACTTTATATTTGCATCTGTGTTTGATTCTGTGTTCATATCTGTGTCTGATTAGTGTATACATTGTTAACAAATTAAGATAAACTCAAAAAGATTAACAAATTCCTTAAAACACTATTCACCCCCCTCTAGTGTTAATTCTAGCCTTAAGATCCTTAATCCGCATTCTAACAACCCTATCATAGTGCACGCTGCATTCCTATTTGCTAGACGTTTTCCATTGGTATCATCCCTATCCAGTTTAGGATGTTATTGGTTCCTCGGTGAGCGTAGTTGGAGACAGACATTAGATGGATATTTTATTCCTGATGATCCACATTCGGATACACCTTTTTTGAAGGTGTATGACAGCGCCGCTTTATAGGAGAATGCATGGGAGTGGTGGTCCTCTAATTACTTCATATCATGAATTTAGATTATGCATCTTTTTGGCGTCAGTTTTACACTCCACCGCATAAGGCTACTTTTGTTCATGCTGCATCCGTTGATTTGGTATGGCCTTCAGGCATCCGGAGTGGTGTTGTCCCTCCGGTTTTACAGGACCTTACATAGAGTACTCAGTTATATCATGCTCCATAGCCATCCCAGATAGGAAATTATGGTTGGACAGTCGGTATACCGACAACGTCGGGAGTTGATAGATATGTTGATATTCCTCGTCTTGAGATTTCGCAGTATCCAGCTGCGTTTTCATATGAGGATTTGTTTCAGATGCAGATGGGACTCCGTTATGTCATGTACATTGAGCATCGATGGAGCATAGATGAGTTGACTACTCATATTAACGAGCTTACTACTGCTGATGAGCAGTGATATCATCCTACACGTAGAGTAGATGATGATGGTGGTGGTGATGCAGTTGGTCTTTTTAATGATGAGTACCAGTTTGATGAGCCATAGTGTTTGTATGTACAATCAGTATTTGTATGTCCTATCAGTGTGTGTATCAGGGTTTTGTATTTACTAGCAGTGTTTGTATCGGTGTATTTTTAGTGGTTTGTATTTACTAGCAATGTTTGTATCAGCGTATTATCAGTATTTGTATTTACTGGCACTGTTTGTACCAATGTATTATCAGTGTTCGTACTTACTAGCAGTGTTTGCATCAGTGTATTAGTTTTGGATTTCCTATTTTGTTTGAGTGTCTGTACTTAACTATGTGAAGGAACAGACACAGTTGTGTTTGTTTATATTCACGTTTGTGGATGCTTGCCACGGGGTCGATCAGATGGCACTTGATTCACGAGACGCGGAACATGAACTTTATATTTAAACAAATGTTTTTGTAATGAAAATTCACAACATCTTCCAAAATTCTCAACATCTTCAATAATCTTCAATGTCAACTGAAAGCTGGTGTTTGTACCAAAAATGGGCACAACACTCTTCGGAAGTCTTTGAAGAGATAAACGCGAAGAATGAAGTTTAACATTGCGGATTATCTAACAAAAACTCCAAATAATATAAAGGTAAAGTGCAAAGACAAGCGATTTAGAGTGGTTCGGCGTTTTAGCCTACGTCCACTATGAAGTTTGATGATTTTATTGCTCGACACTCGAAGATTACAATTTCTTATAACACAGTACGATTGGTTTTGTGAGCTAAGTCTGAATTTAAGACAACCGTGGTGATTCTGAATAAATCTGGCAGAGTCTGGGCGCTCTTTAGCTCTTAGAATTATCCGACCCCTTTTCTGAATGACCAGGGGCTCTATTTATAGGTGTAGGAGGCTGATATTTCGCCTAAACTGAGGGGAGACCAGTTCTGGTACGTCAGGGGGCCCACATGCCCACTTTCTGGAAGTTCGGGCCCACTTTGGAATCGATTCGAAGCTACGTTCGAATCGATCAAGGAATTGTCCGATCGAGCTGAAATTTGGTGTGAACATTCTTCAACATGTTCTCAAGCTTCTGTGAAAATTTCATAGTATTTGGATCTGTAGATCCCAAGTTATGATCGATTCAAGATGGTGTTCTTCACCCTATGGATTTGTTCGAATCGATATGGTTCGAATCCATAGGGTCGAATCCATGCTCCTGCACGTGAAGGAGATGATGTGGTGTGTGTCCCTTGTATCGATCCGCTTTTCAATCCGTATTGACTGGGTCGACTCCATGTTCTTCGCCGCTTTGACTGGGTGGATTCGTGGTAATGGATTCGAAGGTATGCTCCTTCGAATCGATAGAGCGTACGTTCCCTTCGTATCGATCAGAGAACTCCATAGTCGATTGATTCGAAGACTTTACTACTGAATGGATTCGAAGATGGGAATGCTCAATGGATGCAAGGTAATGGGCTCGAAGACAATTACAAGACGGATTCGAAGCTCCTTCCACTTCTCGGACTCGAAGCATGGAATGGCTCCGATGTATTCGAAGTGTGATCCGTTCTGATCGATTCGAGGATGAGGCTCGCATTCGATGGATACGAACCATGGCCTTGTCCCGATGGATCCGAACATAGGCTGCCTCATGGATTCGAACTAAGGCCTCGTGGATGGATTCGAAGTAACTCGTAGGAACTGACTCGAACGAACATTCTTTGATGGTTCTGAACCATATGGAGTCGAACTGATGGATCCGAACGACCATCGCCTCATCGATTCGGAGCATCCTGACTCGAGGGATTCGAATGGCTTTAGCTTCATGGATTCGAACAGAGCTTGACTTGATGGGTTCGAACGGTGCCTCTACCTATGGATTCGAACCTAGGGCTATTCCCTCCACTTCTCATCGATGATAACTTGAGCATACGAACTCGGATTGCTCCGAAACTTGGAACGTTGGTTTCCACAGCTTCACTTGTCGTGTCTTATCAATTGTAGCCCGATCTGGATTCAGAAAGAATTCATCGATATTTGTAGTTGCCCAACAATCATCCAAAGTTGGAGACGTGAGATTCTGTTTCTTTTTCAGTCAGTTCCTTGGTATCTCGGCCTTGCCAAAAGGCGGGATAACATCTGCCCCCCAAAGTACGTTTTGTGTAAACATGACGTGCTTTGAAAAGCTACAATCTATCATTGGACAATTAGGACATGCTCTGCTGAAAATTGTATTCTTTGTCGCTGTAATAAACCGTCGTACGATTGTGATCGGCTGTTAGCTGTTTGGGTTATGACGAGATGAACATTTGATCCCTGTAAATGACAAAGATCAAACATTAGTCAGAGATACGTGCATACGTGTATTATCTTGACTTTGGTTAACGTTGCGTGATCGCAAGTCGTTGCTAGTTCGGATTGCTATCGAATTCTGCATCGGTCCTCTCCTGGACCGGTTTGAGATTCGAGTTAAAACATTGCTTTTATGATTGTCTATGATCATCCTCTTGTATCGATCCTCTCCTGAATTGGTATAAAGAGTAGACAAGCAACTTTTCACATTGAAACGGTCCGTCCATTTTCATCAGTGGTCTGTGATGGGTTCGAAGCTATGTTTGTTCGAATCGATGGCTTGAATTGCTGGTATCCGATGGATTCGAAATGGTCGTTCGAATCTATAGGTTTTGAATCACTGCATGCTAATGGTCGTGAAGTTAGTACTTCGAATCGATGGGACGCAACGACTCCAACTTAGCTTTTGTTGAAAGCTTCGAATCGATGTAGCTCCGCATCGATGAGGCTTTGTAACGATGCAGCCTTGATGGATTTGAAGTTTTGAGGGATTCGAATGCAATGGGTTCGAACGTGATGGATTCGAATGGATCAACGCGTGACCGGTTGGAGTTGGTCATTTTGACCGGGAGACGAATCGTCCCGTTTCCTACGTGAGGTCCATATAAATACGCGAGGCCGGTGTCACTTTCATTTTTTACTTTTTACTGTTGCTATAGCCTCTTCTTCGAATTGATCTCTCCAAGGCCAAGACAAACGTGCTTTCCTCAAATCGATCGAACCCCTTCACGCTTTCATTCGTAATAAAATCAGGTAATCAATGGATCGATTCGAGATGAGAAAGATAGAACTTAGAATTTTTGGCATCGATTCAGTCTTTCCTTCTGAAAATTTCGAGGAGTGATGAGATCTGAACGAAGTGGGTCGACTCGATGGAACTGAGGAATGAAACCATTCGAGTCATATCGATCAGAGTGTCATCTTTCATTGCTTCGCATCGATCCAGGAATGAGTCATTCGAATCGATTTTGAATGCATAGCTTCAAATCGATGGTTTTAAGAGAAAAAAGGAAAGAAGGCTCATGGCGATCGATTCGAAGTAGCGATACTCCGATCGATTCAAAGGATCTCAATATTGATCGATTCGAAGTCATGCAAAGATCATGGATTCGAAGTGCTCCTCTATCCCAAAGTTACATCGAGTCGAACCATATGGATTCGAAGCACCTGGAATTGAACTTCATCGATTCGACCCTCATCGATTCGTGTCGATGGATTCGAACGTCTTCGTCCTCTGAGACCATTGCTCTTTTGATTCGCTACATCATCTGAACTACGACCAATTTCAAGTTGTACTTTGATGAACTTAATGAACTTTAGCATACTTGACTCCGATGAGCTTCGGCCCTGCATAACTGAACTTGACTGTAGGATTATACTCGAATTTCCTTTGAAGCTCGTCGATGGAACTATGACTTAACCAATAATACAACTGATTTATACTTGAAGTGGTCAGTAGTGTCTGGATGGTGTGGAAGTGACGGTCAGCGATGACGGTCATTTTCATTCTCAAATCCCTAAGTTTTGTCGTGCGGACATCTTGTTTCAATCTGTAAAATCTGCTTAAGTAACGTTCAGCACTTGCACGGCACGACACATCCATACACACTACACTGGGGAATGCACGGGCTGTTTATGAACTTAACGTTGCTTTCTGATAAGTTAGTCAGTTATGGAATCTTCGAGCTCGCAACAGCAGGAGATTCAGAGTTCTCCTCCTCCGGTCCTTGTAGTTCCAGATATCCCAGCGGATATAATAGACCCTGCTCCCGACGAGCTACAAGACGCAATATTTATCGAGGATCCTGTTGATTCCATCCAGTCCAGTATTTCTGAGTCTTTGTTAGGCAGGATATGTTTGAAGCACAACATATCTCCGGATGATGTTTTATTGCCCAGTGCCAACGATAGACCACACAATCCTCCTGAAGGATATACAGCTTTTTATCGCCATGCTCTTGTGGCTGGAACGCTTCCTCTATTTAATCAATATATCAGAGAGATGCTATCATATTTAGCAATCGCTCCCTCACAACTACACCCTAACGGACATGCGCTGCTAAATAGTGCCTTCATCATATTTATGGACTGTCTCTTTCGCCCGCCAAGGCCAACCGAGATCAGATACATATTTAATTTCAAGAGCAGGGGCGATAGCCCATCCTTTACATTTTTGGAGGCAGTCAGAAATTGCCAAGTTATTATTGGAGCATGGACCAGACTAAGCTACTTTAAGAATGAATGGTTTTATGTCCGGTGTCCTCCTGGTTTCGCTAGGCGATGGTTGTCTAGACGTAAGTGTCCTCATATGTCGTTGTTTCTCTTTGATCAATAGCTTTTTGGCATTGCTATTGACATCTTGTTTTTCTTGCAGCCATTATCTCCAGACCCGATGGCGGGTACTACAAGGGCATAGTCCATAGTCTCCAAGAAGTTTCGAGCGAGCTGAGACACATCGACTTGGTGTTGAATGACTATAACTTAAGAACTCTCGGCTTGATTGAAATAAATCAGAGTATAGTCATCGAGGGGATGTCAAAGCCTACCTCAAAGAAGAAAAAAAAGGAGAAGAGGAAGAAGACAATGGCGAAGAAAATGCCCAGGATTACAATAACCGAAGTGTGCGATGAAGAAAGGACCCATACAGATGTAGAGCCGATGGCTGATCTTTCGGGCAACTTCGAAGAGTTGGGAAAAAGACGGAAAAGCAAGACCGTCGTTTCTAAAAAATTTAAGTCTAAGCGGTGGAAATCTGTGGATATGTTTCCTCCCACTTCCGGAGTTACGATTTCTGAGGCCGCCCCTTCTCATTCGAGAGATACTTTTAAAGGGCTTGACGACATTCCCATCCTGGATTTTATATTGATTCCATGTAATTCTGGGTTGGAGGAATTTCAAGATGTATTAAATATGAGCGAGCCCTTTCCTTTGAGTGCGGTCAACACTTCCGGTTGGTCTGGGGGTTTGCACATTTTCACACACTTCCACACCACTACATGACTTCCGCATATTAATCATTGTTTTGTAGGATTCTAATCTGTAGCTCCTTCTTATTGCAGGCGAGATGTCGGGTCGCGGGTCTACTTTGGATAGGCTCCGTAATGTGCGCCAATCTTCCCCATATTATGATTCTCGTAGGAGAGAATCAGATAGGGACCACGGGCAAGGTTACACTAGCCAGGAACGCTATGACAGGGATAGAGATTATTGGCGTGGCCATTCTGGCCATGATCGTACTGACAGAGATCGGGGCCATCAGTACCGATCACGATCTCGTTCTCCTCCGCCTTCTAGGGCCCCCGTAGATATCCCTGGGCCTTCACAGCAGCAGCAGCCTTCCCAATCTTCAAGGCCCGAGACCCAGCGGCCCAGAGTTGAACCACCGGCAGCTGCTATCGTTGAGCAGGCTCCGGCTGAGTTGACAAGCGAAGGTGCCATCCAGCTTGCCCAAATGAAGAAGGACTTCCCAGAAATCTGTATGGACGCATACGTTTTTCCTCCTCATCTCAAGAGGATTCCTCAGGATGCTGAAAATATTGCGCACAGCTATATTCGTGACTTCTATGTCCAATACAAGGAATGGTACAAAGCAGCCGTGAAAGCTTCAAAGGTAGCTTTTGACCGGGCGAAAGTTATTCAGGAGCGAGATGCTGAGATTGTCAAGAAAGACCGCATCATTCAAGTTCTTCAGTCTGAGATGGAGTCGTCTCGAAGCTCGGAACTCCAAGTACTCAAAAAGCATGAGGATGTTGTGGCCAAAATGGCGAGAATGCAGCAGGCACACTGTGCCACGGTTGAAGAGATGGGCCACCGCTATACCAACGTTGTAGCTGAGCGAGATGCAGCCGTTAAGGAGCTGAATGAGCTCAAGGCGAAATTCGCTGAAGTGGTGAAAGAGAAAGATGCTGCTAACACCACCGCTCAGGAGGCGTGTGACCGAGCTGTGTCACTTCGGGCCGAACTTGCTGCGGCGGTGGCCAAGTCCAAGTCTGTGGATGCAGAAATCCAGGAAAAAATTATGGCGGAGCACTCCATGATGGATGCTGATTTCGATGATCTCCTGGTTACATACAACGCCAATGTGTTAGAGCACAGAAATTTATCGTGGCTGGGAGATGACTCCATGATTCTATATAATGCCTGGACTAGATTGATGGAGGAGAAGAAGGCGGCGCATCCGGATGAAACACTAGATGACTTCGAGCTTGAGATGTGCTTGCTTACTAAGGAAGAGAGGAAAGCTCTTCATGAGGCGGTGGTTTCTGTGGCGAGAGAGAGGCTCGGGTTCCAACAGATAGAGATAGGTGAGGGCTCAGGGATTGAGCATCACGAAACGAGTGTTGGAGCTGCAATTCCGATATTGCCTGAAAACATCGGTGCGGTCAATCCTCAGTCTGTCCCTGCTTATAATCCGGACCAGCCGCATTTATCTTCTGTTGATGTTTCTGCCTCTGTATCTGCCCATACTGTGAGACAGGCTAAGGAAGGTAATCAAACGCCTCCCGTATACATTTAGTGTGGTGAATTTGGATCAATACCCACAGCTAACAATCTTCGTTTTTTCACATTTCAGTGACTGAAGTCGTTATCCCCGCGCCTCCTGCATCTCAGGCTTCTCATCAAGCGCATGTGGCTATCGTCACCGAAGCTACTATGACATCTTCTGTGGTCGGTGAAGAAGGGGTAGCGGATACGTTATCTTTTGATACTTAGATGATTGAGGAACTCCTCAATCAACCCAACGATCCTTTCATCGATCCATCCTTCTCCATGAGCGGGACCACTCCGGCTGTTAGTGTTTCCATGCCAGTCATTAGTATATCCAGCGTGGCCCAAGTACCTCGTGAAGATGAGATTTTGGCTGAGATCAATGCTGAGATGGGCGCAGTGACCGCCGGTATGGACCCGTCAGGCCATGCCCCATTAATGATGATATCGCATGGCGGCACTGTGATAATTGCGAGTGCTCCTGTTCCACCTCCTGCTACTGATTCTATTCCTCCGGCTCCACCCTCCAAAAGAATTTCTGTTGCCTCTAGCTCTGAGGAAGAGGTGGACATTATGTCGCCATCTGAGGGCAAATCGGAGAAGAGCAAAAGAAGGATGAAGAAGTTAGGTAGCAGCTCTAGTGGGACTTCCTCGAAGAAGAAGCTAAGGAAGAAGAAAGATTGAACTCCTTCTTAAGTTCTCTGTAGTGTTTTGTCTTTTGGTTTTCTCTATAGCCGTGTATAGATGTGGACTCGGCTCCCACTAGCAGGAATCTTTTTTCTTTTATGAATCATCTTGTAATCGAATTCTTTTTGTTGATAATGGAAATGAAAGTATATTCTCTTCCGTCTTCAATTCGATATTTGTTTTGGTCCTGCCCCCAGTCTTGGGGACAAATACGGAGTTGATGTATGTCTATACTCCGTCTCGCACTCTGGGAGTACGGAGTTAAGGAAATGTTTATACTCCATCTCGCACTATGGGAGTACGGAGTTAAGGAATGTTTATACTCCGTCTCGCACTCTGGGAGTACGGAGTTAAGGAATGTTTATACTCCGCCTTGCACTCTAGGAGTACGGAGTTAAGGAAATGTTTATACTCCGTCTTGCACTCTGGGAGTACGGAGTTAAGGAATGTTTATACTCCGTCTCGCACTCTGGGAGTACGGAGTTAAGGAATGTTTATACTCCGTCTCGCACTCTGGGAGTACGGAGTTAAGGAATGTTTATACTCCGTCTCGCACTCTGGGAGTACGGAGTTAAGGAATGTTTATACTCCGTCTCGCACTCTGGGAGTACGGAGTTAAGGAATGTTTATACTCCGCCTCGCACTCTGGGAGTACGGAGTTAAGGAAGGATCGTCGTATATCAATCCGATCTTGGCTTTGATGTGGTGGCTTGCCCCCAAGCTCTGGCTTCACTTAGCGAGTGGCCGGTCGTATCACAGCCACTCCTTTCTTGGATAAATCCCATTGCGTGATGAAATTTTAGTTCTCCGTGCATCGTGATGTTGTACATTGTATTTAATGAATCACAGCTCTGACCCGAAGAAATGGCATTTTATTGCTGAAATCAGAAAACACGGCAAAGTCAGTTGCCTTGTTATAAGTTCTAATTTCGAAATGCTGAAACAACTTTTAAAACGGAATTTAAACTAAATAGATAAACATAGCCTGTCAATTGTAGTGGCGATGAAGGCTTTCGTTATTCCAGGCCCTTGGTAAAGTTAAGCCATCAATGGGTGATAACTTGAATTCACCATCCTTGAGCTTTTGCTTAATCTTGCGCAACCCTTTCCATGTTAATCTCATGGGCGGGAGTGCCGGATAATCTTTCTTAGCGACTAGCTCACCAAGTTCAATAGTTTTAAGTCGGTCCTTGGCACTGTGCAATCGGGCAACTCGATTTCGGTGTATGATTGTTCTCAAATCAACCTGATCGCCCTGGACGACCCCAACTCCGTTGACGGTCGGGAATTTTAAAGTTAAACACCACGGGGCTATTATGGCCCTGAATTCAGCAAGGGCAGGTCGACCTAAAAAGGCATTATATGGCGACTCTACATCCAACACAACGAACTGCAATATTCGAATCGACCTACATTCTCCGGTTCCCAATTCAACTGGTAACTCTACCATTCCAACTGGTACAGTAGCGCTGCCATTGAATCCATAGAGATGAGTTTGGTAGGGTTTTAGACCCCCTGCTTTCATCTTCATTTGATTATAAGCATGTGCAAATATGATATTCATAGAGCTCCCGCAGTCAATCAGGATCCTCCTCATCCACATTGGGCCTACTTGGGTCGATATCACAAGTGGGTCGGTAGTCGGGCTTCCGACGTAGTCAACATGGTTGTCCCGGAAAGTGATGTCATTAGTCGTCGCTCTCTTCCGTTTGGTTGAAGGTTTACCGCCCAAGTTATCATCATACTCGAAGTTTGAGCGTTTAGCCAAGTTGCTATATGATTCCGTTTCCTCCCAGCTTCGAACCGCTGGATGAGGATTACTACTTACAGCATTAATTACCAATCTTCCTTCGCCACGACCCGGTTCTTCCTATCTTGCTTGATTCTGTGTATGATTTTGCTTTGAGGGGTCCGCTCCACTAGACAGCGGTGCCCGTACAAATTGGTCCAACTTTCTCTCCCTGATCAATTTTTCAACGAGGTCTTGCAGATGTCGACACTCGTTGGTATTGTGGCCGTAACTTTCGTGAAATCTACAAAACTTTCCTATCTGAATCTGTCTCTCCGATGATTGCTTCGGAGCAGGCTTCTTATATTGCTCAGCGTTGCAGGTTTGCAGATACACGTTCTCCAACGATGTATTCAATGGTGTGTAACTGTCAAACATCGGGGTCCTACGTTGCGGGCCTCGATTTTGGTCTCTCTTCTTATCCTGACCACTGCTGACTCTCGGCTGAGCTTGTTTATTCTGTATATTTAGCTGGACTTTTCCGGAACTCTCACCGGACTGCTTGACTGCCACATTACTCTGTATTCCTTCAGTTTTGGGTATCGCATCGCCCTGTTTCCTAGAATGTTTCGCGTCCTCTTGTCGCAAGAATTGAGCGGCTTTGGAGTAGAAACGGTCCAATGACGCGGGTGGTTTCCCAGCTAACCAATTTCCAAATTCCGAGTCGGGATCGATCCCTTTGGTTAACGCCATCAGAATCGAGTTGTCATTGGGATTGCTAATTTCCACGCATGTTGCGTGGAATCTCTCCAGGTAACACCTGAGCGTCTCTCCCTTAGCCTGGGTGACACTAGATAAGGTGTTAATGTCTTTAGGCCTAGTGACATGCATACGAAACTGTTCGACAAATTTCTTAGCCAGTTGGTCGAACAAAGAGATGGATCTGGGTGGCAACCTTGTGAACCACATTGTTGTAATTCCTCCCAAAGAGATGGGGAAGCTTCGACATTTTACTGCATCATCAGCCCTCGCGGCGCTCATTGACCATTCATATTTTAAAATATGTTGATTGGGATCAGAATTTCCTTCGTACAGAGGGAGAGTTGGCATTCTGAATCGCCGAGGAGGTTCAGCGTACAGTACTTCGTCAGTGAAAGGAGTTTGACTGCGGGAGATTCCCCAGTCGTCATTGATAAGTCCTTGGCTCTCGCGAATCATTTGACGTACCATAGTTGAATGTCGGGCATAGCCACATTCCGTGTAGGCTGAACTAAGGTGTGGTCGGGTTCCACAGCGCGAGCTTGGACCGAGCGTTGTCGACGGCCCATATCTCGCCTCCTTGGCTCCACATCTTCTGGGACGTATGGTTCAGGAGTACGCCCACGTTGTTGATCATTTGGATTTGATAGGTTTCGGGTATCATCCCTTGTCTCTACCGCGGCCGTTGTAGCGCGATCGCCTGTGGTGTGCTGTGGGGGCAATACCTCCTCGTGATGAGGGCCCGGCCTGGGAGCTAGTTGACGGTCCGACCCTCAATTGTCCCACAGTCAAGGCGGGTTGATATTCGGTAACTAGCGTATGACCTGCGTCCAACCTGGGACGTGTAGTTCTGCCATGATAGTTAGAGGAAGCATAACTTTCAGTGGACGAGTGGGAAGCATCATCCCTCCTTGTCTTCCTGCGCCTTTGGCGGTTTAATTGATTGGTCAATTCAGTGTTGGCACGCAACTGTTCGGCCAGCTGTTGCCGACTTTGAGTCAATTCTTGAAGCAATACATGAAACTCTTGTCTGGTTACTGGTTTAGATGGACCAAAGTGAGCAGTGTTGTCCTGATTGGACTGTAACTGCTACGTGGGATTTTGTACATCCCGACCTTCTTGATTAGCCGCTGTAGAAGTAGTTCTTGTACTGACCATTTTGAGTTGTGAATTCCTTTCCTAGATTTTATACAAATCTAAATAGAATGGAAGGATTCCGGAGTAGGGATATGGATCTTCCTCTTGGATTTTACGCAATCCGGTATCGATGGTAGATCCGAAGAGTAGGAGAAAAACTGGTTTTCTCAGTGAAAGCACCAAAGTGTTTGTACCAAAAATGGGCACAACACTCTTCGGAAGTCTTTGAAGAGATAAACGCGAAGAATGAAGTTTAACACTGCGGATTATCTAACAAAAACTCCAAATAGCAGAAAGGTAAAGTGCAAAGACAAGCGATTTAGAGTGGTTCGGCGTTTTAGCCTACATCCACTATGAAGTTTGATGATTTTATTGCTCGACACTCGAAGATTACAATTTCTTATAACTCAGTACGAATGGTTTTGTGAGCTAAGTCTGAATTTAAGACAACCGTGGTGATTCTGAATAAATCTGGCAAAGTCTTGGCGCTCTTTAGCTCTTAGAATTATCCGACCCATTTTCTGAATGACCAGGGGCTCTATTTATAGGTATAGGAGGCTGATATTTCGCCTAAACTGAGGGGAGACCAGTTCTGGTACGTCAGGGGGCCCACATGCCCGCTTTCTGGAAGTCCGGGCCCACTTTGGGATCGATTCGAAGCTACGTTCGAATCGATCAAGGAATTGTCCAATCGAGCTGAAATTTGGTGTGAACATTCTTCAACATGTGCTCAAGCTTCTGTGAAAATTTCATAGTATTTGGATCTGTAGATCCCAAGTTATGATCGATTCAAGATGGTGTTCTTCGCCCTATGGATTCGTTCGAATCGATATGGTTCGAATCCATAGGGTCGAATCCATGCTCCTGCACGTGAAGGAGATGATGTGGTGCGTGTCCCTCGTATCGATCCGCTTTTCAATCCGTATTGACTGGGTCGACTCCATGTTCTTCGCCGCTTTGACTGGGTGGATTCGTGGTAATGAATTCGAAGGTATGCTCCTTCGAATCGATAGAGCGTACGTTCCCTTCGTATCGATCAGAGCACTCCATAGTCGATTGATTCGAAGACTTTACTGCTGAATGGATTCGAAGATGGGAATGCTCAATGGATGCGAGGTAATGGGCTCGAAGACAATTACAGGACGGATTCGAAGCTCCTTCCACTTCTCGGACTCGAAGCATGGAATGGCTCCGATGGATTCGAAGTGTGATCCGTTCTGATCGATTCGTGGCTGAGGCTCGCATTCGATGGATACGAACCATGGCCTTGTCCCGATGGATCCGAACATAGGATGTCTCATGGATTCGAACTAAGGCCTCGTGGATGGATTCGAAGTAACTCGTAGGAACTGACTCGAACGAACATTCTTTGATGGTTCTGAACCATATGGAGTCGAACTGATGGATCCGAATGACCATCGCCTCATCGATTCGGAGCATCCTGACTCGAGGGATTCGAATGGCTTTAGCTTCATGGATTTGAACAGAGCTTGACTTGATGGGTTCGAACGGTGCCTCTACCTATGGATTCGAACCTAGGGCTATTCCCTCCACTTCTCATCGATGATAACTTGAGCATACGAACTCGGATTGCTCCGAAACTTGGAACATTGGTTTCCACAGCTTCACTTGTCGTGTCTTATCAATTGTAGCCCGATCTGGATTCAGAAAGAACTCATCGATATTTGTAGTTGCCCAACAATCATCCAAAGTTGGAGACGTGAGATTCTATTTCTTTTTCAGTCAGTTCCTTGGTATCTCGGCCTTGCCAAAAGGCGGGATAACAGCTGGACTCCCGATGATTGTTTAGTACTAATAAAATCGTACATAGAAACCGACCGTAGACACATGGAAGAGGAGTTGGAGCAAGATTTTTGGATCAATCTAAACGAGATTTTTAACAATCATCCTAGTTCTAGATTAATTCAAAGGATTTTGGAAACTCGAAGTACTTTTGTCACGTTTACTAGAGCTTATCTAAGATATAAAATCATTATAAATACAGTGAAGGAAGAAGATCAATTTCAGTTAACACGAGCTACGTTTGATTCCCGTTATTTGTGGGAGTATCATGTTGATTTTGCTGGACATGCAACATATAATCTCTGGATTGGATATATTAGACAATTTGAATGACGTTTGAGTTAGATAAATAAGTTTTTTAAGTTAATTACGTTCAACAAGTTCTTTGCACTTTCAGTAAGTTATATGTACTTTCAAATTCAAGTAAAGTCTGTGTTTTCAAAATCTAGTATGCACTTAACATAATAACAACATTTAACCCATGGAAAACATTAACAAACAAGACTTAACTTTATAAGACAAAAATAATATACGTAGACAACTTCATAAAAAACAAACAAGACAACAAACAGCAAAACACGACAACATCATGGAAAATGAACAAGACAACAAACAAGACAACCGATGATTAAAAAGACTGCCTTCGACTACCTAATAAGTTAATTGAACCTAATGTCCTTTGAAGCGTCTGAATTTGTTCTTCAAGTTCGTTAGCATACACAACTACTTGATGAGGAAGAGGATTGTCAATCCATTTCCAAAGTCCACAACCATCAGGAAATTACGGCATCTATAGTGGCGCCGACCGATGTCGATTCTGTTTCTTACAACAGCATACAAAATAGAAACCCCATAGTTACAGTAGATCTCTTGAGAATTAACCTCTTGATCTGTGCGAGGTACAAGGTGTCGTACTTCATTCCTTCGTCCTCTTCTCCAGTTAAGGCTATGTCGCTCTTCTCTTTGACATCTCCCGTTTTCTAGTTGCATGCGCTCTTGCACTTCCATCTCATGCTCTCTTACATCGACATTGTGTCTTTCCTCTATTTCAATATACCACTCGGTTGGTGGTTGAGGGGAGGATGTATTTGTTAGGCTACTGTGTTGTAATGGACCTTCGTATGAGTATGAGAAGGGCAAAGAAATATGATTGTAATTGATCATTTTTATATACTACTGCTACGATATGAATGAAGAGAAGTATGGCAAGAAAAATGATATTTATGTAGCATAGTACATTGCCCGTGTAATGTATTGCAACGTAGATACGGTGGTCGATTTGACATGACACTATGTCATTCTCACTCCACATCCAGTAGCTTTAATCCGTGTAAAGCAATGCATAGTGGGTACATTATCCGATGTGACCCGGCATTGTGCTATTATGACTTCACATGGCAAGCTTTAATACATCTAAAGCAGTGCAACGTGGCTACAGTGTCAGACAAGACCCTATCCCTTAACATTCTGTCTCCACATGACAAATCTTTAATCCGTATAAAACAGTGCATCGTGGCTACAGTGTCCGATGTGACCCGACACCGGACCATTCGGCCTCCACCTTTAGTGAAACATGGATAGTTGATTTACCATTATAACATTATGTAGTATAATGATTGTTGCCTCCATGTGATTAATCAATATGGCAACAGTGTCCCATATGACTAGACTCTGTGTCTTTCTGTATTCATTAAACAACAAGAGCTTATAAATAGAATTAAGGATGTCGAAAAACATACTCATTTAAACTTCCAAACTCAACATCGCCGTTCTTCTACCTATATTAAATGAGTTCCCTAAAAAGTTTGTGGTGCTTCTCATCTTCGTCATCTTCGTCATCTTCGGACGATTTCATTGAATATTGTAATAATCAACAAAGAATGTTTACTGCTGTAATGAGGGATTTAATGGCCTATGAGATTGTTGAAAGCACTACTTCAACCCAAGGAGGTAGCGTTATTGGAAGGAAAGACTTGCGTTATGGACGAGACCATGCTGGCGGTCATAATCCATTGATCAAGGATTATTCTACGGCGAACCCCATGTACGGGGATGTGGATTTTCGACGAAGATTCTGTATGTCAAGAATATCTTTAATCAGGTTCTCGACAAATTAACTGAAACAAACATTTTTTCCACCCACAAAAGAAATGGAATCAACGAACTTGGAATTTCTCCACTGCAAAAGGTTACGGCTGCACTTCGCATGATATCATATGGAACTTCTGGTGATTTACAAGATGACAAAGTGCGGATTGGAGACTCAATGGCAATATTAGGTATGAAAGAATTTTCTAAAGCCGTTCTTTGTATGTTTGGTGAAGAATATCTTCGGTCCCTAACCCCTCATGATATTGACAGATTGTTAGCAATGAGATCTCAACATGGATTTCCAGGTATGTTAGATAGCTTAGATTGTATGCATTGGAGGTGGAAAAACTGTCCAGTTGCATTGCAGGGCCAATACATAGGACATTGCAAAAAGGCAACTCTGGTATTGGAAGATGTTGCTTCGTTCGATTTGTATATATGTCATGCTTTTCTTGGAGCACCAGGTTCATTGAATGATATTAACGTTCTACGACGGTCATATTTATTTAATGACTTAAGTATATCACCTCCATACAATTACAAAATAGGAGACAAAGATCATTCCATGGGTTATTATTTGGTAGATGGAATCTACCCAAAATGGAAAACACTTGTGCAAGCATACAAAAGACCAAATAATGCAAAAGAAGCCAAGTTCACCAAACAATAAGAGAGTTTGAGGAAAGATGTCGAAGAGCATTTGGAGTGCTTCAAGGTAGGTTTCATATATTAAGAAAAGAGGTATACTACCACGATCCAGCGGTATTATCTGATATCATATACTGTTGTATTATTTTACATAATATGATTGTCGAAGAAGAACGTGGTGGGTACGAGCTTCAACTGAGAAACTATTCAGACATTGATGTGACATTTAAAAAAAACATTTTAAGGATCCAAACAATTTTGCCGAATACTAGCAAAAAATACAAGACATTTGAGATCCACAAGCTGGTCTTGATCTAAGAGAAGAACTAGTGGAACACTACTGGGAATATATAGAAAACCATTAGCAGAAGTGATGTTTAGATAGTGTTTGTGTTTCACTTATCTATTGTAATAAGTTGTTGTTGACATTTTGTAATAGTGTTTGTGTTTGAATTTGTTGTATCTATTGTACTAAGTTATTGTTGATGTGTTAATAATAACAACAACAGTGAGAATGGCAAAACAAGAATGACAGAAAACTATAACAATAGCAATAATAATAAAAATTGAGAACAATAGCATTATCAATAACTGCAACTAAAACAGCAACAACCACAATAACAACAACACTAACAATGACAATACAACTAACACTTAGGAGAACAAATAATAGATGCAATGCTAAGATACATAGTACGAACCGAATTTTCTACAAACCCTCATGACGCCTATGGTACTCCTCAAGTTGCTTCTCCATATACAATATATTTGCTGTTGAGAATTTTGAGAATGAAATTGATTTTGACTATGTTGAGAATTGAATATATTCTGATTGAATTGAGTCAGATTCTGATTATCTGATCTGAGTTGAGATAGAAATCTAGGAGATGAAGATTTTTGAGATTTTTCGACATTAATGAGATTGTTTGAAGATAATTTGTTGATGAGAGTAGGAAATGTAAAATAAATGGTGTAAATAAAATTTTGTAATTAGTAAGTTATATAGAGGAGGAAGGAGAGGGATAGGCAACGACCATTTACATGACCGTTACCACTTAGCCGGCTATAATATAGCCGGTTAAGTGGAAACAGTCATGTGAATGGTCGTTGCCAAAATGAAGGCTTAGCCGACCATAATAAAGCCGACTAAGCTTAGTCGACTTTATTATGGCCAGCTAAGCCTTCAACCCTCTGGGTTGCCAAAACAACCCAGAAGAGCACAACCGGCCCCCTATTGGGGGTTGGTTGCTTCCTAACTGACTCTCGGTTGGGAATGCGCTAATTAGCTTTGGTTGAAGTCATCATTGTTGTTTCTTAATTTATGTATTGTCATTCTTTTCTCTACTTTTTAGTACAATAAGGTGAAATTGCACCCTATATATAATATATAAAATTGAGCAGTTGTCTTTTCATTTCGACAATCATAGGTTATGACAGTGTATGAGTGAGTACTTTGAATGTGTATGCTTAAAGAGTTGTGTGTATGTTTTATATGTGCGTAGCATGTGAGTTCCCATATCTGCCTGGTTATGTTACTAGTTTGTGCTCTTGCTGGCTCATACCCTATGATGCCTTGTTTTATATTCCCAATGCTCTACTTTTACTTTAAACGGGTTGGGATTTTGCGTTTTCAGTGTAGGTTGCTGTGTTTTTCTCATAGGTTTACGGGTTTGTTTTAGTGTTTCATGCGAGTGTGTTTCCAACTGAGTCAGGTAAGTGTTGTGCACTTATTGGATTTTAACCTTGTTAGTTTATAATATAGTCAATGCTAAACTGTTGATGTTAAAATTTGTTCTGTGTTATGATTTTTGTGTTTTGGTCTATGTATTTAATTTACTCTTATATACATGGGCAAATGATTTCTGCAAAAGTAGTTCTAGGCCCATGTTTATATGAAATTACAGGCTGAATCGGGCATTTTTTTTTGAAGTTATACAACCATATTATATTGTCAAGCTTTCCTTTGAACTATAATTAAAGTCAAATTAAAGTCATGAGTTTTATGATGGGTCAATACATTTAATTTTGTATGCATACATAATGCATGTTCTTGTACATAATGCGAGCAGGTTCTATATCGTTTATTTTAGTTTGGTATACTTTTATTTGCATATGTATGTATAAAAAGATGTATATTTATATACATATATGTATTGTGCTTACTCTTTTTTGTATAGTTTCTTAGCAGGTTCAGGTA
Source organism: Allium fistulosum (assembly GCA_030737815.1). NCBI lineage: Eukaryota > Viridiplantae > Streptophyta > Magnoliopsida > Asparagales > Amaryllidaceae > Allium > Allium fistulosum. Next base: position 518,483,700 of record CM060906.1, on the reverse strand, counting down.
TGCGTACTGATTTGGATTGTTTCATCGGATTTGGTGGACTATGGAGTTTTATTGTTTTGCGATTCTGTTGTATTTTTATATTGGACCATAGTTCTTTACCTTTGGGTTATTTTTATTTTTATTTTTATTGTACGAGGGGTATCGCTACCTATCAGGCATGTTGACAGCTTCATTTTCCAATGTAGAATAAAATTACATGAGTGTTCTCCTCTAATGATAGAGGATCTCTCATTTTTCTCAACAAAAACCATTGATGTTATTGCATGTATCTTGTACAAGTATAAAACAAACTTTATTATCTCTAAACCTTCTTCTTCATATTTGAAATCTTTAACAGTTCTCAATCAAACCTGTCTAAACAATAAACCCAACCTACTCGAATTAGCAACCATTAATTTATGGAGAAAACAACAATAAAAATACATATCAAGCATAAAGCTCGATATGAGTGATATAGTACCCTAAACACAAATCATAGTGAGACCATGCTATCTAGCGGAACGGTCCACTCACTAATTCTACAACATCAAATTTGTTATTTCAAATAGACAGAACATCATAAGGAGAATAATGATCGTATGATCGTAAAACATCATTTCAACAATAAGTATGTCCTACACTTAATATCAAACCATGATCAGGTTTGATAGTCATTTATACTAAGTTGCCCCTTGAATCATCGTTTTCTACTAATGCCGAGTTTTGACATATCGTTGGTCACACAGACCTTGTACCTTCGTTTTCGAATAATGTCAAGAATAGACATTTAGGCTACAACCTAGGCCTTGCACATACGCTTACGTAAAATAGTGTGAACAAACATTTGGGATGCCACCAAGCCTTGAACTCACACTTTTGTATAATCGTCGTAAACAGACATTTGATATATCACATAGGCCTTGCACCCACACCTTCATATATTGTCGTAAACATGCATTTGGGATGCCACATAAGTCTTGCACCCACTTAGACCATTTTAAGGTTATATCAACAGATTTCCATTCCATTAGGTAAAATATTTTACCCTTTCTCTTTAACTGATACTGTTGGATGAGGTACACTAGAAACGGAGTAAAAAAGAAGAATTTCAAAAAAATCCTTTTATTAATTAGTTCGAGATCCTTAATTTGTGTTTGTGTAAATAAATATTTTCTTATTCTAAATCAAATTTAGTCTTTTGATTAATAAAAGAGATTTCTAATATTTTAATATAATTTTATAATTAAAATATTTATTTATTATTAATGTTTAAAATAAAATAAATTTATTAATAATTTAATCAAAATTAATTTATTTCAATTTATATTTATTATGTTATAACATTCGTATTCAAAATACGAATATCACAATAATATATATATATATATATATATATATATATAACCTAAAATATAGTTTCATGAGAAAATTGACCATTACATTCTATAGTCTATAAGATGTCTAAGTGTGATATATATGTTCAAGGAATATCTAAAATAAAGTATTTTATGTGAAGATGAAACAAATTAATATATATATATATATATATAGATATTTCGGCCATTAAATTATTTCCAAATAATATTTACTTTCAAACACACACGCACACATACACACACAGATATATATATATATATATACCATATATAAATTTAAAAATTATACATATACATATATATATAATATTTTATTGTAAAGAATATATATGTATTATATATATTCGATAATTTAAAGTATTTTAAAATATAAATATTAAATGTTTTGACTTATTAAAAAATACAACAAAATTAATTTTTTTATTAAATTTTCTACAATTAAAAAATATTTTTTCAATTAATTTAATTAGGCTACATTTATATAGTGTTTTGAAAATTCAGAATTTGATTTAAAAACCATTTTTACTTGGTAAAAAATATATAAAAATTAAATATAAAAAAAATTCTATTTTACCGAGATCCAAAAATTTTAATTTTATATTAATAAAATATTCGATTAGATTTTTAAATATATGTATACATATATTATATATATAAATCAAATTGTTTTATTTGAAACAACAAAGTAAAAAAATTAATATTTTTAATTATTTGTTTTAAACTAAAAAATTTATTTTAAATAATTTTTCTAAATATTTATTTAGACTGAATTAGTTAAAAGGACAAAGTTGGGAAAAATATTAACAAAATGCTATATTAATATGACATTATCTGTGTAAATGCTAAATTAAATTAGCACTATATTTACCACAAAAATGTTATATGTACAGCAAATGCTATAAACATATCGCATTACTTTGCAGCAGTGCTATATACATATAGCATTACTTTGGCCTTCAGCATAATTTTTTTGACTCGCGTCCTTGGTTTAAACAAAACCTTAAACTAATTCTTCCAACCGATTTTCCTCATTTATGTATGTATGTATATGCATATATATGTGTATGTATGTATGTATGTATTTTATACATAAAAATGTGACTTGTGTTTAAAATGATTCTAAAAATAAATAAGAAAGGATTTTCAGTTTTTTGTACTCGTCGGGAAAAAGATGTTTGAACAAAGTGGTGATGAAGACATACAAGTAAATAGATATGAGAAAATATATAAATCGGAAAAGTTAGATTTCTATGAAATGATTTTGCCCAAAGCCAATATGTGACAACCCACTATTTTTAAAATCTAAAATAAGTGATGAACGACATCAAAATATGCTTACAACTAATTTCAGATATTAAAAGATTTGGACCGTGGATAGATAACAATTTAAAATTCTAAAACAATGAATAAAAAGGAAAAACCTCACAATGGAATCAAACATCAATAGAAATTTACATTACCTCAATATTACAATTATTTCACAACGTTATCACATCAATTTACATTTCAATATAACAATTATCATAAACTCATACATTATATAACTATGATATAAAAAATATACCAAAGCAGCTATCTGCGATATAGCCTAACAATCTAAACTTACATTTTCTCGTTTGCTCCTACCTGCAACTTCAAAACTTTACAAACATATATAAAATAAATGGAAAAAGGTTTTAAATATATTTGGACTGCACCTAACCCTATATGCTACGGCCGTAGGCTCGATAGCAATTGCATAGGAAAAGAAAGCTTACGTACTCCTTTTGAAGGATCAAGCTCATATAGTTCTATTTCTTGCTCTTCCCCTACAATTACTTGTTAGCACATTGCACCTATAACATCCATGCAACCATCACAAACCAATTCAATCAACGCAACTAATGCAACCATCACAATCGATGCAACAAATGTAAGTAGTAGAAGAAGAAAATAGTATTACTACTCATCCATCACAACAAATCATCATATGGGGCAACCACAACAATAATAGTACACAGTCATCAAACAATATCTTATTTTAAATTACTGAAACTCCTTTTTATTTCTAAATATCACAAGATTGTAGCTATTTTATCCAAAACCACTTTTGGAAAACATATCTTCATTATCATTATTATTATTCACAGTCCCAATCTATTTTATAAATAATAAACTTTCCAAATATTAGTTTAAAATATAGTTGCAGTTATTTTTTATAAATTTCCCCAAAAAATCATAAATAATAACCTTATTTAATTTCACACTAAAATTTTAGTAAAATCTATTAAATCTTCGTTATTTACAGAAACCACCCAAAATTTTTAAATAACATTATCTATAATTTATTTATTTAATTTTCTAAATATTATCCAATTACTCTAATTAATTATTTTTAGTCCAAATGAATTTACTTTAATTAAAATCCAGAAATACGACAATCAACAATAAATATCCAACCAAAGCACAATACATTCAAAATATTGTAATGATTAAACAATCGTTTATAGAACATAACATACATCAACAAATATATTTTTCACCAGCAATTATGGATTTTACAAATTAAATTTCATTTAACTTAATAATATAATGCATATCAATGTGCTTTTGTCAACAGTCTTCAAACTCAGCAAAACCAGTGCCGAAATGTTCAGAATTTTACCATAAGTCCAAAAAAGAAACCACACAAAATCAAAGTTCATATGTGAAAGTTATAGAGATTAGTAGTTATACGACATTACTTAATAAAATAAAATAATAAAATAAAAGAATACAACGTACATATTCTCCTCTCCCTCTCCCATATGCATGCGTTGCCACCAGAACCCATACAATGCTAATCTTGAATTCTCTACAACTACAGGTCGCCTGCAATCGATCTGAAGCCACCACCGCAACGCTAATGTTGTAACCTCTTCCGCTGCACCCTAAATGTAACGACCTAAAATTGTTGTCAATTGAGTTTGAAATATTTAATTGATTTTAAATATTGAATTATTATTTTTATAAGTTAAATAGCTTAAATTTCAAATATTTATAATATTTAATAATTGAATCTTGGATTTAATTCAAATAAAAATGATTTCCAGAGCTTATTCAAATTCTATTTAAACCAGAATAATAATAGTAACTTTTAGTTTTCAATTAAAAGTGATTTAAACTAGTTTGGTAATAACCCGTTTTAATTAACGTGTGAAAATAGCCTTCCGGGGCACTATCTCGGAATTGGAAAAAACTAGTTCCATTGGGTTCGTAATAATGAATTAATAAGATGCCATCTAGTTTCATGGCAATCAGGCGTATCATTTGGTCATGAGAGCTCGAAACGCTTAGAAAACTAATTATAGAAATTAATATAATATAACTGTGTTTGAAAAGCTATCTTCTTCATATGAACGAATTAGGTCTCGAGACTAGTTCCATTGAGTTCGGAATAGGTGTATTTAGTATAGAATGCCAGGTGGCACGTCTCGATAGGAGTTCGAGATTTTCGAACGCTTTAAGCTTGACTTTTTTTTATATAGAGTAGATAAAGATAGACGCATGAGATGTTCGCCTAAATTTCCTATGAACTCAAAAGAGGGAAACCCTGAAAACGTTTGAGTGAAATCTATCAATAAAAAGAAAAAATCGAATCATCTTCAACAATATCTTATATAATAGTCGAATTGCTAGCGAACTATACATCCTAAGCAAGATAGCGTTGACGTCTTTTATTTCCGCATTTTTTCTTTTTTCTTTTTAGTAAAGTTCTAATTCTTTTTTAATATATAAGAGACGACCCTCTCTTATTGATTGGAGAGCTTGAGCGCAGGTTCAAGAACTTTGATATCCCGTATTTTGAATATTATAATATGTACACCATACCCATACTTACATCAGACCATACTCCTACCTTTAGCCCATACCTTATAACCATACCCCCTTAACTATTTAAGTCAACATGTTTCACACGAGAAGTGTTCGTTCATGTTTTTTTCAAATTAATCCTCCTTCAATCCAACGATCAAGATCATCGGTGCCACCATAAGCATTTTCAGGCTTTGACTAGCATTTTGTTCATGACGTCGAGATGTTGGAGTTTAACGGTGGAGATTGGTTTTAGTGACGTGATGCGATCGAATTTCTTCATTGAATGACATTCGGCGTTTGGGTTCGCCAGGGGCCCGTGGGTGATCGGAGACATCGAGACTGAGGGCAATGAGCGAGGCGAGGTCAAGGATGGGCTAGGGCAAGGCTCGGTGAACTCTGGTCGTGTAGCGGCGGTGAATGGCATAGATGAAGTCACGTTTGTTGCTAAACCTGGAGCATGAAATCGCGATGAGGAAGATGGATAAAAGGCCCAAATGGAGTTGGATTAGGTTAATTATAAAGTTAATTACTGTAATTAAAAAAATAATTATTTTAGTTAAAATCGAATCCTTATAATATGTATAACTCTTTCGTACGAGGTCGAAATTGGATGCGACGAGTTGTGTTGCGATCGTATTAGGGAATACTACGATATAGAGTTGGTTTAGATGGATTTGGAGCTAGTGGGAATTTGGGTTAAAATTGCACGCCTGCTCGATTTTAATTCAAACCGGAACACCTTGGCGACAAATGGGATTTCGGTGAGTTAAAATCACTTTTTGGTTAACCAGTAATATTATACAGTTGATAAAAATTGTGATTGGATGTTTGGATGATTTACTATTTTATTAGTTGGTTTGGATTTATTCCCGCCCTTAGAGCAGATGACCTTTTATATATACCCGCCTTGTAGCGGACGACCCATATCATATAATTATATATATATAAGTTGTGATGCAGGGGGATAGATTGGAGGGATCCAACGAAATTCCTTGCTATGGCTGATTTGTTTCCAATAAAATTCCTGTTATATAAATTATTGGATATGAAACCTGATTTATGGACACTACTGGTTATGACATTATTTATGTTCAAAACTAAAAACCTGTAGTAATAGAAAACCAATATCGATATTGGTTAAGCGTTTGGTAGCTATTGGCCTTGAATTAGTATTTTAAAAATACTATAAATTGTCATTGGAGTTGGAGTTGAATTTTGAGACAGGAAATGATTTTAAAGTCTGAATTTAGGTTTCGGAAATATTTTGTTTAAAAGGACTAAATTTCTATTTTACTCCAACCTTATTATCTGGCATTTCTAACTCAGTACAAATGTTTTTAAAAGTTATATTTAATATTGTTTTTAAAATTATTTATATTTAATATTGTTTTTAATTTTTTTTTTTATATTTAATATCGAGTTATTTATCAATATTTTAATATTTTGAAAAGTTAATTAATTTAAAAATAAATATGGATTGAAATTAATAATAAGGATTTATTAATAATGTTTTGGAAATAAATTATTACTATTTATAATAATGGTAAAGATTAATTATTATTGTTTATTTAATATCATTTTGAAATTATTAATCATTATTTTTAAGATATTTTAAAGTTAAGAATTATTAATTATTTATAATGTTTATTATTAATAATTATTATTATATAATAATGTCTTTTAGTAAATGATTAAAATTTATTTATAAATGTTTTCGAGATTTATAAATAGAGTTTCTAAACAGATTTGAGTTTTATAAGAGGAATCTTATAACATGGTTCGAAAAAAATTTAAAGGAAGATTAGTTAAAGCGTAAAAGGAGTTCATAAATGGCTTATAGATTTATAAAGGGTTTATAAATGATTTAGGAATGTATAAAAAGGAGTTTTATAAATAATTTTCATAAATTAATGAATGTGGTTATATATGGGTTTAGAGATTTGTAAAGGAGTTTACAAATGATTTTTGAATTGTAGGAAAAGGGGAAATCTTTCTCAACCTTATGAATGTACTTATACCATTGAGATAAGTATATGGATATTTTCCGAAGTACTGAAAATATAAGGATTTGTGAATGTATCTTTGTAAAAGTAATTTGATACAAGAATTTACATGATGAATTTAATTAATGAAAAGATTAATTAAGGAGGCTAGTGGTCACTTACGTGCTTAACTAATGTTGGTTTTCCCATTTGAAATAAATCCCTGATTTGAATGTTTATTTATTTGATAGTTAAATAATCGACTATCGAATTTGGACCCAAAACGTAACTTTGGAAATATATAGGAGAAACACATGAGTTATATGGCACAGTCATCTCCGATGATGCTGTATTATGCGTATAAATCTCGTTTTGTTCTCCTAGGACAAATAATAAGAAATCCATCCACTAACGGTTAGTAGGTGATCTCCGCTCTTATCTTTGACTATTTATTCCCTAAAGAATCGGAGTTGAGTTTACCAGAAACTATTGAATGTCCTTTCCAATAGACCGAAATTGGAAATATTAGCCGAAAACCACTTCAATCCAACTTAAGCGTTTCGAAGTGAAGACATCTTGAAGATGGTGGAATTGAAGACGGAGCTCTCAAGCGTTTCATTCAATCCTAAAACGAACTTGTATGGATGAATGCTGACATTTCATTGTTGCTTGGAAAGCAGTATTAGCATTCCAAGTGGGAAGTGCTATGTAAAAAGGTAAAACGTAGCCTCAAGCCTCATCAACTAGGAATGAATACAGTAGGGGAGATGTAGCAGGGCTAAGTGGGTGGCTCCTAAGTAGGGCATGATCATCCTAATCTAGTGTCGATATTATCTCTCATTTGTATGCTTCGGGGCCCATTAACGGAGGGCTGATCATATTCGGTACTACTAGTCAAGTGGTAGGCTGGTCTTGTGTTGGTAGGGGATCCTGGCGAGGTCCTCTTGTTATTTTATCTAGAGATGCACTGTGACGAGTGGTACCCTAGTAGCCCAGTCATTATATGGAATCCATTCTCCAACACGAGCTTTTACGGTTTTAATTGTAAACCTATTATGCTGGAATTTAATTAATGTAACAATTTCGGCTATGATTAATAAGTATTTGTATCTTAGACACTATTATACTATCAGAGAATTTCATATGAAATAGTTTGGTTATCGTAAGATAAAAACCTGTCCGTGTTTATGTGCGGCATGGTCTTATGAGATACTTTTGATTTCAAAGGTTTTTATAACTTTAAAATCTAGTCGGGTGTGGTTTTCTCATGTTGGTTTACCAGACTGACTTGGGTGTTATTTTATTATAATACTCGGGTCAGACCGAGCATATTATAGATTTAGTTTGGATTCTTTGGAGCTTCAGGAGATGAGCTGGAGGCCTAGCACGTACATGGTTATTTTTTCGCTGCATTTAGTTGTTTATTTAACAGCACTTGTGATGACAGATTGTTATAACTGTCTAGGCTGACTGTTAGTTAGTGAACTCTGATTTGATCTATGTATATTACAGTTATTTTCTTCTTGTGTAAAGATCCGTTTCATATTATTTAATCGTTCCACTGTGAGATTCTATGTTGTTTAGTTTCTTCTTGCCCTCTTTCTTTCCTCTAACAATCTGCATTTCTGTTTGATTTGAGTTGGACATGTGTGGTTTATTTTCAGCTTGAATTATGCGGATTTGCGGGTCATTACACTAAAGTTTCGCCACCTCTTGAATTTGCCCCACCGCCAATAAATTTCGATCGGAAATTCATCAATTCCAGCCAACTCGACGTCTATTTGATCGATCTGACCATATGGATTGACTCTGCTCGACATCCTCTCCAAGCCTGCACCTTCCAATCATCTCATCATCACACATCCACAATCGATCACCAAGCCTTAAAACGAACGGCTGAGATTTAATTGCCAATTTCCAACCACCTTGAATGTCGTACTCAAAAACGAATGCTTGTTGTCAATTTTATTCGTCGAAAACTTACCAACGATATATAATTCGACAGGGTTTGGACACTTCTGGTTTTACTCACTTTTTAATTAATTTGGTAATCACCATTAGATAGTAAATAGGTTAATTTCACGACTAGTGAAGAAAACTAAAGATAGAAGTGACGGCTAAGGTTCCGTAGCCTTATTTACATAGTCGTTAGGCTGAATTATGGGTTATTTATTGTAACAACCTGAGCTTTTGTGAGAATTTAATATCGTCATTAAACGATTATTGTGATAGTTAATTGATAATTGAAGTTTTAATCGAGTTGAAAATTCTTTTGTAATTCGTTAAAAGAATTTTGCGGGCTTTATAAATAAAATTTTGAACATGATCCCTTGTTTATTTTGGGCCGGGACAATTATCATTGCCATTCCCTTTTTTCGTTCACTCGTGAAAACCCGTCCCCTTTACCCTCTATTCTTTTTCATTCGAAATCAAAACAAAGGTAAAGCCCTAAACGAAAAACGAAAAAAAATGGCGGCACAAATTCCTTCGTTTTCGTTCGTTGCTCATCTCAAAAATTAGGGCATGGAAGAAATCGAAGATAGTGGCTGCTAGGATTAACTTCGTTCGCTTTCCTCGAATCGCTATGGCTTCGTCTCCCTGCTTGGCTCTCGGTTGCCTCGATTAGAAAAAGGTGAGTGATTTTCTTCACTCACTTCTAATTCTCTCTTAGTTTAGTGCTTCAGCCATTCATTTGTATATCGCTGTGGATGATTTCGTTGATTTTGTCGATCTCGTATAACTTGGTGAATTTCTGGTTTGATGAGTTTTGTCTTGAGGTTGATGGTGTTCCTCATATTACCTACGGTGATTTCGTGTGAGTGCTTTCCCCTCACATTCGAATTTTAATCCCAGTTCAGTGCTGTGGCGGTTAATTTTGTTTTGATGTTGGGTTTCTCTGATTTAAGCAAAATTCATAGAAATTGATACTGCTTGTTCATTTATACGGCTCTGGCGAATTTTGAACAGTTTCAAACTTATGTTTTAGCCAATTGATTTTAGCCGGACTTTGATGATTCACTGACTTGTTCAGTTCGTTCTTTTTGTGTCACTTGGTTGACACAATTTTGGGTTTTCTGCTCCGACTTGTTTTTGAGGTTGTCTGGTTGTTCATTGATCTGTGTATATATACAGTTTCACATTTTAGCTCGGTTGCACTTGCAACCTGATGTTGAAAACTTAGGGATTTTGAAAATAACTATTAAAAACATACGACTTCAGAAATTAAGTATAAAGTTTTATTCGAACAAAGTTTATACTGTTTTGATGCTTTCTCGACCTTTGTTGCTTTGTTTTTGACAACCAGGGTTTTAAGTGCTTTGGAGGTCGTTATGTGTTTAGCACTGAGTTTCGTTTTGAATTCGGTCTGTGTTTGATTTTTCCACTTGCTGCTGTATTGACTTGATGGTTATCCTCTTTGGGTGTCTGCACTTAATATTGTGTAGCATTGTTATGGTTGTATATGTTGCCTTTGGCATCCCTCTTTTTCACTGTCACGTTTGCAATTGAGCTTCTTTTGATCTTGCACTGCTTCATCATGTCGCTTGATTTGTTTCATTTGAGTAGTATCATTTCCTTTTGTTCTCGAGTGAGATACATGCATACACTTTGTATAGTGCTACTGTCTTAATACTGTGCACCTTTATGCCTTACATCCGGACTTGTTCCTCTGGTCTTGGAGGCTACTCCTTTGTTCTGTGATTATTTATGTCCCCTGAGATAAATTGTGTGGTATTACACTATATCGCCACGGTTGCAAGAAATCCATGTTCATACACGTAGCTTGGTCGTTTGACCCATGAGTTTTATCAACCAGTTGGAGTTCTCTTGCATCCCTTGAGTTGTTGCATTGTTCATATATGGTTATTCATAACCATTTTATTTTTGTTATGAGCATTTCTAACATGTGCACAGGTGCACTCATTTGGCTCTGCATTAGATTTTATATTTGGATTCATTTTGCCATGTCCAGTTTGTTATGTACATTCACTTGTGTACATAACTCATATTTACTTGATTGCAGCTTTATACTGCCGCCACTTACTAGTGCACTATTTGGTTCATGTTGCATTCACATGCACACTTGTTCATCATTTAGTTCACGTGTGCATTTGTATTGCCGTCTTCATGTACCTGAATACATGTTGTCGCTATGCTTTTGTAGTTCAATTGTGTTATACTACTGCCTTTGTTCTCGAAATTGAAGTTTGCACTGCCTAGTTCACTATCACACCCATGTATTGTCTCTCCTGTCCACTGTTTATCTTAGTGGCCTTCACTTCGGCTGGCATTAGAGTGTGCGGCCTGGTTGCTTGCTGATTTATCTTCTTGTGACTGTAATTTTGTTGCATTCTTGCCTGGCATTCACGTGATGCCACCTCAAAGTTTGCACATTGATATGTTGTATTTCTATCCATGTTGAACTAGATCGGATATTGAATTTTATTGTGATCAGAGCTGCTGCAGTCTCTGTTTTCTGTCGATTGAGTGGAACTGGGGTCGAGACTTGATTTTTATGTCTTAACAATTTCAATTAAATTTGTACCTTGAGTTGAATCCAGTAAATGCTCGGGTTTGACCTTGCGATCATTGTGATTTTCACTGGGCTTTTGTGTATCTCCTGCGATAGTGGCGAGGCAGTACACGCGTGCGTGTACTGCAGCCCTATCAGATTTGACAGTTTTAAATTGATTTAGTCGATTTGATAAATTGTTTATTTATCTCTGTTGATGATTTAAATCTGCTGATTTTTGTTAAACACTGTTAAGTGTTATATTGACCGCTATCCGGTTTCTTTGTTTAAAGAATCGGATGGACGGGAATTATTGTGACTGTCGTCTATTTAAATTATTACTGCCTATATGCACTAATAAACTGGTTTGAATTAGACTGACCTGGGTATTATTTTCTTTTGAATGTAATACTCGGGTCAGACCCGAGTTATTTCAGGTTGTAGATTTTCTTCTTTGAGTTGCTGTTCGGGATTTGAAGACTTTTCGCATCTTCTGAAGTTGTCATTGTTCTTTTGTAGTAGTCGTGTCATTGTATAGAACGATATGTGTTCATGTATATTAGTCGATAATGTACGTGTGTATATAACTTCTAGAGTCGACAGTTGTAGTTGTATCGTATGTATTGTGTCAACTATGTATTAACTGTCATCAGTTATATATATATGAGACTTTTGTTTTTATCTGTGTTCCGCAATTATATTATCTGTGTTATTGTTATATCTAATGTCCTAAACTATTATGAACTATCGTGGTTTGTTTTATATTGATAATTGGGTGTGTCGATGGGAGTAAATAAATAATAGATGAAAAATAAAAAGTATATACCATTCCTATCGAGATAACCAATATTAGTGTAAGGCCAACTACGGATGGTCGCTCCTATCCAGCCTTATTCTTCGTAATAATAGACAGTATTTCTTTTAATACTCTTTGTTATTATGAGCATAGAGGTGGGGCGTCACAGTTGGTATCAGAGCTTGGGGTTTATGGACATAATATAAAACATAACTTGGATGGAACATATGTTACAACTATTGGTCGATGTTTTATTTGTGGTTGAGTCAAAACTAAAGTTTTGAAATTTTGATGAAATTTTTAAATATCGTTATTTAAAAATAAAAGTGGAATTGTGTTTTGTTGTTTGGATGAAATTGTGTTCTGATGATTTGATTGATTTGTGTTCTATTTATCAGAGTGCGCAGCGGAAACAGTGAAACTGTCTTCGCTGAGTACAACTGATAATCTTTTTGATTTAAGAATCAAAATACGAAATTGATATGAATTCCAATTGTTGTTTACATAGCTGTAATTATTTGTTTCTTTGAGAATTTTGAATCCAAATTGAGAATTCGAAGATTACAGTTATGAGATTTTGTTGAAATTTTCGCTGGCTTTCTTTTGTACTAATCATCTATTGATTAGATTTTGCTGTTTTGAATTATCTTCATTGAAGATACATTCGAATGATTTCTTTGTTCATTTTATGGTACGTGCAAAAAAAAAAAAAATTTGAATTGCACGTTATTGCATTTATTTTACGTTGAACCGATGCTTGGTTATGAAACGTATTTTGTTGCCGTTATTTTTATAACGGGATTTTACACCAATGCTATATTTTGAAGTACGGTGTTTTGTGGCATTTTGATGAATGAAAATTCACTGATATTACATTTTGATGTAAATTATTTTGATGAGATTTTGACGTTTAAAAATTACTGTCACCTTGGCTTCAGTAACCGTCAAGTTTTAAAAGTGGATTTTCAAGCGGTTATTCCGCAATACTGATTTGTGACCGTTTTTACGGTATTTTGAGAAGTACAATTTCCTTATCGAAATTGTTACTAATATTGCTGTTTTAATCACGTGATTGGAAACTCGTTTAAAAATGAAAATTGTTTTATAAATTTTTAACGGTTTGCGTTTTCAAAAGGATGAGAAAGCGACTTAAACGTTCAGCAAAATCGAGGATTATGACCCCTTTCTTTTACTGTTTCGCTTAACTCCGGACTTGTCCAGTTGAGAATGTGAATTGTTATTTTTGCAAAATAAATAAAATTGCTTTCGGGAATTTTAACAGTTTGCGCTTTCAAAAGAATGAGGAAGCGATTTAAACGTTTCAGCAAAATCGAGGACTATGACCCCTTTCTTTTACTGATTCGCTTAATTCCGGACTTGTCCGTTTGAGAATGTAAAGTGTATTTTTACAAAATACACAATTTTGCACTTTCAAGGAAACGATGAAGTGATTTAAACGATTTAGCAAAAGTGCGGAGTATGGAACCACACTTTTACTATTTCGGTTAATTCCGGACTCGTTAATTGAATATCTGTTGTTTTGATGATTCTACACTTTCAAGGAAACGATGAAGAGAATTAAACAATTTAGTAAAACTCGTGGTTATGGGACATGTGCGTTTACTATTTTGGTTAATTCCGGACTCGTTAATTGAAATATTTGATGTTTTCGTGTGCTTTCGAGCCACTATGTTGGACCTTCGGGTCATATGTTGGACCTTCGGGTCAAATACCAGTACTAGACCTTCGGGTCATATGTTGGACCTTCGGGTCATTTGTTGGGCGCCAAAAATTATGTTGAGTACTTGGTAGGCTTCGGCCATATGTTGTTGCACGTGCGGCGAATTAAAAACTCGCCATCTGATGGGATCGATCCAAGCTTTTATGTTGATTTTCTAGTCTTCTTAATTGATTTCTAGATATTTGTTGCTTCCAATTATCTGCAGGTAATTGGATATTTGTTGATATGAGTTCTGATTATCATTTTTGATAATCAGATATTTGTTGTTTCTAATTATCGCTTGTGATAATTAGATATTTGTTGATATGAGTTCTGATTATCGTTTTTGATAATCAGATATTTGTTGTTTCTAATTATCGCTTGTGATAATTAGATATTTGTTGATATGAGTTCTGATTATCGTTTTTGATAATTAGATAATTGTTGTTTCTAATTATCGCTTGTGATAATTAGATATTTGTTGATATGAGTTTTGATTATCGTTTTTGATAATCAGATATTTGTTGTTTCTAATTATCGCTTGTGATAATTAGATATTTGTTGATATGAGTTCTGATTATCGTTTTTTATAATCAGATAATTGTTGTTTCTAATTATCGCTTGTGATAATTAGATATTTGTTGATATGAGTTTTGATTATCATTTTTGATAATCAGATATTTGTTGTTTCTAATTATCGCTTGTGATAATTAGATATTTGTTGATATGAGTTCTGATTATCGTTTTTGATAATTAGATAATTGTTGTTTCTAATTATCGCTTGTGACAATTAGATATTTGTTGATATGAGTTTTGATTATCGTTTTTGATAATCAGATATTTGTTGTTTCTAATTATCGCTTGTGATAATTAGATATTTGTTGATATGAGTTCTGATTATCGTTTTTGATAATCAGATAATTGTTGTTTCTAATTATCGCTTGTGATAATTAGATATTTGTTGATATGAGTTTTGATTATCGTTTTTGATAATCAGATATTTGTTGTTTCTAATTATCGCTTTAGATAATTAAATATTTTCTGATTTGAGATTTAATTACCGCTTTAAATAATTAAATATTTGCTAATTTCGAATTTAATTATCGCTTTAGATAATTAAATATTTGTTGAATTTGAGATTTGATTATCGTTTGTGATAATCGAATATTTGTTGAATTTGAAATTTGATTATCGTTTTTGATAATCGAATATTTGTTGAATTTGAAATTTGATTATCGTTTTTGATAATCGAATATTTATTGAATTTGAAATTTGATTATCGTTTGTGATAATCGAATAATTGTTGAAATTGAAATTTGAGCATCGTTTTGATAATTGAATAATTGTTGATTTGTTTTCGGACTGTCGTTTGGATAACTAGATTTTATTGAATCGCCGTTTCTATCTAATTCTGTGAATAATTAGAGTTTGTTGATTATGAGATTTGTGGTTTCTAGTTAATTATTGAATAACTAGATATTTGCAGTTGAGATTTGTGATTTGTGTTTCATAATTATCCTTGTCGATAATTATATTTTGTTGTTCTCTAATTAACGTATCGCTAATTAGATATTGTTGTTTTGTGATTTTTCTGAATTTCAATTATCTGGTTGATAATTAAATATTGCTGATGGTTGCATTTATTCAGGTTGCTGTCTTCTGATTATCTTTTGATAATTGGACTTTGTCGAGAATTTGTAAAATTGCTTTTAAGGAATTGAAAGATTTCTTTGGCGTTTGTATTCCCGTCTTTTATTTTCTAGCTTAACCAGTTTAGGTTAGAAAATTTATTGTTATTGAAAACCTTAATTATGAAAATTGCGGGGACGCAATTTTTATAAGGAGGGGAGTCTGTAACAACCCGAGCTTTTGTGAGAATTTAATATCGTCATTAAACGATTATTGTGATAGTTAATTGATAATTGAAGTTTTAATCGAGTTGAAAATTCTTTTGTAATTCGTTAAAAGAATTTTGCGGGCTTTATAAATAAAATTTTGAACATGATCCCTTGTTTATTTTGGGCCGGGACAATTATCATTGCCATTCCCTTTTTTCGTTCACTCGTGAAAACCCGTCCCCTTTACCCTCTATTCTTTTTCATTCGAAATCAAAACAAAGGTAAAGCCCTAAACGAAAAACGAAAAAAAATGGAGGCACAAATTCCTTCGTTTTCGTTTGTTGCTCATCTCAAAAATAAGGGCATGGAAGAAATCGAAGATAGTGGCTGCTAGGATTAACTTCGTTCGCTTTCCTCGAATCGCTATGGCTTCGTCTCCCTGCTTGGCTCTCGGCTGCCTCGATTAGAAAAAGGTGAGTGATTTTCTTCACTCACTTCTAATTCTCTCTTAGTTTAGTGCTTCAGCCATTCATTTGTATTTCGCTGTGGATGATTTCGTTGATTTTGTCGATCTCGTATAACTTGGTGAATTTCTGGTTTGATGAGTTTTGTCTTGAGGTTGATGGTGTTCCTCATATTACCTACGGTGATTTCGTGTGAGTGCTTTCCCCTCACATTCGAATTTTAATCCCAGTTCAGTGCTGTGGCGGTTAATTTTGTTTTGATGTTGGGTTTCTCTGATTTAAGCAAAATTCATAGAAATTGATACTGCTTGTTCATTTATACGGCTCTGGCGAATTTTGAACAGTTTCAAACTTATGTTTTAGCCAATTGATTTTAGCCGGACTTTGATGATTCACTGACTTGTTCAGTTCGTTCTTTTTGTGTCACTTGGTTGACACAATTTTGGGTTTTCTGCTCCGACTTGTTTTTGAGGTTGTCTGGTTGTTCATTGATCTGTGTATATATACAGTTTCACATTTTAGCTCGGTTGCACTTGCAACCTGATGTTGAAAACTTAGGGATTTTGAAAATAACTATTAAAAACATACGACTTCAGAAATTAAGTATAAAGTTTTATTCGAACAAAGTTTATACTGTTTTGATGCTTTCTCGACCTTTGTTGCTTTGTTTTTGACAACCAGGGTTTTAAGTGCTTTGGAGGTCGTTATGTGTTTAGCACTGAGTTTCGTTTTGAATTCGGTCTGTGTTTGATTTTTCCACTTGCTGCTGTATTGACTTGATGGTTATCCTCTTTGGGTGTCTGCACTTAATATTGTGTAGCATTGTTATGGTTGTATATGTTGCCTTTGGCATCCCTCTTTTTCACTGTCACGTTTGCAATTGAGCTTCTTTTGATCTTGCACTGCTTCATCATGTCGCTTGATTTGTTTCATTTGAGTAGTATCATTTCCTTTTGTTCTCGAGTGAGATACATGCATACACTTTGTATAGTGCTACTGTCTTAATACTGTGCACCTTTATGCCTTACATCCGGACTTGTTCCTCTGGTCTTGGAGGCTACTCCTTTGTTCTGTGATTATTTATGTCCCCTGAGATAAATTGTGTGGTATTACACTATATCGCCACGGTTGCAAGAAATCCATGTTCATACACGTAGCTTGGTCGTTTGACCCATGAGTTTTATCAACCAGTTGGAGTTCTCTTGCATCCCTTGAGTTGTTGCATTGTTCATATATGGTTATTCATAACCATTTTATTTTTGTTATGAGCATTTCTAACATGTGCACAGGTGCACTCATTTGGCTCTGCATTAGATTTTATATTTGGATTCATTTTGCCATGTCCAGTTTGTTATGTACATTCACTTGTGTACATAACTCATATTTACTTGATTGCAGCTTTATACTGCCGCCACTTACTAGTGCACTATTTGGTTCATGTTGCATTCACATGCACACTTGTTCATCATTTAGTTCACGTGTGCATTTGTATTGCCGTCTTCATGTACCTGAATACATGTTGTCGCTATGCTTTTGTAGTTCAATTGTGTTATACTACTGCCTTTGTTCTCGAAATTGAAGTTTGCACTGCCTAGTTCACTATCACACCCATGTATTGTCTCTCCTGTCCACTGTTTATCTTAGTGGCCTTCACTTCGGCTGGCATTAGAGTGTGCGGCCTGGTTGCTTGCTGATTTATCTTCTTGTGACTGTAATTTTGTTGCATTCTTGCCTGGCATTCACGTGATGCCACCTCGAAGTTTGCACATTGATATGTTGTATTTCTATCCATGTTGAACTAGACCGGATATTGAATTTTATTGTGATCAGAGCTGCTGCAGTCTCTGTTTTCTGTCGATTGAGTGGAACTGGGGTCGAGACTTGATTTTTATGTCTTAACAATTTCAATTAAATTTGTACCTTGAGTTGAATCCAGTAAATGCTCGGGTTTGACCTTGCGATCATTGTGATTTTCACTGGGCTTTTGTGTATCTCCTGCGATAGTGGCGAGGCAGTACACGCGTGCGTGTACTGCAGCCCTATCAGATTTGACAGTTTTAAATTGATTTAGTCGATTTGATAAATTGTTTATTTATCTCTGTTGATGATTTAAATCTGCTGATTTTTGTTAAACACTGTTAAGTGTTATATTGACCGCTATCCGGTTTCTTTGTTTAAAGAATCGGATGGACGGGAATTATTGTGACTGTCGTCTATTTAAATTATTACTGCCTATATGCACTAATAAACTGGTTTGAATTAGACTGACCTGGGTATTATTTTCTTTTGAATGTAATACTCGGGTCAGACCCGAGTTATTTCAGGTTGTAGATTTTCTTCTTTGAGTTGCTGTTCGGGATTTGAAGACTTTTCGCATCTTCTGAAGTTGTCATTGTTCTTTTGTAGTAGTCGTGTCATTGTATAGAACGATATGTGTTCATGTATATTAGTCGATAATGTACGTGTGTATATAACTTCTAGAGTCGACAGTTGTAGTTGTATCGTATGTATTGTGTCAACTATGTATTAACTGTCATCAGTTATATATATATGAGACTTTTGTTTTTATCTGTGTTCCGCAATTATATTATCTGTGTTATTGTTATATCTAATGTCCTAAACTATTATGAACTATCGTGGTTTGTTTTATATTGATAATTGGGTGTGTCGATGGGAGTAAATAAATAATAGATGAAAAATAAAAAGTATATACCACTCCTATCGAGATAACCAATATTAGTGTAAGGCCAACTACGGATGGTCGCTCCTATCCAGCCTTATTCTTCGTAATAATAGACAGTATTTCTTTTAATACTCTTTGTTATTATGAGCATAGAGGTGGGGCATCACATTTATCTAGTTTGGTCCAAAACAACAACATACGCTGTTTAAATATTATAACCTCTTAATTTCGAACACCGTAACTCTAAATGCATCAAAACTATATATCAAATCGATTGTTTCAGGAAAAATTTCACAACAGTTATAAATCCGATACACAATGCACCCTTTTATTTAAAATTCATTTTTAATCGATTTAATATTCAGTGTCAAATTTACGGGTCGTCGCATTCTCCTCTTAAGAGAATTGCCCCTACAATCTTTCAAATATAACCATCAACCAAATCAATAAGGTCTCATCATGTGCTTTATCACAAAATACGAGAAAGAATATTAATCATAATCAATCATCTTTAATCGTAGTACATGAACTTCGTACAACGCAATTAATCATGACACGCTACAATTCATTCACAATAATGAATTATACACACACATTATAGCAACACCTATAATTCCTCAATCATGCATCCGAACTACAGTATGTAAAAATAAAACTCCAATAAAGGGTGAAAATCCCAACCATATTTCAACTCCATACACAAGTCACGACATGCATCTCAATAATCCAATCGCAATCACCCATAGCGGAAATACATAATAAAATTTAGGATGGTCCGAACATGCATGAGAACAACAATATACGTAAATCAACAATTAGCATAGCTCATAAAAGTAAAGTGCGAACACACACCAAAAGAGAAATCACCATACCAACAAATAACATGTGTATGTTAATCTCTATGCTGACTACACATCTATCCAAATATTTGTATCTTCAATGTCACCGATAAAATTTCTTATAGCCTCGTCCACAAATTAATCAATATACCACCTCATTTTTACACTTTTCAAAATAAATCATGTGCATGCTCATGGCTACTTCTTCAGAGTAATATGTGCCTAGTCTTGACTACATCCTCAAAATAATATGGCCATCTACTCATGCTACACTAAATCAATCCTTGTTCTTCATACCACGTCCTAAGGCCTCTTCAAATGACCATCCTCATAAGGTCAATGAATACCCACCATCCTAAGGGAACATTTCTTTGGAATGGTGACACAAATGACCATCCTCGTAAGGTCGGCAAATACTCATCCTCATAAGTGCATCGCAACCACATGAATGCCTGAATCCTTACCACTTAGACGACCAAGAACAAGACCACCCGCATAAGGTCTATGGTAATCCATCCACATAAGGATTCAAAATCTGCATAATCCAGGTGTGCGTCCCCACACACCCCTTCTTTTTTAGCATTTATCAAAGCCATATGTCATCCTCGATCCCATAGCACACCTCCAATAGTAGAACACTTCATCGTCCTATCTATGAGCTCTCCTCCTCGAACTCGTCCTCATCGATCATTATCACGACTCCCATCATCAAGTCGCCATCATTAAAACTCCTTTGGACATCCTTCGTAAGTCATAAAATCACTTGGTTCCAATCCTTTTATAATGATTTTTCCATATGGTGATTGGAATGGCCAAGCAAAAATAAAAAAAAGGGACCTGCTAGCAAGGAGAATTCCAATACTTTTCAAAAGGAAAACATTTATCAAAGCATTTTCAATTTCAGATCAAAGCTTCATCTTCTTTTAAAACAAAAATCTTTTTCTTCCTAAAAATACCGCTATCGATTTATAAATCAGTTTCTAGAAATATTGTCAACCACTTTGAACAATTTCAAAATAACTCTGAGAAATCATTGTTTTATATTAAATCGTAAAAATTTGCTCGAAATATAGACTCTTTGTTTTTGAAACATTTATGGAAGCCGGTATTCGTTTGTATAAAAATAGGTTTCTAAACGCATATATAAAAGCTCTATATATTAAACTTCCTACCTATCCTTGATTCCTCAATGGTTCCCATCAATCTTTAGTCATTACAAACTTCCAATCACTATTATCCATCTTTAAGGTACATCTTCACATCTCTTAGTCAATTCCAATATCCAGTCTTCATCGCTTAGGAAATTATGTCATTCCACTATGACTAAGTCTAATATGTCCTTTAACCTCTTACAAGTTTCTTCAATATTACTCTTAGTAGAAGTAGACATTGGTTAACTACCTCATCATACAATTATCATATATAGCAAACAAACAACAAGCAAACAAATAAATTAATTAGAGTAAATAGACAATCAACAACAACCAAGTGAACAAGTAAATAATCAAATAGATAACAACCAGTCAAACAAATGAGCGACAAGCTAACAAACAAGCAATTGAATTAACCATAGTAAGAAAAATAATCAGCAGCATAATGTAAGTAAGAGAAGCTAATTCGAATAAGCATGTCATGAAGTAATACGTAAATATAGACAAACAAGCAATGACATTTTCATAATCATAAATAATATAAAAAATTCAACAAACATAAGCAGTCACAAGTAAAAAGTCACCATCCCACATATCAAAATGGTAAGCCCCTGCATCATTTCCCAACTTCCTCTATAGAAGGGAATAACTGGACATTCCCACAACTTCTAAGGGAAAGTTGCACATAACAGTCATAAAGTAACAACGTCATAATGGGTGTTAGGTAGACTCAAAACTCATTCTAATCCACCATCGCACACCCACTATTACAAAGTTTAGTTTTAATGTCCTCAGTTAAAATTACCAACTAAAACAACTTTTAATAAAATACATTTTTAATAAACACCTTAAAATTTTATTATTCAATTGAATATTTTACCTTTTTAACCATTTACCCTTCAAAATTAAATCATCATCGTCTTTGTAATTTTTTTCTTCAAGTTACTGTAAAGCTAGATATTTTATACTACATCATTTCTTTAATAATATATCTCCAAGTATATTCTCAAATACACATTTTTCATATTAGGTCCATTTCGAGAAAAAGTTTTTGCCCAAGAAATGTTTTCTTTTCAAAACATTGTTTTTCAAACAGTACCCATTAGGTAAAAATCCTTACAATCAAAATCAATTACTGAAAAAGATGTTTTCCGAGATCAAATATAATCCTTTTCTTTCAAACAAATACTTCATCGCATTCTTAACTCAAAAGGATACCTCTGAAGTAAAAATACTTCCATTAAACTATTTTGAAATATTTACATTAATAAAATTTTCAAATAAAAATATTTCTACCATATTATCTTCAAATACTTCTTTTGAGGAAATAGTTCTTCAAAGTAGAGTACCTATTTGTGAAAATAACATTTTTGTAATGAATCTACTTCAAATCATTTAATATTTATTTTAAAGAATTTTCCAGTAAAATATTCTTTTCTTTTTAAAATTAGAGTTCTCATTAACAATTCTCTAACAAGGCACTTTTGACAAAAATATTTTACGTTCTATACTATTATCGAAATAATTTCCCTTCCTCAAAACATTTTATTAAATAAACACTCTTCAAAACATTTAGTATATATTTATAATATTCTTCAACAAAAATATTTTTTTTCCAAAATATCGCTAAACAAAACATTATTGCTAAGTATTCTATGTCATAACCACCTTTTTCAAAGGATGCTCTGAAATTAAAGACAATATTAACAAAAATGTTCAAATATCCTTCCATAAAAAATATTTTAATATAAAATATTTATCAACAACATTTCTCTTTTCGTAGATAAAGTTTTCCATCTCTAATAACGCATGTCTAAATCATAGTACCATTTTAGAAACATATCTATACTATACTATTAATACCGAGTATGGTTTCCTTAGCTCTGAAGTCTTCTTGGATTTTTCAATGAAATTTTGTCATGTCTATTCTGAAACTCAAAGGTCATTTTTTTATTTTCTAACTGAAATGAAGAAAAATAGTGCTTTATTCTCCTCTTCTCATCTTCTCTTTCAAACCTTACTTTTAATTTTATCTAATGCCCACCGAATTCACTCTGCCTAATTTTTCGATGCTTATCTCCATGGCAGAGTATAATTTTTCTTTTTCTCTATTAATTCTCAGTCGGCTCCAATCCATTTTCCTAAGCATTTTATTGAATAGTTTGTAATCAAGCCATCACATTAGAAAATAATTTTGCAAAAATTAGTTACCGTAATCAAATTTACTTTATCCCCTATACCTTCTCTCATAACCCTGGCTTCTAGATCTGGACCACGAACAATTGTTGGTCTCCTTCTTATATATGGAGGCTTTGTCATTTTTCTTTGTTTTCCCATATTTGAATTCATGTCACCTTACATCTCAAGTATTCGTCGAGCTTTTTTTACAACGTTTTAGTTTATAATCTTCTCATTCTTTTACTAATTTATTCACCTTCGTACCTTTGGATCAATGATTGTATTATTTATTTTTTTTGGAAACGATGCTTTTTTGGGTTGGATAGATTTTTTTCCTCTTTGACTAGGTTGAATCAGGATTAAGGTCACATATACAAAGGTTTATTATAATGAAAATCCTTTGAAAACTCATGTTTATTGGGTTTAGGTATTTTAGATCTAATATAGGTTGGCTCTTATTTTTATTTTTCGTTTAATTTTTGATTTTTGATACGATAAACAACGTTGGAATTGAATATGTGAAATTGATATAAGGGTGCAAATTATATAAATCTGAATGTAGCTGTCTTAAAATTCTATGCCATGTCTCTTTTATAATACACTATTTAGAGCATGTTAAAATATACTGTCCTATTTAAAATTATTTCTGATAATTTTATTTTCTACAAGTTATTTTTTATCTAACAATCGGTAAAAGTTTAACTTCTTGCGAAACATGTACGATAAATCTTTATGTTGTAATTTTTTCCACATAGCGTATTATATTGATCTTATATCACTAAAATATGATCGGTAATGTTTGTTTTCTCATTAGCACATAATATTGCTCGACTGAGGAAAAAAGAATATAATAAAAGCATAAAACCATTTTTTAATTTGTTCATGCAAGAACTTATCTTCAATATGTTTTTTTATGTTTATTTAGGAGATATTTATGAGTATTAATTTTTTTAGTAGGACTAAAAAATATTTCAATTACTTGCGGTGGACACTTACGTATGTAGATATGCATGTGTGTGTGTATATGTAAATATGAAAAAAATGATGTTTGGTTTTACAAAGAAAATGAACAAGCTAAAGTTTCTACTGAAGCTAATACTACTAAATTACATTTAGGTAATGTCTATTCAAAAAAATGGTTATCGTACATATGTGGATTTGTAGTAGATTCATATTTGTCAACAGTAACAATAAATTGTCCGCAATGGATACATGTGTATGTATATATGTGTGTGAGCGAAAGATTTGAATATATTATTCATATTACATGTATATATAAAAATACATTTTCACAAGGTAATTTTATATGTCAATTAAAATTGTATATGCTTGGCATTATAGAAGTCGGACTGTCATTTATTTTCATAGTTTGGAATCCCATTGCGTTGATTCAATGGCTAAAAATATTTTTTTAACTTTTACATGATAAGGGAAATTTGAACTCAGTGGCCATTTTATTGCTACAAATGAATTTTATTTCAATTTTTTTTGGTATATCTATTAACAATAATTTGAATGCATGAATACTAGCTTCTTTTTGATTGAATTGAATGATAGTTACTTTATTTGTGATACGTACATAACCACATACATTTATGAATAAATATTCTTCTTATATGATTTTATAAAAATTTGATGAGTTGTATTGTACAAGTAATTTGTTTGGAAGTTTAAATTAGGTGATGCACTATCTTATTTAAAAGCTAGGTCTAATTTTTATTTTCATAGATATGAATTTCCAATTTTCGATTCAAAATCGTTAAAAACATTTTTTTTCATGTTTGAGATTTACATTAAAACTCAAAATAGATTTTTGTACTTTTTGTCAATATATGTATGCCTATATATGTATATATGTGTGTGTATGTGTGTGAGAGAAAGTGAGAGAAAGATTTGTATATACATTCTTATTACATGTTTTCTAAAAATACAAATTGTTTTATAAGGTAATTTTTTTGCCTTATAAAAGATTTTATTCCCACTTAGACAAATTTACAAAATAACCATAGCTTCTTACTATCTCAATGAATTTGTCCAAACTTCATATCAAAACTTCGAGCAAAACGATGGCTACGAGCAAACACCGATGTCAAGAAAAATTTAGCTACTTTTTGGATGACAAAGATATTCAGTCAAAACAAAGATGTGAGTTAGGAATTTATGACTGTTGATGTTCAGTCTTTTCTCTATAAATGGAAAAAATTTGTAGCATGTGTTTTATGATCAAGATGTAATTCTATACAGAAGGAAATTTGATCATTTTCAAAAAATTAAAAAAAATGCTTAAGGATGTTACGAATCCTATTTTTTATTGTTGATGCATAGTTTTATCTTTACATGTTATTTACAAATTTTAATGTTAATTAGGAATAATTTAAATTATATCTCACCTAAAAATTTGTTGCTATATTTCTTTTTCTTATTTTTGATTGCTCTCTTGAAAAGTAATTTTATTATCCATCTCAAGATTAGCTTTGATACTCTACTTTGCTTAATTTGTTTTGAAGATAGATACTTTTCTATGAGTTTAATGCATAAATTTCTTATGTAAAAATTACACGTATGGAAGCACTATATTTGTATCTCATATAATAGCCTGTCAACTTTTGTTAAAGTAAAAAGACATGGATAACCTACATTATGATTAACTTCTATAAGTTTTATAAGAAATTTTAGGTAACTAAATATTTTAATAATCAGATAAACCATTTTGTTTTATTTTACATAAACTAACCATTTGTACGTAAATTTTTCTATAACACTTGGACCATTTCATGACTAGATTCAAAAGTTTAATTATTGTATAAGGATTTCTTGATAATTGGCACAATGATTTCTTTTCAGTTAGCCATTTTTGATTTTTTTTATAGGAACTGGTAGCAATCCCACTTAAACCTACTAGATTTAATTTAAAATAAAAGAAGATACATCAATATTTCTAGGTTCGTTATTTGTTGTCTACTATAATATATTTCAATTTATAGCTCACTTGTGCTTGAATTTATTGCTACAAATTTAATTGTTCTCATGGCTTTTATTTGATTGAATATAAAGATCACCATCAAATTATGTTGGAAATCATATTCTTAAAATACGTCTGTATAACATGAGTTATAAGTATAAAAACCTATATCCTTGGCATATGGAATATATATGAAGCGCTGGTGCTTCTATATCAATATTGTGCATGTTATGAGTGGATGCAAATTAACAAGTAAATGAAGTGTCATTCTGTAACTTAATTAATCCACTTTCTCCCTCTCCTAAAAACACACTCCGTGAAACACCTGAATTAATTTCAATAAAACACCTTTTCATTTTTCTTCATGTTTGAATATGTGATTTCAAAGCTATAAGTTTATTTATTTTTCTGTAAGAAAATATACGTACAGGCATTTGATCTGGTTTTCTCTTTTTTTAACAAGGTTATTTGATTCTACTAGGGATCAATTTTAAAACCTCTACATAGAAAATATAAACATACCAAGACATACCATTGTCCCATAAAAGACGTCTGATCTAGTATTTGTGTGTCAAACCAATATATGTGAACTTGGCTTCTTTTGTGTACTCTTTGTTAAATGATCATTTACTTATCTAATTCTTATTGCAGTATAAATTTTCAGAAATTAGGATTCAAGATTTGTAGGCTCGTTGTGTTGGCAAGGTATTTACTCTAAGAAGACAATATTCGAATATGTTATATTCTCTAAGAGAGCTTTACAACTGGAAAATTGGTATTGAATACTTGCATAAAGTTTCAAATTTGGAGTATCTTTTTCCTATGTCATGCCTAGTGAGGTTTAATTTATTTGTTGATGTTTGATAGATATTTTGTTTGGATTTATTTGTAGATGTTTGATAAATATTTTATTTTTTAACAATATTGTACAATGTTCATCTTATCATCAATTTAAAATCCTTCCAATAACACCAAATTTTTACTACACTACCGAAAATAGAAGCTTAAGTTGAACATCGGAGTCTCTATATGCAAGGTAGTAAGAAAGATGTTGCTGGTAAAGGAGTTTAATATCAAAACTAGGACCAAGTCATGAAACTACAATTGGGTTTTGGTAGAACTTATGGAGAATGTGAGTATATTTTTGAAATTTATGTATACTTAAATTGGGAATAGATTCATATTTAACTAATGAACACATTTTGAGTTTATTTATTATTTCCTTTCATTTGCAATGTTGATAAACTCAAAATCGAGTGAGGTTAAAAGTTACATGCCTCATATGTTAACGTGAAGCATGTTTGAGCTGTTATATGATAAAGGACATAAGTGTTGTAAGTGCACATATTCTCTGGCACCATTTGTGTAAATAATAAAATGCTTAATCAAATAGGAGGCAAGACTCTCTTCCTTTGTGAAAACTTCGAGTTAAATGTATGTAATACTATCAAAGTTGCATTTCTTTCATATTGATCCTATACTCTAATAAGAATAATATATTAGTCAACATGCTTCGAATTACTTATATTGTACAAAAAATTTGTCAATGAACCATTAATTTTTCTATTCTCTGTTGTTTTTCTATGATACACTTTTCTATGCCAAAAAAATATCACCATATTGATTACTTTACATGATTTACCAATGATCTCTTTTTCCTCTTATCATTATCGTTTTCTTCTCTATTAAAATTTTGTAGCATGGATTCTCAAGTGAAGCTTGTGCTAGAGCAATTGGGGAACAGAATTGAAGCAAAGAGCTTGATGAGCCAAGTCTCTGTCAAACTTTTCGACCTGGAAAATTATCGCAACAACAAGAACATGAATTGTTATAAAGATGGTTGTAATCTTATGCTTTTTGAATCTAAAAGTGAAGCAAGTGGTCTTTCTTCAACACGATATTAGTTTTTATTTTTCAAGGTGCGTATCCTAATTTGTAAATTTATTTCAATCCATAGGTGCTAATTTATTTTACAAGATTTGAACCATTGTTTCAAAGAAAAAACATTTATTCAAGTGTGAAAACTTATGCCTTACAGTAAGATGATTGACACACACATCTACACAAACACATACACACAAAGATATACATACATACTCACATTTCTACATATACACACATATATGTAAACACACACATTCACATATACATACATGTGTATATGTGTGTATACATATGTTATGTAATTCAAACTCAAAACCACTTTAATTAAAATTCCAAATGCAGCGAAAAACGAGATCATTGTAAGATGTGTAAAAACCAATCAATATCTCAAAGTCAAATCTCAATCCAATCCAAATAAAATCAAATCACAATCTCCAAACAAACAATAAAACAAGCAATAACGAAAAAGTAAATCACATGCCGATTTATAGTGGTTCCACCAACGTCTTGTTCCAAAGGATATTTTAGAAACAATTAAAGCTCATCAAACAAAAATGCTCTCTAAAGACTGAATTCAACTTTCAATACTTGATTAAAACACTTGTGTTAAAAGTACTTTCGAATAAAATATTTCTACTATGTTCACTTTCCCATTCTAAAATACCTTCATTGAAATATTTTATTTTTAGATTAAATAATTTATGCTCATCAAAAAGTTCAACAACACACTTCCATGCCGCAGAATAACCATTTTCTCCTCTTTAATAAAATATGTTTAAATTCAAAGGTGTATATTTTATAATTTTTTTCCAAAATTTATTTTTTCACTTTTAAAAATTAAAAATGATTCAATTTTATTAAGCTTGGGTTTCAATTTTAATTTAACATCGTGTGTGTTACTCAGTTTATAATTAACAGTTAACCCCTCTTATAACTGTTCATCCTACCTCAATCCTACTTTATTTATCTTCCAACAAAAGTCATTATAAATAAACATCATTTTAGGGGTAAATTAATGGTGGTTAAACAAACAACCTACAAGAAGGCAATTGTCAATCAAAAATGCTCTCCCATTCTATATTTTTATCCAACTTAAGGTGTAAGTCATTATAACCTAATACCCTAACCTACCCAAGGCTCAGGGAATCGCTATACCTAAGCTCTAATACCAAATGTGGCGATCCACTAATCTAAAATCAATTATGAACGACATCAAATATCCTTACAACTAATTTCAGATATTAAAACTAGTGGACCATGGGTAGATAAAAATTAAAAATTCTAAAACAATGAATGAAAAGGGAAAACCTCACAATGGAATCAAACATCAATAGAAATAAACATTATCTCAATAATGCGATTATTTTACAACATTATCACAACAATTTACATTTTAATACGTCAATTAACATTAACTCATAAATGATATACTATGGTACAAAAGAATATATTAGATCAGTTATCTATGATATAGCCTAACAATCTACACTTTTATTTTTTGTTTTTCTCCTACCTACAACTTCAAAACTGTCCAAAAATATATAAAATGAAACGAAAAAGTTTTCAACTATATTTTGACTGCGCTTAAATCCTATACACTACGGTTATGGGCTCGATAGATATTGCATAGGAAAAGACTGTCTACGCCCCCTTTTTCGGGAGATCAAGCCCATGTAGTTCTATTTTCTGCTCTTCTTCTGCATCCAAATACTTGTTTGTACAATGAAATAATAACATCCATGCGAACATTGCAACCATCACAACTAATACAACCAATGCAGGCAATGCAACCATTGCAACCAATGCAAATAGTGGAAATAGAAAATAACATTACTACACATCCATCTTAACAAATCATCATATAAGGCAAACACAACAATAATAGCATAAAGTCATCAAACACCAACAATATCTAATGGCAATCCCAATCCATCAAATAAGAAAATCACAACGTAAATATACATACATACATTATTAATTACCATCAATAATAATACATCATTAATGTAAGTATAAATCATTCAATGTATAATAATCACTCCACAATAGTAACACAATCATCGGTATCAGCAAATGCGTACTAATCCAATCAATATTAGTAACACAAAATCTATCATCAAATAACCATAATTTAGTACCCATATTCTAGTAGAAATAATGATAAAATATCGCACGCCCATCAAAATACGATATTGTCATGTATCATCGGATATACGTGATAATTATAATCAACAACTAATCACATATTAAACATCCATCCAAATAATATATTCACATCCATTATTTTCTTAAGTATAAAATCATTTTATTACTGTTTACTAAATAGTATATTTAAACCTTCCTAATACCTTCCGAATTCATTTCTATTCATTTTAGAAATACAATATCTTATTTTAAATTATCGAACTCCTTTTTATTTCTATTTATCATAAAATAGTAACCGTTTTATTCAAAAATAGTTTTTGAAAATATTTCTTCGTTATAATTATTATATTTAAAGTGTCGATCTACTTTATAAATAATAAACTTCCCAAATTTTAAATTAAAATATAATTTCAGTTATTATTTATGAATTTTCCCAAAATTTCATAAATAATAACCTTATTAAATTCCATACTTAAACTTCAGTAAAATCCGTTAAATCTTCGTTATTTACATAAACCACCAAAATTTTGTAAATAACATTATTTATAATTTTTTTATTTAATTTTCTAGTTATTATCAAATTTACTCCAATTACTATTTTTAGTCCAAATCAAAGAATTTTTTCAATTAAACATCCAAAAATACGACAATCAACAATAATTACCCAACAAAGACACAACACATTCAAAATATTGTAATAATGAAACGGTCATCCATAAAACATAACATACATCATCGAATATTATTTTTCATCAATAATTATGGATTTTATCATTTAAATTCAATTAACTAAATTAATTAATTCATGCCAACGTGCCTTTTCCAATGGTCTTCAAACTCGACAAAACCAGTGCCAAAATTTCGCTCCGTGTCCAAGGAATAAAACCGTGCATGAATTGGAGTTCATATGTGAAAATTATGGAGATTAGAAGTTATACGACATCACTTAATAAAATAAAATAATAAAATAAAAGAATGTACCATACGTATTCTCCTCTCCCTCTCCCATATGCATACGTTACCACCTGAACCCATACATCGCCGCCTTCACCTTGAATTCTCTACCACCATAGGTCGACTATGACTAATCTGAAGCCACTAGTGCAACGCTAAAGTTGCAAGTAACCTCTGCCACTGCACACGAAAGTTCTTCCGCCGCCTAAATTAGCCCTATTGCCAACGAATTTCGTTGGCCAATTCCAACCAACTCGACGTCTATTTGATCGAGCCAACCATATAGATTGACTCTGCTTGAAGTCCTCTACAAGCCTGCACCTTCCAATCGTCTCATCGTCGCATATCCACTATCGATCACCAAGCCCAAAAAAGGATGGTTGAGATTTAATCGCCAATTTCCAACCACCTTGAACGTTGTACCTGTTAGGAACTGGAAATAGTGGTTTTGATGACAACAACCTTTGTAACTTATTTTATTATAACTTATATACTAACACTATTGTCTAGATATATATGAATGTTATTATGCAAGATATATATAAGGCAGGTACTGATTATTGAAGACTGTATAGTATAAAGATCAAGAATGAAGAAATCAAGTTTGAAGACTCATGAGTATCAAGATCAAGATTTCAAGATAAGTGTCTAGTTTTGTTAAAACTTCATAATAGCATGGAAATCTTCATTCCAAATTTTATTTGGGATGGAACCCATTTCTACCTTCTTAGTGGCTTACAAACCCACGACAAGTAGCTTACAAACCTACGACAAGTGGCTTACAAACTCACGAACATCCTGGTTTTGTACAAGTTCTCGAGTCCGGATGTGATGAAATATTCTACAGGAAGAAGCTTGCAAAACAACTTCAAAATGGTTTTTCAAAATGATTTTCAAAACTGCCTTTCAAAATGTTTTAGCCTTAAAAAATTATCTTTTCAAATGGTTTTCAAAAAGATGTTTTAGCCTTAAAATATTCTTTGTTTTTGTTTTTAAATAAACTCTGGTTTTAAACTTCATTTGTATTTAAACTATCTTCTGATTTTTAAAAATTCTTTTATAATATATATATACTTGAGATTTAAAATCAAATTTATATATACATTCTAAAAATATATTTTTCTACTCTTCTTTATTTTAAATCATAGGAAAATTAGTTTATTTTACTCCAGAATCATTTCATCTTGTTTTCCTTTCAATACCATTTTCAAAACAAATTTTACATTATTTTTAACTAAGGGATGTCGACATCATGGGATACTCCATGTCGACATGGTGGCCGTTAAATTCAAAAGTTTTAATTTTCAAAAGAAGTGTCTATTCATTTAAATCTCTTCACGAATGGTTATGACTGTTACTGGTCTATAAATAGCCTTCACAAATGAATTTTTTAACCAACCATTTTCTTATTTTCTTCACTCCTCCATAAATCCATATTCTAAAATTTTCATATTTTTAAGATCGTGCCGAATTTCTACCAAATTCTCAAGTGAATCAAATTAGAATCTTATTCTTGTTTGATTCTCTGCCCTCTCTCGAAGATCAAAGTGCTATTCAGAGTTATAGGATCAATTTGTAATCAAAAGTTTATCGAGTCTCTCTATAAGGTGTGGTTGTGCTTGGAAATCAATTGGGTGATCATGTGTCCCGTAAATCAAGAGAGTTTGCCCCAGACTCGAAGACAGGAGGGTACCTCAAGGCCTTTAGAAATTGAGGAAATCTCGACATTGGTATAATAAAAATCCGTACGAGGTGTTTGCCTTGGTGTAGGACTGGACGTAGGGTAACTTCGAACCAGTATAAAATCCGGTGTGTTCTTTCCTTTTACTGCTTTTTATTTACTTTCTGCATCTGTGTTTGATTCTGTGATTGTTCTGTGATTAAGTTGTGCATTTGTTTATATCATAATTTTTAAATTAGTCCATATAAGTCTTAGAATCCATTAAACACTATTCACCCCCCTCTAGTGTTAAATTAGCCTTAAGATCCTTAATCCGCACTCCCATTCAATTGGTATCAGAGCGTAGGTTTTCATAGTTTTCATAATTTGAAACTTAAAAAGTTAAAAATGGCATTTTTAGGAAATTTTGTTAATACTAGTTTGAATTTATGCATTTCATCAAAGTATCATAAGTCTGCATATAGTTTTTATGAAAAATCAAGTTATCTACTGAATTGGTGTGTTATGCAGGAACAGACATGTTACATGGCTTTTGAAGAATCAACAACCAATGGACAAACTGTGCAAATTGAGAAAGATAAATGGATACTTGATAGTGGTTGTTCAAGTCATATGACTGGAAATCCCGAGATACTCAATGACATTATATATCAAGATGGTGGATTGGTCAACTTTGGAGATAACTCAAAAGAATATGTGATTGGTATCGACAATGTTGGTAATTCTAAAACTCCTCTTATTTCTGATATTTTGCTAGTTAGGAATTTAAAACATAATTTTCTTAGTATAAGTCAACTATGTGATAAAGGATTTAAAATTAAATTTGGAAAAGATAAATGTCACATCGAAGATAATAAGTCAAATATTATCTTTGAAGGAATTAGGAAGAAAAACATTTACATCCTTAGTATGGAAGTTTCAAATGATAAGTTATGTCTTTTGGCTAACACAAGTGACCCTTGGATTTGGCATAAAAGATTTGGTCATTTAAATTTCAAACTGTTATCTAGGTTATCAAAACTTAACTTAGTTAGAGGTCTTCCTAAGTCAAACTTTAAAGTAGATAGTATATGTGATGCTTGCCAATTAGGAAAACTTAAGAAAAGTTCATTTAAATTAAAAGATAGGATTTCTACTTCTAAACCTCTAGAATTACTTCATTTAGATTTATTTGGTCCATCTCAAGTTCAATCAATTAATCACAATAAATATGTTTTTGTAATTATAGATGATTATTCTAGATATACTTGGACAATTTTTCTTAAACTTAAAAGTGATGCTTTTGAATTATTTAAGAATTTTGCTAAAAGAATTCAAAATCAACTTTCTTTAAAAATAAAACTATTCGTAGTGATCACGGTGGAGAATTTGAAAATGAAAATTTTGTGAATTTCTATAATAAAAAAGGAATTACTCATAATTTCTCTTTTCCAAGAACTCTACAACAAAACAGAGTGGTAGAACGTAAGAATAGAACGATTCAAGAGTGTGCTAGAACAATGCTTTCTGATAGTACCTTACCTAAAAACTTTTGGGTTGAAGTAGTCGCTACTGCTTGTTATATATTAAATAGGATTTTTATTAGACCATTAACTAATAAAACACAATATGAATTACTTTACAATAAGAAACCCATAGTAGCTTATTTTAAAGTTTTTGGTAGTAAGTGTTTTATTCTTAATACAAAAGATAATTTAGATAAATTTGAACCTAAATCCGACAAAGGTATCTTTATCGGATATTCTAATAGAAGTAAAGCATTTAGAGTTTATAATTTAAGAACTAACACTATTGAAGAAACAATGCATGTATCTTTTGATGAAAATTTTAAAGATATTGTACAAATAGAAGATGAAGGAGATTTTGTAACTTTAAATAATGAACCTAGTGAAACTAATTGTGAAATCATTCAACCTAATAAAAGAATTAGGCTATTAAAAGATCATCCTGTAGAAAATATACTAGGAAATATTGAATCTGTAGTTAAAACAAGAAATCAACTAAATAGTATGAGTAATGTAGCTTTTGTATCAACTATTGAACCTAAAAATCCAAAGGAAGCATCATCTGATGATTCATGGATTCTTGCTATGCAAGAAGAATTGAATCAGTTCACCAGAAATAATGTTTGGGAACTTGTTCCTAGACCTGAGGGTAAAAGTATAATTTGAAATAAATGGGTTTATAAAAATAAAATGAATGAACTTGGTGAGGTCGTGAGAAATAAAGCTCGTTTAGTCGCGCAAGGTTATTGTCAAGAAGAAGGAATTGATTATGACGAAACCTTTGCACCCGTAGCAAGACTAGAAGCTATCAGGATTCTACTTTCTTTCGCAAACTACAATAATTTCAAGTTATATCAAATGGATGTTAAAAGTGCTTTTCTAAATGGTTTTGTAAAAGAAGATGTTTACGTTGAACAACCTCCACTTTTTGAAGATAATAAATTTCCAAATCATGTATATAAGTTAAGAAAGCTTTATATGGTCTGAAACAAGCTCCTAGAGCCTGGTATGAAAGACTAAGATCTTATTTACTACAATTTGGTTTTGAAATTGGTAAAATAGATACAAAACTTTTTATTAAAAGAAACAAAAATGATATCCAATTAGTACAAATATATGTAGATGATATAATATTTGGGTCAACTAATAACATAATGAATAAAGAATTTTCGGATATAATGACTAAAGAATTTGAAAAGAGTCATATGGGAGAACTAAGTTTCTTCTTAGGACTTCAAATCAAACAATTAGATAAAAGAATTTTCATTAGTCAAGAAAAATATGCTAAGGATTTAATTAATAAATTTGGATTGACCACTTCTAGTGGGAAAACAACTCCAATGACAACTAATGTAGCTTTAAGTAAAGAAGATAAATCAAAAGATGTTGATCAAAAATTATATAGGGGAATGTTTGGTTCGCTGCTTTATATAATAGCAAGTCGTCCTGACATCATGCATAGTGTCTGTCTTTGTGCAAGATACCAATCTCAACCTAAAGAAACTCACTTAAAAGCTGTTAAAAGAATTTTAAGATACGTAAAACATACTTTAGATTATGGTTTATTTTACCCTAAAAATGATGTATTTGATTTAATTTCATATTGTGATGCTGATTACGCTGGTTGTAAATCAGACCGAAAAAGTACAAGTGGAACTTTTCACTTTCTAGGACATTCTCTGGTTTCCTGGTTTAGTAAGAAGAAAAACACTATATCCTTGTCAACAACTGAAGCAGAATGTATATCTGCTGCTTTGGCTTGTTCTCAAGTTATATATATGCAACAAACTTTAAAAGATTTTGGATTAACTATAACTAAATCACCAATTTATTGTGATAATACTAGTGCAATAAAACTATCTAAGAATCCAACTCATCATGCTAGAACAAAACATATTGATATTAGACATCATCTTCTTAGAGATAATATAAGTAAAGAAGTCATAACTCTTGAATATATTAATGCTGAAAAACAATTTGCTGATATATTAACCAAACCATTAAATGAACAAACTTTACTAAATTTAGAAGAGAATTAGGTATATGTTCATTAACTGAAATATAAATTATAAATAATAAAAGTATAGTTAATAATTAATATAAATAAAAATTTCTCAAAAATTGAACTGGGCATGTCGACATGACCCATCCCCCTATGTCGACATACATGCCGAGATTTTAAAATTTAAATTTCCCTCTAAAAATTAGTTATTTGGTTATATATTTATATATTTCGACTTTTACTCCTTTTCTCTATTCTATTCTCTGTAATAAACTTCTAAAACAGTAAATTAATGTCTTCCTCTTCTAATAATGAACCTTCTTCACCCACTTCTCTTCATTTTGGCCCTTTTCAACGTTCCACACACGTACGAGTCATTAAATTACAAGAGAAGATGAAAGATTTGCTTCAAATGATGTTAGAAATTCAAGTAAGTCAACTGCGAATGGCTAGAGAACAAGATAGGCAAGGCAGAATCCTTAGGAATTTACAAAAATTCCTTATGGATAACCATGCCAATCCCATTGTCATCGAAGAATCATCACAAGCCATGGATTCTGAAGAAGAAGAGCCTCTAGAAGAACCACAAGAGGATCAAGAAGAAGAACATCCTCTGCTGAATCCGTATGTTCATATGGACGAAGACGATGGCATGATTTGCGTTGGAGAGGTCCTTTTTGACGCTAATGGGAACTTGGTCGAACAACGTGGAAACTTTTGTCTCCACTATCCAAATTGTTCGGTTCATAAATCACCAATAGTTAAGGGTCCTCATTAAGTGTTTTTCGTTTTTCTCTTTCTTGATTGTATATTGGTTTGTTAATTTGTATATAAATGTTATCTTAATTAATGTTCTTCTAAAAACAATCTTTGGTGTATAAAATCTTGAATTCCGTTTAACTTAGGATGCTATATTTCACTCATACATAGTTATTATTCTTATGTCATATGTTTGTTTATCTTATTTTCTATTAAGT
This sequence comes from Allium fistulosum, assembly GCA_030737815.1. NCBI lineage: Eukaryota > Viridiplantae > Streptophyta > Magnoliopsida > Asparagales > Amaryllidaceae > Allium > Allium fistulosum. The sequence continues at coordinate 518,446,240 of CM060906.1, read as the reverse complement.
TCAAGGTTTATAGGTTATTTTTGTTGATGACAAAGTGGGAGAAGTTATATAAAATAGTAGGCTTGGAGTAAGGGGGAGTTGTTGGTGTAAGGGGGAGTTATGGGATAATCGAAGTGGTAAGTATATTTTATAAGGTTGTCATCATCAAAAAAGGGGAGATTGTTAGGAACTGGAGATAGTGGTTTTGATGACAACAACCTTTGTAACTTATTTTATTATAACTTATATACTAACACTATTGTCTAAATATATATATGAATGTTATTATGCATGATATATATAAGGCAGGTACTGATTATTGAAGACTGTACAGTATAAAGATCAAGAATGAAGAAATCAAGTTTGAAGACTCATGAGCATCAAGATCAAGATAAGTGTCTAGTTTTGTTAAAACTTCAAAATAGCATGGAAATCTTCATTCCAAATTTCATTTGGGATGGAACCCATTTCTACCTTCTTAGTGGCTTACAAACCCATGACAAGTAGCTACAAACCTACGACAAGTGGCTTACAAACCCACGAACATCATGGTTTTGTACAAGTTCTCGAGTACTGATGTGATGAGATATTTTGCAGGAAGAAGCTTACAAAACTACTTCAAAATGGTTTTTCAAAATGATTTTCAAAACTGCTTTTCAAAATGTTTTAGCTTTAAAAAAATTATCTTTTCAAATGATTTTCAAAAGGATGTTTTAGCCTTAAAATATTCTTTGTTTTTGTTTTGAAATAAACTCTTGTTTTAAACTTCATTTTGTTTTTAAACTATTTTCTGATTTTTAAAAATTCTTTTATAATATATAAATACTTGAGATTTAAAATCAAATTTATATATGCATTCTAAAAATATATTTTTCTACTCTTCTTTATTTTAAATCATAGGAAAATTAGTTTATTTTACTCCAGAATCATTCCATCTTGTTTTCCTTTCAATACCATTTTCAAAACAAATTTTACATTGTTTTTAAATAAGGGATGTCGACATCATTTTCTTAGTTAAAAACAATGTAAAATTTGTTTTGAAAATAGTATTGAAAGGAAAACAAGATGAAATGATTCTGGAGTAAAATAAACTAATTTTCCTATGTTTTAGAATAAAGAAGAGTAGAAAATTATATTTTTAGAATGTATATATAAATTTGATTTTAAATCTCAAGTATATATATATATATATATATATATTATAAAAGAATATTTAAAAAAAATCAGAAGATAGTTTTAAAAACAAACGAAGTTTAAAACTAGAGTTTATTTAAAAACAAAAACAAAGAATATTTTAAGGCTGAAACATCTTTTTGAAAATCATTTGAAAAGATAATTTTTAAGGCTAAAACATTTTGAAAAGCAGTTTTGAAAAGCCATTTTGAAGTAGTTTTGCAAGCTTCTTCCTGTAGAATATCTCATCATATCAGGACTCGAGAACTTGTACAAAACCAGGATGTTCGTGGGATTGTAAGCCACTTGTCGTAGGTTTGTGAGCTACTTGTCGTGGCTTTGTAAGCTACTAAAAAGGTAGAAATGTGTTCCATCCCAAGTGAAATTTGGAATGAAGATTTCCATGCTATTATGAAGTTTTAACAAAACTAGACACTTATCTTGAAATCTTGATCTTGATACTCTAGAGTCTTCAATCTTGATATCTCCATTCCGAATCTTGAGTCTTGAGTCTTTATACTGATTTGTCTTCAGTAATCGATACCTGCATATATATATATATATATATATATATTTCCTGCATAGTTCCTATATATATATATCTATCTAGACAATAGTGTTAGTATATATTTTATAGTAAGATAAGTTAAAAAGGTTGTTGTCATCAAAACCAACATTTCAGTTCCTAACAATCTCCTCCTTTTTAATGATTACAACCTGTATATATAAAATATACTTACCATACCATAACTCCTATCATAACTCCCCCTTACTCCATGACCCCCCCTTACTCCAATCATAACTCCCCCTTACTCCAAGCCAACTACTATTTTATAACTTCTCCCCCTTTGTCATCAACAAAAACTTCTTACTAATAAATTCCCTGAACTTGATATAAGATAATCAACCATAATACAATAGAGTAATCCATATATAAGTGTAATAAGTGCTAAGTGTAATCATAAGTATGAAACGTGATCATAAATGTGAAATGTGATCATGAGTGTGATCATAAGTGTAATCCAGAAGTAAATCAATTATCATCCAATCATATTTACCGTAATTATTCAATCCAATCATATATACAAACCACACCAAATGTTTCAAATAAGTCAAGTCAATCAAGTTTAAAACACACCAATCAAATCAAACAAATAACATACAGAATGACTAAACATTCCTTGGTACTTCCACCCATCCATCTTCTCCAAAGATAGGTTGTGCTTTGATGGCATCCCATTCTTCTTTATCTTTGTCGAGAGTGACTGGTGGATTTCCTTCGAGATCGTCCTTGTTAAAGGCTGAGATCATCCAATGAAGGGCGTCGAAATATCTCTCTTTCTCCTTGATCATCTGCATTTGACTCAATTCTATGTGGCGCTGATTACAAAGTATGAATGTAAGGATATTCTTGAAGGAAGTGAGAGTTTCCTCAAGATTATCACTTAGATTCTTAATCGGAGAAGCCATAATTCAAGAAATAGGAAGAAATATGAAAGGGAGTGATTAGAAATGAAGTTTGATAATTTATTCGGGAAGAAACAGGTATAAATAGGGGTAGAAAGTCGTTTAAAATGAATAGACACAAGTTAGTTAGATGAAATTAAAATTTGAAAGTGTAACTACTTTCTGCCCGTTACATGTCGACATGGGGGGATGGGGGATGTCGACATGCCTCTGCCTAAAGTGATAATTTTCTTTGTTTTGAATATTATGAACAAATCTATGCAACTAAAATTTGTATAATATAAAAACAATCAATTATAGAGACAAGTGAAGTTGAATAACAAGAAATAAAAGATTTCATTTAATGATTTTAGTCAACATTACATAAAATAATATAATATTAACTAAAATAAAGGAAAATACATGGATAGAACTTGAAGCAAACAAGATAACATGAACTAAAACTAATTAGATGAAGATGAAGAAGATGATAGTCCAAGCTTTGTACTAACTTTCCCGAAGAACTTGTTAATTTTAGTGGAAATCTTATCCATTTTCTTACTCATTGATCTTTTGAGTGTCTTTTGATTTTCCACTATAATTCTTTGGTTATTGAGAATGGTCTTATTGGATGGATTAGCGGGATTAGTAGGATATTCAATACTCTCTAAGGAAGTTTCTTGATCTTCCTCTTCCTCCTCTTCAATTTCCATTCCTTCCTCTTCCTCTTCTTCTTCTTCTTCTTCCTCTATTTCTTCCATCTCTTCATGAGCAAGCCTTTCTTCCTCTTCCGTAAGTGTTTCATATGGTTGAAACACTAATGGAATTTGCATAAGGGAAATGTTTACATGGTTGAACACTTTTCTAGATATAAATTCTTCCCTTTTGAAATCAACTCCAAAGTAATTAAAAATCCGAGTGAGAAAAACTCCATGATATAATGTGTTTTCACCCACAGTAAAATTCTTGGGCCTTAGCTCATCCAAAATAACTTGAGCCCAATTGATATCATAATTTCAAAAAATTGCAAAAAGAGCTTTGCAAACTTTCAAAGTTGGGTTGTTGTAGTTTCCCGATCTTGGTATAAGGGTGTGTTGAATAAGAAGGTTAACAATTCTTGCTTTTGGATGAAAATAATGATTTTTGAATTCAAAATTGTCATCCCCTTCAAAGATGTGATTAAATGTCTCTCGATCATTTTCATTTATTTGAAATTGCGAGAGATTCATTCCGGTATACTTGCATCCCAAAATATTTCCTAAAATTTCATAATCCAAAACTATTTGTGTTCCTTTAACAGTACTCTAAATTGGTCCATCTTGCTTATCATAAAAACCACGATTCAAATTCCCATAAAACATCTTAACAAGATTTGGATAACATACAAAATCATTTTGTTTGTTATCTACTACACTAAGAATAGAACATTGTTGAAAAAGATTTTCAATTTCATAAGAAGGAAAATCTTCAAAAATAGCAAATTTCCCCGTATGAATTTTACCAAAGTTTACATAGTTGATGTAAGCTTTGATAGCTTCCAGGTCATTAAAAAGAAATTTTTTGATAGCTTTTGGAAGCCTAATTGTGTTAGGAGTGCTTGAAGAGGCCATTGAAGAAGTTTGAGAGGAGTTGAAGATAATGAAGATAAATTTGAAATTTGAAATAAAAGTGAAAAGTGATGAGGCATCTTTCCAGAGCATTGAAGTTGGTGAAAAGGTGGAGGGAAATTCAAAAGTTTGAATTCAAATTTTAAAATCAAATTTCTGAGGGGCATGTCGACATGGGGTATCCAGGTATGTCGACATGTGCCTATTGAATCAAAGGACAAGTGTCTATTCCTAATTTCTAATAAATGTATATATTATATCCTATATTCTACTTATATAATTCCTACGATAACATTAAATATAATAATACTTAAATATTAATAATTATATATTTAAAATATTATTAAAATAATATTATTTTTGAATTTAAAATTCAAATTTCAGGGGATAAATTTGAATTTAAAATTCAAGGAATTTAAAAAAAAATCAAGCAAACAAACAAGCATCCATTCAAACAAGTAAAATTAAAAATAATGTAAATGCATACTTATTTTTACATCCATACTCCCATCGTCGTTTGATTCATGAATTGCAGTGAAACACAGATTTGAATTATCCGTCTTCTTTTCATCGTCTCTGGATGATGAGTCTGAGTCATCAAGAGTTGCTGTGTATGCTTTCTTTCTTTTCCTTGACGAATCATTGTTTGGAGGGAACAACTGTTTATCTGGATATAGACAATCTTTCCTATGATGCCCGATTTTATTGCAATTGTAGCATCTATCATTGTTGACGTTCTCCCTATTATTTCTGGAATTTCTTTGATCATTTCTTTTGTAATTATTCATTTTTCTATATTTTATGAATTTTCGGAAGTTTCTTGTCATGAAAGAAATCTCCTCATCACTGTCTGGTTCCGAATCTTCAGTTGTTGCATTGAATGCTAAAGACTTCTTTTCTATAGCCTTGTTTTCTCTTCTTCCTTGCAGTTGAACTTCATAAGACATCAGATTCCCAATCTATTCTTCTATTTTCATTAGACTGATATCATTTTCTTCTTCGATTGCAAGTTTCTTTTGATCCCATTCTGGAGTGAGTGAATTTAGAATTTTTCTGACTTGGTCTTCCTTCGAAAAGCTTTTTCCCAGTGCAATTAGTGAATGAACAATATCTTGAAATCGACAATACATGTCAGAAATGGACCCATTTGCATGCATTTTTAATAATTGAAACTGATTAGTTAATATGGAAATTTTAGTCTGTTTAACATTGCTTGTTCCTTCATGAGTAACTTGCAAAGTTTTCCAAATTTCAAATGCAGACTTACAAACAGACACTCTATTAAACTCATTCCTATCTAGTGAACAAAATAATATATTCATGGCCTTTGAGTTATCTTTTGCAACACCCTTTTGCTCAGCAGTCCACTGGGCAAAATCGGTAGTTGGTTCAACATACTTAGTTCGTGTGATATTCCAAGTGTCTAATCCTACTGATTGTAAATAAATTTTCATTTTACAAGCCCAATATGCATAATTACTGCCATTGGAAAAATGGTGGTCTGACATTAGACTGACCTTCTACAAATAAACTAGTGTTAGTGTTAACAGAACTAGTGCCAGAGTTGACATAACCAGTGTTGGTAGCCATTAAAACAATTTTCAAGTTTCAGATTATGAAAACCAATGCTCTGATACCAATTGAAAAGGAGTGCGGATTAAGGATCTTAAGGCTAAATTAACACTAGAGGGGGGGTGAATAGTGTTTAATGGATTCTAAGACTTATAAGGACTAGTTCACAAATTATGATATAAACAAATGCAGAACTTAATCACAGAACAATCACAGAATCAAACACAGATGCAGAAAGTAAATAAAAAGCAGTAAAAGGAAAGAACACATCGGATTTTATATTGGTTCGGAGTTACCCTATATCCAGTCCTCCACCAAGGCATACACCTCGTATGGATTTTTATTATACCAATGTCGAGATTACAATCCTCAATTTCTAAAGGCCTTGAGGTACCCTCCTATCTTCGAGTCTGGGGCAAACTCTCTTGATTTACGGGACACAAGATCACCCAATTGATTTCCAGGCACAACCACACCTTATAGAGAGACTCAATAAACTTTTGATTACAAATTGATCCTATAACTCTAAATAGCACTTTGATCTTCGAGAGAGGGCAGAGAATCAAATGAGAATGAGATTCTAATTTGATTCACTTGAGAATTTGGCAGAATTTCGGCACGATCTTAAAAATATGAAAATTTTAGAATATGGATTTGTGGAGAAGAAGGAGTGAAGAAAATAAGAAAATAGTTAGTTAAAAAATTCGTTGGTGAAGGCTATTTATAGACCAGTAACGGTCATAACCATTCGTGAAGAGATTTAAACGAATAGACACTTCTTTTGAAAATTGAAACTTTTGAATTTAACGGCCACTATGTCGATATGGGGCATCCCATGATGTCAACATCCCTTCGTTAAAAACAATGTAAAATTTGTTTTGAAAATGGTATTGAAAGGAAAACAAGATGAAATGATTCTGGAGTAAAATAAACTAATTTTCCTATGTTTTAAATAAAGAAGAGTAGAAAAATATATTTTTAGAATGTATATATAAATTTGATTTTAAATCTCAAGTATATATATATTATTATAGAATATTTAAAAATCAGAAGATAGTTTTAAAAACAAACGAAGGTTTAAACAAGTGTTTATTTAAAAACAAAAACAAAGAATATTTTAAGGCTAAAATATCTTTTTGAAAATCATTTGAAAGATAATTTTTAAGGCTAAAACATTTTGAAAAGCAGTTTTGAAAATCATTTTGAAAAACCATTTTGAAGTAGTTTTGCAAGCTTCTTCCTACAGAATATCTCATCATATCAGGACTCGAGAACTTGTACAAAACCAGGATATTCGTGGGTTTGTTAGCCACTTGTCGTAGGTTTGTAAGCTACTTGTCATGGGTTTGTAGGCCACTTTGCTTCTCATTCTCAATTTCTAGGGTAGAGTAGTGCATCTGGTAAAGGTTGCTAGTAAGTCATTGATGGAATCGAATCTCAATAAGTTCTTCCCCTGTGCCAGGTAGAGAATCAAATAATCAATATTCAGCTTATTAAGATGGAATCAAGGGGCACTTGCTCAAAGATTCATGTTAAGACCTCTTCTGGTTTCGACTCAATGAATCATTCTCTGATGTCTTGTTTAGGGCTTTGGGGAGCCCCGGTGAACTCAGTAGTGACATCTTCTTAATCTTGAAGATTCCCCAAGAGGTCTTTTCTGACAACATGGGTTCCCTGTTATCTATCTAAACAATAGTGTTAGTATATATTTTATAATAAGATAAGTTAAAAAGGTTGTTGTCATCAAAACCAACATCTCAGTTCCTAACAATATTGAAAGGGAGTGAGAATTAAGGATCCGAAGGCTAATCTAACACTAGAGGGGGGTGAATAGTGTTTAATGGATTCTAAGACTTATATGGACTAAATTAAAATTATGACACAAACAAATGCAGAACTTAATCATAGAACAATCGCAGAATCAATCACACATGCAGAAAGTAAATAAAAAGCAGTAAAACGAAAGAATACACCGGATTTTATATTGGTTCGGAGTTACCCTACGTCCAGTCCTGCACCAAGGCAAACACCTCGTACAGATTTTTATTATACCAATGTCGAGATTACAATCCTCAATTTCTAAAGGCCTTGAGGTACCCTCCTGTCTTCGAGTCCAGGGCAAACTCTCTTGATTTACGGGACACTAGATCACCCAATTGATTTCCAGGCACAACCACACCTTATAGAGAGACTCGATAAACTTTTGATTACAAATTGATCCTATAACTCTGAATAGCACTTTGATCTTCGAGAGAGGATAGAGAATCAAACGAGAATGAGATTCTAATTTGATTCACTTGAGAATTCAGCAGAATTTCGGCACGATCTTAAAAATATGAAAATTTTAGAATATGGATTTGTGGGGAAGAAGGAGTGAAGGAAAAAAGAAAATAGTTAGTTAAAAAATTCATTTGTGAAGGCTATTTATAGACCAGTAACGGTCATAACCATTCGTGAAGAGATTTAAATGAATAGACACTTCTTTTGAAAATTGAAACTTTTGAATTTAACGGCCACCATGTCGATATGGGGTATCCCATGATGTCACATCCCTTAGTTAAAAACAATGTAAAATTTGTTTTGAAAATGGTATTGAAAGGAAAACAAGATGAAATGATTCTGGAGTAAAATAAACAAATTTTCCTATGTTTTAAATAAAGAAGAGTAGAAAAATATATTTTTAGAATGTATATATAAATTTGATTTTAAATCTCAAGTATATATATATTATTATAGAATATTTAAAAATCAGAAGATAGTTTTAAAAACAAACGAAGTTTTAAACAAGTATTTATTTAAAAACAAAAACAAATAATATTTTAAGGCTAAAACATCTTTTTGAAAATCATTTGAAAGATAATTTTTAAGGCTAAAAAATTTTGAAAATGAGTTTTGAAAATCATTTTGAAAAACCATTTTGAAGTAGTTTTGCAAGCTTCTTCCTACAGAATATCTCATCATATCAGGACTTGAGAACTTGTACAAAACCAGGATGTTCGTGGGTTTGTTAGCCACTTGTCGTGGGTTTGTAAGCTACTTGTCGTGGGTTTGTAGGCCACTAAGAAGATAGAAATTGGTTCCATCCCGAATGAAATTTGGAATCAAGATTTCCGTGCTATTATGAAGTTTTAACAAAAACTAGACACTTATCTTGAAATCTCGATCTTGATACTCTAGAGTCTTCAATCTTGACATCTCCATTCTGAATCTTGAGTCTTGAGTCTTTATACTGATCAGTCTTTAGTAATCAATACCTGCATATATATATATATATATATATATATATATATATCCTACATAGTTCCTGCATATACATATCTATATAGACAATAGTGTTAGTATATATTTTATAATAAGATAAGTTAAAAAGGTTGTTGTCATCAAAACCAACATCTCAGTTCCTAACAATATTGAAAGGGAGTGAGAATTAAGGATCCGAAGGCTAATCTAACACTAGAGGGGGGGTGAATAGTGTTTAATGGATTCTAAGACTTATATGGACTAAATTAAAATTATGACACAAACAAATGCAGAACTTAATCATAGAACAATCGCAGAATCAAACACAGATGCAGAAAGTAAATAAAAAGCAGTAAAAGGAAAGAATACACCGGATTTTATACTGGTTCGGAGTTACCCTACGTCCAGTCCTGCACCAAGGCAAACACCTCGTACAGATTTTTATTATACCAATTTCGAGATTACAATCCTCAATTTCTAAAGGCCTTGAGGTACCCTCCTGTCTTCGAGTCCGGGGCAAACTCTCTTGATTTACGGGACACTAGATCACCCAATTGATTTCCAGGCACAACCACACCTTATAGAGAGACTCGATAAACTTTTGATTACAAATTGATCCTATAACTCTGAATAGCACTTTGATCTTCCAGAGAGGGCAGAGAATAAAACGAGAATGAGATTCTAATTTGATTCACTTGAGAATTCGGCAGAATTTCGGCACGATCTTAAAAATATGAAAATTTTAGAATATGGATCTGTGGAGAAGAAGGAGTGAAGAAAATAAGAAAACAGTTAGTTAAAAAATTCATTTGTGAAGGCTATTTATAGACCAGTAACCATTCGTGAAGAGATTTAAATGAATAGACACTTCTTTTGAAAATTGAAACTTTTGAATTTAACGGCCACCATGTCGATATGGGGTATCCCATGATGTCGACATCCCTTAGTTAAAAACAATGTAAAATTTGTTTTGAAAATGGTATTGAAAGGAAAACAAGATGAAATGATTCTGGAGTAAAATAAACTAATTTTCCTATGTTTTAAATAAAGAAGAGTAGAAAAATATATTTTTAGAATGTATATATAAATTTGATTTTAAATCTCAAGTATATATATATTATTATAGAATATTTAAAAATCAGAAGATAGTTTTGAAAACAAACGAAGTTTTAAACAAGTGTTTATTTAAAAACAAAAACAAAGAATATTTTAAGGCTAAAACACCTTTTTGAAAATCATTTGAAAGATAATTTTTAAGGCAAAAACATTTTGAAAAGCAGTTTTGAAAATCATTTTGAAAAACCATTTTGAAGTAGTTTTGCAAGCTTCTTCCTACAAAATATCTCATCATATCAGGACTTGAGAACTTGTACAAAACCTGGATGTTCGTGGGTTTGTTAGCCACTTGTCGTAGGGTTGTAAGCTACTTGTCGTGGGTTTGTAGGCCAATAAGAAGATAGAAATGGGTTCCATCCCAAATGAAATTTGGAATCAAGATTTCCGTGCTATTATGAAGTTTTAACAAAAACTAGACACTTATCTTGAAATCTTGATCTTGATACTCTAGAGTCTTCAATCTTGACATCTCCATTCTGAATCTTGAGTCTTGAATCTTTATACTGATCAGTCTTCAGTAATCAATACCTGCATATATATATATATATATATCCTACATAGTTCTTGCATATACATACCTATATAGACAATAGTGTTAGTATATATTTTATAATAAGATAAGTTAAAACGGTTGTTGTCATCAAAACCAACATCTCAGTTCCTAACAATATTGAAAGGGAGTGAGAATTAAGGATCCGAAGGCTAATCTAACACTAGAGGGGGGGTGAATAGTGTTTAATGGATTCTAAGACTTATATGGACTAAATTAAAATTATGACACAAACAAATGCAGAACTTAATCATAGAACAATCGCAGAATCAAACACAGATACAGAAAGTAAATAAAAAGCAGTAAAAGGAAAGAATACACCGGATTTTATACTGGTTCGGAGTTACCCTACGTCCAGTCCTGCACCAAGGCAAACACCTCGTACAGATTTTTATTTTACCAATGTCGAGATTACAATCCTCAATTTCTAAAGGCCTTGAGGTACCCTCCTGTCTTCGAGTCTGGGGCAAACTCTCTTGATTTACGGGACACTAGATCACCCAATTGATTTCCAGGCACAACCACACCTTATAGAGAGACTCGATAAAATTTTGATTACAAATTGATCCTATAACTCTGAATAGCACTTTGATCTTCGAGAGAGGGCAGAGAATCAAACGAGAATGAGATTCTAATTTGATTCACTTGAGAATTCGGCAGAATTTCGGCACGATCTTAAAAATATGAAAATTTTAGAATATGGATTTGTGGAGAAGAAGGAGTGAAGAAAAAAAGAAAATAGTTAGTTAAAATATTCATTTGTGAAGGCTATTTATAGACCAGTAACGGTCATAACCATTCGTGAAGAGATTTAAATGAATAGACACTTCTTTTGAAAATTGAAACTTTTGAATTTAACGGCCACCATGTCGATATGGGGTATCCCATGATGTCGACATCCCTTAGTTAAAAACAATGTAAAATTTGTTTTGAAAATGGTATTGAAAGGAAAACAATATGAAATGATTCTGGAGTAAAATAAACTAATTTTCCTATGTTTTAAATAAAGAAGAGTAGAAAAATATATTTTTAGAATGTATATATAAATTTGATTTTAAATCTCAAGTATATATATATTATTATAGAATATTTAAAAATCAGAAGATAGTTTTAAAAACAAACGAAGTTTTAAACAAGTGTTTATTTAAAAACAAAAACAAAGAATATTTTAAGGCTAAAACATCTTTTTGAAAATAATTTGAAAGATAATTTTTAAGGCTAAAACATTTTGAAAAGCAGTTTTGAAAATCATTTTGAAAAACCATTTTGAAGTAGTTTTGCAAGCTTCTTCCTATAGAATATCTCATCATATCAGGACTTGAGAACTTGTACAAAACCAGGATGTTCGTGTGTTTGTTAGCCACTTGTCGTAGGTTTGTAAGCTACTTGTCGTGGGTTTGTAGGCCACTAAGAAGATAGAAATGGGTTCCATCCCAAATGAAATTTGGAACCAAGATTTCCGTGCTATTATGAAGTTTTAACAAAAACTAGACACTTATCTTGAAATCTTGATCTTGATACTCTAGAGTCTTCAATCTTGACATCTCAATTCTGAATCTTGAGTCTTGAGTCTTTATACTGATCAGTCTTCAGTAATCAATACCTGCATATATATATATATATCCTACATAGTTCCTGCATATACATATCTATATAGACAATAGTGTTAGTATATATTTTATAATAAGATAAGTTAAAAAGGTTGTTGTCATCAAAACCAACTTCTCAGTTCCTAACAATATTGAAAGGGAGTGAGAATTAAGGATCCGAAGGCTAATCTAACACTAGAGGGGGGGGTGAATAGTGTTTAATGGATTCTAAGACTTATATGGACTAAATTAAAATTATGACACAAACAAATGCAGAACTTAATCATAGAACAATCGCAGAATCAAACACAGATGCAGAAAGTAAATAAAAAGCAGTAAAAGGAAAGAATACACCGGATTTTATACTGGTTCGGAGTTACCCTATGTCCAGTCCTGCACCAAGGCAAACACCTCGTACAGATTTTTATTATACCAATGTCGAGATTACAATCCTCAATTTCTAAAGGCCTTGAGATACCCTCCTGTCTTCGAGTCCGGGGCAAACTCTCTTGATTTACGGGACACTAGATCACCCAATTGATTTCCAGGCACAACCACACCTTATAGAGAGACTCGATAAACTTTTGATTACAAATTGATCCTATAACTCTGAATAGCACTTTGATCTTCGAGAGAGGGCAGAGAATCAAACGAGAATGAGATTCTAATTTGATTCACTTGAGAATTCGGCAGAATTTCGGCACGATCTTAAAAATATGAAAATTTTAGAATATGGATTTGTGGAGAAGAAGGAGTGAAGAAAATAAGAAAATAGTTAGTTAAAAAATTCATTTGTGAAGGCAATTTATAGACCAGTAACGGTCATAACCATTCGTGAAGAGATTTAAATGAATAGACACTACTTTTGAAAATTGAAACTTTTGAATTTAACGACCACCATGTCGATATGGGGTATCCCATGATGTCGACATCCCTTAGTTAAAAACAATGTAAAATTTGTTTTGAAAATGGTATTGAAAGGAAAACAAGATGAAATGATTCTTGAGTAAAATAAACTAATTTTCCTATGTTTTAAATAAAGAAGAGTAGAAAAATATATTTTTAGAATGTATATATAAATTTGATTTTAAATCTCAAGTATATATATATATATATATATTATAGAATATTTAAAAATCATAAGATAGTTTTAAAAACAAACGAAGTTTTAAACAAGTGTTTATTTAAAAACAAAAACAAAGAATATTTTAAGGCTAAAACATCTTTTTGAAAATCATTTGAAAGATAATTTTTAAGGCTAAAACATTTTGAAAAGCAGTTTTGAAAATCATTTTGAAAAACCATTTTGAAGTAGTTTTGCAAGCTTCTTCCTACAGAATATCTCATCATATCAGGACTTGAGAACTTGTACAAAACCAGGATGTTCGTGGGTTTGTTAGCCACTTGTCGTGGGTTTGTAAGCTACTTGTCGTGGGTTTGTAGGCCACTAAGAAGATAGAAATGGGTTCCATCCCGAATGAAATTTGGAATCAAGATTTCCGTGCTATTATGAAGTTTTAACAAAAACTAGACACTTATCTTGAAATCTTGATCTTGATACTCTAGAGTCTTCAATCTTGACATCTCCATTCTGAATCTTGAGTCTTGAGTCTTTATACTGATCAGTCTTTAGTAATCAATACCTGCATATATATATATATCCTACATAGTTCCTGCATATACATATCTATATAGACAATAGTGTTAGTATATATTTTATAATAAGATAAGTTAAAAAGGTTGTTGTCATCAAAACCAACATCTCAGTTCCTAACAATATTGAAAGGGAGTGAGAATTAAGGATCCGAAGGCTAATCTAACACTAGAGGGGGGGTGAATAGTGTTTAATGGATTCTAAGACTTATATGGACTAAATTAAAATTATGACACAAACAAATGCAGAACTTAATCATAGAACAATCGCAGAATCAAACACAGATGCAGAAAGTAAATAAAAAGCAGTAAAAGGAAAGAATACACCGGATTTTATACTGGTTCGGAGTTACCCTACGTCCAGTCCTGCACCAAGGCATACACCTTGTACAGATTTTTATTATACCAACGTCGAGATTACAATCCTCAATTTCTAAAGGCCTTGAGGTACCCTCCTGTCTTCGAGTCCGGGGCAAACTCTTTTGATTTACGGGACACTAGATCACCCAATTGATTTCCAGGCACAACCACACCTTATAGAGAGACTCGATAAACTTTTGATTACAAATTGATCCTATAACTCTGAATAGCACTTTGATCTTCGAGAGAGGGCAGAGAATAAAACGAGAATGAGATTCTAATTTGATTCACTTGAGAATTCGGTAGAATTTCGGCACGATCTTAAAAATATGAAAATTTTAGAATATGGATCTGTGGAGAAGAAGGAGTGAAGAAAATAAGAAAACAGTTAGTTAAAAAATTCATTTGTGAAGGCTATTTATAGACCAGTAATGGTCATAACCATTCGTGAAGAGATTTAAATGAATAGACACTTCTTTTGAAAATTGAAACTTTTGAATTTAACGGCCACCATGTCGATATGGGGTATCCCATGATGTCGACTTCCCTTAGTTAAAAACAATGTAAAATTTGTTTTGAAAATGGTATTGAAAGGAAAACAAGATGAAATGATTCTGGAGTAAAATAAACTAATTTTCCTATGTTTTAAATAAAGAAGAGTAGAAAAATATATATTTAGAATGTATCTATAAATTTGATTTTAAATCTCAAGTATATATATATTATTATAGAATATTTAAAAATCAGAAGATAGTTTTGAAAACAAACGAAGTTTTAAACAAGTGTTTATTTAAAAACAAAAACAAAGAATATTTTAAGGCTTAAACACCTTTTTGAAAATCATTTGAAAGATAATTTTTAAGGCTAAAACATTTTGAAAAGCAGTTTTGAAAATCATTTTGAAAAACCATTTTGAAGTAGTTTTGCAAGCTTCTTCCTACAGAATATCTCATCATATCAGGACTTGAGAACTTGTACAAAACCTGGATGTTCGTGGGTTTGTTAGCCACTTGTCGTAGGTTTGTAAGCTACTTGTCGTGGGTTTGTAGGCCACTAAGAAGATAGAAATGGGTTCCATCCCAAATGAAATTTGGAATCAAGATTTCCATGCTATTATGAAGTTTTAACAAAAACTAGACACTTATCTTGAAATCTTTATCTTGATACTCTAGAGTCTTCAATCTTGACATCTCCATTCTAAATCTTGAGTCTTTAGTCTTTATACTGATCGGTCTTCAGTAATCAATACCTGCATATATATATATATATATATATATATATATATATCCTACATAGTTCCTGCATATACATATCTATATAGACAATAGTGTTAGTATATATTTTATAATAAGATAAGTTAAAAAGGTTGTTGTCATCAAAACCAACATCTCAGTTCCTAACAATATTGAAAGGGAGTGAGAATTAAGGATCCGAAGGCTAATCTAACACTAGAGGGGGGGTGAATAGTGTTTAATGGATTCTAAGACTTATATGGACTAAATTAAACTTATGACACAAACAAATGCAGAACTTAATCATAGAACAATCGCAGAATCAAACACAGATGCAGAAAGTAAATAAAAAGCAGTAAAAGGAAAGAATACACCGGATTTTATACTGGTTTCGGAGTTACCCTATGTCCAGTCCTGCACCAAGGCAAACACCTCGTACAGATTTTTATTATACCAATGTCGAGATTACAATTCTCAATTTCTAAAGGCCTTGAGGTACCCTCCTGTCTTCGAGTCCGGGGCAAACTCTCTTGATTTACGGGACACTAGACCACCCAATTGATTTCCAGGCACAACCACACCTTATAGAGAGACTCGATAAACTTTTGATTACAAATTGATCCTATAACTCTGAATAGCACTTTGATCTTCGAGAGAGGGCAGAGAATCAAACGAGAATGAGATTCTAATTTGATTCACTTGAGAATTCGGCAGAATTTCGGCACGATCTTAAAAATATGAAAATTTTAGAATATGGATTTGTGGAGAAGAAGGAGTGAAGAAAATAAGAAAATAGTTAGTTAAAAAATTCATTTGTGAAGGATATTTATAGACCAGTAACGGTCATAACCATTCGTGAAGAGATTTAAATGAATAGACACTTCTTTTGAAAATTGAAACTTTTGAATTTAACGGCCACCATGTCGATATGGGGTATCCCATGATGTCGACATCCCTTAGTTAAAAACAATGTAAAATTTGTTTTGAAAATGGTATTGAAAGGAAAACAAGATGAAATGATTCTGGAGTAAAATAAACTAATTTTCCTATGTTTTAAATAAAGAAGAGTAGAAAATATATTTTTAGAATGTATATATAAATTTGATTTTAAATCTCAAGTATATATATATTATTATAGAATATTTAAAAATCAGAAGATAGTTTTAAAAACAAACGAAGTTTTAAACAAGTGTTTATTTAAAAACAAAAACAAAGAATATTTTAAGGCTAAAACATCTTTTTGAAAATCATTTGAAAGATAATTTTTAAGGCTAAAACATTTTGAAAAGCAGTTTTGAAAATCATTTTGAAAAACCATTTTGAAGTAGTTTTGCAAGCTTCTTCCTACAGAATATCTCATCATATCAGGACTTGAGAACTTGTACAAAACCCGGATGTTCGTGGGTTTGTTAGCCACTTGTCGTAGGTTTGTAAGCCACTTGTCGTGGGTTTGTAGGCCACTAAGAAGATAGAAATGGGTTCCATCCCAAATGAAATTTGGAATCAAGATTTCCGTGCTATTATGAAGTTTTAACAAAAACTAGACACTTATCTTGAAATCTTGATCTTGATACTCTAGAGTCTTCAATCTTGACATCTCCATTCTGAATCTTGAGTCTTGAGTCTTTATACTGATCAGTCTTTAGTAATCAATACCTGCATATATATATATATATATATATATATATCCTACATAGTTCCTGCATATACATATCTATATAGACAATAGTGTTAGTATATATTTTATAATAAGATAAGTTAAAAAGGTTGTTGTCATCAAAACCAACATCTCAGTTCCTAACAATATTGAAAGGGAGTGAGAATTAAGGATCCGAAGGCTAATCTAACACTAGAGGGGGGTGAATAGTGTTTAATGGATTCTAAGACTTATATGGACTAAATTAAAATTATGACACAAACAAATGCAGAACTTAATCATAGAACAATCGCAGAATCAAACACAGATGCAGAAAGTAAATAAAAAGCAGTAAAAGGAAAGAATACACCGGATTTTATACTGGTTCGGAGTTACCCTACGTCCAGTCCTGCACCAAGGCAAACACCTCGTACAGATTTTTATTATACCAATGTCGAGATTACAATCCTCAATTTCTAAAGGCCTTGAGGTACCCTCTTGTCTTCGAGTCCGGGGCAAACTCTCTTGATTTACGGGACACTAGATCACCCAATTGATTTCCAGGCACAACCACACCTTATAGAGAGACTCGATAAAATTTTGATTACAAATTGATCCTATAACTCTGAATAGCACTTTGATCTTCGAGAGAGGGCAGAGAATCAAACGAGAATGAGATTCTAATTTGATTCACTTGAGAATTCGGCAGAATTTCGGCACGATCTTAAAAATATGAAAATTTTAGAATATGGATTTGTGGAGAAGAAGGAGGGAAGAAAATAAGAAAATAGTTAGTTAAAAAATTCATTTGTGAAGGCTATTTATAGACCAGTAACGGTCATAACCATTCGTGAAGAGATTTAAATGAATAGACACTTCTTTTGAAAATTGAAACTTTTGAATTTAACGGCCACCATGTCGATATGGGGTATCCCATGATGTCGACATCCCTTAGTTAAAAACAATGTAAAATTTGTTTTGAAAATGGTATTGAAAGGAAAACAAGATGAAATGATTCTGGAGTAAAATAAACTAATTTTCCTATGTTTTAAATAAAGAAGAGTAGAAAAATAAATTTTTAGAATGTATATATAAATTTGATTTTAAATCTCAAGTATATATATATTATTATAGAATATTTAAAAATCAGAAGATAGTTTTAAAAACAAACGAAGTTTTAAACAAGTGTTTATTTAAAAACAAAAACAAAGAATATTTTAAGGCTAAAACATCATTTTGAAAATCATTTGAAAGATAATTTTTAAGGCTAAAACATTTTGAAAAGCAGTTTTGAAAATCATTTTGAAAAACCATTTTGAAGTAGTTTTGCAAGTTTCTTCCTACAAAATATCTCATCATATCAGGACTTGAGAACTTGTACAAAACCAGGATGTTCATGGGTTTGTTAGCCACTTGTCGTAGGTTTGTAAGCTACTTGTCGTGGGTTTGTAGGCCACTAAGAAGATAGAAATGGGTTCCATCCCAAATGAAATTTGGAATCAAGATTTCCGTGCTATTATGAAGTTTTAACAAAAACTAGACACTTATCTTGAAATCTTGATCTTGATACTCTAGAGTCTTCAATCTTGACATCTCCATTCCGAATCTTGAGTCTTGAGTCTTTATACTGATCAGTCTTCAGTAATCAATACCTGCATATATATATATATATATCCTACATAGTTCCTGCATATACATATCTATATAGACAATAGTGTTAGTATATATTTTATAATAAGATAAGTTAAAAAGGTTGTTGTCATCAAAACCAACATCTTAGTTCCTAACAATATTGAAAGGGAGTGAGAATTAAGGATCCGAAGGCTAATCTAACACTAGAGGGGGGGTGAATAGTGTTTAATGGATTCTAAGACTTATATGGACTAAATTAAAATTATGACACAAACAAATGCAGAACTTAATCATAGAACAATCGCAAAATCAAACACAGATGCAGAAAGTAAATAAAAAGCAGTAAAAGGAAAGAATACACCGAATTTTATACTGGTTCGGAGTTACCCTAAGTCTAGTCCTACACCAAGGCAAACACCTCGTACAGATTTTTATTATACCAATGTCGAGATTACAATCCTCAATTTCTAAAGGCCTTGAGGTACCCTCTTGTCTTCGAGTCCGGGGCAAACTCTCTTGATTTACGGGACACTAGATCACCCAATTGATTTCCAGGCACAACCACACCTTATAGAGAGACTCGATAAACTTTTGATTACAAATTGATCCTATAACTCTGAAAAGCACTTTGATCTTCGAGAGAGGGCAGAGAATCAAACGAGAATGAGATTCTAATTTGATTCACTTGAGAATTCGGCAGAATTTCGGCACGATCTTAAAAATATGAAAATTTTAGAATATGGATTTGTGGAGAAGAAGGAGGGAAGAAAATAAGAAAATAGTTAGTTAAAAAATTCATTTGTGAAGGCTATTTATAGACCAGTAACGGTCATAACCATTCGTGAAGAGATTTAAATGAATAGACACTTCTTTTGAAAATTGAAACTTCTGAATTTAACGGCCACCATGTCGATATGGGGTATCCCATGATGTCGACATCCCTTAGTTAAAAACAATGTAAAATTTGTTTTGAAAATGGTATTGAAAGGAAAACAAGATGAAATGATTCTGGAGTAAAATAAACTAATTTTCCTATGTTTTAAATAAAGAAGAGTAGAAAAATAAATTTTTAGAATGTATATATAAATTTGATTTTAAATCTCAAGTATATATATATTATTATAGAATATTTAAAAATCAGAAGATAGTTTTAAAAACAAACGAAGTTTTAAACAAGTGTTTATTTAAAAACAAAAACAAAGAATATTTTAAGGCTAAAACACCTTTTTGAAAATCATTTGAAAGATAATTTTTAAGGCTAAAACATTTTGAAAAGGAGTTTTGAAAATCATTTTGAAAAACCATTTTGAAGTAGTTTTGCAAGCTTCTTCCTACAGAATATCTCATCATATCAGGACTTGAGAACTTGTACAAAACCAGGATGTTCGTCGGTTTGTTAGCCACTTGTCGTAGGTTTGTAAGCTACTTGTCGTGGGTTTGTAGGCCACTATGAAGATAGAAATGGGTTCCATCCCAAATGAAATTTGGAATCAAGATTTCCGTGCTATTATGAAGTTTTAACAAAAACTAGACACTTATCTTGAAATCTTGATCTTGATACTCTAGAGTCTTCAATCTTGACATCTCCATTCTGAATCTTGAGTCTTGAGTCTTTATACTGATCAGTTTTCAGTAATCAATACCTGCATATATATATATATCCTACATAGTTCCTGCATATACATATCTATATAGACAATAGTGTTAGTATATATTTTATAATAAGATAAGTTAAAAAGGTTGTTGTCATCAAAACCAACATCTCAGTTCCTAACAATATTGAAAGGGAGTGAGAATTAAGGATCCGAAGGCTAATCTAACACTAGAGGGGGGGTGAATAGTGTTTAATGGATTCTAAGACTTATATGGACTAAATTAAAATTATGACACAAACAAATGCAGAACTTAATCATAGAACAATCGCAGAATCAAACACAGATGCAGAAAGTAAATAAAAAGCAGTAAAAGGAAAGAATACACCGGATTTTATACTGGTTCGGAGTTACCCTACGTCCAGTCCTGCACCAAGGCAAACACCTCGTACAGATTTTTATTATACCAATGTCGAGATTACAATCCTCAATTTCTAAAGGCCTTGAGGGACCCTCCTATCTTCGAGTCCGGGGCAAACTCTCTTGATTTACGAGACACTAGATCACCCAATTGATTTCCAGGCACAACCACACCTTATAGAGAGACTTGATAAACTTTTGATTACAAATTGATCCTATAACTCTGAATAGCACTTTGATCTTCGAGAGAGGGCAGAGAATCAAACGAGAATGAGATTCTAATTTGATTCACTTGAGAATTCGGCAGAATTTCAGCACAATCTTAAAAATATGAAAATTTTAGAATATGGATTTGTGGAGAAGAAGGAGTGAAGAAAATAAGAAAATAGTTAGTTAAAAAATTCATTTGTGAAGGCTATTTATAGACCAGTAACGGTCATAACCATTCGTGAAGAGATTTAAATGAATAGACACTTCTTTTGAAAATTGAAACTTTTGAATTTAACGGCCACCATGTCGATATGGGGTATCCCATGATGTCGACATCCCTTAGTTAAAAACAATGTAAAATTTGTTTTGAAAATGGTATTGAAAGGAAAACAAGATGAAATGATTTTGGAGTAAAATAAACTAATTTTCCTATGTTTTAAATAAAGAAGAGTAGAAAATATATTTTTAGAATGTATATATAAATTTGATTTTAAATCTCAAGTATATATATATTATTATAGAATATTTAAAAATCAGAAGATAGTTTTAAAAACAAACGAAGTTTTAAACAAGTGTTTATTTAAAAACAAAAACAAAGAATATTTTAAGGCTAAAACATCTTTTTGAAAATCATTTAAAAGATAATTTTTAAGGCTAAAACATTTTGAAAAGCAGTTTTGAAAATCATTTTGAAAAACCATTTTGAAGTAGTTTTGCAAGCTTCTTCCTACAGAATATCTCATCATATCAGGACTTGAGAACTTGTACAAAACCAGGATGTTCGTGGGTTTGTTAGCCACTTGTCGTAGGTTTGTAAGCTACTTGTCGTGGGTTTGTAGGCCACTAAGAAGATAGAAATGGGTTCCATCCCAAATGAAATTTGGAATCAATATTTCCGTGCTATTATGAAGTTTTAACAAAAACTAGACACTTATCTTGAAATCTTGATCTTGATACTCTAGAGTCTTCAATCTTGACATCTCCATTCTGAATCTTGAGTCTTGAGTCTTTATACTGATCAGTCTTTAGTAATCAATACCTGCACACACACACACACACACACACACATATATATATATATATATATATATATATATCCTACATAGTTCCTGCATATACATATCTATATAGACAATAGTGTTAGTATATATTTTATAATAAGATAAGTTAAAAAGGTTGTTGTCATCAAAACCAACATCTCAGTTCCTAACAATATTGAATGGAATGTGAGAATTAAGGATCCGAAGGCTAATCTAACACTAGAGGGGGGTGAATAGTGTTTAATGGATTCTAAGACTTATATGGACTAAATTAAAATTATGACACAAACAAATGAAAAATTTAATCATAGAACAATCGCAGAATTAAACACAGATGCAGAAAGTAAATAAAAAGCAGTAAAAGGAAAGAATACACCGGATTTTATACTGGTTCGGAGTTACCCTACGTCCAGTCCTGCACCAAGGCAAACACCTCGTACAGATTTTTATTATACCAATGTTGAGATTACAATCCTCAATTTCTAAAGGCCTTGAGGTACCCTCCTGTCTTCGAGTCCGGGGCAAACTCTCTTGATTTATGGGACACTAGATCACCCAATTGATTTCCAGGCACAACCACACCTTATAGAGAGACTCGATAAACTTTTGATTACAAATTGATCCTATAACTCTGAATAGCACTTTGATCTTCGAGAGAGGGCAGAGAATCAAACGAGAATGAGATTCTAATTTGATTCACTTGAGAATTCGGTAGAATTTCGGCACGATCTTAAAAATATGAAAATTTTAGAATATGGATTTGTGGAGAAGAAGGAGTGAAGAAAATAAGAAAATAGTTAGTTAAAAAATTCGTTTGTGAAGGCTATTTATAGACCAGTAACGGTCATAACCATTCGTGAAGAGATTTAAACGAATAGACACTTCTTTTGAAAATTGAAACTTTTGAATTTAACGGCCACCATGTCAACATGGGGTATCCCATGATGTCGACATCCCTTAGATAAAAACAATGTAAATTTTGTTTTGAAAATGGTATTGAAAGGAAAAGAAGATGAAATGATTTTGGAGTAAAATAAAGTAATTTTCCTATGATTTAAAATAAAGAAGAGTAGAAAAATATATTTTTAGAATGTATATATAAATTTGATTTTAAATCACAAATATATATATATTATAAAAGAATATTTAAAAATCAAAAGATAGCTTTTAAAACAAACGAAGTTTAAAACAAGAGTTTATTTAAAAACAAAAACAAAGAATATTTTAAGGCAAAAACATCTTTTTGAAAATTATTTGAAAAGATAATTTTTAAGGCTAAAACATTTTGAAAAGCAGTTTTGAAAATCATTTTGAAAAACCATTTTGTAGCTGTTTTGCAAGCTTCTTCCTGCAGAATATCTCATCACATCAGGACTCGAGAACTTGTACAAACTAGGATGTTCGTGGGTTTGTAAGCCACTTATCGTAGGTTTGTAAGCTACTTGTCGTGGGTTTATAAGCCACTAAGAAGGTAGAAATGGGTTCCATCCCAAATGAAATTTGGAATGAAGATTTACATGCTATTATGAAGTTTTAACAAAACTAGACGCTTATCTTGAATTCTTGATCTTGATACTCATGAGTCTTCAAACTTGATTTCTTCATTCTTGATTTTATACTGTACAGTCTTCAATAATCTATACCTGGCTTATATATATATATCCTGCATAATAACATTCATATATATCTAGACAATAGTGTTAGTATATAAGTTATAATAAATTAAGTTACAAAGGTTGTTGTCATCAAAACCACTATCTCCAGTTCCTAACAATCTCCCCCTTTTTGATGATGACAACCTTATAAAATATACTTACCACTTCGATCATACCATAACTCCCCCTTACTCCAAGCCTACTATTTTATATAACTTCTCCCCCTTTGTCATCAACAAAAATAACCTATAAACCTTGAACTTAATAGAAAATGAGATAAACAAACATATGACATAAGAATAATAACTATGTATGAGTGTAATATAGCATCCTAAGTTAAATGGAATTCAAGATTTTATACACCAAAGATTGTTTTTAGAAGAACATTATTTAAGATAACACTTATATACAAATTAACAAACCAATATACAATCAAGAAAGAGAAAAACGAAATACGCTTAAAGAGGACCCTTAATTATTGGTAATTTATGGACCGAACAATTTGGATAGTGGAGACAAAAGTTTCCACGTGGTTCGACCAAGTTCCCATTAGCGTCAAAAAGGACCTCTCCAACGCAAATCGCGCCATCGTCTTCGTCCATATGAACATCCGGATTCGGTAGAGGATGTTCTTCTTCTTGATCCTCTTGTGGTTCTTCGAGAGGCTCTTCTTCTTTAGAATCTATGGCTTGTGATGATTCTTCGATGACAATGGGATTGGCAACGTTATCCATAAGTAATTTTTGTAAATTCCTAATGATTCTGCCTTGCCTATCTTGTTCTCTAGCCATTCGCAGTTGACTTACTTGAATTTCCATCATCATTTGAAGCAAATCTTTCATCTTCTCTTGTAATTTGATGACTCGTACGTGTGTGGAACGTTGGAAAGGGCCAGAATGAGGAGAAGTGGGTGAAGAAGGTTCATTATTAGAAGGGGAAGCCATTAATTTATTGTTTTAGAAGTTTATTACAGTGAATAGAACAGA
This sequence comes from Allium fistulosum, assembly GCA_030737815.1. Classification (NCBI taxonomy): domain Eukaryota; kingdom Viridiplantae; phylum Streptophyta; class Magnoliopsida; order Asparagales; family Amaryllidaceae; genus Allium; species Allium fistulosum. The sequence continues at coordinate 518,421,552 of CM060906.1, read as the reverse complement.
GAAAAGGAGTAAAAGTCGAAATATATAAATATATAACCAAATAACTAATTTTAGAGGGAAATTTAAATTTGAAAATCTCGGCATGTATGTCGACATAGGGGGATGGGTCATGTCGACATGCCCAGTTCAAATTTTGAGAAATTTTTATTTATATTAATTTATAGCTGTACTTGTATTATTTATAATTTATATTTCAGTTAATGAACATATACCTAATTCTCTTCTAAATTTAGTAAATTTTTGTTCATTTAATGGTTTGGTTAATATATCAGCAATTTCTTTTTCAGTATTAATATATTCAAGAGTGATGACTTCTTTACTTATATTATCTCTAAGAAAATGATGTCTAATATCAATATCTTTTGTTCTAGCATGATGAGTTGGATTCTTAGATAGGTTTATGCACTAGTATTATCACAATAATTTGGTGATTTAGTTATAGTTAATCCAAAATCTTTTAAGTTTGTTGCATATATATAACTTGAGAACAAGCCAAAGCAGCAGATATATATTCTGCTCCAGTTGTTGATAAGGATACAGCGTTTTGCTTCTTACTAAACCAAGAAACCAGAGAATGTCCTAGAAAGTGACAAGTTCCACTTGTACTTTTTCGGTCTGATTTACAACCAGCGTAATCAGCATCACAATATTAAATTAAATCAAATACATCATTTTTAAGGTAAAATAAACCATAATCTAAAATACATCTAATACAGTGTTTTTAGCATAATCTGCACTCCCTTTCAGTACCCAAAAACAAATGCTTGTCCTCTATTTCATTCACCGAGAGCTTACCAACGATATATAATTCGATAAGTTTTAGACAATTCTAGTTTTACTCACATTTTAATTAATTTGCTAATCACCTTAGATAGTAATTAGGTTATTTCAAGACTAGCGAAGAAAACTAAAGATAGAGGTGACGTCTAGGATTCCATAGCCTCACTTATATAGTCGTTAGGCTGGATTATGAGTTATCTATCCGGTTTGGTCCAAAATAGCTTCATATGATATTTAAACACTATAACGCCTCTATTTCACAAACTGTAACTCCAAATGCATCAAAACTATATATCAAACCAATTGTTTGGGAATGACCTTCACAATGACTATAAATTAAATACTCAGTTCATCCTTTTAATAAAAATTTAAATTCTAATTGATTTAATATTTTGAAGTGTCAAATTTATGGATCGTTATATTCTCCCACTTAAATGAATTGCGCCCATGCAATTTTCCAAATACAACCATCAACCAAATTAATAAGGTCTTATCATGTGCTTAATCAAAAAATACGAGAAAATATATTAATCATAATCAACCATCTTTAATTGTAGTACATGACCTCCACATAACACAATCAACCATGACAAGCAGCAATTATTTCATAATAATGAATTCGACAAACATGCATCCAAACTATAGTATGTAAAAATAACGCTCTAATAAAGGGTGAAAATCTCAACCATAGTTTAACTCCATACACAAGTCACAACATGCATCTAAATAATCTAAACGTAATAACCCATAACGGAAATACACAATAAAATTTAGGATGGTCCAAACATGTATGCATAACAATTATATACGTAAATCAACAATCACCATAGCTCATGAAAATAAAGTGCGCACACACCAAAAGGGAAATCACCACATCACCATATCAATAAATAACACATGTGTGTTAATCTCTATGCTGATACACATCCATCCAAATATGTGTATCTTCAATGTCACCGATGAACTTTCTCATGGTCTCATCCAAAAATAATTAGTTTTCCATATCATTTTTACACTTTCCAAAATAATTTATGTGCACACTCATGGCTACCTCCTCAGAATAATATGCACCTAGTCATGAATACATCCTCAAAATACTATGATCGTCTACTCATGCTACAGCCGAATCAATCCTCGATCTTTAGACCTACGTCCTAAGGTCTCTTCCAAATGACCATCCTCATCAGGTCAATGATTAATGAATACCCACCATCCTAAGGGTATTTTTCTTTGGAATGGTGACACAAATGACCATCCTCAGAAGGTTAGCGAATACTCATCCTTACAAGAGCATTACAATAACATGATTGCCTGAATCCTTACCACTTAGACAGCTAGGAACTAGACCATCGGCATAAGGTCTATGGTAATCCATCCCTATAAGGATTCAAAATCCGCATAATCTAGGTGTGTGTCCCTACATACCCCTTTTTTCGAGCATTTATCAAAGCCTTTTGCCATCCTAGATCCAATAGCACACATCCAATAATAGAACACTTCATTGTCCTATCCACGAGCTCCCTTCCTCGAACTCGTCCTCATGGATCATTATCACAACTCCTATCGTCGAGTCGCCATCATCAGAACTCCTCTAGACATCCTTCGTAAGTCATAAAATCACCTTGTTCCAATCCTCTTAAATTTATTTCTCCATATGATAATTGGAATAACCAGAAAAATACCAAAAAAGGAACTATTAGCAAGGAGAATTCCAATACTTTTTTATAGTAAATCATTTATCAAAACATTTTAAATTTTAGATCAAAGCTTCCATCTTCTTTCAAAACAAAAATTATTTCCTTTCTAAGAATAGGGCTATTGATTTATAAATCAATTTCTAGAAATATTTTCTGTTAGTACCTTAGGTATTGGTTTCGATGATAACAACTATAGGGCATTATTTAAAATATAGATATAGATACTAATGTTTTATCAAGATATTTAGTATACAGTGCAGGATATTAGACAGGTGTTGATTAAGAAGACTGTACAGTATCAAGAGTAGATTCAACATGATGATAATTAAAGACTTATGAGTATTAAAGAGCTCAAGATTTCAAGATATTTCAGATTAGTTATGGAGTCATAGAATTTATGTTAAAACCTTGGTAGCACTTTCCTGATCTCTCTCGCCTTCTCTACTATTGTTTTAAATTGTTTTTCAAATATCCTTGTTTTAAAACAATCTTTTCAAAATATTTCCCAAAATGATTTTCAATCTCTTATACTTATAAAGATGTTATTTTAGTTTTTTTAAGTTTATATACATATACATATACATATACATATACATATATATATTGAATTTTTATTTATACTTTAATAAGTTATAATTATATTGATTTATATATATATTATTGAATACTCTTATTAAATCTTTCAAAATTATTTTACAAAATTTTATTAAGTTATATTTTGATTAAAATGTGTATAAACTATATTTATATGATTCTACAAAGTATCAAATTATTTTACAAAGCAACGGATTTTCAAAATAATATTTTTTAAAGTGTTTTTCAAAATAGAAAGGGATATATCGACATGTCCGATCTATGTATGTCCATATAGCGGCCGTGCTTTTCAAAATTCAAATTTGAATAGAATTGTCTTTTCGTCGTATCTTTTCGTGAATGGACATGACCGTCGTTTCCCTATATACACCAGACTTTCAAACGAACTTTTAGTAACTACTTTCTTATTCTTCTCTCCTCTTTTCACTCTCTTGATTTCTAAATCAATTTTTACCCAAACTATACCAAAATTCAACCAGAATCAAATTCCATCATTACTAGTTTGATTCTTCTTCATCTACTCTCTGATTTCTCTCATCTCTCTCACTCAAACCAAGGTCAAAGCTATTCAAGAGTTATAGGATCAATTGTAATCAAAATCGAAGATCCGAGTCTGTAAACTCTATCAAATCATACTCGTATACTTTGTAGTGTGCTTAGTATCCCTGAAATCCAAGTGGGTGTGCTTAGTAGCCTGTAAATCTAGTGGATGTGCTTGTAGCCTCGAAATCAAGTGATTCTACCCAGTGGTCGGGATTCTGGAGGGTGTGTCTTGTAGCCTTGAAATCAAGATTGTATTTGCATTTACTATTTGAAAAGAAATCCGTACAAGGAATTGTGCGGGACTGGATGTAGGATAACTCCGAACCAGTATAAAATCCTGGTGTGTTCCTTCTTTATTACTTTTACTCCATTTACTTTTATCTATACTTTGATTCTATGATTGTTTCTGTGATTGTTAATTACATCATTCCAAACAGGAGCAATCGACGGGCTAATGAGGTAGCTCCTCTGATCGGACACACTCCATCGTATGTCATTCTATTACTTGTGATTGATTTGGTGTGCACCCTTGATTCGGGAGTGTGGATCGAGGAGGGCGATTGCTGCGGCTCTGCGTCACCACTGGCCCGGAAGTGCAATTGGTATATCTACCCTGGCATTGCCTAGTTGTGCCGTGTCACCTACCCTAGCATGCTTTACTACGAGTTTGATTTGTGTCGTACCTATGGAGTATCCTCTGGTAGCCCCAGTTTACGGGGTATTATGGTACTGTATAGACTATTGGCACACCTAAAAATGTGTTAAGGTGGAAAATGTAAAGCCTTAACGCTATTTCTAAATAGTATACTTTACTATAGACATTATTATAATAGCGTATATTACTACATAGTAGATAGTTTAACGGATCCTTAGAGGATGGTGATGCCAAACATCCATTGAGTTACTTGTATTTCAGTTGATATTTCACTTGAGTTGGATTTATTGATATAAGAATGTTAATCCTGCCTCGAGTGTTTTGTGTTTTGCTTTACGCTCGGGTCAGACTGAGTGTACCAGTATTTGAGACTCACCTTTAGAGTTGGAGCTTCGCTTGGAGATCCAGCTATCTATTCTGCTTTCAGTTGATTCCAGTGATGTATTCTGATCTTGTATTTGACTATTGTATTGAGACATCTATGTATTCGAGACTTCAGTTGTATCTTTTTTAACTCTGTTATATATATAGTAGCTTCATGAACTACTATTCTTTTGTTTCCGCTGCATTATTTTTATATTACTCTGTGTCTGTGATTCTGTGATTATTTATCTACTGTATATACTGAGTTTTGCCAAATTTTAAATTAACAATCTGATATTTTTAGCAATTCAAATCCGACATGTATGGATGCGAATGGTTGAAAATTTCAGGATGTTACAACTTGACTACATACATGATTCATATTGTTTACCACTGTTAGACAAAGTGACTCATAAATTAGAAGGTTGGGATAGTGCACTACTTTCAACTGCTAGTAGAGCATAATTAATTCACAGTACCATTGCCCCATTGTCCTACATTGGGTACTCATCTACCATATCCCCAATTCTACACTTAAAAAAAGAAGGATCTATATGCAAACTTTTTAGGATGGAAAATTGCATGAAATAGCTTGGAATTTACTTTGCAGATCCAAATTTGAAGAGGGCATTGGTTTTAGGCAATTTACTAATCTCAAAAATACAGACTATCAAAATAATATGAAATGTACTTATACTAATAAATGATTATGGAGTAAATGGTGGATGCATAAATACTTGCATAATTAGAATTTTTAGGAAGTTTCAATTACTAATAACTATATTGGAACTCTTAAGCACATGCTCAAACAGAGAGAAATAGCTTCCCAACTGATGTAGAGAATCATTGTTAATTGGAAGAACACATCATTATGGTATGATCCATGGATCAATCACAAAGCTTTGGTCGATTTACTAGGGTGGAACAAAGTTAGTTTAAGTACAACCTCTCAATTTAATGTTAGTAGCATTATTTGTAACAACCTGTTGTGTCCAGAATTATTTACTTAAACAAGAGAAGTGCACTCATAGATCCAACAGGTACATCTATTAGTACCTAACAATCAAAACTACTGGTAGATATGCAATGCTAAGTTTTTTGATTTCTCAAATGCATGGGACGAAATTAGACGATGAGACAATGTCGTAAATTAGGGTAAAATTGTATGGCATGCAACAATAGCAAAGAAATTCGGCTTCACCACCTACAAAGCATGTCTATAGTGATTACCAACATTGGATTGACTAAATAACTAGGGAATTATAGTGAGTACAACATGTGTTTAATGCAATAAAAAATTAGAAAGTCACACACATCTATTTATGAGATGTGAATATAACACTTATCTATGGATTGAGGCAAGGACAAAACATTAACTTCCATCGGCCAACTGTCCACCTTCCAACTTGAATTTAGCAGTCCAACCAATAGTTCGATTCGAAGGGATATGGTGTGATTTTGCATAAACTTCAGTTGTAATTATGCTACACCAAATTTGAATCGAGTGTATGCGCTAGTTGTTTGATTGCAAAGGGCGTGATTGGACTCAGAGAATTAAATTGATAGAGATGGATGTCAGATTTCAGATGAGTAGAGACAAAAATTTAGAAACTAATGACGAAAACCTGGCGATAATGCGTTTATGGGGAATAATTTTTGACCTAAGTTACGGTGTTGGAGTGGAGGCATGGGGAAATGAGATTTTATGTTATTGGGCTAGATCGAGAGGGTTAGAAGAAGTGAAGGTGTATGATTTATTTGTTGTGTAGTATGATTGTATTTGACATTATGTTGTTCTCTTTTTCCTTACTACCCTGGTAAGGTTTTAGAAGGTGAATCCTTTGTTATTCTATAACGTCATTGGTAAAGAACCCATTTTCACATACACACATAGAGGCAGACTCACATACATATAGTTTATGATGTCCATATTGTGAATGTGGATCTCATGACATATTAATAAATAAATAAATTAATTATAAATCAATCATAAACAAATTATTTTAATATTAATAATAAATAAATATTTTAATTAATAAATATTTTAATTAATAAAATATAATTAAATATTAAAAACATCTTTTATGAATCAAAATACGAATTTTGATTTGGTATAAACAAAGATTTATTTACGTAAGCACAAATAAAAGATCTTGTGCAAAATTAATAAAAGGATTTTATTTTGAAATTCCCCTTTTTTATCTTGCTGCCATTGCACCTAATCCAACGGGGCCATTGATGAGAGACCTCACTAAAAAATCCTTCTATAATTATGGTGGGTGTTATCCAATTTATAACCAAGAGTTTGCGCCTTTTCTCCCCGTTCTCTTTAGCTTAGAATACTTAGTAAAAGCCCTCAAACCTCCGTATATACGGAGGGTCATACATGTTGACCAAGCATGGTCAGAACTTCTTTGACTCCTCTTGAATCATTATTTAATTAATTAATTTTTGATTTCAAAATCGATCAAATCATCATATAACTTTTCATAGGTAGTTGTAACAGCCCACTCCAGAACAGACCTAAATCCAATCCAGAAAAGGCCCATTCCAAAGCTGGTTGTTGGTTGGTAAAAAGAAAAATTATACAGAGCTATTTATCCATTCTTTCAGAACTCATGGCGGAAGGGATAAAATATAATAACAATAATAGTACCCATTTATTTCAAATCATTTCAAATGCCATAATACATAACAACAACCGTTACAACATTTTGTTCAAGAATACATTTCATGGGTATAATAGAAAATAACATGAAAAGATATATAATAACTGCCACAAGCTTCACTCTTGCCATCTTCAAGCATCGTCAATTCCTTTTCTATCATGTGTTGTAATAAGGAGGGAGTCATAAGAACAAGTGTTTGGTGAATAGAAATCTCGAGCCTTACTAGTTCAGTACTTGGGTAGTATAATTTAAATAAGAACATGTCTTATGTAACTAAACTATTTAATACTTCATTTAAGGAAAGAAGGCGGGTCCTTAAACAACCACTTAATACCTTCCACCCCTGATGTTATTTTCCTGATCCAATTACCCATAACCAACATCATAAATATCTAACAATGCGAGAGATAGAACCTAAGCCACTTAATACATTTTATGGGAAATAGATGGACTCTGACCATTTAAGACCTCAATTGAGGTAGGTCCCCATCATTTAATACCTATTCCCAAGGTGGACTTGACATAGGTGTCTATCTAGCTGACATTGCACATAAATCTCTTTAGACACTTAATACTTCCTATTGAAGTAGACCTTTCCAAGATATCCTTAACCGTGCCTTAACCCAATTCCTGACCATTTAATAAAAAAAAATTCACTTGGGAAAAAAGCAGGCCCTCAAACAACTACATAATACCTCAAAACCGTGAAGCAGACCCTTCGTATTATGACTCATACTCATAATGATGTCTCACATTAGTCCGACTATTCGTTCAAATTGGTAGCAAGATTAGCTAGGAAAATTTACCCTATAGAATTTGGGACTAACTTCACGTAATTACAAATATTTATCATAGGAGATGTCTCACATCAATAGGAAGTGTACACAGCTACTTGTAGCCTCAAAGCAAAGGGCAGACTTCTATCGTATAACTCTACTATCCTCGCATCCCTATGGCTTAGTCCTAATTTAAATACTCTCTTAATAATAATACGTATCTCAACATTCCATAATTAAGGCCTTATAAGGAACCTTCCTTTTTACGCTTGTTAGTTAGCCTTTTGATCCGACTATATCCAAGCTGATTGGACAAGTCAGACTCGATGATTGGCAAGGCAAGTAGCTCGGAGAGGCGATCACAAAGGCTAGAGATCAAGTATAGACAACGATATGAAGTAGCGATCAAGCGAAGCTAGAAGATAGACTCTATAGAACATTCTAAGTATGGAATAGTGCTTCCTCTAGGCAGGGGATCAGATCCGATCACTATGGCTATGAATAACTTGGATCGACAGTTCCACTCAATGGGAATCGGTCGATATCTCTTAAAAACTGAAAGCAATTATGCAAACAACACTGGAAACCAGAAGATATCATAGAAGGGGACCCACCTGACCGATCATAGCTCGCTAAATGGCCAGGAAGACTTATCAGCCCCGATTGCTAAATATTGGAAATTGGGACACGAGGTTTTTTGAGTGACCTCGTCTGCATCTGGAGATTCTACCGGTGAATTTTTAGGAAGATATTCAATCGTCTGCGCCTATAAGGACAGGGTTCATAGCTCATTTGAAGTATCTTTTACGCTGTTGATTTCTTTGTACTCTATTATAATTTTTAATTTTGATCCGATCTCTCTTGTACTCAAAAATTCAAGTGATTAATAAAGCAATTCATCGAAGTGGATGTAGGCATTCAATGCCAAACCACTATAAATCCGTTTATTATTGTTTTTTTACTTGTTTTCTACTTGTTTCCTTAATTTTAATTTTGATTTCTTTATTTATTTATGCACATATAATCTATTGGGCATTTGTGCCAAATTTTGATGCAAACATTTTGGTGCTTTCATTGAGAATGAATTCTCAGCCTGATTGGATCTCATCATCTACCGGTGGATTCCCATATCCGCGAGATAGATCTAGGTTTTTACTGACAAGTTTCTGTTTCTACTTAGTTTTGAAGAAGATCTAGAAGGAAGCTATTAGCCATGGCCAGAGAAAAGTCTACTACTTCCCATGCTGTTGAAGGCAATGACGGTTCCAACGTTCAATAAGTTGATCAAAATGTACAATTGGCTTCTGCTAATCCCCAAAATCTAGCTGACTATATTACCAGAGCTGATTTTGAAGTCCTATAAAGGAACTAATGGATAGCTGTCAGTAGCTCAACCAGCAAATCTAGGCTAACATCGATCTGATGAACCAGTTGAAACATCAGCATGGAAGGACTAGGAGGGAGCCTACTCCATATTTAGGATCAGAAGGTTCCTCCTCATCTGACGATTATCATCGAAGCAGACGTCGCAAAATGGATCCATACACACCTGGAACATCAGGAGGAGATTAGGTGATCGGCCATGGCCGATCGGGACTAACCGATGCCGAACCCTTAGGGGGATCGGCAATGAACCCTTTAATCAAGGGAGGGATCAGTATGCAGAGGGAGGCGCTTACTCTGGAGGTGCCGCGATCAATCAAAGTGCTGGAGCTTAGGCAAATGTGGTTGAACCACGGTTGAAAGACGATGACAAAACTGCTACTCTGGAAATGGATCAAGAGTAATAGGAGTCAAGGCAACATGGTACTACCCAGAGGCATGGATCGGGTCGCTCATGTGAGGTGGAGCATTGTTACCGCTCAGCACTAACTTTCCAAACACTGGACCTAACAGCTATAGTTAGGCAGCTAGCGAAAGAAAGTCAGGGCTTGACCAACGATGATTGGGACTCTCTAGAAGTCGTACTCCATTCACCGACATCATTCTACATGCAGAATATCCATGGAGGTTCCATATGCCTACGATGCCTGCCTGTGTGGGAAAAACCGACCTTACGCAGCATCTCTTGAAGTACGAATGGCAAATTGACTCTGCCAGAGCCACCGATGCAGTCAAGTGCACGTGTTTCCCCATTTTTTGGAAGATGTTGCGACCATGTGGTTTACCAAGCTCCCACCGCGGTCAATCTCTTCATTTGATGAGTTAGCAAAGAAGTTCCTGGAGTAGTTCTACATGCACACGACTCACCCCAAGGATGTAATGTCACTCTCCAGCTTGGTCCAAGCATCGGGGGAATCATTAAAAGATTTTCTGTAAAGGTTTAATATAGCTGTTACAGAAGTTAGTAATCCAAATGATGACGAAATACTCATGGCACTGACTAGGGGAGCCGACCCCAATTTCGAGTTTGGCGATTGGTTTGCAAGAAAGCCTCCTTCTACATTGGATCATTTCTTTGCTAAGGCGGCTCAGTTTTCGAGGAAGGAGGAGGCAAAGAGAACCCAGAAGAGGGATCTTGCAGGCCCAAACACCGAGGGAGTACAAAGTAATGTAGCGGTAAAGCAGTCCGATGATAGTTTCGAAAATGTTCAGATCAATGTTCAGAACAAACCGAATGAGCAAAAGAAAGACGGTGATAGAAACCATGACCCAAGAAGGGATTCCGAGAGAGAGAAGCCAAGGATCCCATCGTTTGATACATATACACCATTGAATACGTCGCTAGAGAATGTTTATCACACCATGCAGTACATGAAACCACCTTCGAAGGAACCAATGGAGAAGCAGAGACAGTCCAGAAAGTACTATCGATATCATGAGAGTTATGGACATACCACCAACGAGTGTCACCACCTCCACGATGTTATTGAGAATTTGATTTGAGAAAGAAAGTTGTAGTTGTTTGCTAAAGCCCCGTAGGACGGTGGTGAAGGGACATCCGACCTCGATTTAGGACAAGCTCCGCCCAATGCTAAGGAACCCCGACATAAAATAGGGAGATTAGTTATTAATACCATTGTTTGAGGACCATATCCGGTTGACAAAAGCTGGAATGAAATGGAGTGTTACGTGAACGCTATCAGACATGTTGACATTGACTGTTGCTCGAACACGGAGGATGGTGCTCCAACAAAGCAGTAGTGAACTATTAAGATGATATCATGTTTCGGAGTAGAGATGCAGACAAGGTCGAGGCCCCTACGATCAACCCAATGGTGAACTCGGCCATGATCGGCCTCGCCTTGGTAAGAAAGATTCTCATTGGTTGTGAAAGTTATGTGAATATCATTTTCAAGAAGGCATGCGACCAGATGTTAATGGAAGCCAAATATTTGAAACTGTGCAAAGCCCATATTCATGGCTTTAATGGTATTGCAACATAAGCGGTTGTCTATGTTGAGCTACCAGTGGAGCTAGGAGACGATAGCTGAAGGAGAGTGCGGGTGCAACCATTTGTTGTGATGGATGTGAACTCTCTATACAATGCTTCTAGGCCAACCAGCCCTTGCTGAATTTAGGGCAGCTATCACCCCTTAGTGTTTAATGCTAAAATTCCCAATAGATAATAGCGTAGGAATTATCCATGGAGATCAGGCGACTGGGCGTGCCTATTATGTGGCTGAGTTGAGAGACGCTCAACGAAGGGAGAAACAAAAAAGATGCGGAGAGGCCTCTCCGCATCAAAACTAATGAAGCTCAGCAACCAGCGTCATAGCCTTGGCATGGGCACCATAGTCGGTTCTATAAGATATAGATCCAAAAGATGAAGAAGAGGAGCCCAAAGAAACCAAGGCTGCACCCATTGAGTTGACAATTGACATCACGGTCAGCTACGACGACCCTTTATGGGTCTTAAAGATCGGATCACTACTCAATGAAACGATTATGAATGAGTTAGTCGGCTTTCTCCGAGCGAATCTTGATGTGTTCACTTGGACTCATTCTGACATGTATGGGATCTCACCAACTATCGCAAGCCATGCATTGAATATCGACCTAAGGTATGTCCTGGTGAAACAAAAGTGATGCGACATTGATTCAGAGACTTGTGCTGCGCTTAAAGAGGAGGTGGATAAACTAAAAAAATGAGTTCATCTACGATGCCCTCTACCCAAAATGGGTATCCAGTCCAGTTCTTGTAAGAAAGGCTAATGGGAAATGGTGAACATGCGTCGATTACACAGACCTGAACAAGTTGTACCCAAAGGACAGCTTTCTACTTCGAGGATCGACCAGTTGGTAGACTCAACCATTGGACATGAATTGCTTTCATTCAGGGACGCGTACTCCGAATACAATCAGATTTCGATGCACGTCCCAGACTAGGAACACACCAGCTTCATTACCGATTTGGGATTATACTGCTATGTTGTGATGCCTTTTGGACTAAAGAACGCTGGATCTACTTACTAGAGACTGGTCAACCGGATGTTCAAAGACCAAATTGGGCGATCGATGGAAGTATATGTGGATGATATGCTCGTGAAGTCATGGCGATCAAAAAACTACATCGGTGACTTGGCGGAGATGTTTAGTGTTATTCGGAAATATGGAATGAAACTTAATCCCTTGAAATGCTCTTTTGGCATTGCGTCAGGAAAATTATTAGGTTTCATCGTCAACTCTCATGGAATTGAAGCCAGTCCCAATAAGATTCAATCAATAAGAAATATCTAGGTAGTGAAGACAATTAAGCAAGTGCAAAGTCTAAATGGGAAGGTCACCGCCCTAAGACGGTTCATCTCCAGGGCCACCGACAAATGCATTCCATTCTTCGACTTAACTAGGAGAGGGAAGAGAAAATTTGAATGGACGTAGGATTGTATTAATGCATTTCTAGCTCTAGTACATCACTTAGAGAAACCCCCCATTTATTCTAAGCACTAGGTCATGTCTTGTACATTCATCTAGTGGTGTCGGCACATGCTATAAGTGCCGCACTGCTGCATGAAGAGAATCAAATCCAGATGCCAGTGTATTATGTTAGCAAGCGGTTGATAGGTGCTAAAAGAAACTATTCAAAGCTAGAATAGCTTGTGTACCACCTGTTGATTGCATCAAGGAAGCTCCGCCCTTATTTCTAGGCTCATCCCATCAATGTCTTCAATGATCAGCCATTATGATAGGTCCTACAGCGACCTGAGATGTCTGGAAGGTTACTTTAATGGAACATTGAATTGAGCCAGTTCGATATCACTTATCTCCCTCGGAGAGCCATCCAGGGACAAGCACTGGCGGATTTCATAGTCGAATTCACTGCACAAGACGAATTTCTGGAGAGTAGTGAAGAACTTATGATCCAATGGAAGATGCACATGGATAAAGCATCCAACGATTGATGTTTTGGTGCCGGAGTCATACTAGTAACTCCTGAGGAACGCTCGATCTGCTACACCTTGAAACTTGACTTCCCTACAACGACTAAGGAAACTGAATATAAAGCCTTGATCATTGGGCTAAAACTGGCTAGAGAGCTAGGGGTAAAAGGTTTGCAAATTTTCTGTGATTCCTAGTTAGTAGTGTATCAAGTCAGGGGAGAATATCAGACCAAAGGAGCACAACTTGCTCCCTACCTTAGCTGAGTCCAAGAACTGCTAATTGATTTCGAGCATTACACCATTACACACATCCCTAGAAAACAAAATGGGAAAGCCAACTCACAGGCCAAGTTTCTAGTTCCGAGGATGCACAACAAATGGGCTTGGTTCCAGTTTAAATACTTAGTGCTCCGAGCATTGAAAAGATGGAGATTGATTAGGTCTTAGAAATGGAGCCCGAGAAGGAGTCGTGGGTGACTCCGATTAAAGATTATTTGCAAAAGGGGATCCTTCCCGAATAGAGGAATCAACATGAAAAATCCTTCTTAAAGCTTCACGATACAACCTCCAAAAAGGAATCATGTACATGAAGGGTTTCTCCATCCCTTCCTCAATGTATCGCCAACAATGAAATCCAGCGAGTATTAAGAGAAGTCCATGAAGGAGGTTGTGGCGATCACATCGAAGGACAAACCCTTGCAATGAAGATGGCCAACTGTCAATCGAGACGCAACTGATTATGCTAGACGATGCAACAAGTGCCAGATGTTTGCAAAAATTCCAAGAGCCCCGCCGATGGAAATCACTCAGATGGCTAGTCCATGGGCATTTGCTACTTGGGGTATAAACATCATCGGCTCCTTATCGATTTCCAAAGGTGGTGCGAAGTAAGCCGCCGTAGTAGTTGATTACTTCATAAATGGGCTAAAGCCGAACCTTTGGCCACAATATTTACGAAGAAAGTATCAATTTGTTGTTCGAAACATCATCTATCATTTTGGTCTTCCCCGAACAATCATAACTGACAACGGGACCCAATTTGATAGCACTGAGTTCAAAGACTTCTGTCACCGACATCATATCGAGAAATGATTTGCGGCAGTTGCTCACCTTCAAGCTAATGGGCAGGTTGAAGCTATCAACAAAATTGTAAAGTCCATTCTAAAGAAGCATTTGGAAAAGGCTAGAGGCAAGTGGGTTGAGGAACTCCCATCAGCATTATGGGCATACAGAACTAGCAACAAGTCCGCGACTGGCCATACTCCATTCACCTTGGTTTACGGCTCCGAAGCCATGATTCTTGTAGGACTTGAAGTCCCTTCTCATCGAGTGACTTATTATGTACCTAGAACTAACAGAGATCTCCTTTTGGAATCTCTAAATATGATCGACGAGTAGCATGAAGAAGCTGATTTGAGGGCTACTGCACACTGACGTTGAGTCGCCCGATACTACAATGTTAAAGTCCAAACTAGGACCTTTGAAATCGACGATCTTGTCCTGAAACAAATCTTTCCTAGCCCCGAAAACATAGGTCCGAAATGGGAAGGACCGTATGTCATCAATCAGATGCTTATAGATGGAACTTTCAAGCTAGCGGCTGTTGATGACATCAGACTTCCTAGAGCATGGAATAGCGAGCATTTACGATGCTATTTTACTTAGTTTTGTTTCATTCAGTTATATTTCATTTAGAATTTTCTTTTGCAATTGAATTCAAAGCCATGTAATAAGACAGAGTTTGTCGCTTCTTTTTTAGTTTGCAATAAAATCTGAAGTTCCTTCCATATCTGTGAATCGTTTGTGCATAATATAATAAGTGTGATATACGACCAACTTACATCCACATATGCACAATATAAACCAACAGGTCCTGGAGGTTGGTACCAACCAACTACTCAGGTCCACACTTGAACTAAAAAATGAACGTGACTCGACCGTTCATCCATTAACTCTTGCTTGCAATCTAACAGGCTGAGTATAAAGAAAAAAGCGGGTGTGACTCGACCATTTCCTAGAACAGCTTCAGTCCCCAAAGTGTGGGCTAGATTATGAACATCAAACGGGTGTGATTGACTTCCCATCGACTAACTTTAGTCCCTAGAGTGCGGATAAGAGTAAAACAAAATGAATGAGTGTGATTTGGTCATTCATTCTCCAACTCTGGCATGAACCCGACAAAAGGAGTTTAAACTCATCATGGATGGGATCCGACCGTCCATGAACTAACTCCACCTACCCAAGACTGGAGGCAGGAGTATAATCACTTAGCCGTTGAACACGACAGCGTAACACTATGGCTCGCACCTAGTGTCTGATACGATTTAAGGCTGCGACTGAGAGGAGGCCTTGAGATGGATTTGTCAGATCGACGCTCGAAGCAATGGGCGATTAAGACATTGCAACTTGAACGATGAGCAATGAATTATAATTACATTTAATAGAAAACGTGCAGCTCAAACACTTAGAAAAGTTTTGTTCAAAAGATGAACAGAAAAAAAAGAATCTTTATTTACATACAGAAACCTGGAAATTAGTACAAGTTTATTTCAGAGACTATAAGCCAAAAATGGGGGTCGTACCCGAACAAAGGTGGCCAACAAAAAGAAACTAGCTACCTAGCTACGAACTACCAAAGCCGATTCGATGACTATCTCTCCCTTTTTTTGGGCTTCTTCAGGGTGGATTCTCCAAAGCAACCACCTCATCCTCTCCTTTTCACTCTATTTTGACCATGCTACCCGTAGAAGAGATGCTTTTAGAGACAGAGGCAGTCTCACTTTGGGATACAGAAGGATCGACCTCCTCAGGAGTGATGCTACCTAGCAGTATAACTTGAAGCAAAGTAATATCCACTTCGGAACTCTCCTTCTTGGCTTGCAACTCCAGCTCCTCCTTTTCGATGCGCTCCTTCATGCTAAGTTTATCAGTGTGTTTGGAGGCTCGGGTCTCTACGACGTCCTCTGCTTCATCCTGGCCCTGCTGATCATCATATTTTTCTTCATGCAGAGATCCTATGACTTCAGCATCAAGGCCTGGAGTCTCAATAGGTTGATCAGTAGGAGCCACCAGTACAGTGATGGCCGCAGTAGGCCCCACGGTCTATGCCTGCTTTCCTAGGGAAACATCATTGTCAGCAGCATGGACAGATGAAGACGGACCTGCAATTTCATGAAGACCAATGGATAATCCCACAACTATCGGGTGCAAGATTTAAACCTTCTCGAATGTCAGAGAAGTAAGAGATATACCTTCACCAGATTAGCCTTTGGTCGTAGCTAGAGTGCCGCCTTCCAAAATGGGAGACAACCCAAAATATGTGTGTATCCCTAGATGATATGGATCGTAGCCTGCATCCTTCTCTAGGGCATGAGAAATTGAAGCACTGGCTATTTGGGTAGTAGAGGGTCTTGGGAACCAGATCCAAGGCTTCGCTGCCATATTTCCCTTTCCGGTGATCGCTGGATCACTAAGTAAACTAAGTCAAGCAGTCCTGACCTCATCAGGCTTTTCATTGCAAAAAATCTCGCATGTGGGCTGTTCCTCATCTACTTCAGCACCACCAAGGGACTTCTTTTTCAGATCTACAACATGGTCCCAAGCTTTGACAAGTGACTCTGGATACCCTCTCCAAGGAAGCGAAGGTTGTGATTCATCAGGATGCATGCATTGTAATATATCAATAAGGGAACAGACTCTTCCTTTATCTCTGTCCAGCCTGTCTCCCTAACCTCTTCCTTAAGGGCCCCTATATGTGCAAATTGTCTGTCGACCTCTATTTTAGCTTCGCAAGCTTCGACATTCTCCTTGCGGTATCGCTTGGATTCCAACTGAGCCTCAAGTTTCTCTTATTTTTCATTTTAGAGATCTTCCTCAAGCTGTTTAATACGAAGGGCCATAACATCATTGTCCTTTTTCAGCACATCTATATCCTTCTGTAAAACGTCTTTTTCGAGGGCTAAAGTACCGCTACGACAAATGGCAGTGTCCAATCAGCTTGGCGCACTTTCGTAAACGCTCGATGGCTTTAGAAGATTCGTTGGCTTTTTTCTCAGCATCGGTCAGCTTCGTACCAAACTGCTTGACCTCCTTGTCCAAGCACTTTATAATGTCTTTGTCATGGATCGCCTTAAGAGTTAAGCAATCTATTTTGTGTTTCCTTTCAATCGATACCTCTGAAATTCTCTTAGCCACATAGAGAGTTGTACTATGCTAGGCGTAGACATCATTAATGTAAGAGAGCACCGTGTACTTGGCCTCGGCAGGAATTGTATGCAAAGTGGGAACAAATTTGAACTTGTCAAAGCACAACATAAGAAATGTAGCCTTAAGGTCAGCCATCTTCTCAGCAACAGTGGCATCAAGAGTAGTCAATAATTGAAGGCTCTGTCTATTGTGCCTGCAAGATGAAATGTCAGGACCTTCTACGCCAGACTGATGATTTGAAGATCGACGGGCACTAGAAGAACCCAAATGTTGCTCGGGCGCAGTGGATGAAGTGGGAGCTTGAGGTAGCGACTTGCTGCTACTATGTATTGGAGGGCGTTTTCTGGCACCCTTGTCATAAGAAGATTGAGATTTTGATTTATACTTGGACGGCGAGTCCTTAGATTGGTGGCTTCAGTCTTTGTCCTCTCTTCCTTCATACCCTTCTCTGTCTCGACCGAGGTTGGGATCTCAACTGGGCCCAAAATAAGATGGCTGAGAGTACGTCGATCTCTTCAAGTGATCATAGTTACGAGGGCATCCCATCGAGCTAGCAAACAAAATAAAAGTGTATAAGAATCACTAGAGTTAAAGATGGATAAGTTTCGTGCGGTGTAGTGCACGTGATTGTGATTGTCCTAGTATGCCCCTAACAGACTAGTTGTCGGAGCTTTGCTCGCTGGAGTAATCTCTCTAATGTCAATAGGAGTAATATTAGTGCCAAATCAAATAGCAGATTCAGACCACCAGAGGCTTAAGTTGGAAAAATCATAATTTCCGACATCATCCAGGAGAGGGATGTCCTACAGCCCATCAAATAGACTTTCTAAAGGCAAAGAGTTGATCGATCAAGAGCAGCAGAGGTTGTTTGGGGTTTCTTGAGGACCTTCCCTCTGCGAAGCATATAAACGAGCCTTTTCTCTTTTCTCCTTTTGAAGGCAGGGAGCTGTAGGCCTTGGGAGAATTCAACCACGGGATCATGACTTGGGCACACATCGTCATAACCGGGCTCATTAGCTTCACTCCTCACCTCGCCTTCTTTTGCAACATCCCGAGCCCCTTTGACGGGGGGCACGACATGATCAACTTCGTCGCCTCCTTGCCCAACGATGCCACTTCTCTCTACAACTTCCTCCTCGGTGATTCTAGGCAGTCTCGTGCTATGACCTTCTTCTAGTAAGCCGAAAACAAAAAGGTGCTCATCGGTGAGAAGTGATTTGGTTTCTCTATCGGCCACAAGTACGTTTTTAGTGCTGAAACCGCCTCAGAGTATATGTCATTAGTGAGACGTGGATGGCTACCTGTAATGTTTAATAAAAGGCTGCTTAGTTCAGGATACGACTCGAATAAATGCACTAAAAGTTAAGTTTAAGGCGACACTTACGTCCTTTCAACCACCGTCCTGCAAAACCGGGTAGGCAGCCCACATAGAACCATTCATCTTAAAAGCTCTCAGTTTGTTCCAAGCGTCGGTTACGACCTAGCAGTTTGTGACTGACTCAAGGAAAGTGTACGAGAGGCTTCTTCTTTTCCATTTGAGTTTGTAAATGAATCTAATGTCTTCCGGAGTCGGTTCATGATATAAGACGTCGAGGCAGTGTAAGAATGCATGGTTATTCGGATGCCGCTGAGCCAGCGCCTATCTTAAACAATGCAACATTTTCTGGATGAATAGGTTGAAAGGCGGGACGCAACCAGCCAAGCATATAAACTTGTTGCATGCAATATACCCCTCCGGGGGCAATGTGACCCCTATCGTTACGGAATGAGCCTCGCACATCCTTGTACAAAATCCCGTGTTTAATGCATAGCCTGCGAAAAGAGGCCTCATTAACCATTGAAGCCACTGAATCCTCCGGATCATTCAAAAATATGGCATCTTCTAAAGTGTTGGGAGCTGGATCGATTTCTTCTTCAGGATTCAAAGAAACTTTGGGTGCTTGATGGGAGCTTTCGGGCTGTTTAGTTTGATAGCCTGGAGAGCTTCTAACAGATACCGTTGCTGAGCTTGATTCAGCGTCACAATCATCATGTTGAGAAGTCTGTTCACTAGCCATAGCTGTTGAACGCTATGAGCATCTGGAACCCATAGCTATCAAACTCAGTGGATAATCATTGTTAGAGAAATTAACCTGTCCCCTCATGCTACGTGTGAACTAGTGTGGTGTTGTGCAGTGTTGTGCAGTGCAATGATAAATAATTCAGAATTAAGAACGGCAATTGTGATGAGACTCTGGAATTCGACCGGAGTGATTGTCATCACTGACTGTCTCAACTAGTTTTCATATCGATGGGTGTGGATTTTATCTAAGATACGGAATCAATCATCGGCATACTGGAGTATGAATTTGCATCCAAGTTCATTTGAGACAATATGTTATACTTGTTCAAGTTCAAGTCATATTCGGAAGTGTGCGACTTTGGTTAACAAAAATTCATGTCATACAAGCATATAAGTTCAAATACAAGGTCCAACCAAGTTTTAAGTTACATGCATTTGTTCGCGAGTCCGAATATTCAAGTCCATGTGAGTTCATGTGCATGTGTTCTTGTTCTAGGCCATGATCTATTGCAAGTTCATATGGTTAGGTATGCAACCAATCCAGTTCAAACGTTCATGTTCAGCAGCTGAAAATGACTAAGTCCCATTTGGTAGAGGGACCATACCCGATCCCTCACATAGGCAACATAGCCCTATTCCATTTCGAACTCGATATGCCAATGACCGATCCCCTCAACCTAAACCCTGACTGATCGCATATCCATC
The DNA here is from genome assembly GCA_030737815.1 of Allium fistulosum. Lineage (NCBI taxonomy): Eukaryota > Viridiplantae > Streptophyta > Magnoliopsida > Asparagales > Amaryllidaceae > Allium > Allium fistulosum. Next base: position 518,401,181 of record CM060906.1, on the reverse strand, counting down.
ACCGATAAATTTTCCTTGCTTCACTCCACTTCAATAATCAACTGATCCCTCTCTCCACACAAAAGACTTTTCCATCTCATGTATTACATCCTAATCCCTACAACGATCGCTACTCCAACATCTATCACCAATTGATCACTTCATCTTCTGCATATTACAATCGATCGCCTAAAACCAACTTTCAACCAATCGTACATCAACATCGATTGCTCCATCATCGTTGCCATTCCATACACATCGATTTCTACATCAAACCATTTATCCAATCCCATAAACATCAGTACCAATCTTCAATACATTCATCGTCGATCCCAGACACCAATCTAATCCACCATCGAACCTTAAACCCACAACAACCTGTGTGGCAACATCCATCATCTCGTCACACAATTTAAGTCAAATCGTGTACAGATCTAACCCACCTATGTAATTGAAAACTGACGGCAAGGAGTGGAAAACTGGAAGGGTTTGGTTTGAATAGTGAAGTCAAATGTTGGAAAGCGATTCAAAGGCGATGAAGGTTTAAAGGCGTGGAGATGTAATTGAAGTTGATGAATCTCGAGCTTGGAATTGGTAATGGCAGTGAGAAGGGTGAGATAGGGGATCCGTTTGGTTTACAGGATATGAATAAAATAAAGTGAAGTGGAGAAATAAAAGGCTATGTGTTCACTTATATAGTGATATGGATTCGGCCTGTTTCCTCTTAACTACGAGATGGTGAAGGCCATTAAGATGAAAGGATCGAGTATGATCCCCCATCAAGGGGATTTATACCAATCCCCTACCAACACACACACACACACATATATGATAAAAATTGCCTTCCAATTACAATTAAATTACGTGAAACTGGCAATGACCCATGAGCATACAAACGTGATCGGGAGACAAATACAAGAACGTGAACATGAACGTGTGCAATTTGATTTCTTGAATCGACAGAGATTAAATTATTCCTGAATCTTGCAAAAAATATATCACTATAGATAATCAAAGCCTGCTAACTCAATCAACAAGCTCAATGGAACCGAGCATAAACAAAGGCTGGAAATTTGGCTCTGGATTTATATATTGATAAATATCGACCAAGTGTCACAACAAATAGAGAGAGAACCAGTTCTTAGAAAGACAATTCAATGAAAATAATACGATTGTTCAGGAAACTGAATGGAATCCTTCCAAGTGATTCTAACTTGCTTCGATTCAAAGCACACCATGTTCGAAACAAGACGTACTTTGGGGCAAGTGTTATCCGGCCTTTTGACCCGACTATATCCAGGCTGACTGGACAAGTTAGACTCGACCATAGGCAAGGCAAGCAGTCTGGAGAGGCAATCACAGAGGCCAGAGATTAAGTATAGACAATGATATGAAGTAGAGATCAAGCGAAGCCAGGAGATAGACTCTACAGAACATTCTAAGTATGTAATAGTGCTTCCCCTAGGCAGGGGATCAGAGTAGATCACTATTGCTATAAATAACTTGGAACAGCAGTCCAACTCAATGGGAATCGATCGATATCTCTTAAAACCTAAATGCAACTATACAAACAACACTGGAAACATAAAGCTAGCATAGTAGGGGACCCATCAGACCAATCGCAGGTCGCCACATGGCCAGGAAGATCGATTGGCCCTGATCGCTAAATATTGGGAATTGGGCCACGAAATTTTTTGAGTGACCTCATCAGCATTTGGCGATTCTTCCAGTGAATTTTCAAGAAAAAATTCGGTCATCTACGCCTATAAGCACAGGGTTCATAGCTTATTTGAGGGAACTTTTACGCTGTTGTTTTCTTTGTACTCCATTGTAATTTCAGATTCCGATCTGAACCCACTTGTACTCAAAATCTCAAGTGATTAATAAAGCAATTTCTTCAAAGTGGACGCAGGCATTCAACACCGAACCACTACAAATCCATTTTTTATTTTTTTTACTTGTTTTCTTCTTGTTTCCTCAGTTTTAATTTAATTTCATTAGAATTGACATTTTTTGGGGGATTTTGGGGATTTTTAATATGGTGTTTTCGTAGTCCCAAACTCCCCAAGGCATATATCAAATCCAAACTATACTATTCAACTACTAAAATAGAAAAATTAATATTTCCAATCACAATTGGTCCTTAGCTTTGTTTCTCTTTGGATTTGCAACACCCATAATAATCTTCTTTAATTCTCTTCTTTTTGATATATACAATAAGGGATTTGAATATATATACATTAGATTTAGAAAGATTGGAAGAGAAGATGTTTGGAAATTAAATAATAAACAAAGGTAGATTAGGATTTCTTACCTGGAACCCTAATAGAGTTTTCCGAATCTAAGAAGAGATAAATTGACAGAGCTTCCCTAATATTTCCAAAATATTTGTGAATAAAAGCGAGAGATTTAGGGTCTTATTTATAGTGGTTGAAACACACTAGACCCGTAGGATGAAACAAGATCAAAAATGGATAAATCTAGAACGTTTAATATTGAAAAACCGTAGCTGCCACTGCATAGTTGTGGTCGGCCACCTATACTCGACCGGTTGACCGCTAGGGGTCGACTGGTTGGGTCGCACTAGTCGATCGCTTCTCTTAATTTGGGAGCGTTTGATTGTTTCTGTTACCTATTTATTTTATTCCCTAACTAACTTCTAACGTTAATGGTTAACTTCAACGTTTAGTAAACCTCTAAGTCTAATCACCGTTAATTTTCGAAATTTAAACTTTAAATTTAATTACTCATTTGAATTTGGATTTAAATTAAACTAATTTAAATTTAGAAACTTCAAATGCTCATAACTAGTTCGTTTGACATATGTATTCCGCATATTATATATGGAAACAGATTAAGATTTCACCACGAATGCAATGGAATAACTTTCATGGTCAAATTTCAACTTTTATAAAATTTCTATTTTATTCCTACCCTAATTAATTCAATTTTTCTTAATTTACTTATTAAATTAGGGTCAATTTTACGAGTTTACATTCTTCCTCCTTAAAAGGATTTCGTCCTGAAATATTTCAAAGGGCAAACAATGTAATGTGCAATAACATCTATGTTATACAACCAAGTTATCTACACAACCATCTACTTAATCAAAGTGCAATTTGGTTATGTACAATAGACATACTATAAATGAGGTCAATCCTAACATGAGTGTGTGATCATGCCATGCAAATATGTATGCAAATACCCTAAATATGCATAAAACTGCTATATGAGTGCAAAAGTAATGGTGAAAAAGTGTGGTAATCATCTCCTACCATCCAATCTAGCAACCACGATGCAATCAAAATCCTAATTTTGGAGAGAAAATGTACTAGAGAAAGGCTTAGGACGAGTGGTCCTCATGCTTTCCATCGGGTTTTCTCTCCATTATACTCAAACCAATCTAATTCATTTTGTGGAGCTTCCTAGTTCCATGCTCCACAATGGAGGCAGTGGCATGGGACGCTAGTGGCTTCGTCTCAAAATCCCCTAATTAAGTAGGCTGTACCATAATTACTATGCCATGAAGGTACTTTCTCAAATGCAAAAGGTGAAAAACGACATGGTCTCCAGCCAACATAAAAGTTTTCTTATTTTTCCCCAATATTGGGAAAGGCCTAATAAATCCGGTGCCAACTTTTCCAACTATCCAAATCTTACTACCTTCACATACTTCATAATCAACTCTGACTTTCCAAAGTCTCACAATCTAAATTTGGTACGAGTAGAATTTATTGGTGGTTTCCCATACACAATTTGACAATTTGTATGGCCTCTCTAAAAGAGCTTCAAGGGTGTCATATACCAATCATCTATTAGTGAGTATTATTATAAGTGAATTCTACTAAGGGTAAGTGCTGCTCCTGATGTCCTCCAAAACCCAAGATGCAAGCTCTCAACAAATTCTCCAAGTTCTCCTCCATTCCATCAGTATGTTCATCGGTCTTCAGTCGGTAAGCGATACTCAAATTTAACGAAGTTCCTAAATCTAGTTCCTAAAGCTATGGCAAACTCCTCCAAAATCTGCTAGCAAACTAACGGTCCCTATCACTAATGATGCAAATTGCAATTCCATGAAGCTGTGTTAGGGATGATGTGGTTTCATTGCTTCTAATGGAAAATTTTGCCACCATTTTTCTTTATCCTTAATCAGTAGGAAATCCTCTTTACATTCCTCTATATCCATCTTTTCCTTGAATGGTGAAAGTATGTGAACTAATGTTTTTTCCCAAAATTTTAAAGTTTTGGGATCGAAACATTCAATTACTTTAGGTTGTGTTGGGCGTGTTCTCACCCAGAAGATCTCAAGACCAAGAAGCTTGATTCATCTAGGCTTGCCTAAGCTCCACTCGGCATCCATCTCACAGCCGGACCAGCCTACTCTACCACTACCGGTCCAACATTTCAAATACTGAACCAAGCCTCACCGGACCACTCACCTCCTTCCACCGAACCAAGTACCACCGGACCAACATGCATCCCACCTCAATGCCGAACCAAGCTTCACCGGTCCACCATACTCCTACCACCGAACCAAGCTTCACCGGTCCACCATACTCCTACCACCGAAACAAGCTTCACCGGTCCACCATACTCCTACCACCGAACCAAGCTTCACCGGTCCACCATACTCCTACCACCGAACCAAGGTAAACCGGACCAGTTCCACCAGGCCAGATTATGTCAGCCCAGGCCCGCCAGCTGCCATATACCTCCAAGACCCCTACCCCCAGCCTCACTCTATAAATAGAGGGGCAGGGGTACAACAATGGGGGACAAGTTTGAGAGCTCAAGCACGGAGAGAACTTTCAAACAACTTTCTTTTACTTGTATCAAAGCTTTGTACTTGTAATCTAAACAAGAGAAGAGAAATAACATATAAAGTGGACGTAGGCATATTCTGGCTGAACCACTATAAATCTGCGTGTCTTTTTACAGTTTAGACCCTGCTTTTCATATATTTGCATAAATCACCCAAATCACTAAGAACAACGTAAGATATACTAAATCATACGACTTTGAGGTTTTTGTCCATTTTTTGTGCAAACATTTTTGGTGCTTTCACTGAGAAATAGAAGCTCGAAGCTTCAGCTTCATCCACTTAACATTTTTCCTAACAACCATCGTTCACCACTTGAAAAACATGCCTCCCAAACAGAGAAAAGATGTTAACAAAGGAAAAAACATCGCATCCAGCAGTCTTCCAGATCCAGCTGTCACGAATCAAGTAAATCGTCCTCCTCCAGCAGCAGTACCAAATGAAGGACAGGCTAATCCGACCACTCCTGCCACATAACAGCCTGCAGCAATTACTAGGGCAGATTTAGACAGGGTTGTGGTTGAAGTAACTAACCGCTTCACATCCCAGCAGGAAGCCTTGGTGGACCATCTCATGTCACGATTAAGGGATGCTGAAAAGTCCAACCGCAACACTGAATCATGGGGCAAGTCCCAGTCTGGAGGATCTCAGAGACAACAAAGGTCTTCCTTCTTCGAAGGAGCTAACGGCAGAAGTAGCCATGGTAGGAGCCGAGATCGAGCACAGCCCGAAGTTAGGCCTGAGGAAACGTTTGGTACCGAACCCAACGGGGGAGGTACCGGACGGAGGTCAACTGTAGCTGAGCCTGTCATACTGCCTAACCACGGAAACGCCAGTGAACGGGGCCGAGCTAGAGTCCTGCTCGAAGTTGGACCCGAGGAAGTGCTTAGATCAGAACCCGGTAGGGGAAGATCAAGGCAAGGGCCAACTGTAGCTGACCCTAGCATGCTCCCAGAAGATCAAAGGCAGCCACTGGAAAATATGAGGAATGATAGACGATACCATCCCTACAGGTCATCTGGACGGAATCAATCCCACATAACAGAACCAAACTCATTTCTATCTGCTCCAAATTCTGATGAAAGGATGGCACGCTTATTCAGAGAGTGCGTCCAACGGGAGCAAAGAGATCGAGGGATAGGCGCTAGGGTAACCAGCCCTTTCGCCCGCAATATCGAAATTGCTATCACCCCCCGAGAATGGAAGATGCCAACAATGGAACCTTACAAAGGAACCTCCGACCCCGTTGTACACTTACAGAGGTACACACAACATATGCTCATGAGTGGAGCGACAGAGGGAGTACTGTGCAAATGCTTTTCGCTCTTCTTAGCAGATCTCGCTACCTCCTGGTACCGTCATCTACGCCAGGGATCCATCAGCTCGTGGGAAATGTTGAAAGAAAAGTTTATCAGTCAGTTCCGCATTCATGTGGAGCAACCTAAGGACGCTTATTCCTTATCCAGCGTCAAACAGAAACCTGGAGAGAAGCTGCAGCAATACCTAACCCGATTCAACGCCGCAGCAGCCGCAGTCCAAGATGCCGATGAGAAGCTTATCCTAATGGCCCTCTGTAGTGGTGTGCATCCAGACACTAAATTTGCTAGAAGGTTGACAAAAGAAAAACCAGCAACTTTACCCGATTTCTTCCATGAAGCCGGGAAATATATGAGGCTCGAGGATGCTGCCATTGAGGGGCAGTCAGGACAGCAAAATAAGGCAACTCACAGCAACGCCCCTACAGCGGCAAGGGACGTTCGAAGAAATGATTCTAGGGACAATATTGGGGGCAAGAAGGGAGAAAAGCGCCTATATCGGCCTGGACCGAGATTTGACACTTACACTCCTTTGAACGAGACCGTCGAAAATATCTTCCTTGCCACCCAAGGCGAAGTTAGATACAAACGCCCACCATACAAGAAGGAATCAGATAACGCGCAGAAGTCTGGAAAGTTCTGCCGCTTCCACGAATCTCATGGGCATGATACCAATGAATGCCATCATCTCCGGGACTTGATTGAGGAACACATCAGAAGGAAGAAACTGGAACGTTATGTAAAAGGTCAGAACAGGACTCCAGCTCCTGCCAATGAGAACCCAAGGCTACCCTCACCGGAGATCGGCAGAGGAAACCGCAACACTATTAGCTCTAGTCAAGAGAAGATAGTGGTCCATACCATCTCGGGAGGACCGCACATCGTAGACAGAAGCTGGAAAGAAATGGAAAGATATGGAAAGTCGCTTAGAGACAATAAAGACTGTGTCAATTCGGTTATAGAAGAGCGCCACCCGAAGCGGAAAGAAAGTGATGACATCACATTCGGTAAGCGTGACATAGAAGGAAGGCAATACCCTCACATGGATCCCATGGTTATCTCTGCCCGGCTCGGCCACGCCGAAGTTTACCGAATCCTAGTAGACACTGGAAGCTCAGTAAACATCCTGTTCAAACATGCATTCGACAAAATGAAGCTATCAATGAAGGATGTATCTCCCTGCGATAAACCATTACATGGTTTCACTGGGGATGCAAAGATGCCCCCCGGGCAACTGGACCTCTTCGTTGAGATTGGAAGCCATCCCCGCTCCGTTGTACGGAAACAGACGTTTTTGCTAATAGAAAACCATTCGGCCTACAACGCCTTCTTAGGAAGGCCAGCCTTGTCTGACTTCCAAATTGTCCTAGCCCCATGGTGCCTAAAGATGAAATTTCCAACGGACAATGGAGTAGGGGAAGTAGAAGGAGACCAGGACGTTGCTCGAGACTGCTATATGACTGAACTTCGCAACAACCACAGAAAGGATAAAGGGAAGGGTGTAGAGGTTGCCCTCTGCACGAAAAGTCTAGAAGCATAGCAACTAAGAAAGCCCCTCCTCTTCGGTATACCAGCGACCCTTTCAATGAATTAGACCCTAGGGACAAAGAGGAGGAGGCCACCGCCGAGCCTGCAGAGGCTATGGAGTTTGTATCTGTAGACAAGCACGACTCAAGTAGACTATTGAAAATCGGGTCCCAACTAAAAGCAGAGTTGAAGGAGCAACTCATTGACTTTCTCCACCACAATTTGGATGTATTCGCATGGTCACACGCTGATATGACCGGAATCTCCCCCGACGTAGCATGCCTTGTACGAAACATTGATCCTACCAAGGCGCCCGTAAAACAAAGAAAGAGAAGTATGGGGGCAGAGCGATCGGCAGCCCTCGATGAAGAAGTGAAGAATCTACTCGCCAATGACTTCATACGAGAAGCCATCTACCCGGAATGGATCGCTAACCCAGTACTGGTGAAGAAGTCTAATGGGAAGTGGCGAACATGCATTGACTTCTCCAACCTAAACGACGCCTGCCCAAAGGATTGCTTCCCACTTCCCCGAATCGACCAACTTGTAGACAACACAGCCGGGCACGAGCTCTTATCTTTTATGGACGCATACTCAGGATATAACCAAATCCCTATGCATACTCCCGATCAAGACCACACTAGTTTTATCACCGACCGGGGTTTATACTGCTATAAGGTAATGCCTTTCGGACTTAAAAATGCAGGAGCCACCTACCAGCGCCTCGTCAACAAGATGTTTGCAGGGCTAATAGGGCAAACTATGAAAGTATACGTGGATGACATGCTGGTAAAGTCAAGGAAAGCCGACGATCACGTAAGCCACCTAGGCAGATGTTTCAAGTACTTCGCCAGTATGGAATGAAGTTGAATCCTCTAAAATGCTCCTTCGGAGTGTCAACAGGAAAGTTCTTAGGATTCATCGTCCATGCCAGAGGGATTGAAGCAAACCCTGAACAAGTCCGAGCGCTAAGGGATATCAAGATACCTTCCAATCGAAAGGAAATGCAAAGCCTAAATGGAAAAGTGGCCGCCCTAAGCCGATTCATCTCCAAGGCAGCGGACAAGTGTGTCCCCTTTTTCGAAGCTCTAAAGAAAGACAAAGGAAAGTTCGAATGGACCGACGAGTGCTTGACCGCTTTCCTTAACTTAATCGAACACCTCCAGAAACCACTGGTACTCTCGACTCCCAGCGAAGGCGAAGAATTATACCTATACCTTGCTGTGTCATCTCACGCCCTAAGCGGTGCCTTGGTAAGGGAAGACAACCGCACGCAGCGGCTAGTTTACTTCGTCAGTAAAAGGTTTACGGGGGCAGAAGTCAGATATCCTAAACTTGAGAAGCTAGCATACTGTTTACTAATCACATCACGGAAGCTGCGTCACTACTTCCAGTCCTATTCAATCAAAGTTCTGACCGATCAACCCCTGAGGCAGGTGCTCCATCGTCCCGACACTTCTGGGCGACTACTTAAATGGTGCATTGAACTAAGTCAGTATGATATCACCTATCACCCTCGCACCGCCATCAAGGGACAAGCCATGGCTGATTTCATTGCAGAATTCACTACCAACGAAGATAATGAGCAATTGGAAATAGCAAAAGACATCAAGTGGAACCTCTTTGTGGATGGTGCATCAAATGAACAAGGTTCGGGGGCAGGTGTGGTAATAGTCACTCCCAAGGGAAATAAGCTGCACTATGCTATAAGGTTGGAATTCGCTACCACCAACAACGATGCAGAATATGAAGCAGTGATAGCTGGATTAGAACTTGCCATAGAAATCGGAGCCAATTCTTTGTGCCTTCATAGCGATTCTCAACTTATTGTTAATCAAATACTAGGAGAATTCCAAGCTCGAGAAGAACGACTCATAGCATATTTAAAGAAGACCAAGTTACTTCTCAGCCGATTGGACCACTACTTAGTCAAACACATCCCTCAGGAAGAGAACCAAGAGGCCGACGAATTGGCAAAGCAAGCAAGTATGAGAGACATCGCCATCTTCGGAGCAGTAACCATCTCAAAGCAACTGCCCCCAAGTTTTGAGCAAGTAAATCTGATAGCTGCAACCGAAGAAGCAACTTGGATGACTCCCATCCGAGACTACCTACAAAGTGGCACACTACCCAACGGGCGTAACGAAGTCAAGAAAATCTTGAGGAAAGCTTCCCGCTACACAATACAAGAAGACATCCTCTATCGGCGCGGATTCTCTAACCCGTTATTAAGGTGTGTCGCTGGGAGGGAAGCCAAGGAAATCTTATTCAACATTCATCAGGGAAGCTGCGTAGATCACACCGGAGGGCAAACATTAACAAAAAAGATACTCCGGTATGGATATTTCTGGCCCACCTTAAGCAAGGACGCCTTAGATTTTGTCAAAAAGTGTGACAGATGCCAGAAGTTTGCTAAGATTCCGCGGCTACCAACAACTGAGATTACTCAAATGACCAGCCCTTGGCCCTTTGCAATATGGGGAATTGACTTAATCGGCGAGCTACCAATGGGCCGAGGCGGAGCCAAATATGCTATAGTAGCAGTCGACTATTTCACCAAATGGGTGGAAGCGGAACCTCTGAATAAAGTATCTTCAGCAAAAGTTATTAACTTCTTGATCAAAAATGTTCTGTGCAGGTACGGAGTCCCACTCAAAATCATATCAGACAATGGACTTCAGTTTGACAGCGAGGAATTCGCCAACTGGTGCCAAGAGCATAGAATTCACAAAAGCTTCTCATCTGTAGCGTATCCCCAGGCAAACGGACAAGTCGAAGCCGTTAACAAAATTCTGAAAACTCTAATAAAAAAGAAGCTCGAAAAGTCAAAGGGCGCTTGGGTGGATGAACTTCCTACGGCACTATGGGCCTATCGCACATCTTTCAGAACATCAACGGGGCACACCCCTTTCTCTTTGGCATACGGATCGGAGGCTATGCTCCCAGTTGAAACCATTGTGCCTTCCCACCGTAGGATCCACTATAATCCAGAAGAGAACGAAGAACTCCTTCACATGTATTTGGATCTAGTTGAGGAGAGAAGAAATGATGCAGTCCTTAAAGCAGCAGCCCACAAACAAAAAGTGGCGGCACAATACAACTCCAAAGTCAAGCATCGTACCTTACAAGAAGGGGATCTTGTCCTCAAGCAAATCTTCCCTCGCCCCGGAGCGCTAGACCTAATCTGGGATGGACCATATGTAATTCATAAAGATCTCCACAACGGAGCCTATATTTTGTCAACAGTGGACGGAGAGGTGTTCCAGAGGGCATGGAACATCCAACACCTCCGTCGATACTTTTATTAACTTGTATTGCCCATATGAAGTGAATTAACAAAGAGAATCAGTGGACGTAGGCATTTTCGTGCCGAACCACTTTAAAAAACCTTGTCTCTTTTTTAACTTGTTCCTTTATATCTTGGCTGCTTGTTAACTTTATCCTTTTCTGTTGAACAAAATCCTATGCATACAACGTTTCAATTCAAAGCACTCCACAGCGCAACTTCACCTGGACAAGACCTAACAGGTACTACGCGAATCTATGCCCTCACCAATGAGACACTTTTGCTCCGGCATCCCTCTGCTGTGGGTTAACTCATTACTCGCGACGGCCCTTAAAGCCAACTGTAATGAGCCGATTATAAGCCACCGAGAAGGCCGACTATAGCCGAGGCAGCTCATTACGGCGTTCGGCTCGCCGGCAACTGTGAACCGACTATAAGCCCCTACATAAGGTGTGGCCAGCCAGGGGTAGTTCACGGTTGACGATCGGCACCCACGCTAGCCGACCATAGTAAATCGAATAATACCCACGATTACGGGCCATAATGGCCCGGGTAGTTACTGTGCGCGATCTCGGCTCCGATGTGTCTTAAGTGCGACTGTGGTAAAAAAGAATTAACTCCCCGCGAAGGCGTAAGATGGGTGACAAATGTCTCCAAGACCCATAGCTAGGGAAAGTGACTACAAAGCCCGTTTGCCATGAACTTAAGCACATCGAAGGCCTTCCGTGATTGGAAGTTTTACTTTTTCACATATTTCAATTTTACTTAAGCGACTTTTCTCCTATCCTCTATAACGATCCCTAAAGCACAGGTCACAGAATAGGAGGCATTCGCAAATGAGACCGGATGGCCGGGCACTCGACCACATTTTCACACTCAGTCACGCTAAAGCCGCTGTCTACAACTAAAGCAGAAGGGACGGTATTTTATTTTTGTGTGCCTAAAAACATAGCTATAGCTTATTCGCACCTCACGCTAACATTGCAAGTCATAAAATTATGTTTTAAAACAAGAACCTGACATCAAACACAATTTGATTACAAGAATATGCATAGCTATATTTCTCATACAACATGTTAAAATAGCAACAAACATTCAAAAGACGACAAGATCAGCTTAAGTTAAAAAAATTACCACCTAAGAGTTACTTTACTAATTTAAGACTAACATATACAACCATATCAAGCCCACAAAAAGAATTTTCCAGGCCTAATCAAGGAGCCGGCTGCGTCGGAGTCTTGCCCTTGTCCTGTTGCCCACCTATCCGGTCAGAAAAAGAAATCATTAGTGATAAGCAACAGAGTTGACAAAAGAAGAAACTAAAGAAGAAGAGGTTACCAGCAGCTTCCCCTTGATCATCTTGGTCGTCATCCCCTACTTCCACGCCTGCCTCCTCAACTGCAAACAACTGCATCCCCTCCTTCATTGCTATCTTCTCCTCCTTGGTAAACTGAGCGGTAACCACATCCATCCTAAAGGCCGCTCCACCCTCCTTATCCGCCTCAGCCTTGGCCTCCTCTAAAGCCCTGAGGTAAATCCTAGCCATAACCCGGGGGTAGTCGTCCATCCAAGATAAGTTGCCCTGTTTCCAAATGCGAAAGTACATATCTTGCAGCATGTCATCCATCATCCCCTCATTTTCCTCAAACTCCCTCATACGGGCCTCAGAAACCGATAGCCTTGCAATGGCAGCATCCCTTTCCAGTCGGTATCGCAAGTAGTCAGCCTGAAGGGGCCTCCTCATCACCTTCATCTCCTCCTTTAGCCTGACTTGAGCAAGCTCTGCGGCTTCAAGCTTCCCCGACAGCTCCTCTACCTGCTCAAGATCCGCCCTCCGAACCTCGTCCACTGTCGAGATGGCCATATTTATCTGCTCCTTGCAGGCAGCCTCCATCTTTCGCAATTCCGCCTTACTAGCCTCCTCCATAGTCTTCCTCAACTGCCCAGAGGCGGTCTCATGTAGAGAAATCTGAATGGCCTGATCAGCAAGCTGTTTGGCATGATCCGAAACCATCAATCGTAGTCGGATGTTGGCACTCCCAATCTCCTCTCCAGCCTTAACCAGCCGGGCATGATGCCCCATCAGCTTCCTAGTCTCCTCCGCCACCCGATCCATATTAGCCTTGGCCTCGTCTCCCATGGTAACTATCCGAGTAGTAAGTAAATCGAGATCTAAGGACTTGGCCTCATCAAGCACCCGTACCATGGGATTGCGGGGAAGAAGGTGCTCACCGGTAACCTCGTCAAAGGTAATATCATGAGAACTTGGATCCAGATCAGGATGACCCGCAAATGGATTACGAGCCAAGCCAGGACGATCAATCTGAGTAACGGTAGGATTTTCAGATGGGTGCGGAGAGAGTGCGAACTCAGTATCCTCCTCCGTGATATCATGAAGAGGCTGAACTGGGGGCTGAGGACCAAGTGGAGGTTCGTATAAGGGATGACTCCTCTTTTTCTTTTGGATACCCTCTTCAATAACCCCGAGAAGAGGACGGTAGCCGACTACATCCCCGGAGCGGTGGGTCGAAGGCTTCGGCTTGGTGGAAGCTTTGGAGAGCTTGTATTGTTCAAGCCTGTGCCGAAGATCCGAGGCCTTGGCCGTTTTACTTGCTCCTGATATGAAGAACAAGTGTCACGAGCTTACATTGATCCATAATTCGAGAAACGCGATAAATTAAAAGTTAAAAGAAGAAAGGAAACACATCTGTTATACAAACCCTGGGGAGGAGTAGGATACTGCAATGAGTCCTGGATTTCATTCCAGGACGGGAGCGGATCATAAAATATTCCTAAGTCCCTATCATAAATGGAGCCGGCAGGAGTCAAAAGTTCACCTTGAGTCGTCGGAGCCACCTTGGCTGGAATAGTCTGAGAAGACTCGCTTGCACCGGTCCCAGCCTTGTCAGCTTTCCCGGATTTCTCTACCAAAGCCGGTTCTCCGTCCAGCCCCTCGAAAGCTTGGTGGAATGCATCATCCGTCCACTCCTGAATCTCGCCTGCTTGCCCAGGAAGCAAGGCCCCGATGCCATCGCCACCGTCACCACCTTCCCGGTCATCTCCACCCTCACCTCTCTCCTTCTCCACATCTTCCTTCCCCGGAGTAAGTGGACAAGTGCTGGGGGAAGGACCATCCGACTTCTTAAGCTTCTTACCTCCGACCACTGGAGATTTTTAGAAAGGTTTCCTCTTGCCACTCTCTACTATGACACCTCCCTTAGCTTGAGCGGCTGCCCTCTCCTCCGCCGTTTCCCTCTGCTTGACTACTGACTGCTGTGGAAGGACCAAATTATACTACAGAAGGGTCGCATTTCTGATCAGGTAAGCAGCCGATCTATCTCTCCCGGGGATAGCTTCAATCTCGGCCGCCGTCTGAACCAGGCGGTCATTCTCCACAACCGCAAAACCACCTGTCGCTAGCAAGAAATAAAAGCACGTAAGATAAAGCACTGCAGTTGTAACGGAAATTATAAATAAAGCTTCACACTTACAGCCGGAGGTGAAGCGACGAATGGAAACAGAGTCACCCCTGATGAAGAACCATTGTTTCTTGAACATACTGAACTTCGAGTATAAGTCTAGGACAGGCTTAAAGGATACGGCAGATTCCAAGCTGATATAGGGAGACCCCTTCTTGTAGCCTCTCAAGTTGTACAAATACCGGATCTCCCGGTTGGAAGGAGGACGCCCATATCTCCTCTGGAAGATGACGAAGAGACTCACCAGAATGGCATAAGAGTTGGGTTGAAGCTGGAATGGGGCCACCTTTAGATATGTAAGAAAGCTGACTACCCAAGCATTAAGAGGCGGGATGGCACCACACATGCAGTGGTATCTGCTGTAGGCAAAGTACCCTTCAGGAGGGTCATATGGCATAACTTCTCTCCCTGGCAACAGCATGCGCGCTCTATCAATGCCGAAAGAATGGGAGATGACATCAAGATGCTCTTCCTTGAGGGAGCTGGGAAAGCAATCGAGCGGGGAGTTCAGAAGCTCCTGAGGGCCGTACCCGTCCACCAGTGATCTCGAGGCAGGTCCGTGACGTTCAGGTCCTGGCTTAGCAGGGGGCACGGCGGAAGGTTCTCTTTCGCCCTGGGACTTCTTTTTATCTGATCGAGTTTCCGCTTTTCGAGACATTTATCTACAACGCAAGAAAAGCACATTATTAGAACAAGGAGTGGTAAAGATATGGACAAGCGAGTGCGTACAATCCGGGGTTTTCGTTTGCGATTTAAAAGCACGAAAGGCCTGAGAATTCATTCAAGCCCAAGGTTCATTCGGTACTCCCAATACCAGAGTTTCATTCGGCATTCAAACCCAAGGTTCACTCGGTACTCCCAATACCAGAGTTCCATTCGGCATTCAAGCCCAAGGTTCATTCGGCACTCCCAATACCAGAGTTTCATTCGGCATTCAAGCCCAAGGGTCATTCGGCATTCAGGCCAAGTTTCGTTCGTCAATTAAGACCCAAGTTCCATTCGGTAAAACTGAGGAAAACTCGTTCGGCAGTCCAAGGACAAAAAGCCATTCGGCGAAGGGAAGTTAAGTACCTGATTCAGCGAGCTAAAGTGGTTCGATAGTAGGTTAAAATCTGATTCGGCTATGTGACTGACTTGGCTCGGCTGTCTCGTTCGGTAGAAGGTAACGGAGGCCCTAGGCCCTTACTTATAGGCAAACATAGATGACCGGACCGGCTGATTCCGCGAAAGCATCCAAGCTAACATCATTGGTTTTAAAACAAAGCGCGGCATATACCGGCATATGCCCCACTTTGGGGGGCAAATGTTGGGCGTGTTCTCACCCAGAAGATCTCAAGACCAAGAAGCTTGATTCATCCAGGCTTGCCTGAGCTCCACTCGGCATCCATCTCACAACCGGACCAGCCTACTCTACCACTACCGGTCCAACATTTCAAATACCGAACCAAGCCTCACCGGACCACTCACCTCCTTCCACCGAACCAAGTACCACCGGACCAACATGCATCCCACCTCAATGCCGAACCAAGCTTCACTAGTCCACCATACTCCTACCACTGAACCAAGCTTCACCAGTCCACCATACTCCTACCACCGAACCAAGCTTCACCGGTCCATCATACTCCTACCACCGAACCAAGCTTCACCGGTCCACTATACTCCTACCACCGAACCAAAGTAAACCGGACCAGCTCCACCAGGCCAGATTACGTCAGCCCAGGCCCGCCAGCTGCCATATACCTCCAAGACACCTACCCCAGCCTCACTCTATAAATAGAGGGGCAGGGGTACAACAATGGGGGACAAGTTTGAGAGCTCAAGCACGGAGAGAACTTTCAAACAACTTTCTTTTACTTGTATCAAAGCTTTGTACTTGTAATCTAAACAAGAGAAGAGAAATAACATATAAAGTGGACGTAGGCATATTCTGGATGAACCACTATAAATCTGCGTGTCTTTTTACAGTTTAGACCCTGCTTTTCATATATTTGCATAAATCACCCAAATCATTAAGAACAACGTAAGATATACTAAATCATACGACTTTGAGGTGTTTGTCCATTTTTTATGCAAACAGGTTGCTAACCTATTCCCTCGTTAACTTCCAATCTTATCAACGGTTTATCACTAGTTAAGTGTCCCCACAAAATTTCCTTATTTCCTTTGCTTCAACATATATATTCACTAAGTGGTTTAAATCCCATTCATAAAGTCAACGCACGAATAAAACAAGGATATATATTATATCGCATTCTACCATTTTCCAATAACTAAGGGAGACAACTAGCGATTACAAGCCAAGAACTCTAAAAGAAAATTTTGTTCAAAGTTACCATTTATTATCAAGTGGTATAAATGTGTTGTGGTCCTAATATTCCTTACTAAATTAAGATGGATATTTCTAATATGTCATTCACTTTTACCCATTTCCTTAATTTTCCTTTTCGATTTCTAATAAATGTGAACTATCCATTGCTTTAATTAATATTTCCATAGCAGTTGAAATTGGCTCATTCCTAATTATCCATCTTTAATCCCTTTAACCTTCTTCAGGTTTTCAAAATCCATTCTATACTCAAATTTTTTTCTTCCATAAATGCCATATCAAGTTTCGCTAATCAGTCACTGTTTAATTCTTTTTTCTTCTCATTAGTTTTCATAAATTCTAATTCGTTAATAACTAACTAATACGCATATAGTCGTAATCTATGCTATATATATATATATTCTAGTCATTAAGCATGGCTATGCGTGTATATATTTCTAATTACTTATTTCTACAACAAGAATACTCATTTTTATGTTTTAATTTATCTGAAATTAGAAGGAATTGTTTCTTTTCTTTTTATTGAAATAGATAGTGTAAACTATGGAAAAGAATATCCATCTCTTACACATCTCTTTCCTTCTTGGTTTATTCCTTGTTATTTCAAACAACACACTCTTATACGTATTTTGGAATTGGATAATTTATGGAAATTACACGGAAACTGCTCCAAAATTAAAATATAGAAATTCATATTCTACGGGGAACCTAATTTATAATCCAACTACGGATATGGAATATCTTAACAACTTTATCAACTTCTTCAAATAGAGATTTAGGATTAATTTCAAATTTTTAGATCAGGTTGTACACTCTATTCCTGTTTTATCCATATCCTAAAAGCCTTAGTCAGTCCTACGGAGGTTTTGATCCATATCTACTCCGTAAAAAGTATTCTTTATAAAACTAGAATTTTAGTAATCATACAATTTTTTTAAAACAACTATTTTCATCAAATTCAAAATCAACATTAATTATCACATTTCTTGCAAAACTTAAAATTTCACAAACATTAAGTACCAAACTCAAAATCTCCACCTTTGAAAATATGAACTTAGAAACCTTTACCAAGAATTCAAAATTTAGTTCCAAATAGGAGCAAAATAATTTCTCTTTTTAAAACATTCTTCATCAAATATTTATCTTTATAAAAGTTAGACTTTCAACTCATAGAATTCAAAGACTGCTTGGTTTCCAAAAAGGAATTATGAAAAACATTCCTTTTTAATGTCTTACTATAATAAGGACTTACTCCTTTTGAAAATAGGATCTTTAACACAAACAATCAAAACTCACTTGTCATTCTAAAATAATAAATTAGACCTTTATTATTCCAAAGAGTTTTACAATTACACGAAGTATCATTTCTAAAACAATAGTTATATCCAAAATATAGATAAATATCTATTGCCTTATTACTCAAAATATACTGTTGTTTGACAAAATTCTTTTTGTACCTTTGTTCAAAACACCTAAAATCCCTTATAATCCTCTCCTTATCAGTTCCAATAATATTCTTATTCAAACAAGTTCCAAATTCAAATAGGAAAAATGCATATATAAAATTCTCATATTTACATGATTGCCTTTTCAAAAATACCCAACCCATTTATTAATCATCATTCAAATCCTTTCAATTGTCAAAGATACCTTTTACAACTTTAAATGATAGAAAATGGAGTAGACAAAGATAACTCCTATCTTATTCCTATTACTCTTCTCCTATATCATTTATTATTAGATTAAAACTCCTAATTGTATCACTACCTAAATTCATCTATCGTTCTCTGCATTTTCTTATACAGGAATGTTTCTCCTATCTACCTTATCGGACATTCTTAACCTTCTATTCTTTCTACCCTACGATCAGGTGTCTTTTCCATTTGTACACCCTTTTAAAAGAAATTTAAGGAAAAGAACCTTTAATTTTATATGGTAGGAAAAATCATTCATTTCTCAAAAGAAAAATCCCTTATTAAAAATCTTTGGACCAAAAACTTTTGGCTTAGTAAAGTTAAACTAAGAATTTAAGAATGCGAAATCCTTTTAAAGTTAGAAATTTCTTACTCAACTATTTATAAATTATGAATCTCCAAATTTCCTTGCTCTTTTCAAAATAACGGCTTCCAAATTCATAAAATATAAGAATTCATAAAAATAGGAGAATTCAAAATTGAAGAATCCAAAATTCGAAGACTTTTAATTTAACAAATTTTAAATTGAGAATTTAAAAAATAAGAACCTTCTCTGTTTTTTTCAACATTTCAAGTAACTAAAATTCATCCATCATTTGTTTTTAAAATGTTTCACCGCTTCATTTTAAACTTTTTACAAATGGTAGTGTATTTCCAAAGCTGTCAAAAATCAATTTCTATCAAAAATTTCCAACTTACAATACATAAGACTTTCATTTAGTGATATTTTGAAAAAGCTCAATCAAAACTTTCAAGAGTTTTCAAAAAAAATCTTTTTACCTCTTTCTTTCTCAAGGAGTACGGTTTAAAAAAAAGTGGCTTTGATTGTTCTTCCCTTTAAACTCCATATTCATTCATCTAATCTAGTTATCCTCTTGTGGTGATTAATGTTTGCCTTCTTACAGAAGCTTGTTTCAGTACTACATTCCTTACTTCCGTATGAATATTGTGCCTTATACACTAGCTATTACCTAACATAAATATTTACTACTTTCATAAATGTCACTTCGTCCGTATTACATAGTTATTGTCTTAATGGACGTTTCCTAATGACATTTATTTGCTTATTCAACGTTGCATATTTACTTCTTCCTTATCTTCCCACAATTACCCTAACAGTCTCATATATCTATTTAGTTTCTTGTAAATCCTCACTTACCATGCATTCGTTACTTATTAAAATTTTGGAGTTACAATCTTTCCTTCTACGATTCCTATCCCTATTATTTAATATGCTTATAGGGTCCACAACGATAAGGAATTCTAGGTCAAACAAAGAAGAATAAATTTAACTCTATTTATTTTTTCAACCCATAGTTGCTTCGCCCACCCTTTGGGAATATGGTAGAAACTACTTCTATAGTCGAAATTTATAGAGTTAACCGTAAATTCAAAAATAAGTATATATAGTAAGGTTTTTGAGAAATATTTTTAAAAATAACAAATATGCCACTCGTATGTATACTTTCCCCTTTGATCGAGTAACCTAAGCTCTTATACCAAATGTAATAACCCACTCCGGGACAGACCTCAATTCCGACATAGAAAAGGCCCATCGAAACTTAGGCCCATTCCAAAGTTTGCTATTAGTTTCTAAAAAATAACTATTCAGAGCTATCTATCTATTCTTTCAGAACTCATAGCGAAAGAAATAAAATATAATAAAAATTATAGTACCCGTTTATTTCAAATGTCATAATACATAACGGTAACTGTTACAACATTTTGTTCAAAAATACATTCCATGGATGCAATTGAAAATAACATGAAAAGATATATAATAACTGCCACAAGCTTCACTCTCGCCATCTTCAAGCATCACCAACTCCTTCTCTAACATGTGTTGTAATGAGGAGGGAGTCGGAATAACAGGTGTTTGGTAAATAGAAATCTCGAGCCTTACTATTTCAGTACATGGGTAGTATAATTTAAATAAGAATATGTCTTACGTAAATAAACCATTTAATACTTCATATAAGGAAAGGAGGGGGTCCTCAAACAACCACTTAATACCTTCCATTCTTAAAGCAGGTTTCCTAATCCTATAATTCATAACCAACGTCATAAATATCTAACAACGCGAGAGATAGAACCCAAGCCACCTAATACATTTAAGGGAAAATAAGCAAACTCTGACCATTTAAGACCTTAATTGAGGTAGGTCCCCATCATTTAATGCCTATCCCAAGGCAGACTCCACATAGGTATCTATCTAGCTAACATTGCACAGAAATCTCTTTGGATACCAAATGCTTCCTATTGAAGCGGAACTTTCTTTGTATCCTTAACCATGCCTAAAACCAATTCCCGACCATTTAATACTGCTTTTGGGGAAAAGAGGCGGGCCCTCAAACAACCACTTAATACCTCAAGACCTCGAGACAGACACTTCGTATTATGATCCATACTCATAATGATGTTTCACATTAGTCCAGCTATTCACAGGAACTGGTAGCCAGATTAGCTGGGCAGATTTACCCTAAAGAATTTGGGGTTAACCTCGCGTCATCACAAACATTTATCATAGAAGATATCTAACATCAATATGAAGTATACACAATTGTTGGTAGCCACAAAGTGAAGGGAAGACTTCTGTCGTGTAACTCTACTGACTTTGCATCCCTATGACTTAGCCATAATTTAAATACTCTCTATGTATATAATACTCATCTTACCGTTCCATACTTAAGACCTTATAAGGAATCTTCCTTATTATGCCTTAAACATCAGTTACTTTTCTAAGGGAGATTTAATGACAATCATTACCTAGTTAACTACACCATTATACATTATAATTATACGTTTACTATGCTAATTAATATACAAATAAATACGTATTTATTATTCTATGCGTGCAGAGATTACGCCCTAACTAACATTAAATGTCAATTCCTTTAAACCATAATAATACAAGTCTTTCCTTTTTTCCATTTTACCAATAATGCCCAAATTCCAATATTGATAACGAGGGTTCTAATATCCATAACAAGGTTCAATACTCATATCCAAGATTGCAATATATAGACTTGTATATAGAATCTAAATCCATCTTATCTCATATTAAAACAATGGAATAAACCAAAAATGGAAACTTACAAATTAATCAATTATACGCTCTATCCAACTTCTTTTACATGAATTTAGATAAGGAAACTTCTATTAAATTTTATAGAAATAGGCGGTGTAAACTACAAATAAAGATTCGTCTTTTACAAACTATTTCTCAATTAAATCTCTTAATCAGACCTGGAGAAGTAGAATAAGAAGTGGAATAGAAGATAAAATACATAAACTGCAAAAAATCCACAAAACTTCATTATTTTAATACAAAACGATTAAGATTCCGATCCTAAGAATTAACATTTCTCTTTGATGGAATTTTGTGAATTTTTAATATGATATTTCATAATCTAAAACTCCCCAAGGCATATATCGAATCCAAACTATACTATTCAACTACTAAAATAGGAAAACTGAGATTTCCACTCACAATTGGTCCTTACCTTCGCTTCTTGTAACGACCCCGAATTTTATATAAATTTAAATTGATATTTATATTTATTTTTGAATAAAAATTGTGAAATGAATCGATAAATGAATGCGAGTTACTCTGAATTCAAATAATCTATGTGTTAAATCATTTAAATTTAAAAATAAATATATATAGAGGGATATAAGACAATGAGTATTAAAGTCAAATTTATAATAATATTTGAGCTAGAAATAGAAATAAATAAGAGATGAACTATAAAAATAACAAAATAAACGTTAGTAAGAATTTAACAACAATTAAAATAGAAATTATTTGTATTATGAAGTAAAAATAATAATAATAAATATATAATATAAACTATTGAAATAAATATATAAAGTAAATATGTATTGATACAAACAAAGTATGAAACAAGTATTCATATATATGAAAGTAAGAAACCAGATAAGTATGTAAACAAATAGTTTTCAAGTATGATAGGCATGCAGACTTGAGAACAAACAAATCAAAATAGATATGTAGGCTGGAAAAGAAAGTAAATATAATAAGGACAATGGCATTAATGCTAGCTAATACAATATTATTTCTAGTACATAAACATACAATCTTAGCCACCAAAATATTATCATCAGCCGAAATCTTGTTTATCAAACAAAGAAAAATGAGAAAATCTCTGAAATGATTGTACAAACAAACCATAACATCCTGTACAACTCATTTCCTTTTTTTTCAGTTGTTCCTTTATATGTATGTGTTCATCTTCCTTTTCTAGTTCGTTCAGAAAAAAAAAATACAAATCAATTTACAAACTGAGGAAAGCAATATCATCTTGGATTTAAACAAAAGCTTCAACTTGAACAACAAATCCAACAATACAAACTCAATTCTAACAAGAAGATCAAACAAAGCAAGATTTCGACTGTATTCTTTTCAAGTCTGTTTCAAGTGGAGAAGCTCTGTTCTTCTTCTTAATCACTGTGAGCAAACTCTTAAACCCATATATATACTTTGGTTTGCATGTGGTCAGTATTGGATGTTTGTTTGTGAAATGTGTTTGCATGGGTATTAGAGTTGAACCTGTTCTTCTCTGCCATTTTTCAAAGTGAGTAACTTGACCCAGTATTTTCTTTTTTTGATCAGTGAGTAAACCCATGCTTTGTTTAAATTCTTTATGTTTAAAGGCCTATATGTTTGCAGTATGCATTTGCATGTGAATGAATTAAATGCAGTGTTGATCTTCCTGAGAAATGTTGGTTTCCTGCCTCTGTTTCTCTGCCTGTAACATTTTAGTTATAGTAGTGATTCAAAAACCCTATCCTTTATCCCTTTTGAAAAGAAAATTTTGAAAATATGAGGCAACTAAAGATATGGTTTAACTCTATACTGTGTGTCAGCAATGAATTTAAAACAAGTGCATATAACTTCTTCTTCTGGAACCTGTTAAACACAGCCATCATTCAAATCAAGTGAAAATTCGAATATTTTAATTTGTTATTTTGATTTTATATCTGGAATAAACATACAAAAAGAAGGTTTTTAAAACAAGAATGAGAATTTTTAGTTGGGGATTCAAAGAGCAGTTCACAAATGAACTGAAAATGCATTTTGGTCAATTTCCGATCATCCACAAATTTTTAAATGCTAAAATTTAGTGTGAAGCTGGGTTGAACACGTTCGATCCTAGGAAAATTTTTGGAAAAAATCTCTATTGTATGAATGGGGAGAACGAATCAAGAATAGGGTTTTAAAAGCTAGTTTGCTCGTCTGTTGTAAAGATGGAACTGCGTCGTCGTCACAGGGCCGGAGGGGATCGGACCGGGGGGAAAGGGGGCGTAGGACATCGGAGCAGCTAGGGTTATGGTTGCGTGGCATCTGGAGGTTTGTGGTGGTGGCGCGGGAGTGTTTCAGGTGATGTATCGATGGGTTCATTTGGTCGAGACGACTCGATTTTGCTCTTGAGTTTAATCCAAGCTTATGGGTGTTCGAATCGATTTAGGGGATGGACGTCGTCGTGTGGGTGGTAGCAGCTTCGACCAGCGACGGCGAAACCCGCTGTGCACGTGCACGTGCTGGATGTGTGTCAGGTTAACAAGTTGGGGGAGAAGAAGGGGAACTCGAAGCACTGCTCGGGCCAGTGAGGAGGAGACTCGAAGTCATGCTCGTGTTGTTTGGTGATGTATCGGGTAGGATTTTTTAAACTTAACAAATTTTCAAAAAAATTACATTATGTGGGTAGCTCTAGGGAAAAACTCGAAGCAGGAGGCAATTTTACGCGGGGACGACTCGGGGTAGCCTCGGGTTGGCCACGAAAAACTGCATATTCCAGTTTAAAATTTTTGAAAACTTAAGTTTAAACTATTTTATAAATCATTCTTTATAAAATGAAGATAGTTTGTAAATGAAAGGTGAAGTAAATGGTAGTGAAATGATTTCTTGAAAATTTATGAAGTTCAAAGAAATCAAGGAAGATTTTAAAATATGAATTAAGATAAGAAATTATTATTAATCAATTGTTTGAAAAGGTAATTAAGTGAAAAGGGTAATTAAGGATGATTAATTTAAAATTTGGTTAATAATGAATTGTCTAACTTATTGATAATTAAAAATTGTTAATTAGATAAATTTAAGCTGATTAATTTATAATTATTAGTCAATTAAGAAAATTGATTAGGGAATCATTAATTATAAATTTAATTAATTTAATCATTAAGAATAATTAATCATTGATTTAAATAAATCAATAAAAATAGTCATATAGTTAATTCTTTTAAATCACTTTCACTTTAAATCAAAGATGATTGACTATCATCGAATAATGTGTACTGGATTGATATTTCTGTTTGTGACTGTGATGCTATGTGATGTGAATTGCCTGATGTTATACTGTGAATTGTGATTGTTTCTGTATATATATGTGAAACCCCTTTGGCCCGTAAAACGGCACTTGAATTTCGATGCGACAGGGAGTCGGATTCCAGTTGGATATCCGAAACCCACATCGAATTGTAATAGTGAATCTTTGTGATCGATAAATTTATTTTATCTATGAATCTGTGAATGAAGATAAGCATTATGGGTTATACCGCTTATCGATATATCTGTGATGATTGATGTTGTGCACTATTGTGTGAAACCCCTAGACTACACCATACACACACAAATATGGATTTCACGTGGAAATCGGTTAAGTCACAGATGATTTAAATTTAATGTTTTTGAAATTGAATTTTTAATTTCAATTGATTTTGAAATTGGAAGATTTGGGGTTTAATATGAAAAGCTTTTGAAATGGAATTTCAAAGATAAAAGTTATTTTGAATAACTTAATCGAGTTTTGAAAATTTAAATAATTTGATTTAAATTTGAATTCAAGTTTGAAATTGAATTCTACGATTTGAAACTAAGGATTAAGATGCTGTACAAGTTATATATGGGTTAAACCATTTTAAAATTATTGATTTGGGAATTTGAATTTAATTCAAGGGTTTTAACTCGTGTAATATAACTGGATTTTTCTGAAACGAAACTATTTGTTTTCAAATAGTAAAAGCTTTCACATAAGTAAAGGATTTCCAAATTGTGTTAACAGATTTCAAGTTTGAAATGGAATTGAAATGTTTTGAAAGTTATGAAATGAGTCTTTGATTCAAAGACCGGACTAGTTAATCCAACTTGAAATGGAATTGTTTTGAAAGGCTATGAATGAATCTTTGGAAACCAGTTTTGAAAGCTATAAGTTAAATCTTGACTTAAAGATTTAACGAGTTGAAATGGAAATTGTTTTGGAATCTATGAATGAATCTTTGTGAACGGGGTTAACTTTGTGAATTGAATCTTCTTGTTTAAAAGATTAAAAGTGTGGAAATTGTTTAAACCATTGAAGGTTTTTGAAATGAATCTTTTTGTTTAAAAGATTGGAAATGGTACTTTGTTTTAACCATTCGAATGAAAAGTTTTGGGCTTTAAGCTGTGATTTAACTGAGACCCCGGTATTCATATGATTTTTAATTGCGCTCGTTATTCGGTTTAGCCGGGAGAGGACCTTTGTGTCATATATCCCATTCCGAATAGTGATACGACGATATGGATAGCATTTGAAGACTGGTGGTGAAGACCGGGTATTTGCGAGAGCGATAGGATGACCTATCGATTGTCTCTGCACTGAGTAGCTACGGTATAGAGATTCCCTAAGTGATGGAAGTCCGATCAGGATTGTGAATACCCGGATTGCAAGGGCTTCTTTGGAAGTGCCTTCGGTTCTGTTCGAACCCGGAACAGACTTGTATGGATGTGTGTCTGACATTACACTTTGAGATGTAAAGCTGGTTTCTATCAAATACATTTCTGTTGGTGGCGGAGAATTTATTCTCTTAGCTTAACACCCTTCTCTGAGACGTACGAGCTCAGAGGTTATGTAGTTGATGGTTACTAGTGATACATTCCCAATTTGGTAATGTGGCATACGAAGTGCTGATGATCATTTGTGGATCAAAGCGTGACTTTGTGAAAAAGCGTTGCTTTGTGAAAAAGCGTTGCTTTGTGAAAAAGCGTTGCTTTGTGAAAAAGCGTAGCGTATGTGGACGAGACTTCGTCGAGCCTCACAACCCGGTAATGGTCGAAACAGGAATGTTGCGGCAAAGGTTTGTAGGGGTAGCGCCCCTAGGGTATGTCATTTCCTTCTGGATAAAGGGTGGTATCATGGTATGGAGCCCAGATACTTACTCATGTGGACACACTGTATTTATTACTGTGTGATGTTGCTTTATGATCGAGACGTCTCGGATAAAGGTCGGTGACGACCGGGGGATGACATGACTCGTGTGTTAGTTACCTAGTTACAGCTCGGTTAGAGCGTGAGGTAGCGTCGGCCTTTTGTTTGCAGAGATCCGGTTAGGATCCGGGGCGTCTTTCCAGAGGCGTTTCTATTTCGGTATAAGGAAGTTCCTTAGCCTGATCATTTGTTGGAAATCCAAAGAAACAATACGAACCCTGTACGGTTTTAGTTGTATAACCTGCTATGGAATATGGCGGTAACCTGCTATTGAACGTAGTAGCTATAGTAGGCATACAATAATGGTTGTATGTTGGCTAAGATTGATATTATACTTTCGAAATGGTTTTCGACACTATGCACTAATGATAATAATATCGAATGATTTTGCGTAGTAAGCATTTTTGACTATCATAAGAAGAAATCTCCTCCTATTCTGCGATTGCATTGTGTGTGTGGTGGGAGGTCTTATGGTAGTTTCATTTTTCCAAAAGCATTGCGGGTTTCAATATTTAAAAGCCTTTTGTGTTTGTTTAAAGATAAACTGTTTTTGTTGCACACACCAGTCCCATGATTGACCTGGAGTTTATTGTTCCCTTCCTAAACTCTGGGTGCCCATCATTTTCCACACGGGCAGTCTAGAGTTGGGTTTCTCAGATATTCAGGTTTAGTAGATTATCTGGAGCTAGTTCAGTTCTTGGAGTTCATGGACTGACGTTGCTTATCTTGGAGCATTCTATTGGAGACATTCTATCCGCTGCTGGTGTTATCTATTTTCTTTCCGCTGCTATTTCTTGTATCATATCTCTGATATTATTGTATCATATTGATATCATTGTTGTATATCATTCTGGATATTGTATTCATTGGAGTTGTATATGATATCATTGTTTTTTTTTTCTTCCGCTGTGTTATTTACTTAAGTGTGTTATAAGCTCCGGCGACTCGGATTTGAACGGTCGAATCTACGGCATTCGAGTACGATGTAAAGTATGGATGTCGATTTTCGAACGCGAAAATCCAAATCGTTACACTTCTCTTTGGATTTGCAATGCCCATATTAATCTCCTTCAGATCTCTTCTTTTCAATATATAAGGGATTTGTGTGTGTGTGTGTGTATTATATTTAGAAAGATTGGAGGAGAAGAGGTTTAAAAATTGAGTAATAAATAAAGATAGATTATGATTTCTTACCTGAAATCCTAATGGAGTTTTCTGAATCTAAGAAGAGGTAAACTAAAAGAACTTCACTGATGTTTCCAAAATATTTGTGAATAAAAGTGAGAGATATAGGGTCTTATTCATAGTGACTGAAATGCACTAGAACCGTAGGATGAAACTTGGTCAAAAACGGACAAATCTGGAAGTTTAATTTTTATAAACCCTAGTCACCACTGCATAGTAGAGGTCGACAGCCTATGCTCAGCCGGGGGTCGACCGGTTGGGTCGCGCTAATCAACCACTCCTCTTATTTCAGGAGCGCTTGATTATTTCCATTGCCTGTTTATTTTATTTCCTAGTTAACTTCTAACATTAACTGTTAACTTTAATGTTTACTTAACCCCCATGTCTGATCACCATTAATTTTTCAAATTCAAACTTTAATTTTAATTACTCATTTGAATTTGAATTTGAATTCGAATTAAACTAATTTAAATCTGAAAACTTCAAACGCTCATAACTTCTTCGTTTGAGATCCGTCTTCAACATATTATATATGAAAACAGACTAGAATTTCGCCATGAACGCAACAGAATAACTTTCGTAGTCAAATTTAAACTTTTATAAAATTTCCATTTTTATCCCTACCCTAATTAATTGAATTTTTCTTAATTTACTTATTTGATTAGGGTCGATTTTACGGGGTGTTACAATAGTTCTATATAATTTTAAGCCTGAAATAAATATTTAAAAATTAACTAAATATCAATATAACATTTATATTAATTTATAACATTTATATATTACATTTATCCTTGGTCGAATTATAGGGACTCTCTAGTGTAAACTCGATCTATAGTCAATATTTAAACAATTTGAATAATGAAGTCTATAAGGGCATTACTAAAGCATAATATATGATCAAGTTCAACACCTGCAGGTCATTTAATTGAAATTGTATTTCTGATCTAACATAATCTCACCTAATAACAACAACATATATATATATATATTCTTTTCATCGTCACTGTATTACTTAGATATCTAGAGTTTGGTCTAAGGTCAATAGCTCGATTAATAATTCTATTAATTATGTAGGTCACTTTAGCCTCCTTAGTTCAATTCAGTTACATTTTATCGGTTAGTTGATTAAGTCTAGCTAAAGATTTGGCTTTAAATTGAATTACCAATTGCAGTAATACCGAACTTCTATATTAAAGGAGACAAATCCTCTCCCCACTTAAGTATTATTTCACATCAGCAGGTCAACATATAGCCAACTACGATTATGGTAAGATTGCTATGCCATGTGCTTAACTATAGTCAAAGTATAATGTAGATTGTTAACCCAAAAAATGGATCAACACCCTGGATTGAGTGTGAAAGAACCAGCCCTATTTATTAAGGCAAATAAAATAGGAAAAACAATAGCAAATTGCAGAAAAAGTAAAGAGACAAGAGACTTTTATAGTGGTTCGGTTGTTAACGAAGCCTACGTCCACTTTATAGCTTTTATTTGATCAACTGCTGTTACAAGAGAGTTTGAATTGCAATATGATTTCAATTCTTCATGCTAGATTAAGCCACCATTGTTAGAAATAAAAGGAGGATCTCAGTTGTCTCTTAATGGCTATTATGTGGGAGAAAGGGAGTGAAGAAAGAATAGTAGAGCTTCACCAGAGATCCAGTTAGGAACCCTTATTCTATTGGAGGTAGGGTAATATTTATAGGATTTAGGGAGCATTTGGGCCAGAACTATTGCACCAGAAGCTTATAGCCGAAAATAGAAAGCAACATAGAAAGTTTGGAATAATTTTGAGCTAAGTATTTGGATCGGTACCAATACAATTGGATCGGACAGGTATCGATCCAAATAGTTTTGCAATTTTTGCACAACTTCCATCCAATTGACTTCCTTTCTTAATTGTGATGCCCTCCATGCAATTTCGTAGCCTGTTGACTTGTTTTGATGGTGATTCACGTATGAACTTGACTGAATTGTAGTATGAATTAGATAAGTCTTTGCTTCTCGAACTTAGATGCTTGGAATACCACCAAACTTGGTAGATAGGCTTAGAAGAGATATAAGATCATGATACAATTGGCTAGGAGAAATCACAAGCCAACTTTTTATATCAGTCCCGATCTAAAGAGTTGGTGTATTTTTGGCTTAAACTTCTTATGTTCCTTTGTTTTGTCCTTTTTGGTCTCCTGGTCAAGTTTCAAGTCGTTCTGGCTTAATCTGAATGCTCCAACTCCTTTTGAATTCTGCTGGGTTAAAAACCCCGTTAATATTTTCCCCCCATAGCATGCTTTCATTGGAAATAAGGTGTGCTCTGGAATTGTTCATCTTTCGGTTTCTGGTTTATGGAGTTTCGTTGATTGTATCCAGCCATCTTGAACAATCATTTATGACATACCAGCTAACTATCTTGTCCTTAGTTATGAACCTTCATTATTCGCAATTACCGAGTGATCGTGGCTTGATAACTTCCAAGACGAATACAAACTTAGAGTAGGCTAAGCAGATGAAATTTGAAGTCTTTCAAAGGAACATATTTGGATCGGTACTGATCCAATTGGATCAGATCAGTGCTGATCCATGTGCTTAGCAAGTTTTTTCCCGTTTTCTCTTCTCTTTTTTTTATATATATTCATTCGTGGGACCATATCTCCTATTCTCTCACTTTATCTTTTCGAGTCCAACCGATCCAATTGCCCTGAGCTACCGCTGATCCACCACCTACCATCGCCAGAGAGCCACAACCGTTGATTTTTGCCTCTAGCGCCACTAACCGCCACCTATTGAAGCCCCCGCTGTCGTTCCACTGTCGTGCCTTTCTACATTTCCAATCATCACCGATCTAATCCATCCACACCCTAATCTTTGTTGCTTTGCATTAGATATCAGCCCACTTCTCTCAATTTTGAAGGTTGGTGATGTAGGTTTTGGCATGTTATCAACGATTGGCGATGAAGTTGTGTTGGCGAAGGATACGGTGGAAGATTCTAGCTGATTGTGACTTTATGGAAGAAGATAGTTAATCGAGTCTTAAATTCTTCACGGAATGAAGCTAGGGTTTTTTCCCTGGTGCTCGATATGTTTTGCTATTTTCATCCATAGAGTCAGAATTAACTTGCACTAAGTTACACTGTCGGTCCCAGCACGATGTCTTGCGGATTGATTTCAGTTTTTCTGGGAAGTGACAATAGCTTAGAGTAGCGTTTTGCATGCATCTCAGGCTGTTATCATTTTCCAGAGAACTAAAATCAACTTATGCTGATTCTCTTCCCAATTCGGACCTACCAATCTATAGTTGCTCGCTTTGTTTTGGTCCTATCATGGCACTACCAGTGTACCTAAAATACGAAGAGCTTTCCACGTCGCTTCAGACAACGGATCTATTATCAATCATTGGTCGATAATGGGTAAGTATAGAAGAAAAGACATTAACAGGTGACACAGATCACTCTTTTTTGTGTGAGCGAGCCATCTACACTATATGGTTCATTCACAGCGTTCAGGACGCCGGATCCATTCTCACTTAGATTACACATCGCACACACCCAGGGTTAATACTTAGAATCTGATCGGTGGTTGGTACACATCCATTATCATTCAAATTTCAAGTATCAACTACGCTAGGGTTTATAGTTTAGAGATTTGGCGCACCTGACAATTTTGAACACAGCTTTCTTATATAGAATGACTCGCAAATCTTCCCTATGTAAGTCAGTTGAGGGAAGCTCACCAATTTCTAAGGCAGAGTCTTCGTCGATCCCAGCGGGGTCTACTACTCCCATAACTTCGGGTCAATATGGTCATCCGATTCCAATTGTCCTTGTCGTCGATCGTACTCCCCCTAACTTCAGAGTCCTGCTCGATCCTCCATAGAAAGCTTCTTCTGTCCTTACACATAGGATGTTGCGAAGTATCTACTCGTAGTATGGTATCCTATAGGATGACGTGCTTTTGCCGTCGAGAAGGGAATTCGCTCATAGGCTGTCTGCGGGATATGTGGCTTGTCATCGCTATATGTGTATGTACAGTGCAGTGCCCCCGTTCAACCATTTCTTAATAACAACGCTTCAAAATATAGGATTGGCCCCATTCCAAATTCTTCCAAACGGATACCCTATGATGATGTGCTTATACGTTCTGTTTATGCGGGCGCTTAATCGTGCCCCTAGCTTTGTCGAGTTACAGTATCTCTTATTATTCAAAAAGAGAGAGGATAACCCTTTGCTCATTTATATTGAGGTGCACCGTAGCCGGAAACTCAGACTTGATCTTCCCAGCAAGGTTCACTCATTCAAGAATATTCCTTCTTCGATAAATGTCCAAAGGGATACACCTATCTATGGACCACAGGGGGTAAGTTTATTTCACCATTCTTGGAACTTCCGCTAATTGCTTTAAGTCTTCTGATTGATCTTGTATTCCTTATAGTTCTTTCGAAGATTAACAAGGATTTGGAACTTGGTACTATTCTTAGTGCCCTGAAAGCAGTCAATGCTCAAGAAAGCACAATCAGGTTCTTGCTTACAGACGAAAATCTCCACCGATGTGGGCTCTTACACCCTGGGAGGTCTGTTGGATTTGTTAGCACTTCCTCTCGCTCCAACGGCCAGACCCGTTCTATTTCCTCTTCCCTTAATCCCGATGAAGAAGATGATGATGATAAGGAAGAAGCTAGTGACCCGTCCGACGGGTCAAAGAAGATTTCGAGAGAGGTCTATGTTCAAGTCGGGGTTGGAAGTACGCTTAAAATGCTATTAATCCCAGTGGAGAAAGAAGAAGAGTTTGTTCAATGGGTGGGAAAGGCTACATTGATTGAAGGGAAAGAGGAAGGAGAGATCAGGGAGGGGCACCCTCTAAATGCAGAAGAAATATATTGGGACACCGACACCGAAGAGGGTGATGTCCATTTAGGTGTTGAGGCCTTGGAGTTGAGCCCCGAACA
Source organism: Allium fistulosum (assembly GCA_030737815.1). Taxonomy (NCBI): domain Eukaryota; kingdom Viridiplantae; phylum Streptophyta; class Magnoliopsida; order Asparagales; family Amaryllidaceae; genus Allium; species Allium fistulosum. The sequence goes on along the minus strand of CM060906.1, from coordinate 518,368,366 downwards.
TACTCCCTCTCCTCCTTTGAAAGAACGTTCTAAAGAGGCTCCTCCAAAGAACGAATCCATTCCCAGCCCTTTGCCGAAAGGTGACGATATTGACTTGGGAGATACGAGTGACATTTTTGTAAATATGGTTTATTTGATGGAAGACTTTGCCTTGGAAGGGTTGCATTCCCAGCATATTCAAATCATCCCTACTAGAATCGAGACCCTGGCATTGGTCGGTGACCGTTCTGGTTTGTGTATTCTGCTGGGGTCGTTCAGTTACAACACACATTTCACTAAGATCACACACTTTATATTATTGTTATTTTCTAAGTTGTTTTAGTCCGTCACATGCCTCTTTCAAAAGCCTTTTACATCATTTGCTGCAGGAATCATGTCTCGTGGCTTTTACAGTGATCTTGATCGAGTGCTGTAGTCTCAACATTCACAGAGACACTATTCTAGGTATCACGCATCCCGGGAGACCGATGAAGAAGGAAGAAGAGGAAGGATAGGGAGGCTGAGGAGCATCACCGTGCTGAAAAAGACCAAGGCCGTGATAGAGGGAGTGGCCATGAGAAGAGGAAGAGCCCGATTGAGTGTGAAGATTTGTCAAAGAGGCTGGAAAAAAGACCAAGGGCAGGAACCCGCTTCATAGCTTCCCGCTTCTACTGGAATAACCATTTCTGCTTCTGGTGTCATGACCTCCCTCACTCATGCTGCTACGATCACCTCTCTCCTAGTTTCTAGGCGTGCTCCTTACATTCTCCACGCTGGTCCCCTACACCTGCAGCCTGCATTCCCTAACCTAACTTGTTCTTAAGGAGGATTGTTTTCGATAAGCCTAATCTGAAATCAGTCTATGCAGAGTCTTATTCACCCCATCTCTATGCAATTTAAAGCGGTTTAGAGCAAGCCGAGGGTTGGGAAAAACTGTGCATGCAGCTTTAAACTGTTAATCATAATAATTACCAAGAAATTCTCACATTCGAGTCCAAGAAGGATGAGTTCAAGGAGCAGCTTGCGGATCGTGACGTGGAGATTGAAAGGCAGAAGAAGGAGAGGGATGATGCCCTCAAGAAAGAAAGTAAAAGTGCCTCTTTGTTTAAGGAGCTGAAGGAGTCTACCGACAGGACCACACATATGTTCAGAGATGAAACAAAGTGTGCTACACTGATGAGGTGGCTTTAACAGAAAAAATAAGAATAAGTTAGACGATGGTCGAGATGGAGAAGAAAACAACGTCGAACAGGCCGAAGAAATTGCCTCTCTTCGTGAGCGAATTTTGACTTTGGATGCCGAGAAAAGTAAGTTGGCGGCAGAGAAGGCTAGCACAAAAGCCATCTTCTCTGAGCTTCAAAATACCTTCGCACAGAAGATGGAAGGTTTAGATGCTACTGTTTTGAGCTTCTATCTTAATTTCATGTCGCATCAGGGGAGCGTCAGTTACTTGGGTCCGTTGTTCCCTCGCACGCTTGCTATAGTCTGGGAAGAGGTTCTGGCCCAATTTGAAGATATGGGCGGCTGCTATACCCAAGAAGAATTGGTTCAGGCATACCTGAACGAAGAATCCCACCGAGTTTTAGTTGAAAGCCAGAAAATCTTAAGACTGGAGTGGGAGCGAGAAGCCACTGATGTCACAGCCACCACTAAAGATGCTACTGAGCATTTTCCTTTAGGCCCGGGTGGGTCGTCTTTGCACTTTCATACTGGGTGAGAAGATCGTTCCTACTCCACCCACAATTGTGCAACCGACAAAGAAGGTTGACGACGAAGGCTTCAAAGTTGTGATGCATGAAAAGACCCCCACAGCAGGTAATTTCTTATCTCTCCTGTGCTTGAAGACTTTTAATTCACGCCTGATGAAATTGTTGAGATAACCGCCCTTTATTCTAAGATTGTAGATCTACCTTATCTTCCTGCTGAGTTGCCTCCTCATCACGATGTAGGATCTACTGCCATTCTAATAGCATCAACCGTCGTCTCTGCATCTGGCTCACAACCTGGTTCACAATCCGAGCAGATTGCTGCGTTGCATGGCTTGGATGACCCCTCCATATCTCAGGAGGAAGGCTTGGCGGCTACTGATACGCAAGATCAGGCAGGTCAGGCAATTCAACCAGACAAAGCAAATTCCGAGTAGCCGACGACCGAGCACAGATGATAGCGGTGAAGAAGGAGAATATTGAAGAACAGAAGCGGTCGTCAAAGAGATCTCATAAGCCTTACAAATATAAAGCCAAAGGATGGTCCACTAGTGGCCATGTTTCGAAGAGCGAGATTGCCCTAGGAGGGGACAAACCTGAGAAGTTACCGATCAGAAGTGGGAAACTCTATCGGGGAAGCGGTGAGAAGAAGCCTTGATTTGTCTTTTGCTCCTTCTGTTTTTGATTACTTTTTGTACAAGTGCAGAGTCTGCACTAAGCATTTCGTTTTGTTTTTGCTATAGTAGTGTTTGTATTTTCCCATTCTTAGCCAGTATTGTGCGAGCACAGCACCCGCTGTTTGTTGTTGTACATCAAAAAAATTATAAGTAATAAAACTGTTGAAATTTTAATTGTAGCTTTATTTGGTCTACTTATCTATGTTTCGTGCACTTATGCTAGTTTTATTCATCACTGTTTTGTTTAGCCCTGTAATACTTCAAAAATTCTTTATTTGGAGTAAGAGGACCGTGAAGTATTTGCTACTTTGGTTAAGTGTCGGTGTGTGCCCCCTAGTTCATGAGACTGCTCGCTTTAAACACTTGACAAATGACTGGTTGATCCGTGTGATTCCTCAGATATCTGTAACCGAGTCTATTTTATGGTTCCTATCTTCGGGAACTTGTGATTTGAGCATCTCGATTCCAGAGGTCTTGTCGGTCAACGATCAAAATTCTTTGTCGATTCATAGTCGTGCGACATTGCTGGATTCATGTCCATTACTTTTGATAGTGGGAGTGGATTGATTCTTATTAGTCCTGAAATAGACGAATTTCCCAGCATTACCAGGACAATATCAGTTCTTGAGAGTGTGCGCGGCTTTAGAGATGCATGGCTTTTGGGAGTGTGCGCAGCTTATGAGATGCACAACTTTTGGGAGTGTGCGTGGCTTATGGGATGTGTGGCTTAGGGATCGATATGACCCATCGATCCAAAACGGTTTAGAATTTCTCCATGTTACCAATCTTCGGGCAACGCGAGGAGTACATGTGTCAAGAGCATGGTTCCATGACTCAAGAAGCAATGCGCGGCTTATGGAGGTGTGCGACTTTGATTGGGGTCTTCCCGGTGTTGCCGGAGGGACGCTGGTTCTTAGAAGGCAGGGATCTAGTTCCATCAATCCAACAGTTTGAGTCGATTTGCTTCCATCGACCTGGCGGGTAGATGAGGCGTACTTGAGTGTGATTACTCTATCTTAAGCAGCGATTGGACGGTTTTGAGTCGATTTGACCCCGTCGACTCAGCAGGTTACATTTGTGAACACAGTTTTATTGGTTCAGAAAGCAAAGCAGTTTTATTAATAAAAGTTGGGCTAGTTTTGCTTATTTACAATGCCTACGTTATTCCAGTATGGCTTATTTGCTGGAAATAGGAAGTATATGAGATAGTCTTAGACAAAGTAACAACGCAGCGATTCGTTGTTCCATGCTCAAGGAATATGGATTCCATCAACGATTGTTAGCTTGAATGTGCCGTCCCTTAGCTTTTGACCGATCTCATAGGGCCCTTCCTAGTTTGGTCCGGATGTTCCTAGTACAGGGTAGACTCATTTGAGGACAAGGTCTACAACTTCTAAAGTGTGGTTACAGAATTTGGAATTGAAATATCGTGCGACCTTTTTCTGGTGAGCAGCGGTCGTTAACTCGGCTTCTTCCCTCTTCTCATCAATTAGATTGAGCGATTCGGGTATGAGTTGCTCATTCTACCTTTGATTGAAGCTTTGCCTTCAATGAGAGGGGACTTCTAGCTCGACTGGGATCATTGCTTCTGAACCGTATGCCAGGGCGAACAACGAGTACCCGGTTGCAGATTTGTGCGTTGTCCTGTAAGCCCATAGTGCGAGTGGAAGTTCATCAACCCAATTTCCTTTAGCTTTAGTTAGCTTCTTTTTGATGGTGAACTTGATGATCTTGTTCACTGCTTCCACTTGCTCGTTTGCCTGTACGTGTGCAACAGTGGAAAAGATTTTCTTGATTCGAATGCGTTTGCAAAAGTCTCTGAACTCGGCGCTTTTGAACTGAGTCCTATTGTCAGTGATGATCTTTTGTGGCACTCCAAACTGCAAATAATGTTAATTAATAACTTTCTTTATGCTAATAGTTTCTGGCGGTTCCTCTTCGGCCCATTTGGTGAAATAATCAACAACGACTATAACATATTTGGCTCCTCCTTTGGCCATTGGTATTACGCCAATCAAATCAATTCCCCAGATCGCGAATGGCCACGGGCTGACCATCTATGTCATCTCTGTCGAAGGAGTTCTTTTGATCTTGCCGAATCTTTGGCATTGGTCGCCCGTTTGGCATAATCTGTCGGGCCATGGTTTGCTATTGGCTAAAATACCCATATCGGCGAACTTTCTGTGCGAGTGTTTGCTCCCCAGTGCGATCTTTGCAGACGCCTTCTTGAACTTCCCTGTGGATTCTTTCGGCTTCATCGTTGGTCACATACCTGAGCAAGGGGGTAGAGAATCACCTTCGGTAGAGCATCCCATCCTGTTCTACAAACCACAACGCTTTCCAAAGGAGCTTTTTCCGTTGATTCTTGTCTGCATGGAGTGTTCCTTTGAGAAGGTAGTCCTTGATTGGAGTCATCCACGATTCCAGCTCTTCGGTTGTCTCAAGAATCCAATCTATATCCATCTCGCTTATGCTTGGAGCGGTCAGGGTTTCGACTCTGACAAGCCCCAAGGTTTGAGCTTCTCTAGAACTGGCCAGTTTTGCTAGATAGTCTACTTCGTGTTTTGTTCTCCTGGGATATGAATTATGGTGTAGTGTTGAATGTGAGTCAGCAATTCCTGCACTTTAGACAGATACAGTGCAAGGTTCTCTCCCGAATGTTGGTACTCGCCTTTCACTTAGCAGACGACTAGCTGAGAATTTCTATAGATGTGTACGGACTTTATCCCGAGTTCCTTCATAACTTTAAGCCCAACTATCAGTGCCTCATTCTATGCTTTGTCATTTGTTGTAGGGAATTCCAAGCGTAAGGCATAGCTAACAAATCGCCCTTCGGGAGTTTCAAGAACTACTCCAGCCTTCGAGCAGGAGTTGTTAGATGCACCATTGACAAAAAATTTCCAACGTGTATCCACTTCCGGGTCTATTTTTTCTTCGTTATCTCATATTGTAAACTCGATAATGAAGTCTGCCAGCACCTGCCCGTTGATCGCCCTTTGCGGGTGGTAAGTAGTTTAGTATTGACTCAACTTGATGTCCCATTTGATTAGTCGTCCAGAGGTCACAGGGCGGTATAACACTTGCTTCATGGGTTGACTTGTCAACACTTTGATCGGCTGTGCTTGGAAGTATGGTCGTAACTTTCTGGATGCGATCCAGAGGCAATATGCCAGTTTTTGCAATTTCAGATAGTTCTTCTCTGCTCCAGTGAACCATTTACTGATGTAATATATGGGTCGTTGGATCTTGACTTCTTCTCATATGAGCACGACACTTAATGCATGGGACGAGACTACTAAGAAGATGTACAGATCTTCTCCATCTACTAGCTTGGACAAGATTGGCGGGGTTTCCATATGTCGCAGCGTCTCTTCGAATGCATTTTGACAAGCTTGATTCCATTTGAAGTTCTTTTTTCCCTTCATTAGCCCGTCGAAGAACGGTATACATTTGTCAGTTGCCTTTGAGATGAACCGGATCAGCGCTGCAACCTTTCCATTCGAGCTTTGTAACTCTTTCTTGTTCCTCGGGGCCTCGACTTCCCATAAAGCGGTAATTTGTTCGGGATTTGCTTCGATGCCTCTGGCGCTTACTATGAATCCCAAGAATTTTCTAAAAGCAATCCCGAAGTGACATTTAAGTGGATTGAGTTTCATTCCATATTTGTAGAGTATTTTAAATATTTCGGCAAGGTTGTCTAAGTGATTTGCCGCTATGATTGTTTTAACTAACATATCATCTACATAAATCTCCATAGTCTTCCCGGTCTGATGTTTAAACATGGTGTTCACTAGTCGTTGGTAGGTTTCCCCAGCATTCTTTAAGCATCCATAAATGATAGTAGTTCATGTCCAGCTTTCCCGTCCACAAGTTGGCCGATTCTAGTAGAGGGAAGTTGTATTTTGGGCAAGCTTTGTTCAGGTCTGAGTAGTCGATACAGGTTTGCCCTTTTCCATTGGACTTCTTGACCAAGACTGCGTTGGATACCCATTCGGGGTAAGTTGCATCGTGGATAAAGCCATTCGCCATCAACTTATCCACTTCTTCTCTCAGCGCTTTGGATCGTTCGGGTCCTAGGCTATGTCTCTTCTGCTTCACTGGTGTATACTTGAGATCAATATTAAGTGTGTGGGATGCAATCTCCGGTGAAACTCCGCACATATCAGAATGTGTCCAAGCGAATACATCCAGGTTGGCACGGAGGAATTTGATAAGTTCTAGTCGCATCTTGTTTCCAAGATGTGATACAATCTTTAGGACCCGCTTTGGGTCATCCATATTGACTGGGACATACATCGTCAATTCTGCCGGTGCTGCCCATTCCTCCCCTAAACTCTTCTTTCTAGAGTCAAAAGCCTGATCGAATTGGCTATGTCCCCAAACCAGGGCGGCTCTGTAGTTGCAATTCGGGAGGTTTACGAATGTCGAGAGTTCTCCCCACATTCTTCCCCTTTTCTTTTCTTCTACACTCGTGTAGTTCTGAAGTATAGCACTCTTTTAGCGGTACTTTAGTCTCCTTTGATCACCCCTACTCTATTCTTTGTCAGAAATTTCTTGGTTCGACACCATTAAGCTAAAGCAATCCTGAAATCTGCCAAAGCAAGCTAGTGCAAGAAAGCATTGTAGGAGGACATTTCATCTACAATCACAAAGGTTTGATGAGGATGACTCTTTAGTCACCTTCTCCGAGTTCTATGGGTAAATCGATTATTCCGATGGGTTTCCTAGGTTCACCGGTGAATCCCTATATCTTTGTTCGACAAGTGGATACGTCTTTCATACTAATCTTCATTTGGTTGAATGTGTGCTTGGAAAGGATATTCATAGAACTGCCACTGTCCACCAATACTCGTCGGACCATGGTTGGTCCGATTCCTACTGTCATGACCATGGGGTCAAGGGTCGAAGCTTCTATTCCTTCAATGTCTCAATTCCATAACACTATGTTGTCGTTCAAGGTCCACTGCTGCTTGGCAGGAGTTCTATCTTCGAGCATAATACATGAATCTTTCGAAGCGTGTCTTAGTGAGCTCGCATATCGTTCCATTTCTTCCCAACTCTTCTATATGGGGTGAGGTCCTCCAGATGTTGTTCCGATAATAAGTCTCTGGTTGGTCCGTCTGGATCCCTCTTCACTGGTTCCAACTTTGTTTCCCCGATCCTTGGGAGCTTGGGGTGTTGTAGGCTGGTCAGAATTTTGTGGCTTCCTCATATACTGTTGAAGCTTGTTTTCCTGAATCAATTCTTCAATCCGATTCTTCAAGTGATGGAACTCATTCGTGTTATGACCATGTGTTTCATGGAAACAAAAGTCCTTTCTGTAGCGCTTTTGCTGTTCAGTCACTTCCTTTTTAGGCAGCTTCTTATACTCCTCTGTCCCCTATGTCATAAGGTAGATGTTCTCTGGGGTATCATTGAGCCGGGTGTAGTCTTCGGGCTTGAAGCCTTTAAGCCGCTTGCTACTTACATTTTGCTTGTTGGAATTCCGATTCTTCCTTTTCTGATTCCCGTCCTTACTCATATTTCTCACGGCGGTCCCGGAGGTATTTGCATCTTGGTTTGTCGCCATACCATTCTGCCCAACGTTAATTGGTTGAAGTTAGCAAGTCTTCCTTCTAGCTCTTCAGCTTCTTCCAATCTCAAGTACTGGCTCGCCTTTCAATTAAAGTCATTCCTAGTGGTAGGTTTCTTCATTTTGATCGATTTCCTAAATTCAGTGTCGGGATGGATGGCACGAACCAGAGCCATGAAGACCATATCTTCATTTGGATTACTTACTTTAGTGACTGCGGTGTTAAACTGACTCATGAAGGATTTTAGAATTCATTTCATCCTTGGAATAGGCCTTATAAGGACATCATGTCTTTTGGTTGTGTCGTGTGTAACCTAAACCGATCAAGGAACCTCGTTGCTAATTCATCAAAAGTTGAGATGGATTTAGGTGGGAGCTTGTTGAACCACATGGAAGCGATTCCCTCCAAAAAGATTGGAAAACATCTACACCGTACAACACTCGAAGCATTCGTTCCGTCCATGTATCAACTATACTTATACAAGTGCGGTTTCAGGTCCCTAGTTCCATAATAGGATAGGACAGTTGGCATAGTGAACCTTTTAGGATATCGTTCATTCAGAATGTCATCAATGAACGGAGTTCGGCTTGGAGTGGATCCCCATTCATCATCTCTCCTATTCTTTCTTTCGTCCATTAAGCGCTTGACCATGTCCACGATATATGCCTCAGACGTCCGGTAATCCATGGGTTGGCTGTCAGTGTGCATACCAAGTGTTTGATTTTGCAAACGGTCTTAGTTAGTGGGCTAAAGATTAAGCTCTCCTATCTTTTTTAGAGCCACTCCCTCGGTGTTCCGTTGGCTTGCCTTTGGTCATATAGGTGCAATTTGGACCTCTCTACTGATATTTAGTACGTTAGTGTTCTCTTTCAAATCGTCGTCGTCAAGTTGTTCTCCATCTTCGGAGTCAGAGAGATCCAATGCTATATCTTCATGTTGGGTTTTCGTCCCCAGATTCAAGTTTATGCCAGGCTGCTTTGCAGTTGGTGGATGCTTGCATTTCCTTCTATGGTGATTCCTGTAGCTTTGCATACTACTCCCTTTTGCTGCTGCTTTTTGTTTCTTCTATTTAGGTCAGAAATGGAAGAGTTTTCTTATTCCATGACGGTAGTGGGTTTGGCATGGTTCTTGGAGCGACATGTGATTGTAAGGTCAAGAGGGCATTCAATTTTTCCATAATTGCTTTTTGGCTGTTTTCCATCTTTTGATTAATCAACTATCTTATTTAATTCATCACTAGTGACAACGTCAGGTTGAATAGAAGATCCCGGCACCTGATCTTCTGCGTTTGTGCCAGAATTTGGTATGGCTAATAGGTTGTTGGCACCATTGACTTCAGCTTAATGAGGATTGGTTTCCTCTCTAGCTATTACAACTCCTATGGATCTTCTGGAAGCAGTTCACTTTCTTCCTGGTGCCATTGATTCTCAATAGCTAATTTTCTAAGCAAAAAATTAGGGATCTAACTTCTAAGCTTGTCTAATCCAAAGTATATGGCTAGATCTAAGCCTGAGTTCAACCCTTCTCAGTGAAAACACCAAAATGTTAACCCAAAAAATGGATCAACACCCTGAATTGAGTGTGAAAGGACCAACCCTGCTTATTAAGGCAAATAAAATAGGAAAAACAATAGCAAATTTCAAAAAAAGTAAAGAGACAAGAGATTTTTATAGTGGTTCGGCTGTTAACAAAGCCTACATCCACTTTATAGTTTTTATTTGATCAACAGTGGTTACAAGAGAGTTTGAATTACAATATGATTTCTCGTCTTCATATTAGATTAAGCCACCATTGTTAGAAAAAAAAGAGGATTTCAATTGTCTCCTAATGGTTGCTATGTGGGAGAAAAGGAGTGAAGAAAGAATAACAAAGCTTTAGTCGAGATCCAGTTAGAAACCCTTTTTCTATTGGAGGTAGGATGGTATTTATAGGACTTAGGAAGCACTTGGGCCAGAACTATTGCACCAGAAGCCGATAGCCAAAATAGGAAGCAACACAGAAAGTTTGGAGCAATTTGAGCCAAGTATTAGGATCAGATTGGTACCGATCCAAATAGTTGTGCAATTTTTGCACAATTTCCATCCAGTTGACTTCCTTGCTTGATTGTGATGTCCTCCATGCAATTTCGTAGCTTGTTGACTTGTTTTGATGACGATTCTCGTATGAACTTGACTGAATTGTAGTCTGAATTAGATAAGTCTTCGCTTCTTGAACTCGGATACTTGGAATACCACCAAACTTGGTAGATATGCTTAGAAGAGATATAAGATCATGATGAAAGTGGCTAGGAGAAATCATAAACCAACATTTTGGATCGGTACCGATCCAATTGGATCGGATCAGATCGGTACCGTTCCAAAGAGTTGGTGTATTTTTGGCTTAAACTTCTTGTGTTCCTTTATCTTGTCCTTTTAGGTCTTCCGGTCAAGTTTCGAGTCGTTCTGGCTTAATCTGAATGCTCTAGCTCCTTTTGAATTTTGCTTGGTTAAAAACCCGATTAACATAGATGCTCTTGATTAATAGTACACTCAAGTTAGAAGTTTGTATGTTATTACCCAAAGATCCTTTATTTTGACTAAGTTATTATAACCTGCAAAAGGCTCTTATTGAGTCGTTCTATGATTGTTCCAAAAACATAAGTATGTAACCTTTTTGTGCCTCAATGGTTATGAATAAATCACTGTCCATCGTATAGAGAGCATTAAATATACCATTCTCTACAGGTGCATCGATATCTTTTTATCGATCTATCTTGACTAGAAATATTTAAGGAGTAAGTGTGTGTTTATATAGATTCAATACTCATGGTTATGAAATGTTCGTAACTACGATCGAAAACTACTTCTCCTATATTTGATGTATTTAATTCATTATTTATATCCATATATATAACAACACATGTATAAGGAAATAAAACCATACGCTTAATTATTTGGAACAAGATTCTCTTATAAGAATTAAGTTACATAATAAATTACACAATTATCCCTAAAGCACACGCTTCACTCTATTAATCTCCCACTTACGCATGTGGCCTATTATGGTGCCCTATGCCTATACATTCGGTCTACCTACCTAAACTAAACTGAGAAAGGACCTTAGTAAATGGATCCGTGATATCATTATTTTGATCCACTTTTTGATTACACTTCCCCATTATCGATAAACTCTTTTATCGAGTGTTCATTACAAAGAATACATCTCGATTTCTTATCAAGCCTGTAGGTTCGCATTGCACTCTACATTACATTATTGAAATCAAAATAAGTTATTGGATTTTCACTCAAGTGAAACACTCCTAATTCTCTTATAAATTTGCACATTTTAATATATTGCTTTTATTGTGGCACTATTCAAAGAGATGTGCTTAGCCTCTTTAGTTGAATCTGCCAAAACTTCTCATTTAGAACATTTCCTACTTAAATCTCCTTAATTAAGGTTGAACATGAATTTAAGACTGAATTTACTATATACGGTACCACTTACCAAGTTCGAGTCTGAACACTCCTTTATAAATAGTTCTTTGTTTCCTTAAACAATTCTCTAGTATTTCGTAAATACTCGAGAACACTCTTAACTCCATTATATGGCTTTACCTTAGACTTGATATTCTCTAATACACTAAGTATATATATGAGATGTTTAATTCCACATAACATAGCATATGTGATGATCCCTATTACCGATGCATAAGGGATCTACATCATATGTTCCATATTAAACATTAATATAATGTTTGTGTACCAAGATGGGGACAATCCCAACGTTCTCTTACACCAAGTATAAAAGATGTCTCAATCAAATCCTACATCCAGAAATAAGAAACCATACTAAGCTGATTTTCAAAGTGTTTTGTCATCACCAATTAGTAGATATTGTTTACTTATTGTATTAGAAATGTTTTAGTACCTTTAACTTTCCTTTCCCGATGGCACACAGTTCCTCTACATTTTGATAGAAAATCAAACTAGTTGATACCTCTATCAAAGTACTCACTCAACTCTGATGCTTTGGGGATGCCAGTATTGCATCAGCTCTAGTATCATATCCAAAAACATATTAATCATGTTATCGCTCCCATCAATAGTTTGGTTGTTATTTGCAAATAGTACTCTTCAAAATTATTATTTAGAAGTTTTGTTTCAACATCAATGTGCCAAAACTAAAAATCAAATTAAGCAATATTTGCGTGTAGAACCCAAATGGACTTAAGCATGTTAACTAGCGAAATTACTTCACTAATTTCAACATTTGAAATCGATGAAGTCATTTCATATAAACACCGCTTGATATAAACCAACTACATTAATATTCTTCTCGAAGACTCAGTTGCGGCCGATGGATCATACACTTTTGGGTACAATTACCAAAATATATTCGAATCTATTTCGGGTATAAAGCATCACGTCAGGTGGTAGAGTCTATACTCTCCATGGATGGTCGATAACCGAGGACACTGTAATTGCTAACAATATATTTTCTCGACATTGGCAGGAATACTGTAGTTTCTCTTTAATGTGTGAGAACTTGTATTAAACATTCTAATATAACCATGTCCGTCTTAGGCTTGGTTAGATTTACCTCATCTATATATTATATTACTATATTAAACTCTCGTATCCTACCCAAGTTCGTCAAACTACCATACTTTCTCTAGAAAGAAAAATCATTTAGCAAGAAAGTTACATGTCTTAAAATAAATATTTATTCATCGACGCAAAGGAATAGGAATCAAAACATTTTATGTATTGCCTATAGCGTTATGTAAAACGGATATAGTCACGAGTTTATGAAACTTACAGTCATAACATAAATTGGATAACTGTATATCTAAAACTATTTCAGATCTAGGTTCTTTCCTTGTTCATACCTTATGTGAATCGCAAACCAAACTTTCGGATGAAATGAAGTTTAACATATTTACTTTCTCTTGTGTACATATCCTTATAGAAAGAAGAAACTCAACTTCATTCATTATCAACCGTGCTTTGTCCAACAAAATAAGATTACTCCTTATCGATAGAACATTACGTATAATAAGGAGGATGACTTCGAGAGTGAATTTTATTTGCTTTTTAGGTGCTTTTGAAACTCTTATTCAATATACTCACCTATTTGATCGAATCGAATATTTATTTCCTTTGCAATTTTTATTTACTACTTCCATTTTTTATTCTATGAACTTATTATATATATCGAACTTATGTATCAATTACACATGTTCATATCTTAGATAATTCCTCGATGAATTTAACAAAGTAAGTGGATTTTCTTTTGGTATCATAGGCTTTAGACTGTGTATATCCATACGTATCAATCTGAAGAATTTGTTAACTTTTTTGTCACTCCTGTCAAGTAGGTGCTTTGTCCTTAGTAGTTTGATTAAAGTTCACATATACACATGATTCATAATTATATAATTAAAGAAAATTTTCTCAAACATATGGCTTAGTCTATAATCTCAAAATTTATTATTAAATATTTTATACGCTTCTATATTTTTTATACCTAACATGTCACTTTGTTATGAAAACAAATACCATCATCAAAATATCAATGCATAAATTTATTTTAAAATCAATATTTATATTAAAAAAATTGCTTCTATTATAAGTTAATACCCAAAAAAGTTATTATTTCATAAATAATATTTTTCATATAAGAAAGTAATCTTTCAAAACTTGATGCTTCCACTAATAAGTGTTATATGGTTTGCCCCCATAATTTCCACAGTTATAATAACAACGTTTGAAATCCAGAGCTCCATTCAACCACTTACTACATGCCATTTATTTCCTTTACTATAACTAATTTACAACTGAGACTTTTTAGATCATACATCTTTAGCTCAAAGAAATAATTTTATAGAAAATAACTTTCTATAATAAAAATATATTTGGAATACAAATCACATTCTTATTCTCTTTTTAAGCATCCATGAATGTTTTAAGCAGTTTCATTTACGATATCTCTTCATGAAGCAAAAGCGACCATTTTCCCTCTTCTTCCCAACTTATATAACCATTATAAACATTCGTACCTTGGTCACTTTAGTGTTAGTTTGCTCGAGACTATGTAATGTTTTCTATGAGTTTTGAACTCTGAAGCAATACAAGAGTACGGATATTTAGTCCTTGTTGGATATTTAGTCCATATTGAATATTTAATCAAAATTTGATAAAGAGCAGTCGTACCCATAATATACGAAATCACTATGAAAGTATTTCATTCGAAATGAGCAAATAAACCATAACTCAAGATCATATGTTCAATACAATTGAATACAATAAGGATTTCATTGTGTTATAAACAATACTGGCCCAAGAACTACAAGACAGACCTAGAATTTTGATTAGTGAAGTGTCATTTTCGATCCATTCACAGGAGTACAATATATTTAATATCCTTTAATTATTAAGGATGACCAAATGCATTTTTGAAAAGAAATATGATGTAGTTTTGAACGATCCGCATTTCACGTATCGTGGGATTGTAAAATATTATTTATAAACTCATAGAAGGTCGTAAGACTCTATAACTTTGGAAAATGCCTACTAGGGACATTTCCTATCTTTAGAATTTTATCTGATGATTTTACCTGTGAAAACTTGTAACGGCTATAACTGTTGGTAGAAGCTGAATTAACATTCAGGACTACTTCCATTGGAAAGATATGATGGTTTCTCTTTTTGTAGAGTGGTCATAATTGCAATTTGGACTTTCTGACTAGGAGATAAGATTATTTTAAGTTATGTAGTTTTTGGAGTAGCCTGATGGTTAATTAGCGAGTTTGGGGAAAAGACTAATAATCCATTTGTGTTTAGAAGCTATACTTGCTGAAAAAAACATCCCCAAATCATTTCTACCATTTCACAAATAGATTTAAGCTTCCATTAACCGAATCTTCACTATACTGACTAAAAAACATCCCCAAATCATTTCTACCATCTCACAAATAGATTTAAGCTTCCATTGACCGAATCTTCATTCAAAACCTTCACCGTTCTCCTCAAAATCAAGTCTAAATCATAAATGAAGAGTAGGTTAGCAAGAAGATTTATTAGAGATCTTCAAATTTATAGTTTCGAGGAAGAAAAATCAGATCTTTGCTGTTCATTTTTGCATTTTCCTTGATTTGCATGTATGTTTTAGATTCATTTTTGAAGTTAAAATTATGATTTGACGCTATTTTAATATTAAACCTGAATTAAAAACAAATTTAAAATGATATAAAATGATTTAATCTTATTAATTTGAAGTATTGTTGCCTTTGTATGTGTTAGGCTACATTATAGATGTATTATACGGTGAATTATTATGGTGATCTGATGTGTGTTTGGATGCTTGGATGTAGATTATTGTGTGTGTTGTGTTCATGTATATCCTTGAATGGTTGAAAGCACTCATCAGAGTGGACCATAGGTAGGAACCATGAAATTTAGACTTCGATGGAAAGGATCAAGGACGATAAGAGTCTTATCGATGCATATGGAATGCACAAGGATCGAAGAATGGAGCGAAGCGATGGAATTAATATGAAATCAGGATTCGAAGATGCTACAACATTCTGATTCGGTAGTCCATGTTCGATGCTAGGTTTGCTCGGGGTTTGGAGAGGTTTGTTAGGGCATCACTTCGGTTCGACTTGGAGAAGGACCGAACAACAAATACTGTCCGGTGGCGCTATGGTCGAGGACTAAGAAAGGTTGGCTATCCAGGGGTTACTTCATGTCTTGCCCAGTGGTTTGGTGGGTAGACCTTGGTTCAGCACCCGAACCGAAATTGAGGTTCGGTGCTTTTGGGTTGCATCGAGTAGAGAGGCAGTGGCTTTGGTTATTCTTGGGAATGCTTCGGGCCAGCTATGGAAATAACCGAACAGAGATGGGAAGTTAGCGAAACTTGGTCGTGATGCAGAAACATTCCGGGGTTTCTTTGTGGCGTATTCTAGGGTTCTTGTGTGTGATGTGGAGTGAGGTATACGACTCCAAACGACTCGAGATGACAATGGATTTCGTATGGCAACTAGTGAAGCGACGACATAGCGCTTTTATAGGACGACGTCGACGATGATGACGATGACTTTGAACTTTGGTACGATGGCTCTACAACTTAAGATAGGTGTCTAGAGGTGTTCCGAAGATGACAACTCAATAATGAGAGCTTGTGAGTAGAATTTGCGGGTGTGTTTTACTATGGAGATAGTCTGGATGGAATAACGATTGAGTTCCATTATGGAGACGTGTGCAAAGGGATCGTTGATAACTTAAAGGTTTCTAGCGTGCTCATAAAAAAGGGGTATGTAGGGACACCTACCTGGATTTTCGATTGTTTTTAGATCTTGCGATAGTAGGTTACCCTAGGCTTTCGTCATTATGGGGCCAGTTCATAGCCTTACAAAGTGGCATGGATTCGAGCACTAATGAAGTCGGGATTTAGATTGAGTCCCTAGTTTTGGATTGTGCCATATGAGTTATCATATATCTAATGTGCATGAGGGATGGTATGGATTGTTTAATGGATGCTATGTTTGCCTTAGTAGTTATCACTCTAGGGTGCTATAAGTTGTAGGTATTTTCAACTATATAACTCGACACTGAACATTATACTTCGATTGCAATACACTTATATGGAAATGATAATAGATTAGCATATATTTACTATTATGTGCTAACTATTTAGATGCAGGGATAGATCTGGTGTGGTTCTTCATACCCTATGTTTCTATTTACCGTATACAATTTTTTAGTATTTTTGAGATGATGTATCACTCACACTAGACAACTGTCTGACCCAAGATTTTATGCTTTACTTCTTATTATCTCGGGTACTCTTAAATGAGTAGATTATGGATAACAAGTCCGGATAATGCATGGAGCTCTACGAAGTACGAGTAGAAGGCTACGCTTTGATATATTATACTTTGGTGCTTATTATCACTTATATTCTACTGAGCAATACCGTGGAGCTATGTTAGTACTTGTATTTCTTTAGAGACAGTTGTAGAGTTTATTTTGGAGATTTGGATGTATAAACTCATTTATTTTTGTTTTGTACAACTGTGATGAGCCGATGTCCTCTGATTATTCTAATTCACTTAGTTATATTTTGTCTCGCCTATTTTACACTTATGTTATTATATTATATTTTTGTCTATGTGCTATGAGATGTTCTACATGTTCCGTGTTTGGATTTTTGTTACTGTACACCTTTGACTGTTGTTCTGGATTGGTTAGGTACCGCCAAAGCACACCATACATGTATATCGATTACTGGTGGTGTAAGGTCGTCATCGCATTTTGTATCAGAGCTTAGGTTGCATCGACGGCCTAACTTGGTACTCGGATCCATTAGAGATAGGAGATATCGCCTTAGAATTGATCAAACAATATATGAGAGAGCGTACTTGTTATATTTTCGCTTTCAAAACTATATAGTAGTATATATATAGTATATAAGTCACATCGCATTCATGAACACCACTTATTCCATTTGAAGAGACTGATTATTCTTATTATAGTTTATAAGAATGAGCTGGCTAATGATGAATGTTGCTAGAGACTCTGTTTTTGGAGTTGAGGAGGGGGTAGGATCGGGGGCTACTAACCTTTATTTGCAAAATATTTTCATTGAGATGGTGAGAAACATGGTTCAAAATGCCCAAGTTGCTCCTACTACGACTGATGGTGGTAGTTCTCCAGTGCAAATGCCAAGGGCTGACTTTGCTAAACTAAACAATGTTACTCTACTCTGGGAGGCAAAGATTCATTGGAATGAAAACATCTATCGAAGTATGTGATTGGTTAGACACCCGCGAATGCATCTTGGAGGATATGGAGTTAAAGCATACGATGCAGAGGAAGTTGGACACTAGAAAGCTTTAGGGACGAGCTATGGGGTGGTAGAAAGCCATCAAGATTACTACTCTCAAGGGTTAAATTACTTGGGAGCATTTTAAGGCGAGGTTTGAAGAGAAGTATATATCGACTGCTCAAAAGTCAGTGCTCTTTCAAAAGTTTGCTGACTTGAGACATGGGGATATGTCTATGTCAGAGTGCGTGGCCGAGTTCGATATGCTGTCAAAGTATAGTCTATATTTTATCGATACTCCACTCAAGAAGTTTATTATAGGGTTGGATGATTATATTAGAGAAAATCTAGTAAGACGTATTGATGAGTCGTTTGAGAGGTCGGTGGAGAAGGCCTTTCAACATGAGAGTTTGTATCCTAAACCTAAGTCGGTTGTTGCTCCCAAGGATGAGCCAAAGTCGCATGCTGGTAAGGGAAGCAAGAAGAGGTGGAATAACAACAGCAATAAGAGGAAATGGCTACAGCTCAAGGGTGGCCAAAAGAAGGGCAAGTGGAGCCTACTTGTTATAATTGTGGAGAGAAGGGCCATCTTGTCAGAGATTGTAAGATGGAAGGAAAGAAGTGCTACTACTACAACAAGCCGGGGCATGTCTAGAAGGATTGTCGAGAACCACCATGAAATAAGCGGTTGTGTCTGCTTACGCTTTGAACGTTGTTCCAGCTTTGTCAACTGCTTCATTAACGAAGAAGAATCGAAAGAGCGTTGTTATATAGGGTATGCTTCCTATTTATGATACACATGTATGTGTTTCACTCGATGTTGAGGCTTCACATTCCTTCATATCTACTGATTTGGTAGATGGATTGGGAGTGAACCCTGAGATAGTTGACCGACCTTTGATTGTCACAAACTCTATTGGAGGATCAACTAGCCTTTACATGGTTTGTCGAGATTTAGCCTTATCGAGTCATGGATGTCTGTCTGCTTGTGATTTCATTGGTTTGGGTTTCGTGGGTTTCGGCATTATTCTAGGGATGGACTGGCTGCAAAAATACGGAGTAGTGATGGATTTTGAGATGTCGTTGGCGATTATAGGGATAAACAATGGGCATAGTTTGGAGATAGGCTTCCTACCTGATGATCAGGTGATGGTTAGCATTTTGTACTTGCTCGAGATCCTGCACCACGAGTTCTCATCTATGCCTATAGTAAGGGAGTATACAGACATATTTGAGGATATGACTAGATTACCACCACATAGAGAGATCGAGTTTCGTATAGATTTTGTGATGGTTGCAAGACTGATTGTTCTGCCATTGAGACATATGGTGCCGAAAGGGATAAAGGAACTAGACGTCAAGTTGAATGACATAATACGACAAGGGTTCATGCGATAGAGTATATCTGAGTAAAGGGCAACTGTAGTGTTCGCTACTAAGGTAGAAGGATCTTTGAGATTGTGTGTAGATTACCATGAGCTGAATAAGGTGACGAGGAAGAACAAGTATCCACTCCTACGTATTGATGACTTGTTTGATCGGCTCCATGATGCTAGGGCTTTCTCTCTGTTGGACTTGCGCTGAGGATTCATCAACTAAGAGTGACAAAGGAGAGTGTTCCAATCATAGCATTTCATACGCCATCTAGATTTTATGAGTGGTTGGTTATCCCGTTCAGGCTAATCAACACACTAGCATACTTTGTTGATTTCATGAACCGTATTTTCAGAGATAAACTAAATAAGTTTGTACTTGTGTTTGTGGATGATATTCTTGTTTATTCGAGGATGGAGGAAGAACACAAAGGGCATTAAAGGATTGTGCTTGAGGTGTTGAGGAAGAACCGATTGAAGGCAAAGTTTTGGAAGTGTCACTTCTAGTGGAGGGAAGTGCGATTTCGCGGTTACGTTGTTTCTAAGCAAGGTATTGCTGTAGACCCTATGAATATGGCAGCAACATAGGACTGGGTTTGATCCAAGACCGCTATAGACGTAAGAAGTTTCCTTGGATTGGAGGGATAATATTGACGTTTTTTTAAGGACTTCTATAAGGTAGCAGGACCATTAACAAACTTGACGAAGAAGAATTAGATTTTTATTTGGGATGCAAGGTGCAAGCATACGTTCATAGGTCTGAATGAGAGGTTGACGAACACACCGGTGTTAGTCATTCTAAGTGGGAATAAGAAGCAAATAGTATACACAAAAGCCTGTGGTACTGGACGAGGTACGGTGTTGATGTAGAGGGAAAGGTTATCGCGTATGCTAGTCGACAGCTGAAACTGCATAAGAAGAAGTATCCAACTCATGATTTGGAGTTGGTGGTGATAGTATTTGCTTTGAAGATATGGATGTGTTATTTGACATAGGTTAGGTTCAAGTTGTATACGGATCAAAAATCATTGAAGTACCTCTTCTTCCAGAAGGATCTTTACCTTCATCGGCAAAGACAGTTACAGTTCCTAGCCTCATACGACTTTGACATTTTCTATACGTCGGGTAAGGGAAATGCGATCGCTGATGCTTTGAGTAAGAAATATGCTAGCTTGGGGGCGATGTTCATAGAGTGGAAATGGTTGGAGTTTAATGTCGGCTATGATTTTAGACCCTGATGTGAGCTAGAGCCGAAAGTGTTACGTTGCTTAATGATCATACCTACTATGATTGACTAGCGGAGATCATGGCAAAGATAGAGAAAGGAACAGAGTCTGAGGAGATGAAGCAGTATGGACTTGACCATGATGGTTAGATCCGTAAGGATGGGAGACTACTTGTTCCTGATGTCAATGGGTTGAGGGATAAGGTGCTACGAGAGTGCCATCATTCGAGATTGACTATACATACCAATGGCAATAATGTACCATGATATGGAGCAAACATTTTATGAAGAAGAGAAGAAGAAAATGTTTGGGCATTCATCTAGAAGTGCATGAACTGTCAGTTGGTAAAGGCAAAACAGAAGAAGCTGACTAGTTTGCTGCAACCGCTTGAAATTCCCGAGTGAAAATGGGAACAAGTTTCGATGGACTTCATCGATTAATTACCGAGGACCATAGAAGGGTACGATAGCATCTGGTTCATAGTCGATAGATTGATGAAGAGAGCTAGATTTATACTTGTCAAGTCTAATAGAATGACATCAAAATTGGACAAGTTGTATGAGAAGTGAGTTGTGCGATTCCATGGTGTACCGAAGAGTATTGAGAGTGATCGTGACCTTTGTTCACTAGCGGGTTTTGGAAGAGCTTACAAGAAACGTTGGGGATGGACTTGCATCTCAGTATAGCTTATCACCCACAATCTAATAGGCATACCAAGAGGGCGAATCATATCTTGAAGGATCTCTTACGAGCTTGCATTATCTATTTTGGTGGCTCGTGTGACGATCATTTGCACTTAGTAGAGTTTGCATGAACAACAATTATCAACCTATCATTGGTATGACACTATTTAAGGCATGGCTGACCGCAATGCCTCTCCATGTTAGTGGGAAGTGGCCAAGAAACTAATACTTGGGCCAGATATTATTGGAGAGACTTCGAAGAAGATCGAGATGATTCGGCAACGAATGAATGGTGCTCATGATAGACAGAAGGGCTATGCTGATAGGAGAAGATGTGACTTAGAGTTCTCGGTCGATTGTATGATGTTTGTCAATATCTCTCCGCTAAAGAATGTTGTTCAATTCCATACTAAGGGAAAGTTGGCATCGAGATTCGTTGGTCCTTTGCTTTTACTTGGAGGATTGGGAATCTAGAATATAGAGTCGACTTACCATAGAAGATGGCGAGCGTGCACAACGAGTTACATGTCTCTCACTTGCAGATGTTTGTACACGACTCAGGCATGATAACTAAATTGAGTCAGATTGATGATATTTAGATTGAACCAGAAGCTTAGAAACCTCGTAGGCCTATTCATATTATTGGGCATGATATAAAGCAGCTTAGGTGGAAAACGATAGAGCCGGTGATGGTTCAGTGGGGTGAAAGCGAATGCGATTGTACTTAGAAGACCGAGGAGAACATGAGAACCGCTTATCTAGAGCTCTTTACTTAGCGAGACTTTCTGTTTATCGATTTACTTTCACTTCCGATACCATATAGGGTAGTTAGTATCCTACATGCTACGGTATGCGTCGATGTCATTTCTTGCTTTTGTATGTATGTTTGATTTTTATATGTCTGCTCAGGATGTTAGGCATGCAGGTTAACTATGCTTTATTTTACTTTGTTTGTATTGGGGATTTCATGGGTGAAATTCCTAGAAGGGGGACAGTGTAGTGACACCTGTGCAGTTAAAGCGCTCGGCAGATTCAATGCGGTGGAGGTGCAAAAAGTCATAGCGGGGATACAGCGAGGATATAACAGGATATAGCGGATGACTCTAAAATAGTATATAAAACTCGTACTTAATGTTTTTACAAATATATAAATGGTAGTTAAATGAAAAATTAATATTAAATTGAATTATAATTAATACATAAATAATTTTAAATAAAAATATATGCGAATATACTGTAAATAAACGTAAAACTGTGTTATAACATAATTGAATTTAGTAGAATACTAGAGTATTTTCATGTTTGAAAACATATTAAATATTCAATCAAATAAATTCATTTCCTAATTTTTATAATGTATAAATTTCATTTTTAATTCATTGGTTTTAAAGAAGATATAGCGGAAATAGCAAAATATAGCGGGAATAATGGGATATGGCGGAAATAGCGGGGCTTAAAGCAGAAAGGCTATATTTGGGGCTATATTGAAAAATCATAGCGGTAGAAATCCGCTACAAGATATAACAGGGTTATAGCGGGGTAATGGCGGGGCATTAACTGCACAGAGTGACACGCATTTTACGTATCGAAGGATCGTAAAATATTATTTTTAAATTCATAAGAGGTCGTATGACTCTACAACTTTGGGAAATGACTACTAGTGACATTTCCCATCTTTAGAATTTTATCAGACGGTTTTACCCCCGAAAATTTGTAACGGCTATAACTTTTGATAGAAGCCAAATTAGCATCCGAGACTACTTCCATCAAAAAGATACGATGGTTTCCTTTTTCGTAGAGTGGTTATAATAGGAATTTGGACTTTCTGGCTAGGAGATATAGCTGTTCGAAGTTTAGCAGTTTTTAGAACAACTTAATTATTAATTAGTGAGTTTAAGAAGAAGCCCAACAACTCATTTTGGGTTAAAAAGCTATCTTAGATGAAATAAACATTATCAAATCATTTCAATCATCTTCCAATAGATTTAAGCCTCCATTAACCCATTTTTCATCCAAAACGTTCTCTTTTCTCCTTAAAATCGAATCCAAACCATAAATTAAGAGGAGATTATAAAGGGGATTTGTTAGAGATCTTCAAACCTACTGTTTTGGGGAAGAAAAATCAAATCTTTGTTGTTCATTTTTGGATTTTCCTCGATTTGCGTACAAATATCCACCTTTGGTTTGTTTAGTGAGTGATTTATCATCTCTTACCATATAATATATATAGGTTTTGGCATGTTTTAAACTTATTTTTATAGTCTATTTGGCACTGTTTTAATATCAAACCTGAAGTAAAACCAAATTTAAAATAATTTAAAATGTTTTAATCATATTAATTTGAACTATGGTTGCATTTGTATTTATTAAGCTAGATTATAGATGTATTATATGATGAATTGTTATGGTTTGATGTGTGTTATTCGGTGGTTAGTGGGAGATGGTTTGGTACCCGAACATAAAGTGGGATTCAGTGCTTTTAGGCTGCTTCGAGTCAAGAGGAAATTCTTTGAGTTTTCTTGGGAATGCTATGAGCCATCTATGGTAATACCCGAACAAAGATTGGAAATCAACGAAACTTGGTCGTGAAGCGACAACACTTCGGGGTTTCTTCATGGTTTGTTTCGGGTTCTTGTGAGTGATGTGGAGTAAGGTAGATGACTCTGAAAACTCAGGATGACCTTAGATTTCGTGTGGTTAGTAGTGAAGCAATGACATAGCGCTTTGACATGACGACACCGACAATGACAATGATGACTTCAGAACTTTGGTACGATGGCTCTATGACTTATGGTAGGTCTTTAGACGTGTTCCGAAGATGACAAATTGACGATGGGAGTCATGGCGGTAATCCGCAATGGGAAGTTCAACGATGAGAACTTATGAGTAGAATCTATGACTGAGTTCTATTATGGAGATAGTTGGGATGGAATGTCGATTGAGTTCCATTATGGAGACACATGCAAAGGGATCGTTGATAATTCAGAGATTTCTAGTGTGCTCGTAAAGAAGGGATCTGTGGGGATGCCCACTTGTTTTTGCAATTGTGTCCAAACCTTTCGATACTGGATTACCCTGGGTTTTTTCGATTATGAGCCTTACGAAATGACATGGATTCGAGCACCTATTAAGCTAAGATTTCGATTGAGTCCCCGGTTTATGATTGTGCCATACGAGTTATCATATATCCAATGCACACGAGTGTTGGTGAGGATTGTTTGTTGGATGCTATGTTTGTCATTGTTGTTATCACTCTAGGTGTCACAGGATATATGTATTTTCGAACGTATACCTAGATATTGGACATTGACTTTGATTGCAGTATACTTATATAGAAATGATAGTAGATTAGCTTATATTTACTGTTATGTGCTAACTATTTGGATGCAGGGATGGATCAGGTATGGTTCTTCATATCTTATGCCCCTATTTACTGTATACAATTTTTATAGTATTTTTGAGATGATGTATCTCTCACACAAGACTATTGTCTGACCTAAGATTTTATGCTTTGCTTATCTTGGGTACTCTTAAATGAGTGGATTAGGGATAACAAGTCTAGATAGCACATGGAGCTTTATGAAGTACAAGTAGAAGGCTATGCTTTCATATAGTTTATTTGGAGCTTACTATCACTTATATTCCATTATATGGTACCATGGAGCTATGTCAGTACTTGTATTTCTTTAGAGATAGTTATAGAGTTTATTCTTAGATTGGGATGTATAAACTCTATTATATTAGTTTTGTAAAACTATGATGAACCGATGTACTTTGATTATTTTGGTTCACTTAGTTATATTCTGTCTCGCCTGTTTTACATCTATGTTACTGTATTATATTTTGTCTATGCGATGTTAGATGTTCTTTAGGTATTGTGTTTAGATATTTGTTGCTTTACACTTTAGACTATCGTCCTACATCAGCCAGGTAAGTCCATAGTGCACTGTACATGTATAGCGGGTACCGGTGGTGAAGGGTAGTCGCTAAAAGTTTTGTAGTAAACGGTTTCTCATTTGAACAGTTCAACCTTTTAAAAGAGAAAGCGAAAGTTTGAGAATGGTAATTATATTGGCAAACCATATACCATAACAAAGGATTATCAATGAGTACTACCGTTGCTAGTAATTCCAGTAACACTTATATGTGCTGCTATAGGGGCATGGGCATTTATTTGCAACACTTAAATCTATTACTAAATTCTATCTACAACAGTTATAAGCGTTGGAAAATATTTTTACGTTAATGATTATAAGTGTGGTAATATCGTATTTACAACACATGTATTGTTACTAAATTCTATCTTCCAAAGAAAATAAGTTTTAGTAGTACCCAATTTGTATAATGTACATCAGTTGGGAAATTCAAGGTACCAATATAAACAAGTGTAAGCAATAAAAATATTAAAAGAAAATAGTACCAACAGAAACCATTGCAATGATTAGTATGGTATGCATGCTGATATATAGGCAATGTCTAATATGCATCGAGAAATAATATTATCTTAAATTAAAAAATTATAAGCAAATCAATATCAAGAAACAACATCCATATTCATGGTTACAAAATAGAGATCAACTAATAAAAGACAAGTTCAATACATAAGTTACAAAATTCAATGCATAGGTTACCAATTCTATATTAATATCAATTAGGAATAACAAAAGGAAAGACATAGTTCGTAGTTAAATTATACGAATATCGAATACAACACTCCGACCATTTAATGAAGCCTCTATCGAAATTTCACATAGCTTGCACTTTCGCATCTGGGTCATTTTAAGGTCTTCTACTCCACCATTATCATTAGAACTAATATTTAATTTCCTCTTCTCCTCCACTTCTACCATTAGTGCCTGCGTGCTTTTAATACAACATTATGTTGAAATTATACTAAAAAAATGACCATTAATACCATAGGTAACTAGGTTTGAACTCAGGCTTTGCATAGGTCAATATTTGTTTCGATGTTTGAGTTGTAGTTTAAAAATGTGTTGAGTTATTTTGTTGATGCAAAATAATTTTAAATCGATATTAGGTGCAAGATATACATTGTCCATAATGCAATGTATGTTTTTTCTCTCATTGATTGGAGCAATGAGAAAGTAGTATCAATGGTATATAAAAATGTAGCAAAGCAAAACTTTGCTATTATAAATTAGTAGTGCATTAGATGAAAATATTTGAGAGGTAGTTGTAGACATGATACGTAAGAATATGTAGACATGTTTTTAGTACGGATCTTAAATATAGATTAAATTTAAAATGGTTGTGAACACAACCATTGTAAATCCAAAGTAATAAGAATGCAGATAATTTAAAGTGTAGAATTTTAATTGGAAGCAATCATTTTGCTTTTCAATTTTAACATTATAGTGCAAAAGTTTTACCAATGGGTTGTTGATTCATAACAAGGATATTAAGATATTTTGCAAAATAAAATTATCTTACCTCAGGCCATAGATTATTATAAAAGGATTATAAACCCAATATTTATTGAAATTCTTATTGTATGGTGAAAAGATCCATGAACTAGTTGTAACAACCCGCGCCTTAACGGGCTCGAATGTCCAACAAAAATCAGAACCCAAGTTCAATAGGGTACAAAACATTGGTTTTGATTACCTATAATAAATATAAGTGTATCGGAGATCGATTAACTAATTTCACAGCGGAATAGAAAATATAATAGGATATAAATACTGACTGGGGCCACTACCTTAGAATCAATGGTATTCCTTGGATATCCAATCGCCTTGTCAGTACCGAGCATGAATAAGAAGACTTCTCCATCAACTGTTCCATCTTGCTCCGGTGACATGTTCTTTGAAATATATCCTATGGGTTGTAATGTGGAGGGGGTCAGAACAACGTTCTGGTGATTGGAAAATTACATACTTTATCTATTATATAATTTACACCATTTGGTTTCCATTTAAATATTATGTCTGTGATTTACGGCTAACCCGCTTAATTTAATATGAGCGTAACCTTTCCCAAGGTATGCTATACATATATATGCCTATGCACATATATTCATTCTAATCATTCTCTACCCAAAACCATGGCCACTTAATACTTCTTCAATATAAAGCGAGCCTTGCGCATTGTAATTGCTAGTCTATCGGTCCTAGCCACATAGACCGATGACTCCTATATATGGCCTTACTATATAATTTAATTTATTTTCCATGTTACTATTGCCATTCAAAGAGTCATATAAGGGTCAACTAGCTCACCTCCACTAAACAAAATTTTCAACTATCTCTATTGTGAGGTACATGCGTATCCCATATGAATTCTACACTAGTAGGAATCGAAATCCATCAGGACGTAATCCAAGTCTTTACTACCGCTCGCTTAAGATCGTTGGGTGTCCAAGCCTATATGCCAGACATACTACTAAATATTGGTACCAACTACTGACATAGCCTGCTGACCCTCCACAGCTGACACCCCGATTTAGACTATCCTAAGTAAGTCAAGGAAAATACCCCCTTTGGTTACTTACTACCTCTTGCTGGATAGGAAGCAGACCATATTTCCCAAAAGGTATTGGGCCATTTAATACTTCAAATCCTAAGCAAACCCCCAGGCATACTTTCCCCTAATCTATTCGCAACGTAGATCCCTTTTCCATGTGTCCTAAATGTCCCACATCAGTAGTAAGTGTACACAACTGCTGGTAGCCTTAGGGTAGACTTCTGTTGTGTAACTCCACTGACTTTGCATCCTAACCCACTAGATCAAAATAATTACTCTAAACTTCAATACTAGGCAAAGCCCACTAATCTTTGTTTGCATATTTATGGCTATATAATTTACTCTAATGACAATCATATGCCCTAAAATATTCAACTACTAGCTAACATTTTTATTTACTATTTTTAAAAATGTCAACTTATCCGTAATAGATGATTATTATCTTAACCGGACATTTCCTAAGACATTTATTTATTTACTAATATTTTGCCTAGTATTCCTTCTTTATCCCTCCATGTTTCTTATCCTAACAGTCTCATTTATTAGTCCCTTTAATCCATTTTTACACTATTTAACCCTTGTAACTCCTAAATTTATTCCACATTTATTACCTATTTATTTGGAGTTACAATATTTCCACCTTTATTTCCTAGATTTATTCTAACGTTCTACTTATACCTAATGCAAATATTACGTGTATATCGTCGTATTAGTTAAGTTTTCATTTTAGTTGATTCGCGCGGTTAAATGCGTGTGTGTGTGTGTATACATATATAATTTTAATTATATTTCTAGTTATCAATCCAAAACTAGAATATTCTTTTCGATATTTTAAATTTGTTGGAACTATATTTCTAAGTTTTCCATTATAATTCTCATAAATTAGCCTAAATTAAGAGGTTGCTACTTTTGAAATTACAAGGAATGATATATTTCCTTTTTATTGAAATAGACAGTGTAAACTACAAAAATATCCATACTTCAGACATCTCTTTCCTATATTTACGCATATTCCTTGTCAAATCAAATGTTGCACTTTTCTATGCAATTAGGAATATTAGACAAATTTATAAAAATTAAATGGATAATATTCCCAACAATTAAAATACAGAAAGTTCACATTCGAACATAATTAGGGTATAAATCTGGATTGTACTAACATCTCTACAACCCAATTGTAATAAATTCTACATCTTATCAACGTTCAACCATTAATATCTTAGGGACTAATTTTCAGATTAGGTGTAAACAATATTTATAATCAAGTTTTGTAAATTACAGAATATGCAGACAATGTTCTATACGTTTAATGTGAGCCTACAATTCTTAGATCTTTATATAGGCATAATAATCAAATAAAAATCCAACGAAATAAATTTCAATGTTATAAATAAATTACATAATTTCCCACTCGCCATTTAGAGCATTTCCAAATCTCCAGATCTGAATCATATTCCTTGATTCAACTCCATCTCCTTTTTAATCCAAGAAATATGTATAAAAGGGTATGTACATACTATTTGAATTATAGATCTAAGAAGAGATTTGGGGTTAAGAGGAATATAGGTTTGTAATATTGAAATTTACTTGTTATTTTGCAACGCTGATCCTCTCCTTTTCTTCTTTTATTTATTTTCTACTCTTCTCCAATTTGTATAAATACAAAATATTTTAAAGTTAGGAGGAATAGTAGAGAAGTGGAAATAGCAGAGCTTCGTTATGTTATATTAGAAAATAGGATTAGAGAAGAGAGGGAATCGACCAGTATTTCTAGGAACTCGAATCCGTCGTAACCATTAGATTTAAAATATAAATTCGGGCCATTAGGCCAAGGCTCAAACCCTAGCCACCAAGGTTTGACCAGTTGACCACACCCCTATAAGTGGTCGACTGCTACTGGTCGATCGACCCCTGTAGGGGGTCGACAGGTTGGTCCCGGTTAATTTATTATACATGTTAATATTTTATTGTTAAATTATTTTCGTTTCGATTTCTTTAGATGCTCGTAACTTCTTCATTTGAACTCCGATCGTGAAACTCAAAATATGAAAGTTGCTCAAAAAATTGTCATGAATGCAATGTAGCAAGTTTTATAGCCAAATTCTATCAATTATTCAAATTTCATTTTGGATCCTAATTAATCATTAAATCATTAACCTTAATTTTACGGAGTGTTACATTCTTTCCTCTTAAAAGAATTACGTCCCCGAAATTATACCAATGATTAAATAATGGGTTAATGCGGTAACCATTCTAAACTATTCAACCAATTAGTGTACAACCAATTTGCAACCAAATGTGCACAAATGCATAGTGTATCACATCATAGAAAACATGTATGTAGAATGATTCTAAATTGGGTGCTCCTATATGAATGTATTCTTTAGAAAATATTTTTAAAAATATTATGTAAATAACCTATAAATACTATTAGTTCTATATGTATGCAGGTTTTGAAAAATATTTTTAACAAGAATTTCCATACTCCTACGAATAGAAGCATGGTTCAACCAAACATCCAATTCCTCCATCCAAAAATGTAACACATCGAATTTTCACTTTCTAAACGTTCACTCCTATGTCAAGAAAAGGAATTTAGGTGGAGAATTTCATATTCTTACCACTCTGTTGGTTACCAATCCCATTGTACATTGGAAAATTCCTTGTTACCCAAGATTTTCATTTAACTTTTCATGTACAATACGCATAAGGAGGCCTGTTTCCAAGCTCTAAAATAGAATTGAATCCAAAATAGACTCTTGTACGTCGTTGACAGGGTATGGAAAACAAATTTCGAGGCTAAAATAGTTTTTCCCTTGTTATCATCTACACTTTATCCTAACGTCGACGTTAATGCACCGCTAAATTCATATTTATTAACTCATATATCCTCCCTATGCTTAGTATGTGGCATTTAAAATTCAAATTTTCACAATAATCTTTTCCATCTTTCAATCAAATTTGCACATGATTCGAAAAGTCAACTTCTGAAATATTTCAACACTAATTCCCTTGAAAAAAATTTGGGCAAAAATTCCAAAAATTATTTGAATGTCAAAACTTTTCCCTTTTTTCCAAACATAAATTTTTTCAAACATTTGATTTTTCTATTTTTTATAAATCAAGCCATATTTCAACGTAATTGAATTCAGTTATGAGTTAACGCATATGCTCAATTCTAGCACTCCATAATTAATCTTAGAACTTAAAACTTACTTCCTCATATTTATTTACTCATTTATTTTAAAATGACAAAAAAATAACCTATTTATAAATTTTAGCATTTTAAGGAACAAGAATAACGACCCGTGATTTCACAACAACCTTAACCTGTCCTTTGCTTGCTAAAACTTATTATTTTATAAACTTCCAGTCTTACATTGCATTTACCATTGGTTGAGTGTTTTTATGAGGGTTCTATATGTATACTATTTCTTCCAAATACACATACAAGAGCAGTCTACATATCCATAACACAACATAGTAAATAAATAGGAATATTTCTTATAATATCGTATGCATTTTGTATATAAAGACAACCAACAGTTACAGCCCAAACAACCTAAAGAAAAGAATAAATACTGGAAAGGAAATGACAACAATAACACTACAAGACATAAGATACTAATTACAGACTATGTGATGGTCTCGATCCTCCATGCAAGCTTGAGCCATTCTCACGACCACATGTGGGTGTAGCATAGCGTCTATGCACCTAATCTCGTGGCTCTAGCGCTACTGCTCAACTCGAATCTCTTGGATCTCCACTTGGACATGACGAATAGCAGCTAGCTCGGGAATCTGGTATCCTCTAGCGCCCTGTCCATACTCTACCTCCAACTGCTGGTGGCTCAGGTATTCCCATCTTCCAAAGAGAGGCTCTGTAGAATGCGGGAGGGACCTTCTTTTGGACTAGCTCTCCAGAGAGGTTCACACTGTATTGCCTAAATATATAAGTGAAGAGATGGAAATACTGGGGAGTTCCAAATCCAAGACTAATGCAGTTGCTCATCATAGTGCGAACCCAATTAACAGCCATACTACCTAAAATAGCGTAGCTGGCCTTCTATACCAATAGAAAAAATCCAATCAAAGCTCCCTGTCTTTGGAATGATGTTCTACTAAACTATGCGAAAGACAAGGCGGGTTGTAGGTTGTAAATTGTCTGACCTCTAGAAACCGATATCTCTAGAAAAGATCCATTGAAAATCTCTGGATCAGTCGTCTCCACATCATTCAAATTTGCTCGCTCTGTGGCTATCCCCAAAAATATCATTGAAATCATCGTTAGACAAATCGATCTCGACTCCTTTTACTTCCGACCGAAGTTTATTAATGCCTTCATCAAAGTTGTATACCAGATTCACGTCAAATAGATGCATATAGCACGTGTTGCATTCCCGCTCAAAAGTGTCATAGCAAAGGATCGGTGCTAATCATGCTACCCTGAACATTCTCTTGAGTTTGATGGCAGCGAAATCTCCAAATTTGATTGGCCATCCCTGGAAAAAGGTGAAATTTGTTGAGGTCAAGTAAATGGAGATTTTCTGATAGCTCTGGTCGAGCCAGGCGATCTTCTGAGGGGTGAGACTCGGATGGCATGAGAAAAAACTAGAGGTTCGAGGTGGTGCCATAGACTGAGTGGAGGTTGGAGAGGGGTGATTAGGTTTAGATCCGGAGTTGTGGTAGGACAAGATCTAGAACGCTAAAATTAGGGGGGAGGCTCGGCTACTTGTTGAAGGGGGGTTTGAGTTGTATCGCCTAATGTGGAGGAGGGGGAGAGGATGGCAGCTGATTTAGTAGAGTAAAAAGTTGGGTTTGGTGCTTGAGAGGAAGGGGGACGATGGAAAGATATGTCGTTGAAGCTTGGACACGACTATACATCGCGTTCTAGGTTCGAGTTGTGCCTCAACCCGTTAACCAGTTGGCTACCTTAGGGCTACCAGTCGACCACTATCGGTCGACCGCTAAGGGTCGACCGGTTGCCTAATTTCAAGCGTAGGTTGAACCTAGACCCTATTCGGGCAGTGTTAATTAATAATAATAACAATAATTATCGTTTCTTGTCGTTTTCTTTGTCCGACATGATCCGATAAATTTATATCCTCTTCATGATGGTGCCTTAGCTTATCTTCTAGCTCTTCGAACCTATTCCTCAATTATTCGCAGTATTCCTAACTTATACTACTTCTGCCATCAACAACTTCGAAAACCCAAAAATATTCCAGCTACTATTTTCTGTATTATTTTCATACGGGAATATTCCTCCTATTTTCTTTGCTGGCGGACATTCAACACACTTCCTAACTAAATACCCTAATAAAATTAAATGCCATTTCTATTTTATCTGCACTTTAGAAAGAGAAAATTTAAAAAATTCCAATTTTTATAAACAGGAAAAATCGTCAAGCTATAAATATGCTCATTTTAGTTTGTTTTAAAAATGAGAAACTCTTTTCCGCCCAAAAACTTAAAAAAAACAAAAGTCAATCTTTTAATTTACTATATATATATTTAAGAATTTCAAAACTTGCTCTTTTTAAATCAAAACTTTTCAGCACAGCCATTTGAAATTCCACACTTTCTTACCTTTCAAAACAACAGTTTCCAAATAGACCCTTTGGAAAAATCCTTTGAAAACCCCACTTAAATGCTTTAGGGCATTTTTCGAATATTTTATCAAACTCTCTCTTTTGGGGTTAGACTAAGAAATGGACTTTTACACTTTCTAATAAAAATCCGGTTTGTCATCTTGTGGTGATTGATGATCATTCCCTACGAGAACTTGCCTCCATATGTTTGCGACATATAGACTCTCATTTCCCACTTGTTTGGATATAATGTGCATCTTCCATAGTCATTTCATCGAAATCCACAGTCATACGGTAGCTATGTCCCAATAATCAAGTCAAATACCATCCACCCTTCGGGGTCCTTTTATATGTCATGCTCATGCTCTCCTAGGTTAACACCTTACGTGCAACCAACGCTCTGTGGGGTAATCAGGGTAGGTGCGAAATTTTTAACTCTATAAATCTTTTTTCCTTACTCATAGTCCCTTCGTCCATCCTTTTGGAATATGGTCAGAACTAATCCATAGTTGGAATTTATTGAGTTTGGCATATAATATTTATAGCTAGGAAATACAAATACATACTGTTAGAGTGTTATAATCCCTATGGTTGAATGACCTAGCTCTGACACCAAATGTAACAACCCAAACCTTAATGGGCCCGAATTTTTTGACAGATATCAAACCCAAGTCCATTAAGGTATAGATCGTTGGTTTTGGTAACCTATAACAAATATAATTATATCGGAGATCGATCAACTAAACTCACAGAGGAATAGAAAATATAATATGATACAAATAGTGGCTGAGGCCACCACCTCGGAACCAATGGTATTCCTTGGATATCCAATCGCCTTGTCAAGTCCGAGCATGAATAAGAAGACTTCTCCGTCAAACGTTCCATCTTGCTCAAGTGACATGTTCCTCAAAATCAATCATGTAGGTTGTAATGAGGACGGGGTCAGAACAACGTTCTGGTGATTGGAAAATTGCATACTTTATCCAAAACATAATTTACACCATTTGGTTTCCATTAAAATGTTATGTATGTGATTTACGGCAAACGCATTTAATTTAATGTATGTGCATAAGATATATCTACCCTAAACTTAATACTTCTTAATTATGAAGTGGGCCTTATGCATCGTCATCGCTAGTCTATTATTCCTAGCTATAGAGACCAATGACTCATATATACGAACTTACTATATAATTTAATTTATTTTCCATATTACTATCACCATTCAAAGACTCATCTAAGGGTTAACTTGACCACCTCTACGAAACAAAATTTTCAACAATCTCTATCCTGAGGTCCATGCGTATCCCATATAGATTCTATACTAGTAGGAAGCGAAATCCATCAGGGAGTAACCCAAGTCTTTACTATCGCTTGCTTGGGATCGCTGGGCATCCAAGCCTATATGCCACATACTACTAAATATTGGTACCTACTACTAGCATAGCCTATATATCACGGTTAGGGAGGTCCCATATCAATAGTAAGTGTACACAACTGTTAGTAGCCTCTGAGTGAAGGGCGGAATTTTTTTGTATAACTCCACTGACCTCGCATCCCAACACACTAAATCAAATTAATTACTCTAAACTTCAAGCCCACTAATTGATTTGCATATTTATGGCTATATAACTTACTCTAGTGACAATCATACTACCTTAAAATATTCAATTACAACCGAACATTCTTATTTACTATTTTTATAAATGTCAACTTGTCCGTAATAGATGATTATTATCTTAACCGGACATTTCCTAAGACATTTATTTATTTACTCGAATTTTTCATAGTATTCCTTCTTTATCCCTCTATATTTATTGTCCTAACAATTTCATTTATCAGTCCTTTAATCCATTTATATCTTATTTAACTCTTGTAACTTCCAAAAATTTTCCATATAAATTACCCATTTATTTGGAGTTACAGTATTTCCATCTTTATTTCCTAACCCTATTATTCACGGCACAATTTATTCTAATGTTCTAATCATACCTAATGAGAATATTACGCGTAAATCATAGTATTAGTTAAGTTTTCATTTTAATTGATTAGCATGGTCAACTGCGTGCGTGCGTGTGTGTGTGTGTGTGTATTGATTATATTTCTAGTTATCGGTCTCTAACAAGAATATTCTTTTCCATGTTTTTAATATGTTTGAACTATTTTCTAAAAAGATTTTCCATTATAATTCCCGTAAATTAGCCCAAAATAAGAGGTTTGCTTCGTTAGAAATTATAAGGTATGATTATTTCCTTTTTATTGAAATAGATAGTGTAAACTAGGGAAAATAAATCCATACTTTACACATCTCTTTCCTCTATTTATGCATATTCCATGTCAAATCAAATACTGCACTTTTCTACGTAATTAAGAATATTAGGCAAATTTATAAAAATAAACACATAATATTATCAACAATTGAAATATAGAAAGTTCGCATTCTAACAGAATTAGGGTATAAATCTAGATTATATTAACATCTCTACAACCGAATTGTAGATCTGGAATAAATTCTACATCTGATCAACATTCAACCCTTAACATCTTGGGGATTGATTTCTGGATCTGGGTGTAAACAATATTTCTAATCAACTTTCATAATTGGCAGAATATATAGGCAATTTTTATATGTTTAATTTGAGCCTGCAACTCTTAGATCTTTATTTAGGCATAATAATCAAATAAAAATCCAATGAAATAGATTTTAATGTTACAAATAAATTACATAATTTCCCACTCACCTATTAGAGTGTTCCAAATCTCCAGATCTGAATTGATTCCTTGATTCAACTCCATATCCCTTTTAATCCAAGAAATATGTATAAAAAGATATATATATATATATATATATAGACACACACACACACTATTAGAATTACAGATCTGAGAAGAGATTTGGGGTTAAGGGGAATATAGTTTTGTGATATTGAAATTTACCTTGTTATTTGTGCAATGCCGATCCACTCCTTCTCTTCTTCTATTTATTTTCTACTCTTCTCCAATTTGTATAAATACAAACTATTTTAAAGTTAGGAGGAATAATGGAGAAGAGGAAATGGCAGAGCTTCGCTGCCCTAGATCAGAAAATATGAGAAGAGACGGTAAGGTTAGGCCTATATTTATAGGCTCTCAAATCAGTCGTAACCGTTAGATTAAAAATATAAAATCTGGGTCGTTAGGCCGAGGCTTAAACCTTAGCCACCAGGGTTCGACCGGTCATCCACACCTTTATGAGCGGTCGACCGGCCCTTGGAAGGGGTCGATCGATGGGTCTCGATTAATTTATTATGTATGTTGATGTTTTATTGTTTAATTATTTTCTTTCGATTTCTTTAACCTCCCATACCTTCTTCATTTGAACTCCGATCGCAAACTCCAAATGTGAAAGTTGCTCAGAAAATCGCCGTGAATGCAATGGTGCAAGTTTCGTGACCAAATTCCATCGTTTTTCCAAATTTCATTTTTGGAGCCTAATTAATTATTAAATTATTAACCTAAATTTTACGGGATGTTTCGTAGTTGTTACATCAGTAATAAATTATGAACTAAGAACAAAAGCAGGAATAAGTATACACAACTATAGTGAATAATTTCACAAACAATAAACTTACATGATATATAAAATGTAACTAACCTACAAGACTAGCTTCAAACAAGGTACACATACAACTTAATGCATAATTGTGCACTGAATTAAAACTCAGTGCGCTTTCATTATGTGCGCTTGCAATAAATAAATACTCGGTGACAAATTGCAATGCTTTCTTTACCGGGTTCACAGATGATATTCTAGGCCTCTTGCAACATTTAGAGCAATATGAATAAACATGTGCAAATTTTTATATTAGAAATGGTGACCTTAAAAAATAAGAGAAATAAATGCATAAATGACCCAGGAAAATAAGAAAAACACAAACAGTAATATCGTTCAACTTTTAGTTAGGTGCGAGTAAATTTCACCTAAAACAACTAATATAATGAGAAATTTGGACTGCGATTTTAAATATTTAAAATGTAAACCTACTATGTTGGCCCTTTTCTGGCACTCAAATTACTACGACTAATAGCATCCTTGCAAGTTCTCTTTAATCTCTTTATGTTTTAATTTGAATTAATGCAGTTTGTTAACTGTCTAAAAATTATATATTTTTAGAAGTCATTCAACTATTTAAAAACTAATGTAAAAACTTCATTGAGTAGCTCAGTATAGTGCACCGAGTAGCTTGGTGCATTTTTGCACCAAGTAGCTCAATGTAGCGCATTGCATGTGCCTAGTTTGTAATTTTGTGAGTTTAGGTAACATATTTTAGGTAAATGAAACAAGATATTCAACAAAATAGGATGTACATCATTATCATTTAAATGTACTATTAGAAAATTACTCATTAATTTTGGATGCTCTAGCTAATTAAACAATTATATAATATTAAACATTAAACAAAATTAAAATTTTCAGTTTATGCATCTTAAAGTAAAATTATGTAGGAAGATTTTCTTTTATATATATGCCTCGTAGAACTTCCATACATCTCATAATTATGTGGGAAGATTTTCTATTTTCTTCTATATTTAATAAACACCTCATAATTAATGTAGCAAGTTAAACATATAACTTTGACATGGACTCACGCAAATTAACTGTTAAAGAAAACAATATTTATTTTAGAATTTTCTTGTATTATATTAACCGAAAAATGGATCGACACTCAGAATCAAGATGAAAGCACTAGTTCAGATAAGAACTCATAGAAGTTTTTGTAGTGGTTCGACGTAATCTCTAACCTACGTCCATTTTAATCTTGTTTATTAGTTGATCTCTGACTAGATTACAACTAGTCAGATCTAATCTGGTCACAATCTAGTGGATCCTAGATTTACATGGAGTTAGGAATGTTATTTGAGGAGAATAGAAGTGAAGAAAGTCTAATGGAAGCTCCAAGTCCAAGAGCGTTGAAGGAGATCGAGCCGGAAAAAGAAGATTCTTTTCTGGTAGTAAGTAGGTTGGTATTCATAGAAAATTAGGCAGCATAGAGTCAGAGGCCAATCAGCATAGGGGTCCAGGAGATAGGTTGGAGTACATCAAAAAGGCCAAGCCAACCCAAGCCTTAATTATAACTCAGTGTCGACCTATGCATATAGGTCGGATTCAAGTTATAATACTTAGTGCATTTTGCACTAATCCAATTGCATGCTTCTCCTTATTTCTGGTCGAGATCTACTTAGCTTTGTTCCATTATCTTCAAGTCAAATCCTAGGACCTTTTGGATATCCATTTTCATAGCTTTCATACTTAGGCAACACATATAGTATGTGTTATTCCAACTTTTGGCAAGGCCGTGACACCAAGAACTTGACTAGAAACCAATGACAGTTCGTCTTGGAGATTGGTTATAGGCAGGCTCACTATGGATATCGACGAATTTTTTCTGAGTCCAGATCGAGCTAAAATTGATATGACATGACAAGCAAAGCTATGAGAGCCAACATTCCGAATTTCAAGTCAATTGGAGTTCATATGCTCAAGATATTGATCGATCACGGTTGAGAAATCCAAACTTGCATCGATCATAACTCGAGATCTACAAACCCAAATGCCACCAAATTTTCACATGAGCTTAAATATGACCTAAGGAATGTTTCTGCCAAATTTCGACTCGATCGGAGCAAGTCTTGACTGAGTCGAAATTCGTTCGTATCGATCGCGCATGGAAAAACTCCAACTTGCATCGATCGTATCTCGAGATATACAAGTCCAAATGCTATGAAATTTTCACAGCAGCTTAAGTACAACAGGAAGAATGTTCCTACCAAATTTCGACTCGATCGGAGCAAGTCTTGACCGAGTTGAAATTCGTTCGTATCGATCGCGCATGGAAAAACTCCAACTTGCATCGATCGTATCTCGAGATCTTCAAGTCCAAATGCTATGAAATTTTCAGAGCAGCTTAAGTACAACATGAAGAATGTTCCTGTCAAATTTCGACTCGATCGGAGCAAGTCTTGACCGAGTCGAAATTCGTTCGTATCGATCGCGGATGGAAAAACTCCAACTTGCATCGATCATATCTCGAGATCTACAAGTCCAGATGCTATGAAATTTTCATAGCAGCTTAAGTACAACATGAAGAATGTTCCTGCCAAATTTCGACTCGATTGGACCAAGTCTTGACCGAGTCGAAATCTGTTCGTATCGATCACGGATCGGACCGAAACTTCAAGGGCTTGGGCGCACGGGCCTGGTCACGTGCCAGAGAGGGTCTCCCGAGATTTGAGTGAAATACCAGCCTCCTACACCTATAAATAGACCCCCAAAGCCAACAGAAAAGGGGTTCTTCTTCCTCTTTGAGATGTCCAACGCCCGGACTCCACCAGATCCAGATCTGAACTCCATTGCTGCTGCTACCAACGAATTTCACTACTGCAAATCATTGTTATTCGTTGTAATCTGATGAAATCAATTGTAAACATCAAAGAAAGAGCAATAAAGTAAACAACTTCATAGTGGACGTAGGCAATACGCCGAACCACTCTAAATTCTTGTGTCTCCCTGCATTTTAATTATTCTCATTTCTGAAATTTGGAGTTTTTGTTAGATAATTCCTCTTTTTCCATTTAATTTCTTCACTTTATCTCTTCAAAGACTTCCGAAGAGTGTTGTGCCCAATTTTGGTACAAACAGTATGTCATCAATTCCTTGCACCATCACTTGAGCATGAAGCAATGGAGTAGAGTGAGCCATGCACGAAGTCCGATAGGTTGCCGGGTGAGCACCCATAGGATAACCCAGCCCCGACCTATAGGATAACTCGGACCCGAGTTTAAATGGTTGATCCAAACCACTTAAAACCTTTTCTAAGTCATTCCTTATGTTTGTCTAAGTGCACATGTCAAGTTTCAAGTCATTCCGATTTCATTTCGATCTTTTACATCCAGTTGAAGCTGCCTTGGTGTTAACTCAGTACCAACCTATAGTGATAACTAGTACCGAGTTATGGACTTAACATATTTTGGATGTAGTTTTACCAAGCCATTTCCTTGGTTCATTTGAGTGCCTCTTCCATATTTCAAGTCATTTCGTCCTCGTTTGAATCTTCCGAGTCGAATTGAAATTTTCTTTGCCAAAAAGTGGGTTAGCACTTTCCCTTCAAAGTACGCATTTCAAAGCTAAGGTATGCTTTTCTCAAGAACGAGTTCTGATATTCTATAATCAAATCCCAATAGTTGAGTTCGTCGGCTATTCCAATCTAGCTCTCCGGTTGATCCAATCAAAAACAAGCTCTCCGGCTACACAGACAAGCTCTTTGGTTGTCCAAATCTTGGTCTATCATCTTGGAATATCATCACTCGAATCCAAGTCATCCTGTGTTCACCTAGAACTTATCTTCCTTTCT
Source organism: Allium fistulosum (assembly GCA_030737815.1). Taxonomy (NCBI): domain Eukaryota; kingdom Viridiplantae; phylum Streptophyta; class Magnoliopsida; order Asparagales; family Amaryllidaceae; genus Allium; species Allium fistulosum. The sequence goes on along the minus strand of CM060906.1, from coordinate 518,327,877 downwards.
TTGATTATAAGGTATTCTGATCCTGTTATCCAATTTGCATCGATTTCGAGGCTTGGTCTCGCCGAACCGTGGACCTTCCTATCTTGGATTTAATCTCTCTAGATCATTTATCGCCCAATCTAGGGTTTTAATCTCTCCGGATTCTTGCTGAGCCCAATCTGCTCGCTATTTGGTAAGGGGACCCAATGACCAAAGCAAGCCCATCCGCTCACTCTCTGGTAAGGGGAATTACTTTTCATACAAGCCTATCCACTCACTCTCCAGCAATGGAGCCTACACCCTACATTCCGGTCCCAACTCTCCAGTCGGGACTCTAAGGCGATGAATATTGTACAATCCCATTCGCTCACTCTCCGACAAGGGGACTTGCATCCTGCACTCTGGTTCTATCTTTCCAAATGGAACTTAAAGCGATCAATATCATACAAGCCCATCCGCTCACTCTTCGTTGCGAGGACTTGCACCCTGCACTCCAACTCCGTCTCTCCGGACGAGACTTGAAAGCGATCAATATCAGTCATCATATTCAATGTGGATTTGCTTGTAAATCAAATATTCAAATCAATGCAAAGCAAACAAGCAGAAATCCTAAGCATTCATTTCGAGCATCCGAATTAGAGCTTACCTAGAAACCAATCTAGGACTCGTACAGGATTAAGCGGTTCGAGGTTATTATCATTCTAAATAGTCATCTCAAGCATCCAACTCAGAGCCTGCCTAGGGACCATTTGGGATCCCATACACATGTAAGCAGCATGAGGCTATTACTGTCTTTATTACATAACGTGGAAAGAAAAGTACAAGAAAATGAACAAAAAAGCAAAGCGTAGGAATCAAGTTCGACTTTCGTTCATCTCGATCTTGGGATTTTGAGTCTCGGACCAAATCCCTTGTTATTCCATGATGCATTCACTGTAGATGGAGATTACATCGGCCTTACCATCGTAGTTCATTTCGTACTGTTGTAGTTGATTGCTCTGAACCAGTTCTTCTATTAGATCACGAGAGTATCGGCACTCATTCATTTCATTTCCATCCAGCTCATGGAAGATACAGAAATTTCCAAATCTTTTCTCCCGATCAGTGGTCTCACTCCTAGTTGGCTTTCGATAGAGGATTTGCCCGTTAGTATCCAGATATATCCTCTTTGGGTTTTCAGTCAAGTCAGTGTAGGAAGAGAATTTTGGCCTGCTTCATTGTCATTTCGGATCCCCAAAGTTGTCATCGGTTCTACTTTTTCCTTTGTCTTTTCCGTTTCTCGCTCCGGTCGGTCCTCTGTCATCCACATCGTTAACTTTAGCATCCTCAGCTTCGGTGTCTTCCTGATGGAAATGTCTTTTAACTTCATGGTAGAATTCCGCAAGATTGGTGGATCCCTTTCCAGTGCAACTTTAAATCCAGTCTTACTTACGACTCCGGATACCGCTACCATTAAAATTATAGATGGATCCGGCTTATAGACTACAGCTACTGCTGCATTGAATCTTGTCAAATAGCTTCTTAAGGTCTCTTTGGGCCTTTCTTTTATGCTTGATGGCATCATTAAATTCTTTGGTCGTGAGACATGAACTCTGAACTGTCTTAAGAACTTACTCACTAAATCGGTCCACTACAAATGGACCCATTCTATAGCTGTCTAAACCACATCGCCAACAAGTCCGTTAAGTACAATGGGAAATAGTGCCCCATTACCTCCTCAGAAGCACCCAACATCTCCATATGTCAGATGTATCTCATTAGATGAATCATAGGATCCGACTTCCCGTCGTACATTTACACCATTGGAAGCTTGAAATCGGGAGGATTTCTCACATTCCGAATATTAGAAGTGAATGGATTCTTGTTCACATCCTCCAAGCTTTGATCTCGGGGTCCACTCCTGATCATTCCCCTTACCCAACTCAGCAAGTCAGTTTTCACCATCCAATGAAAGTCTCCATCCAAAAGTAATACTTTGCCCCCTATTCCAGTAGTAGAATTCTGACACATACTCTGGCACATATTCCTTTGGTTGCACGTTAGCGTTCTGATCCCTAGCTCCTGTTTCATTCTGTCCTTCATTCCTATAGGGAAGCTCTAGCACATATCCCTCTAGTTTTTGTGCATTTACATTTTGATTTTGGCTTCTAGCTCCAGCATTATCCATTTCTGACATTCGATCAGTCACACCAACATTGCCCCTAGTATAATTCATTTGGCACCGAGTTGATTTGTTTGTGGGGGCATTGTTCCTGTTTGCTCTGCTCCGACTCCAGATGCTCCTACATTTGCTCTGTGTCCTTGGTCCTAAATTCCTACAACTCTAGCTATTCCTTGTTGTCCAATCCTTTGGAAAAATCCTTCCGGCATCTCCTATCGTCAAGTTATCATCCCATCTTGCATCTCCTTCATCATTCTCTCCATCTTTTCCTTCGTCACGTAGATGGATTGGTGAGAATTTGAGGACACCTCCAGGCTACCTCTAGGCTCTGGTTTACTTGCTCCAGTTTTAGATCTAGTTTAGGCCCCTTAATCCTCTCTAAATCCCATATTCACGCTTCAAGTTTTTAGATCTAAATTTGTTCTCGGTGAAATCACCAAAATGTTAACCCAAAAAATGGATCAAACCCAGAATAAAGATGAAAGCACCCTTTCAGATAAGAGAAAAAGAAAAGTAGAAAATAGACAAGAATACATAGATTTTATAGTGATTCGACATAATCTCTAGCCTATGTCCACTTTAATCTTTTTTATTAGTTGATCTCTCTCTGAACTACAACCAGTTAGCTTTAATCTAGTCACAATCTGGTGGATCCTAGATTAAAAATGGAGTTAAGCATGTTATTTGAGGAGAATAGAAGTGAATAAAGTATAATGGAAACTCCAAGTCCAAGAGCGTTGAAGGAGATCCAATCGAAAGAAGATGATCCTTTTCTGGTAGCAAGTAGGTTAGTATTCATAAGGGAATTGGGCAGCATAGAGTTAGAGGCCTATCAGCATAGAGGTCCAAGAGACAGATCAGAGTCCCATCAGAAAGGCCATGCCAACCCGAGCTATATTTATAACTCGGTGCTGACCTATGCCTATGAGTCCAATTACATACCGCTCCTTGCTTCTGGTCGAGATGTTTGAGCATTTGTTCCATCGTCTATGAGTCAAATCCTACGACCTCTTTGATATCCACCTTCTTAGCAATCATAGTTAGGCAACACTTAGAGTAAGTTATCAATTCCTTGCACCATCACTTGAGCATGAAGCAATGTAGTAGAGTGAGCCATGCACGATATCCGAGAGGTAACCGGGTGAACACCTATAAGTCAGACTCGACCTGTAGGATAACCTGGCCTCAAGTTTAAGTGGTTGATCCAAACCACTTTAAACCTGTTCTAATTCCTTCCTTATGTTTTTCTAAGTGCACACTTCAAGTTTTAAGTCATTCTGATTGTGTTTCGATCTTTTAAGTCCAGTCGAAGATGTTTTTGTGATAACTCGGTACCTGCCTATGGTGATAACTCGGTACCGAGTTATGGACTTAGCATATTTTTGGATGGAATTTTCCTAGGCTATTTCTTTAGTTAATTTGAGTGCGGCTTCCAAATTTCATGTCGTTTCGTCCTCGTTTGAATCTTCTAATTCTAATTGAAATCTGCTTTGCAAAAAAGCTAGTTAACATATTATTTATACGCATCCTTTTCTATAGCTTATTTTCTTTGACCAGCAGCAAACATGAATTAAGCAGTACCAGGACATATTTTATTTTCAGTTCATATCAGACTATTAATGGAAAATTATTAATAAATTGAATATATATTGAAATTCCTTACTGAATAAAATAAACCAAACCTTACATCAATCTCTTTGAAGTTGGAAAGGAAAGGATATGCTAATAGAGAACCTACTCCTTTGAAAATATGAATTTGCATATGCATTTTGCTGGTAGTTCTCTATGGGTAGACAAATGATATATAAAGTATTTCAAATGTCAAGGTTGATTAATATATGTATCTAACTATATTTCCATTCAACGTTATAATATGATCCGGTAGTTGAAAATGATAAAAGGAAGGACATGCTACTTAACCATTATTTATTAAGAACCAACACAAAAGTTATAACTAAAATAGTCTAAATTTTTTATTATTATGAAACTCAGTGTGGGATTATGGGTATTCTAATCCTTCTAATCAAAAAATAAAATCTTCTGCAATTCTAATTTTGATTTTGATATTTTCCAGTTATGTATAGTAGAAGCAATAAAGAGTTACTAACTCTGATAAAAAAGTAGTTGATATGCATAATAGAACCAACAAAGCATTAGTAATCGATAGAGTTAGTGGTATGCCTCAGTGGCTATTATGTAATTCGTTAAATATATATAACTCGATAACCAATCTTGTTTATAATAAAGTTATTTGATTTCTATAATATACTTTGTTATATTGTGATATAATTAATTAAGTAATTAAATTAACGTATATTAAATAGAAAATCCTTAAATGATATGTTACGTGATAGTATTTACAATATATTGTAGCAATTAGAAATCTATCACATTAAAAATAATATACTATTTCAAATATTCCTAGTCAAGATGTTTTAGGATGGGATATCGATATATCCATTGAGACTAGAGTACATAACACTCTCCAAACGTGGGATAGTAAATTACTCATGGCTACAGGGGGAACTTAGGGGTTGCCTATTGTTATCAGATGAGTATGGAATGACTCACTCCGAAGTTTTTTGTTGGTTAATATGACTGGGGTCAAACTGAACCTTGAAGTGACGATGTTGCATAGTTCCCTCGACTAGAGAATACCATGGAACTTTAATATGGAGTCTTCAAAGTAATTATAGTTAAATCATGGCATGGCGATCCACCGGGCGACTATAATTGGGGCTGAATTGAAGCATTGGAAGTGAAACACTTTTCAATATGGGATTCGCCTCCTTAGTTATAAATGGTTAGTATCATGGTCAACTGTAGTCAACTCAAAGTCAAAGTCGCTGGCTAGAGCAGTACAAATAATAATAATTAGTATTATTTAACCTAGGATTTTGTGTTTGGACCAATCAAATTGAATGTGGATGATATTGGAATTTTGACCAATATCAAATTCCATAAGTCCTAAAGTCATATGGTATTGACGAAGAAAATTGGCGTAAATAATCATTACTACCTGGTACCGCTTATAATAGTAAAATTGGATTTTTATCTAAAAGATGTGTAAACGATAAATTCGGTCCAAATGTGATGCCATTAGGTTAGGTGCAGGTGAACGTCAATATTCTGTTTAAGATTAACCGTCGACTGAATTGCACCATAGAGTCGCACATCCATTATAATGAGTACTCTGAAAATCCACACAATTTGATTAAGTTACAATCATTGTAAATTAATTAAATTAACTTTTATGAAATATTAATTATTATACTTTATTTGATGTTTGAATGCCATTAGTATTTAACAAAATGCATATTTATAAAAGTTAAGTATGTTCGTATCGGTATATAATATTGATAAAATATTTAAATTTTGATTTAAATCAATGAATTATTAATTAGGTTTGGGAATTTTGAAAGACTATCTAGGCTCTATCTTGGCCGACCATGCATGGATGGGGGGTTTTATTTGATCGAGAATTGATGGACAATTAAAGAGGGAAGTTTTAGGGAAGGAATTGGAAAGGTTTCAATTATTCCATAAAAATAAAATTCCTTTCATTCATTTACTAATTCTTTCTCACAATCAACTTTTAGGCTTCCTCCTCTCACATTTTCCAACCGAAAACCATAGACTGCATAGCCATAAAATTTCCCAAAATAAATTCGAAGAAAATAGAATTAATACAAGGTGGTGTTTGTCTCTAGATCGTTGCAAAATCTGGAGGATGATTCAATTAAATCTAAGACTTATCCTTCAGTCAAGGTATGAATTTTGGGCTACATCATAAGATAATTATCCAACTCTTATATGCTAAGTCATGCTAGTATTGCATAAATCCCATATCTTATACATCTCATTTAATTATATTTACATCTTGTTTGTATTGTTTAAATCTAATATCTTACAAAATGAATTTATATATGCGTGCGCTATCCAATTTTTTTTCCTATTATTTTAGAAAATAATTTTAATTAGAAAATTTGGATTTAAAACATAAGTGAACTACATATGTTGATTACTTGAAATCATCTTATGAAATTGAATACAAGTTTTTGCATGTAAATGTTTTTTTGAATGAAAAATACATTTGGTTATTATTTACATCTGATTATATATATATATATATATGTATATATATATATATATGTATGCACATGTAGTGTAACAACCCTGTATTTTACAATTATTTTTAAATTGATATTTCCATATTTAAAAGCTTTATTTATGAAAAAGAATAAATTTTGTTATTTTAAATATAAATTTGAATTTTGATGTCAATTAGAATTCCAAACATAAATAAATTGATAATTTCCAGAAAATATGAATTTTGTCAATATAGTCAAACCTTGACTTTTAAATTTAAATTTTAAATATTTGAAAATTTAAATTTTATCTTTTATTATGAAAATAGATTAAATATCATGAATACTGCTTTTCGTTTCGTTGAAATTGGATTTAAATTGTGAAAGTTATACTTTTTACAATATTGTGTGTATATTGATTTATTTAACAATATTGTTTATTTTAACCTATATAGATAATATTTTATTGGTCATATCTTATTCTAATTTGTATACATATGCCATATTATATATATTTTGTCTTTTAAATATTTTTAAAGTGATAATAAGATTTTTCCAAAGTGTATTGAATTTATTTCTAATTTTTAAAGCCTAGTTTGCATTTTTAAGTTATTTTCTTATTTTAAATTCTATTTAATTAAAATTTAATTATTTATTTCACTTTGAAAATGTTTTAAAAGTCATTTTTATTTCAAATTTTGTTTTAGAATATTTTTAAAATAAAGTTAATAATTTTCCAAAGTCAATGGTGATTTATTTGTAATTTCTGGACACTGTTTTGTATTTTAAGCAATTTCTTTTATTATTTTTTCTAATTTCTTTAAATTTTATTATTTATTTTCTTATATCTTTACTTAGTTTCGGTTTGTATAGTATTTTTCTGAAATATTTTGTTTATATAAAGATTTATAAGGAAAGAAATGTGAAAGGTTGCATAACGCTTTGAAACGGAAGCCCTTTTATTTACCAAATCCTTTAATTCCTTTAACTCCTCAAAATTTATTGCATAGCCATGTAAAACCCTAGTGTAGCCGTCATCTCATTTGGCATTCACGTGAAAAAATATCCCATCTTCAATTGTTTCTCACGGCTAGAGAAAATTAGGTAATGGCCTCCATCTCTTTCTTCCTACTTTTCTTCTTTTTCTATGCTATTTTGCTTGCCTTCTTCCCTGATTGAGATCGGCCTCTACCCCTATTCCACTGCCACCACCTCCTTCCATCTCTTCCCGACCACCACCAGCCCCCACTCCACCAGATCTGACCATAGCCGAACCATTTTGATGGTAAAACCCCCCAAATTTCAACCTAGATGCCTAAAAACCATGTTTATTGACCTCTACATGCTCACCCACCTCAACCACCACCCAAACCACCACCATAGCCACCACCACCTCCCTGACCTGACCACAACACACCTGACCCCACCTCTGTCCAGTCATAACTCACCCCAGGCTGAGCACAATTCCCAAGGCCAAACCTTGTTTTGGCACAAAAATCACCTAATTGCCTTCAGAAATCACATCACCTCCTCATGTACAAACCCCACCTTGTCTTGCCTTGAACCCGAGCTATGTTGGCCCAAACCTGACCCAAAACTTGACCACATCTGAACCACATCAGAGCCCAAAGCCATACCAAACAATAGAGAAGGCAAAGCAAAAGACCGCGTAGTCGTATCTCCTTTAATTTCAATGTTATTGCATTTTAAAGTCGTATTGAATTTTGCTGTTTTGATTGTTTGTTTTGGCTTGTACACAAGAGTTGTAGATTGGATTCGCTCTCCACTCAAGTCCGTAGTCTTTTCATCATGCTTTTGTTTCCATTGTGTCATTGGTTTTGATATCTCCAGCACAAACAAGTGAGTTATTCTCACCAGACAATATGTACCTATATAACTAGTAAATTGACACCGTGTGAATCTGTAGAAATATATTATCATGTTATACTTGACTACATTATGATCATATGATGTTTATACACCTGTTATATCATATGTTACTGTTATTTAATGTTATTCTGTTATTTATATCAGTTATCACCATTGCAAGTTCCCGGTAGACTAGAATCACTATGGGTTGAAATGATACATACCCGAACGGACTTTAGAATAGGGAAAAATTGTTATGGGCTGAAATGATAGGCCTGAACGATTTTTATTTAATTTATTTTAACTTGGGATTGCGGGTTTGAAATGATAGAACCTGGATTTTTCTTTTTTTAACTGCGGATTGAAATGATACATATCCGTATCACTTGACCTAGGTTAGAAAATTATATACAGACCCGTGGTTATTTTATAAAGTGTTTTGGATATTTTTAAGTATTTTAAAAAATTATAAATTTATGAAATTTGATTTAAATAGATTTTGAAATGTTTTAAAATAAAGAAATTATGATTTTTTTTCCATGTGTTAAAAATGTAATTAATGAATGGTTTAACTGGATTTTTGAAATATAACTTAAGTTGGAAATTTGGAATTTTGGTTAAAAATGATATTTAAGTTATATAAATAAAATGGATATTAAATTTTATTTGGAAATGGTAAATATGATAATTTGATTAAATTTGAATTTAAGTGATTTATTAAAGTATTATTGATTTTTCTATGAATTTAAGTGGTTAAATAAGTGAATGTTTAAAAGTGATCTTTTAAAATATAACTTGACTAGGACATGTGAAATTTGGTTTTAATTAAAGGTTTAAGTTAATTAAATAAAATTGGAAATTTTGTTAAATTTGTGAAATGGTAATTTAAATTTGAAGTGTTAAGTTTATTTGTTGAAATGTGAAGAATTGGAAACTTTTACACTTAAATTTATTAAGTAAATTGTTGAAAATTGGATTTTATTATAAGAAATTTATTATGAAAAGATATATGTTAAACGATATGTAAATGAACATTTTAAATGTTAGAATATGATTTTTAAAATGTTTATGTGTTTTAAATTAAATTTATTTAATTGCTGGAAATACACTAACAGCTGAAATTAACTTTTAATAGCATTCAGAAATGCTATAGATTCTGTTTTGAACTAAAATTATGTAAAAAAGAGCTATTACAGCATTTCTGAAATGTTGTAGTTTCTGTAATTGAACTTATAGGCTAATATTGAACTCAGGTCTATTATAGCATTCTCTGGAAATGCTATAATGGTCTGCAGTCTTTGCTGAAACCAAATTTAACCATTGTTTTGAAATCTGAACTACCGCAGCACTTCTGAAATGCTGTCTTTTCTGTTTTGAACTATAATTCAACTAAAACTGAGTTTTAACAGCAGTTTTAAGTGCTGTCTTTGCTGAATTAAAAATGTTTTCAAATATAACCTATAGCAGTTGTTTTTAAAAGCTGTGAAATGCTGAAATTTTAATAATTAGGGTTTTTGACTTAGTAAACGAACTCAGAATGGTTTGAAACTTTGGAAATTAAATACTTGATTTGAAAATATAATAATTACACTTTTAAAAGGTTTAAATGAATTATTTTGATTGGAATATAAACTATTTAAAGGTGATTTGAAATGATAGTAAATGAACGATATCTTTGAATTTAAAAGGTATTTAAAGTTGAATATTTGGATTTGAACTGATAGGATATTTTATTTTATTAAAATGATTGGAAATGAAGTTTTGTAAGGATGTGATATTTTATTATATTAAAATGATTTGAAATGAAGTTTTGAAATGATATGAAAATTTAAATATATGGAAATGGTTTGAAATTGATTTAATCTTTATTTTGATAAAGATATGGTTTGAAATGATATTTTATTTTGAAGTAAAGTATTGTTTTTAAAAGTTATAACCACGGGTTATAATAATGATTGGTTGGCAAAGAGACCGGGATCGGATATGGACATACTCTCTGTCGATACCGAAAACCATTTTGACAACCGTGTACGTGGTGGAGATTCCAGAATGAAGTAGGATGGTGGCGACGTTCTTAAGGTATGTTATGTGGACCCAACTCCCGTGAGTTGGCATAAGGTGGCTAAAACAGGAGCGATCTCGGACCAGTGAGGTAGCACCTATTCTCGGACACATTTCTTCGATATTATACTCTTACTTGTGATTGATTAGATGGCCATCCTCCGATTTGGGAGTGTTGTTCGAGGTGGAACGGTAGTGGCTGCTATGCGTATCCATCAGTCCATGTGCGTAATTGGTATATCTACCCTGGCATTGCCTAGTTGTGCCGTGTCACCTACCATATCGAGCTTTACTACGATTATGATTTTAAGATCCGACCGCGTTAAGGTTCTCCATCCCCTTAACGCTATTTTCTATATGATTATACTTTACTTATTAGACATTATTATAATATCGAATATTACTACATAGTAGATAGTTTAACGGATCCTTAGAGAATGGGCGATCCCAAGCATTCTTTAAGTTACTTGTACCTTTATTACAGTTCACTTGAGTTGGTTTACATTATATAAGTATATATTGTCCTGACTCGAGTGTTTTGTGTTTTGCTTTACGCTCGGGTCAGCCTGAGTTATTCACAGATTTGGATTTCCACTCTCTTGGAGATTTGAATCGCTGGAGATTATCTGCTTGTCATGTCCTATCTATTTCAATTCCGTTGTTCTACTCAGCTTGTACTTGGTTATTTTATTGAGACTTTTGTTGTACTCTATTTCTTCTGTTGTATCTTATGTAACTCTGACATATTTAGATAGTAGCTTCATGAACTACTATTTCTTTTACTTCCACTGCATTATTTTACTCTGTGTCTGTGATCTGTGATTATATTTATTTACTGTATATTCTGAGATTTTGCCAAATTTTAATTACAACGTGGTATTTTGAGCAATTCAACTCCGGCATGAGTGTCTACCTATACACTTATAATGGATGCGAATGGTTGAAAATATCGGGTCGTTATAGTTGGTATCAGAGCTTTGGCTTTAAGGCAAAACTCCGCATATGGAGTAGATTTATTTACAGAATCACTTTCGTTCGAGTTTGAATCTTTTCCTCTTGATTCGAATTTCCTTTGAATTTTTGGAACGTTCCCTGCGGTTCCAAAGTTCATTCTTGTCCCTCACTATTCATCTTCTTTTGATTTTGGAGTATCACATAACTCCACTTCGAATGATCTTTATAGTGAATTAGCTGTCTCGCCAATATTCTAAATTTCTGGTAAAAGGGGAAACTCCTTTACAAATTTGCATCAATTCACCAGAGATTTATATCTATCCTTGGTTTAGATGCTAATATCTTTTGTTATTCCAAACTCTATCTCTTGAGATCGGATGTAGATTTACCCCAGAAACATCCACATTTGATCTTATTCATTAAGTCACGGTTGACCCGGTTAAGGTTGCTCGCGATTTATCTAAGCTTATCCATCTTCATATTTTGTTAATTAATCATCTTGTTTTATTTCCAAATATCCCCAAACATTTTGAATTGTACTTGTAAATCTAAGTTTGTTTTATATATTGTGTTGTTTGAGTTGTTGATTTGGGCTTCCGATCGATTCGTTTGATCAACGCTATCGATAGGATTTCTAAAACACTTTGACAGAACAAACTGACACAATATTATTTTAAAAATTTGGTTAATAAAATAAATTTGGATATATAATTTTATGGAACTTAATAAATTGATTTAAATTGATTATTTGAAATGATAATACTTGATTTATCATTTATTGTTCTATAAATGAATTTATAAATAGTTGTTTATAAATTTATTTGGGAACTGAAATGAATTTAAAACAAGAAATTTAAGAATTTAATTTTCGATGGATTTCAAACCTTGTGTTTAAAGTTTTAAAGGATATATTATTTAAAGTATTTCCAAGTAGAAATTTGTTTCTAAAGGATTTTAAGTTTAAAAATTTAGTGCTCTTCTCTTTGTCGCTGGAAAATAATTTCGGTGATGATTGCAGCATCATCGACGTTCATTTTAGAGTTTCGAAGTGAAGAGACTGTTCTGTAGTCTTGCTACAGCTGTGTTTTGGGAAATTTAATTGATTTGAATCTCTAAAATATGACTGAATTTATAATATATAGATATATGATTTAAAATTTGATTTGACATATTATGTATGTATAATTACTTATCGCTAAATGTTTGAAAGGAATCGGAAGTTTAATTCTTAAATTTTATTTTAAAGTATAATTTCAGTTAAAAGAAAAAAAAATTCAAAAATTTGGATAAATGATTCAAACTTGAGATAATTAAATTGGAAAGTTTTATTTGTATAACACACAATTTCATTCACTTACCTAAATTACACAGAAGTTGAATATGAAATTGGATAATATACAATATAGAAAGGATTTTATAAATAAAATTTGAGTGGTTATAATAAATGTTATACACTTAAATTTTAGTTATAAAAGATTAACAGAGGTAAATAGTGAAAAAGGAATTTAAAGAGATTTTATTTAAATAACTTAATAATCAAATTTGATTTAATATGGAACCTTAAGTCTAACCTAGGAATTTAATAAAGGTTATTTCCTGAAATGAATATGTTGTATCATAAATAATGTATCTTTGAATAGATAAAATAAAATACATTTGAATTGGACATTTTGTAATAAAGTTTATTTAACTTGAATTCATAGTTTAATTAATGTCTAAATGAATAAATGTGTAAAGAAATTTGATTGTTATATTTGCTATATAAATATTTTATTTATGAAATAGATATGTCTTGAAAAATGAATAATTATGATTTAAATAGTCAAAATGTAATTTAACATCACTAAACCTTGATAATTGAGAATTTGGTTTTCAAATGGAATTTTAAGTGTAACTTATTAAAGGACTATCTATTTATGAAATGGGATATTCCATTCATAAAAGTATGTTTTAATAAGTCTTAAGTTAAAAGATATCCAAATGAATATTTCTGGAATAAAACTGATTTGAAATACTAATATATCTACTGTAGCATTTTATAAGTGCTGCCGTTTGAAAATACAATGTTTTGGAAATTTTATAATTGAATGAACTTAGAAATGTTACAACTTTAAAATGAATATTATTTGACCTTGAATTAAAATATTTTAAATGAAGATTATTTTAAAAGGTGTTATGATTTTCTAAGTATTATGTTTTTTTTTGAATAACATTTCCAATGTGTTATGATTTTAGTAGTATGATTTCCAAATGATAAACACCTCTAAATTGTTATGATTTCAAAGTATTATGATTTCAAAGCATTATGGTTTCAAATTATTATCTCATTTTGTTTTTCAAACCATCTTTTGGTTGTCCTTATTTTTCCTCATCTTGCTACAAACTGGTATAAGCATCTTTCTATAATCTTTCGGTTTAGAAATCTTTCTGTAACCTTTGATAATCTTTGTTACTCATCTGGATCTGAACACTGTTTTTCCATTCATAGACCGTTGGTCAAGTGAAAGGGGTGATTCAGACTCTAGAGGATCTTTTTCGTGTTTGTGTTCTTGATTTGATCACCTCCATTTTGTTAAACTTACCTATAACAATAGTTATCAGGTATAATTCCAATCTTCTTATCATCTTGTCTTAATTCTATTCACTCTATCTTTTCTGTGCTATCCCGTACCTCATTCCTTTTTGGGGACGAAAAGTTTTGAGTGGGGGAGAGTGTAACAACCCTGTATTTTACAATTATTTTTAAATTGATATTTCCAGATTTAAAAGCTTTATTTATGAAAAAGAATAAATTTTGTTATTTTAGATATAAATTTTAATTTTGATGTCAATTAGAATTCCAAACATAAATAAATTGATTATTTCCAAAAAATATGAATTTTGTCAATATAGTCAAACCTTGACTTTTAAATTTAAATTTTAAATATTTGAAAATTTAAATTTTATCTTTTATTATGAAAATAGATTAAATATCATGAATACTACTTTTCGTTTCGTTGAAATTGGATTTAAATTGTGAAAGTTATACTTTTTACAATATTGTGTGTATATTAATTTATTTAACAATATTGTTTATTTTAACCTATATAGATAATATTTTATTGGTCGTATCTTATTCTAATTTGTATACATATACCATATTATATATATTTTGTCTTTTAAATATTTTTAAAGTGATAATAAGATTTTTCCAAAGTGTATTGAATTTATTTCTAATTTTTAAAGCCTAGTTTGCATTTTTAAGTTATTTTCTTATTTTAAATTCTATTTAATTAAAATTTAATTATTTATTTCACTTTGAAAATGTTTTAAAAGTCATTTTTATTTCAAATTTTGTTTTAGAATATTTTTAAAATAAAGTTAATAATTTTCCAAAGTCAATGGTGATTTATTTGTAATTTCTGGACACTGTTTTGTATTTTAAGCAATTTCTTTTATTATTTTTTCCAATTTCTTTAAATTTTATTATTTATTTTCTTATATCTTTACTTAGTTTCGGTTTGTATATTATTTTTCTGAAATATTTTGTTTATATAAAGATTTATAAGGAAAGAAATGTGAAAGGTTGCGTAACGCTTTGAAACAGAAGCCCTTTTATTTACCAAATCCTTTAATCCCTTTAACTCCTCAAAATTTATTGCCTAGCCATGTAAAACCCTAGTGTAGCCGTCATCTCATTTGGCATTCACGTGAAAAAATATCCCATCTTCAATTGTTTCTCACGGCTAGAGAAAATTAGGTAATGGCCTCCATCTCTTTCTTCCTACTTTTCTTCTTTTTCTATGCTATTTTGCTTGCCTTCTTCCCTGATTGAGATCGGCCTCTACCCCTATTCCACTGCCACCACCTCCTTCCATCTCTTCCCGACCACCACCAGCCCCCACTCCACCAGATCTGACCATAGCCGAACCATTTTGATGGTAAAACCCCCCAAATTTCAACCTAGATGCCTAAAAACCATGTTTATTGACCTCTACATGCTCACCCACCTCAACCACCACCCAAACCACCACCATAGCCACCACCACCTCCCTGACCTGACCACAACACACCCCACCCCACCTCTGTCCAGTCATAACTCACCCCAGGCCGAGCACAATTCCCAAGGCCAAACCTTGTTTTGGCACAAAAATCACCTAATTGCCTTCAGAAATCACATCACCTCCTCATGTACAAACCCCACCTTGTCTTGCCTTGAACCCGAGCTATGTTGGCCCAAACCTGACCCAAAACTTGACCACATCTGAACCACATCAGAGCCCAAAGCCATACCAAACAATAGAGAAGGCAAAGCAAAAGACCGCGTAGTCGTATCTCCTTTAATTTCAATGTTATTGCATTTTAAAGTCGTATTGAATTTTGCTGTTTTGATTGTTTGTTTTGGCTTGTACACAAGAGTTGTAGATTGGATTCGCTCTCCACTCAAGTCCGTAGTCTTTTCATCATGCTTTTGTTTCCATTGTGTCATTGGTTTTGATATCTCCAGCACAAACAAGTGAGTTATTCTCACCAGACAATATGTACCTATATAACTAGTAAATTGACACCGTGTGAATCTGTAGAAATATATTATCATGTTATACTTGACTACATTATGATCATATGATGTTTATACACCTGTTATATCATATGTTACTGTTATTTAATGTTATTCTGTTATTTATATCAGTTATCACCATTGCAAGTTCCCGGTAGACTAGAATCACTATGGGTTGAAATGATACATACCCGAACGGACTTTAGAATAGGGAAAAATTGTTATGGGCTGAAATGATAGGCCTGAACGATTTTTATTTAATTTATTTTAACTTGGGATTGCGGGTTTGAAATGATAGAACCTGGATTTTTCTTTTTTTAACTGCGGATTGAAATGATACATATCCGTATCACTTGACCTAGGTTAGAAAATTATATACAGACCCGTGGTTATTTTATAAAGTGTTTTGGATATTTTTAAGTATTTTAAAAAATTATAAATTTATGAAATTTGATTTAAATAGATTTTGAAATGTTTTAAAATAAAGAAATTATGATTTTTTTTCCATGTGTTAAAAATGTAATTAATGAATGGTTTAACTGGATTTTTGAAATATAACTTAAGTTGGAAATTTGGAATTTTGGTTAAAAATGATATTTAAGTTATATAAATAAAATGGATATTAAATTTTATTTGGAAATGGTAAATATGATAATTTGATTAAATTTGAATTTAAGTGATTTATTAAAGTATTATTGATTTTTCTATGAATTTAAGTGGTTAAATAAGTGAATGTTTAAAAGTGATCTTTTAAAATATAACTTGACTAGGACATGTGAAATTTGGTTTTAATTAAAGGTTTAAGTTAATTAAATAAAATTGGAAATTTTGTTAAATTTGTGAAATGGTAATTTAAATTTGAAGTGTTAAGTTTATTTGTTGAAATGTGAAGAATTGGAAACTTTTACACTTAAATTTATTAAGTAAATTGTTGAAAATTGGATTTTATTATAAGAAATTTATTATGAAAAGATATATGTTAAACGATATGTAAATGAACATTTTAAATGTTAGAATATGATTTTTAAAATGTTTATGTGTTTTAAATTAAATTTATTTAATTGCTGGAAATACACTAACAGCTGAAATTAACTTTTAATAGCATTCAGAAATGCTATAGATTCTGTTTTGAACTAAAATTATGTAAAAAAGAGCTATTACAGCATTTCTGAAATGTTGTAGTTTCTGTAATTGAACTTATAGGCTAATATTGAACTCAGGTCTATTATAGCATTCTCTAGAAATGCTATAATGGTCTGCAGTCTTTGCTGAAACCAACTTTAACCCTCGTTTTGAAATCTGAACTACCGCAGCACTTCTGAAATGCTGTCTTTTCTGTTTTAAACTATAATTCAACTAAAACTGAGTTTTAACAGCAGTTTTAAGTGCTGTCTTTGCTGAATTAAAAATGTTTTCAAATATAACCTATAACAGTTGTTTTTAAATGCTGTGAAATGCTAAAATTTTAATAATTAGGGTTTTTGATTTAGTAAACGAACTCAGAATGGTTTGAAACTTTGGAAATTGAATACTTGATTTGAAAATATAATAATTACACTTTTAAAAGGTTTAAATGAATTATTTTGATTGGAATATAAACTATTTAAAGGTGATTTGAAATGATAGTAAATGAACGATATCTTTGAATTTAAAAGGTATTTAAAGTTGAATATTTGGATTTGAACTGATAGGATATTTTATTTTATTAAAATGATTGGAAATGAAGTTTTGTAAGGATGTGATATTTTATTATATTAAAATGATTTGAAATGATGTTTTGAAATGATATGAAAATTTAGATATATGGAAATGGTTTGAAATTGATTTAATCTTTATTTTGATAAAGATATGGTTTGAAATGATATTTTATTTTGAAGTAAAGTATTGTTTTTAAAAGTTATAACCACGGGTTATAATAACGATTGGTTGGAAAAGAGACCGGGATCGGATATGGACATACTCTCTGTCGATACCGAAAACCACTTTGACAACCGTGTACGCAGTGGAGATTCCAGAATGAAGTAGGATGGTGGCGACGTTCTTAAGGTATGTTACGTGGACCCAACTCCCGTGAGTTGGCATAAGGTGGCTAAAACAAGAGCGATCTTGGACCAGTGAGGTAGCACCTCTTCTCGGACACATTTCTTCGATATTATACTCTTACTTGTGATTGATTAGATGGCCATCCTCCGATTTGGGAGTGTTGTTCGAGGTGGAACGGTAGTGGCTGCTATGCGTATCCATCAGTCCGTGTGCGTAATTGGTATATCTACCCTGGCATTGCCTAGTTGTGCCGTGTCACCTACCATATCGAGCTTTACTACGATTATGATTTTAAGATCCGACCGCGTTAAGGTTCTCCATCCCCTTAACGCTATTTTCTATATGATTATACTTTACTTATTAGACATTATTATAATATCGAATATTACTACATAGTAGATAGTTTAACGGATCCTTAGAGAATGGGCGATCCCAAGCATTCTTTAAGTTACTTGTACCTTTATTACAGTTCACTTGAGTTGGTTTACATTATATAAGTATATATTGTCCTGACTCGAGTGTTTTGTGTTTTGCTTTACGCTCGGGTCAGCCTGAGTTATTCACAGATTTGGATTTCCACTCTCTTGGAGATTTGAATCGCTGGAGATTATCTACTTGTCATGTCCTATCTATTTCAATTCCATTGTTCTACTCAGCTTGTACTTGGTTATTTTATTGAGACTTTTGTTGTACTCTATTTCTTCTGTTGTATCTTATGTAACTCTGACATATTTAGATAGTAGCTTCATGAACTACTATTTCTTTTACTTCCGCTGCATTATTTTACTCTGTGTCTGTGATTATATTTATTTACTTTATATTCTGAGATTTTGCCAAATTTTAATTACAATGCGGTATTTTGAGCAATTCAACTCCAGCATGAGTGTCTACCTATACACTTATAATGGATGCGAATGGTTGAAAATATCAGGTCGTTATTTGTTGGTACCAAAATGTGTCACAATTACCCAAGAAATTAAGCAGAGAATAAAAATGAAGTAACATAAATAGAAAATGAGTAAAAACAAGACACCAAACGTTTTTAGTGGTTCGACTAAGTATTGCCTACATCCACTGAGCTTTCTATTGCTTTTATTGCTATTATACAAATATAGTTTAAGGATCGATAGGGATCCACAGGTGATTACAAGGAATTATGTAAAAGTTATATGGAAGCAAAAAGATCCTCTAAAATAAGCCCCTACCCCCTATTTATAGCTATAGGTTGCCGAGAAATGCTCTACCACGTCTTCCACCATGCTCTCCACATTCCTGTGGCAGTTATCTTCGAACAAACATGGCAAAGTTAGCAACACAGATGTATCGGTACTGATCCATAAGATCTTCTTATGGTCCATTTTTGATACTTTGTAATGTGGCGACTTGTTGTTTGCTTCATGATTTCCATCTTGTTTGCACTGTTATGAACTTATTTCTGGGCCAATAAGATGGATCGATGGAGAAATAGAGTTGTTGATTTTAAGTACTCAAGGAGATCGATGGAATGTTGCACACGATCGATCTTATGAAGGTTTAAATGATTTGCTAACATCAATTCTTGGGCATAGAGGAAAATTGAAGGAGTTTGGTGATGATTTTATGGATCAGTATGGATCCATGGGGATGGATCGGTATAGATTCATCACTTAGATGTATTTTTGTTTTTGTTGCTTCTTTAGATGGCCTTGCTTCTATCTTATTACTTTGGCTGTACTTGATTTCTGGATCTACAACTATATCTCTGGGCCTCTCGCCTCGATAGCTTTCGAGTTCGATTCGTCAGCTCCATCTCGATACTGCTTGGTCAAAAGGCCGGGTAACACTTGCCTACCAAAGTGCACCTTGTTTCGAACATCTTGTCACAATGGGTTCCAATCCATGTTTCAAATAGTTGTTGTCCTTTTTTCAGATCATTTCGATGAAGTGTTATGTCTCCAGCTATTCGTTGCGATGCTTTGCATATATATGGAACTATAAAAATGGATCTGGCTCTTATGGTATGTCACTCCAAGCTTACTAATTTTGAGTTGGTTCCTTTTCTGGATTTTTCAAGTTTAAATCTTCCTTCCTTTGATTCCAGTAGTTGAATGTTGAATGTGTATATGCACACACGTTCTTGGGCTGTCCTCTGAGCATATGCACATACATGTTAATGCATATATAGATCATCATCCTATTTTCTAATGGATTGGTACTGATCCATGAGCATGGATCGGTACCGATCCAGCCCTTAAAACGTAGCTAGTTCATAGCCAGAAAAGTAGGGTTCAAGGCTACTCAACCAAATCCAACCCTTTCTCTTCCTCACTTTATTTTTATTACTCGAGTTTTTGCTTCCATTTGCCATTAACATTTCCTCAACTTGGCATGAGATTTAAGACAACATTATTCACCTTCAAGCTCTGTCGTCGCCACCCACCACCTGCATATGCTTCCATTCGTCGTTCGTTCGAACCCGGACCACCATTCCAAGCATGATTCAAAACTTAAGCCCAAACCAGCTTCTTGAATTGATTGTTTATTCGAACTCTAAAGCCTCTAGGTGGATGGTAACATTGGTGAGGAGGCTGAATGAGCTTTATATTGATGGCCACACTTGGGTTCAGGAGAGGAGATGGAAAACTGGCCAAAATCCATCCAAGAGGATGGATCGATACCGATCCAACCCTTGGAGGATTTTGGACCTTAAATCCATCTTCGTACTTTGCATAATTACAAGCTTGCCAAATGCAATATCCTGAGTTCCAAGGCATTTTTAACACACGGTCAATGATGTGAAGTCTGTTAGGACGGTCAGCAATGATGGTCACTTTAGATAACATCCAGATTATCAAATAAACTATTGTAAAACATAGGACGCTAACACTGCATGACATTGAACAACACTGTAGTCTGCACCACACCGATCTTTTACTATAACATGGGCATTTTTTTTAATATTTTCGATATAAATTGTATGTTGAGCTTGGTAGTTATAGGTCATAGATGTTCCAAGCGTCTTTTGACTCAAGCTACAGGCCCATCAATTCCTAGATACGCCAAATCAGATACTAAGTCAAGCTCGATTATGGTACCATCTGCATGATAAACTTTGATGCAACCTACACCTCAACCTAAGAATCCACTAGTAGAACAACTTGCTCCAAAAGTTCCAATAGAGCCTATAGAAGGCCTATAAGTCAAAGCTGCTCCTGATACACTTGACGATGCTATTATATTAGATGGTCTTGCCGATTCTGTCGCTTCAAAGATCCTGTAAAGATCAATTAGAAGAATTTATGAGAAACACGTCATCCCGTTTGAGGACTTGTTAGTTCCTACGCGCCACTAGAGAGCGCAACATCCGCCAGTTGAGAACATAGCATGCAATAAGTACATGTGCTTAGCTGGGTGTGTTCCACCATTTAACCAGTTCATCCATGGAGTCATGAATTTTATGAGGCTAGCTCCAGCTCAGCTCCATCCAAATAGCAATGCATTCCTTCATAGTCCGTTCATCATGTTCACTCGCTATTTAGACTAAGTTCCCACAAATTGTGAAACTCGACATTTATACAGCTTTAAGCACTATAAGGGGAATCCTTCCATTAATTCCTTAGAGCCATCCATGTGCTGCAAAATTGTATCGATACCTTGAATAAACTAAGCTACTTCAAAGATGAATTCGTTTTCGTTCGTCGTCCTCCTAGATTTGCACGATGATGGTTATATGGACGTAAGTTCCATTCTCTTCCTTTTCATAAAAGTCCATGTTCATAGTTCTATTATCACTAAACATCTTTTTTGTTCTTTGTAGAGGTACCCACAAGCCTAGCAATGCAGCTTTAACAGAGAATCTTCGACAACTTCATGAAATTCCAGAGGCAGAGAGGGAGGCTAAGATACTGCTTAGCGACGAGAATCTTTGGGCCTGTAACTTGTTGGACCTAGACCGTAGCGTTGGCCCTACTCTAGAGGCCACTGATAGTGATGAGGATGGTTATTTACCTAAAGATAATAAAGATCATTCACTGGTGCCCCTAGTTCAAAGTCTAGTTATCGCGACTGAAGATGGGGGAGAATATTCTGAGGAGGGTAAAGGTGACAGAGCTGGCCGTAATAAGGATGATGCGGGCCACGATCCATCTATTGATGATGGCGATGATGAGCAACAACCTCTTCAAAGAAGAAGTCTTTAAGATTAAAATCACCAAAAGGCAGACTTCAATCGTGCCTTCACCAGCTACATTCACATTTGAAACTCCTGTAGAGCCCTTTGAGGATATTTATGCTGGTCTGGGGCCAATTCCAGACGATATTCCATCTTATGGCCATGGCAACATAAGCATTAAGGATGTTAGATCCCCTATCCATTTACAAGGAGATGTGCCTTCAACTCGAGCAGGGGAGATTACCCTTGTAAGAAAAATTCTAGCCGATGGTCCATTGGGGGGACACTATGACACTTGCACCTAAACACACATGCAATGCACTTTGCTCAACTTGCTTCGTGTTTTTATCTTGTCAAAGCATTTTCATCTTCGTTTTATTTGCAGGTTCAATGAAATGATGTGGATTGTATGAGTCTCTCGAGGATTAGATGGCTCATCAACTTAGATGCAAACCTAGTGTCAGCACCACAAGATCAGCCATGATTCTGGTTCTAGTCAGCGTTCAAGTCATGATAGAGGAGGCAGAGAGAAAGATATAGGTCACACAACTTGTCGTTTAGGCATCAATCCAGATCCAAGTCGCCCCAATCCAAGGATTCGGACAAGTAGTCCAGCTGTCACAATGACGTTCCTTATGATGATCCCTCTCATGCTTCCCTTTCTGCCAAGCAAACTACATCGTCTCGAACTTCCCAACATTTCAATCAATCATCAAAGTTCGCTGCTTTCGGTTCCTCTCGGCATAGAGCTGGTAAAATGCCTATTGAGTAGCCTATTGAACAACCTATTGTTAAAGTAGAGCAGTCGGTTTTGTCCAACCCTCAGATAGATGAATTGCAATGTCGCTTCCTAAAAATTTACTTTAAAGGCTGTAAGCCTGTTCCAAACTTGAAGGATATTCCTCTAGGGTAAAAGACCATACGGTGGCCTATGTAAGAAATGTGATACATTTGGAGGGGATTGGCTGAGCAGATCTTCGAATATGCTGAGACCGTGGAGACCGAGGCTGCGGAATTGTGACTTATAGAAAATCAGAATGATGAGACCATTACTCATCTTAACGAAGAGGTTGCCGAGCTAAAGAAGGCAAAGGTGGATGCTGATTAGAAAATCAAGGACTTTAATGCGATGATTGCTGGGAAAGAAAAGATCATTTAAGCCAAGTTGAGTTTGTCCATCATAGGAATCATAAGCTGGCTAAAGAGGTGGAGGAGCTAAAGGCACGACTCATAAAGGAGAAGAAAGAAAAGGAGGAAGCCCTTCACACAGCTCATGACTACCGTGAAGAACTGCTTGATGCTTGCAAGTAGAGAGATGATGCGTTAGACAAGGCTAAGAAAGTGGATGAGTTGGTGGTAACCGTGGAGAGGTAGGTCAAAGACAGGTTTGAGCTACTCATCACCAATTACAACACCAATGTACTTAAGTTCAAAGATTTGGCATGGCTTGGTAAAGGCTATCCCGAGCTCTAGCATTGTCCTCGGAGCAGATTGTGCGGGAAGAGTGATAACATCCGGAAGGAGGTGAAGTAAATCTAACGGAGCTGGAGAGCGAGTTTCTAAATCCAAATAAAATTGAAGTGCTCAGAGTGGGTGAGCTTGTCTTACATCCAGAGTTGGCTTCCACGGTTCAAAAAAATCAAGCTGAAGGCTCTAGCACTACTCCTCAAGATCTCACTATAGGCCTTCCTTCCCGGCCTTCAGCTGCATCCATCACTCCATATGTCCCTCCGTATAATCTAGATGAACTACAAATTCAGAAGACAAGCATGTTATCTCTTATTCAGGAGGGGAATTCAGATGGCATGCCTGGCCACCTAGAGCCACAATCTGGTGG